>OZ023231.1:31053256-31653256 GCA_964006365.1 Trididemnum miniatum | reverse complement strand
TCGCTGGTCAGAACAACTCCAATATTAAAGATGCCTGGTGTACAACTCCATTACATATTTACAGCAAATTGGATCGAAAAATAATTTGCTTACAAAAGCAACTATTCTCTCGATCAAACTCTGGTGGAAATCATTACCGCTATCCTGTTGACCCCAGATTAACAAATTTTGTATAAAACTAGGCTACATTCTCCAGAGTCCCAGCATCATATTTCTTGGTTTATCGCTCTAATCAAGGGGCATCTATGCTCCACGAATGGAATTTTGCATTTGCCAGTTGCCATTGCATATAACTGCTGCAAAGTTGCTGGGAAATAGAACTCGACTCTTTCAGGCAGGGAGTCGAACCGAACCCGAACCTGAACCGCGAACCGGTAAAAACCGCTTTTTTTTGGTGAACCCGAACCAAACCCGAACCGTTTAAATTTGAGATCATTGAACCTGAACCGAACCCGAACCTTAAATATTTCAAATCTGTGAATCTGAACCGAACCCGAACCTTTCAAATTTTATGCAAGTGAACCCGAACCTATAATATTTTGTGGACATAAACCTGAACAGAAATCGTTTAGTAACAATGTTTGAACCTGAGATGATTCTTAAAAAATATTAATAAAAGTCTCTAGACATGTGCTTCGATGCGTAACATTCTTTCTGCTTACTTGGATTTTTTTCTCGTTCTTCCGGTAACTTTGCAATAACCTCAACTAAATCTAGTCAGGTTTTTTATTTGTTGACGTTTCGTTGGTACTGACGACCAACATCATCAGAACGATAAAGCACTGACCTAGGCCTATTCCAACCTTTGCAACATTCTTTCTGCTTTTCAAAATTTAATGAATTTTTACATTTTTATTTGATCTTAATTGATTCGGGCATGCAATTTATATTTCGTTATTTTAATGATATAAAACCCTTATTTAGTTTTTGGCCAAATTAAAGATTTTAAAGTGAACCCGAACCTAAACCTCGAACCGGTAAAAACCGCTTTTTTTCGGTGAATCCGAACCGAACCTGAACCTTTAAAATTTGGATTTAGTGAACCTAAACCGAACCTGAACCTTAAAAATTTGGTTTCAATGAACCCGAACCGAACCCGAACCTTTAAATTTTGGTGCAACTGAACCCGAACCGAACCTGAACCCAAATTTTTGAAAAGTCTTGATCCTAATCCCGAACTGAACCGTCGAAAATAAAATTTCTTGAACCTGAACCGGAACCGGAGCGGTATTTTAAACGATTCGACTCCCTGCTTTCAGGGACGTGCGGTTGGGGGAGGCAGGTGAGGCACTGCTTCTCCTATCTAAAAAACATGGCGAAGTAACAATAATATTATCGCCGAATGAATGAATAACTCATGTGTAAAAAACAAATTATTTTGTTTTTAAATAGTTATGTTTTATCTCCTAAAATATCTGTTGACGCCAGCCGTTTTACTGTAATTTATGTTCCTACATCCCGTCCACGTGACCCCAACTTTGCTTCAGTGGTTTCTATGGCGTTATTCGCCCAGAGAATTCACGTAGCTTTCTTCGCTCACAGCCTCACATACACGCGTAACTCAGCGTGAGACAGTGACAAGCCTGCCTCAATTCTAGAGCAAAATTTAGGCTGCATAAACTTGTTAGAGCCCGCTTTTTTTCTGCTCTAGTCTCTATGTTCCAATGCTGAATTCAACACGATTTGAGGCAGGCCTCAAATGATTGTGACGTCACCACTATAAAAAGATCTTTTGCGCCAAGCTGGAAGTTACGCGCATTGCCCAACGATATAAGCGATATAAGACCTACAGTTTGAAGTTAAAAACTTGATGCAAATTGGGTGAAGAGTTAGTGCCAAATTTGATCGACTTTTTAATGCTGAATTATTAATTTAAATTTTAAATCTTAAGTTATAAACAAAGGAAGGTCGATCTACAGTTTTTACGCCATAACTCAGGACGAAACGGAATATCTCCGCTCCTTTTAAGCGGATTGGTACGAAAGCACACTGGCAGTGTGGTTGTGATTTAAAAAACTGTCTTTCTGTTTTCCCTGTCTCTTGTTTTCAGCAAATAATAATGTTTGGACTAAAACATAATTTTGTGAAGTTAAGAATGTACCAAGAAGTATAAGAAATCGACCGCTCACATTCAAAGCCAAATCGCAAGACTTTTACATCAAAACCTGATTTCGCTTTAAGTGAACAGCTGAGAATGAACATGAGCCGTCACCAAGGGCGTAGCCGGGGGGGGGGGGGGAGCGGGGATCATGCCCTTCCCCCCCAATCCATCCTGAACAAAAACAAGAATTTTGGTAAAATGCTTGCCCAAGGCCGACGCCAAGATGGGGCCTGGCCCCCCCAATCGACATGCTTGGCCCCCCAATCAACAAGCTTACTCTTTTAAAGACGGCGGCTTTTTATGCTTAATTTCAAACTTTAGTCCCCCCTGATAAACGCTTGGCTCCTTTAAGTCGACTGCTCTGTCGCCGGTTCCTGCGCTTGCCATTGCGTGATTGTTTTTTTGCTCGGCTTTTAAGAAGTGGGCTTACAAAAGAGAAATGCAATAAAACTTTGTTTTTTGCGTTGGCGGAGTTGAGATGGCGCAGCCGCAACAGCCTGCGAACGGTCAGGCGTCATTTCAATTATTCGAAACGAAACTCCGTCCAGTCCGTTGACATATTATTTTCACTTAGCTATGCATTGCTTAAATTTGAGCACTTCAGCAGCTGTAAAAGTTTCAGCTACACAAAATGCTGAAAACCTTGTACGAAAAGTGGTTAAAATGTTTAAAACCAAAGCGAAGAAAACAGCGTTGTTGAAATCCTGCATCAAAGAAGATGTCTCTAGTCAAGGAGAAACAAAACGTTGTTTTGTCGGCTTATGAGAAACCCGGTTTGTAGAATGCCATGTATCGATACCGGTGAAGCACTCAAAATTAGGGGCAAAAAATTTCAATAAAATTCGCCCGAAAACTGTTCAAAATGCACTAAACTAGCCAATGCAGAGCGTGGATTTTCAAAAAATTTTCCGGGGAGCATGCTCCTGGATCCTCTGGAGCCTTTTTTTGTTTCTCAACTTGCTTCAAATTAATTTTGCCGGAAAAAACTACCCTTGAAATAATATCGAAATTTGGTGCCCCTACCATAAAAAAATTTCTGATTACGCCTCAGACATGAAATATTTTCAAAGGGCTTATTTACGCCCTTTTTCGCGTCTAGGCTTCTACCGTTTTTGTATTTACAATGGTAAGTAAACAGTCAACCTAATTCAAAATTGCACCTCCTAACAGAATTTTCTGGATCCACTTCTGGCCTGAAGTAAGCACGCATAAATCGAAAATGTGCGAACAAAATGCATCATATTTGGTGAAGGATTCCGAATGAGGGGCAAAACGTTTGATCAAAATTTGTTCAAAAAGCACTAAAAAGGCTATTATACCATGTAAAATTTCAAAACTTTTCCGAGAGAGCATGCCCCCGGACCCCCTATAAAACACTTTTTTCCCCAATTTGCTTCAAATTTACTCTGCCGGAAAAACATACGCTTATAAAAGATATTACAATTTGGTGCCCTCCCTAAAAAAAAATTTGAATACGCCTCTGACATGAAACATTGACGCCCTATTCCGGGTCTAGACGTCTGACGTCTTTGTATCAAGTTAATACTAAACCTAATTCATATCCGCATCCCCCACCAAAATTTTCTGGATCCGTTCCTGCTGTTGGGTAAGATTTTTTAAACTTTAGCCCCCCCCCTCCAATGGAAAATTCTGGCTACGCCTATGGCCCTCACAGTTCCGAAGTGTAGAAAATCGAGAAATTTAACCCTATTTCGCGTGGGGAGACAAAAAATGCAAGTGAAATTTTTAAAACTTGGAGCGCTAAAACTGCAAGACATTTCGTCTTCAAATTTTATGACTTTTTCTGTTTCTGCATTTGGTATAATTTCAACAGCTTTTCTTTACAAGTTCCTATTAATGCAACATGTTGTTCGCACCGTTCGAAAATCGCTTCGAAGAAGTGCATCTTTCGTAGCTGTGAACAATCTCCATCGAAATGGAGAGACTTCACGAGTTAAGAAAAAATAAAGAGATGCCTACAAAAAAGTGATAGATAGATATCGTGGTGCAAAAAGATGGACCTATGGATTTTGTAAATAACAAACACATGTAAAACATTCCATGAAGTTGTATTTTGATTGTTAAGGCGCTACTTTTATTTGTTATTAAATGTTACAAAAATTGCTGGTAACATGATGTTAAAATAAACAGTGCCTCACCAACCACGAACCCCACCGCACGTCACTGGACTCTATTCTCCGCAATATTGCCACAACTTTGAAAAAAAGTTGTGAGACAGCCATTAGGCCGGTACCGGTATTACAGGAGCAAGAAACTTGCGCAAGATTATATTGCAGCAATAACTTTTTTGTGAGATGCCATCAAGATTTTTGTGCTACATTGCACGAGAAGTTTCTTTCCACGTGTAGTAGCTGTCTCGCAACTTTTTTTGATGGTTGGAAATAAGCTGATACGTAGACTTGTTTACAGATTTCTCATTTTGCCAAAGATAGGTCGCAGAGCTAAGGCACAAGGTGGGTATGTTTGCTTAATGTTGTTTGCTGCACCGCAATAAACCGACGAAAATCGTAGATATTGGATTTGGTGATACCTTCTGTTACAAGGCTGGAAAAGATTATTTAATTCTGTAAAAACAAATCGGTCAACGGCAGTGGTATTTGCCTATCAGATGGCTGGGTGAATAAAGCGTTCGTTTCTTTTCCGGTACAAAACTTGATGTTCTTTCTGAGTTAGGCCAAGCCAATGATTTAACGCTTTCCTGTTGAACTTCACCCATAAAGAGATGGCGTGGAGGGTAAGACGGAAGGTTTGGATTTGTCCTGTTCGGAAAGGCACTAACGGGGTTCCTGCACCTGTAAGTGGTAGACAGGGGACCGGCATCTCCTACGTGAGCAGGCACAGCGCTTCGGTCTTTTCTCTCGTGACATGAAGGGACAAATGTTACTCATGAAAATAATCCAAAAAAATTTCTCCTATAATGCATGACCTTTTCTGTCATAATTGAAGTTCTATTTTGGTCTAGTCTGTTTTGAATATGCATTGAGTTGGTCGGGCTTAATAATGACAGAGACTTTCTGACTCTGCGAGTCAAAAAGACTGACGCCTCCAAGCCATCTGGTTGCTCATGCTATACCCAGCGCAACAAACGCATCTGATCTCATTCCCATTCTGCAGGAGTCATTCTAAAATATTTCCGTCCTTGCGTTTATGTTAATCACTTGATGAAACCTTCCCAGGGGGCTACACAGACCATGATATCTAATTTATTACATCATTGGCCCTAATCAATCTTTCCCATTTGAACTAGTTACCTGCTTCATCTTTCATCACATCATATCAGTTCACTTCAACTGGTGCTGCTTCAGCCTGAAGAAGCATTGATTTGCATGAGCCGTAGTGAATATAAGTGCTAAGAAGACTTTTCCCAGCCAGAGTAACGAACAGCCCGAGAAAATGACCGATTATTAAAACTTGACAAATTTGAATTAGTTTGTCAATCTACACCGAATGACTTTTAATTCAAAACTAATCTATGTTCAATTAACTCAAGTTTGAAACATTAACTAGCCTAGGTCTTGGTTAACAAAATAATTGCCCTATTCTGCACTTGATTTATTTTTTAGTGGATTACGTAAATTTGCTTATTTCATTTTTTTGACGTTGTGAAGTCAAAAACAGTAATCAGTCAGTCAAGAATAATTTAAAAGCTTATCTACTCACTATCTCTCTTGTAACCAATGAATGATAGGCGTGATCACATTCATCATTTGCACCCCAGGTACTAACAAAAAGTTCAAACCACGCTGGAAATGATTTAATTTTTGGTTGATAAACAATTTGAACTTAAAACACTGTAAGGCATTAAAAATATACGAAAATTTATTCTAAAAGATTTTTACGAAAGAAAAGTAAATTAATGTTCTTAACTGCTATTCTGAGCAGGTCATGTTCATTTAATAATATGTTAGGGGTTAGGGCTGCACCAGTACTATTTCAGCTTTATCCACCGCGATCTCTTTTAAAAATATACTGTAATTGATACACAGTATGTTTAATACTGAAATAAACATGTAGCAAATGAAAAAGGTACGAAGGTCATTTTGCAGTCCTTGTGAGTAACTCTGTGACCTGCTCGCGTCACGATTCATATTCTGAAGAGCACGAGGCAGTACCTTCGTACGCAGCAAAGAACATCTTTTTCGTATTTAAGTTTAAGGTGCTGTTCCAAAAAGATGCTAATTTTTTTAATTCCTTTTAGTTTTGGTTTTGTCACGAGAAAGCGAACCAAGCGCTACATAACGAGCTTACGTAGGACAAGTTGCGAGATATCGTTTCTTTGAAATACCTGTCCCAACGGCACAAGAAGTAAACTAACAGCGACTGATCCAACTATTTTCAAAACAGTTTCGTTAATTCTGCGTGCCAACTGAAAAGCTGTGAACGACAATTTTTACCCTCTGGTTTGACTTGAAATCGAAACCGATTCCATTGCTCCAGAAGCAGACGCTCAGCTGTTCGCTGAATCATCTACTCGAATGCTGAGTATTTTGTATGTGAGCATTGCAAGCAAAGTGAAATGGAAAATAATTATACTATTGTAATGCAAAGTAATAAATTAATAGGGTTACAAACACAAAATGCTCAACTGATTGGTAATGCACGCCCTTTCACGTATTTTAATCAACCCTTATGTAACTAACCCCACTTACAATGACAAGCAATGTTTTGGAATATAACCACCAAAACATCCGCAGGACGATTGTATCAGCTACTGTACTGTAACTAACCGACACGCGTGCCGCAGAGACGCAAACGTAATAAAATTTATTAATAGACCACCTTCATTGAATTTGGCCCCTGTAAGCACGAGAGATTAAATCTGCTTGTCTTGCTGAGTAGAACATAAGTCAAGTTACGATGATTGTGGATGCGCAACTGCCTCGCGAAAACTACGCAAGGCAGTACACCGCAAAAAGTAAAATGGCTGCCTGTTTCATAATCGTATTCATATCTTTAACTTTTTATAATCTGCTATCTGCTCTTAATGCTTGCTTGTCTAAATTGAGAAAGAGCGTTTTCATGCTGCCGACACCTTATTCTTGGAACTGAAAGTTTTGGCAAGAAGCTGAATGCAAATGGCACAAGCCACAAATTATTGTTCAACTACAACGTAAATATTGCTGTGATTACAAAAGGGACACACAGCAAAAGCAGAGGTCTACAAATATTGGGAGCTCCAGAAGCTGTAGCGACATAGAAATGCAACCACTAGCGTTCGCGAGGGGCTCTAAGCGCCCTTACACTCCTCAGGCTCCCTTCGATGCACGTTAAAAAACGTTATCATTGAGATTCTCAGATATAAAAAAGTAAGTCAATTTGTGGTAAATCTCCTTTACGCGCTAACCTCATTCTCCCTCAAAAAAAGCTTTTGCTGACGAACGCCCCTGGCCTGTGTGCAATCACAAATTCTTTCCTCGTGACCTTCAAAATTTTGAGTTGGCGCGTGAAAAGAGAGAAGATTCCTTTCAATTTGTGACGCGTGACAATGTTGGTTTGGACATTATGAGTCTGTGTCTTCATCTCTTTCGAACTTCCAAAGATTAATCGCTTCGCCGAAATGGCAAGTTTTTTTCTAAAGTAAAGTAATTGAAAATATCTCCAAAGCATGCGTCGAGCTTTTTCGCTACGCTTACTCCTTTACAAATCATTCGATGATAGGCCTATATGAAATGCAAAATGCATTAATGTCTTCGAGTCGAACGTGGCAACAGATCGTTTTTATCACGTTGATGAAAATTAAACTTATTGGATCATTCAAATCATTTTTTTGATGGGGAGTTTACATCTTTGTTTGATTTACTGAAACAATCCATAGGCTTCGATCTCGATGAAGCTACCTTTGAAATTTTGTGCAAGTTTCTTCAATGGCTTTAAAAACTATATTTGTAATTCTACGAAATTGAAATTTTTGGCAATTCCAGGCAATTTAAAATTCAAAGAAAAAGGTAAACCAATATTATTTTATTGGTATATTGCAAAAATTCTCGCTTGAAGTGTAAGAAATATTGCATTAAAATTGCTTAGTCTAATCACTCAATGTCGTTCAGCATTTTGCAGTACTTGATTCCAGTAAGCGAGGAAGAGCTAATTTTAGTTTTTATTATACTAAGCCCAATCTGAAGACATAATTTTAAGTTCAGCTATTGGTGCCAGTTTTGTAATTATACGCGGTACTTTTGCAGAAGATACTGCGCGTAAAAAAAGAAAAAAATTTGTTAATGGTCGGTCGACTAAATACGATTATGTCAGTATTCAGCGAAGGCGTTAGGATTATGATTTTCATTACGGAATTAAACCAAATGTTGCCAGTTCATTAAATTTTGAAAAGATGTTAATGACTGGTTAGAAAAAATGGCGCGGTCAACGATAACCTTTATTACAAGTATACGTTCACTCTATAACTGGAACATCTAGAACGTTAATTTAGCATTACATGCGACAAATTGACAGTGATTGCAAAGTGTGAAGTTACATCTCAATATATAATCAAACTAATTCACTCACAACAGTGCTGTGTGATAGTTGACGATCTTCACAGGCGATTTGCTATTAAATCTATTTGCTCTAAGTTTCATTAGTACTGGAGCGATTGACACATATTACTTTATATTAGAGCATTAGTCTCTACGATCAAACGTGGCTAGATAATGTTGTCGTGTCTGAAATGAAGTCCCAAAACGGATCTCGGAAACGGTCTGGCTTCTTTGGATGACTGTCCACTCCTGAAGTCCTAAGGAAACCATTTTGTTTCTCAGACATCAAAAGCATCTTTGAGGCCGTGATCAATCTAAGTTTGAGAAATGTTTAACTTTCACGATCATTTTCAATCCGGGCAGCATCAATGAAAGGCTTTTTACACCGTTTTATGCACTTAATAGCCCACTAAAAAATTTGCCACTGATTTTTTATGATATGCGTGATTATTGAAATGAGCTTATCGATTTAAGAATAAAAAAAAAGGAAATAACAAAACTTACAAAGTGAAGATTTGAAAATAAAAATATTAAAAAAAAAAGGAAAAACTGCAAGGGAATATGAGCTAGCATTGGGGCTGCGAGAATGCATATAAAAAAACCTTTCTTACGGTCAGCAAATTAATTCTCTAATATTCAGATTGTAATGTGAGTCTTGCTTAATGTGTAGAGTTGAAAAACACCTTGTGACTTATAAAATGAGCTAATTGTGTTGAATGGATTTGCAATTTTCATTGATTCGGGTATAAAATCAAAATTTAATTAAGAGAAATCAGATACTGGTTAACAGAAATTAAGCTGCTGCTAAATTTTATTGAATTGCCGCAATCAAATAAAAATTAGACTGATCAAATCAACATTGTTAGGTTTGGTTCAGTCGTTTTATTACCAGCAGTGAAATTGACCAAACAGGCCAAATTGAAAAGTCTGTCGTACACAGGTACTCTTGCAATACTGTGTGCGTTGTTACGTATGCATTGTGCAACAGAGTTGTCAAAGGACTGAACATCTTGAGCCCGAACCGAGTCCGAATCCTAATTTATCAGCCAGTCTGAACCCGACTTAAACCGGAAATCAAAATCATCACTTTGAATTTTGAAGAAATTTTAATGAAAAAAAAAAGAGTTTTACGCATCCACAGTCACACCATCCGCAGGATGATAGATGCGACAAGGTGCTCTCTTTGCTTTATGCCAGCAATCACGAAAACCCTATCACTCACTGAAAATCTCAATGTTGCTCCGGCGTCCGGCCCGATTGAAACCCGACAATTTTTTGAAATCCAAGCCCGAACCCGACCCGAAAAGCCCGAGCCTGATGGTCAACTCTGTTGTACAAGTCACTGAAAATATATTTTCAGGTGTGCGACTCAGTTTTTGCGACTAAAGTTAAGCTTGTTGCAACCATAAAATTTGTGATTAATCTAATTTAGTTGAAACTTGTTTGCAGAATTTTACATAGCATTGAAGATAAATTTCGGAAGGAATTTTTCTCGCAGCTTTACATTGCTCAGTATCGACAAGTTATTAAATCAATCGTACGGTTATGGCGGTTCGTTTAGCTCAAAAGTTACTTGCAACACGTGTTGTGCAAGTAACAAGGCTTACAAAAAATACAGCACTGCGTTGTATTCCTTCAAGTGAATTTTTTTACCTTCTCGATTGGATTTACAAATAAGAATTTAACTGTCGCAGCAAATACTCATACTTTATTTAAAAGGCATTGCTGAAAAAGTATCCATTATTCAATGTCACGTATAGTCAAAAACAACAGTCTATTATGTAAGTCAGCACACGAAAATGCAATGAACAACAACCGTAATAAAAAATGGCCGCATAATTTCAGCGTCTGAAGCGTGCTACAATTGAAATATTCAAGAGCTGCAAAGCGAAGTAACGATTCCCAATCATAAAACTTGCCAGCCTTCCCCATACCGTAGAAATGTTTGGGAAAATGCACTATTGTGATACATCTTGTGCGAGCAAAACAAAAATAACTTTTGTTGCTATCAATTTCATAACGACGATACAAAAATTGCAGCTAACAATAAAAACAAGAATAATGAGCAAGGATCATCGTAAATATAGTTTTTCAAGGCTTATCAAAAACTTCAGTCCAAATATACGCGAATAATTTGGTGTTGTCGTCGCCAAATATCAGTTGAGTAATCAATTGTTTCGTAAAATACATAGTATGAAATATATGGTGTACTAGCCCAGGGGTAAGCAAACTTTTCACACGAAAGGCCACGTTTGAAAAAATATTGATGCCGAGGGCCACATCAATTGGAAGAGCAAAAAAAGGTCTACACGTCCTCAGATATTCTGTTTTCTACTGAAAATCAGTGAAGAACAAAAAAAAAGAAAAGATCTTGGTTCGCGGTAGGAGTTTATACTTCTGTAAGTGCCCGCGGGCCGCCCAAAATGGTCTCATGCGGCCCGCTGGCTGTAGTTTGCCCAGCCCTGTACTAGCCAAAACTTTAAAAACAATTTGCAGTTGTTGTGACATCGCAATCATTCAAAATTTTGAACGTTTATTAATTAAACAATTCAATTAATGTACCGATACTTATTATATTAAACTTCTGACTAAGCATGAAAGTTTTATCCGTGTCACCGATTACATGGCAGATTTATGATGGACAGCATGTTTTCACGTATAAAGCGTTGTTCTTATTCTTTTATTTGGTTGCATTTTTCTTCCCTTTACAGCTAAGAAAAAAACGACGGAGGCGATACGACAAGCTCGCATATATAGCCAATCATCCATCCGTATAATCAAAGATGGGGAATCCTGCTAAGCTCCTTTCGAAACGGATTGAATCCCAAACCTACCGCTCCAATGCCAGACGCTGCTTTCATAACACCACCTAATTGACTGATTAAATGAGATGCCATTTTGTTTAAAAAATAAAAGGCACTTAATTGTCACAAACTTCAAATTGGCAAGTACAAAAAATCTAACATATACGAGAACAAACAAGCAGAACTTCAAAGTCACACAAAGGCACAAAACACTATAGCAGTAAATTTAACGAAAGTTTATTAAAAAAAAATAGTCAATCAAAAGCAGAAAAAAAGCAAAAAAGAGTAAAAACAAAAAATTAATGAACCTTTAAGATTAAATGAGTAGCTGTAGTTGAGCTTCTGCATTAAAAAAATAAAATTAAATATTTACAGTACTTTTTCATCAATGAAAGCATTTTTTGTCATCAGCATCATTTTTACTACTATAAAAAAGGAAATCATGGGATTCGATTTTGGACATCGCTCTGTCTCGCTTTCTCAGATTTCATCAACACACTAAGCGTTCATCTTCTCACTATTGATTATAACTAATGCAACTTCAAAAGAATGAAACCGTTGAAAAGTTTCACAGGTTTGTAGGAAGGTTGTTTGAGAGAAAATTGCAACTTAGTTCATCGCAAAGGATGCTTACAATACTTTGTTAAAGTTAGAATTGTAAAGGGATTTAACTGACTTTGGTTTTCACCGTCCAATTCAAGAAAAAAAAATCATATCTGTGCTTCTATTTTTCCCTTTGAATCGTTTTCATTTTCTGTTCATTTTTTTCTTTCTTTGTGACGTCACTGTAAGAAGCCACTTTGGAAAGCCATTCCTTGCATTTTTAATTGTGAAAAAGTGTCGTTGACGTAACCGGGGGGTTCCCCCGACATTGCGTGACCAGTTGAACAAGAAAATGGCTTCATAGCAGGAGAGGACCTAAAATATATTTCAAAATCTTGAATTTGTTGACTTTGATACTTTTTTTAAACAAGTGTTGTGAGATACACTGTAAAGTTATAATCTTACATTCTGATCAGTGAAACAGAGACAAGCTTTCCGAGTATTATTAAACCAACTTTACATTATTTCAATATAGATTAGTATTAATATTTCAAATAAAAGCTTGAAGCTCATGCAGTTTGCTTGCCAACGCCTCCTTAAGACAACTGCTTTTGTGTTTGTTTTTTTTTTTTGTCGGAATAAATCTAAAGTTGTTTTGAACTTAAATAATAAACGAGCAAAGAGAGTTGTGTGTTTTTTTGATACAGCTTCCGTGCTTTCAGTCAGGGATGTAACCAGTGGGAAATTTAGGGGTGAGATAAATTACAAGAGGCCATAGCTTAGAAAAATTACTGTATTTCATAACGGTATTTTAATCATGTTTAGCTTAGTCAAGAAGAGAGGGAGTGCCCAGCTCCCGTTCTCCCAGGCCTGGTTACTTCCCGCCACTGCGATTAGCATGACTGTAATACGCTCACGCACCAGCTGCATTGTTAAGGTACAAGAAAACAGCAAATTAAGCAATTACCATCACGTAATTACAAAATTGATTCTGGCATTTGTTTGGTTGAAAGTAGGCCTATATCTAGAAGACTTGAACAAAAATGAAATCAAAAAAATCTTCATTATATTCGCGTCGTTACGTCGAAGCGTGTAGCGAGTGGCGTCGCTCGTTTCCGTGGCTTAGCGCCTGGGCAACACAGCTTCGAAGAAACGTCCCAGTGGTGACGAGTGTTGGCGACACTGCGACCGATTGGACCTGTCCGGAAATCGAATCCCAGATCTCTCGCACCGTTGGGGTGTCTTTATCCACTACCCCAACCATACGAACAGAGTTTTTCATAATAGAATAATAAGCGTCGCTTTACAACGTATAGGCCTACGCAAAAAGTTGAAGGTAGCTCACACAGTAGTTAAAGCTTTAACATGCAATTTGCACTGATTCTCAATTTTAAAATTTTAGTTTTTTGTTGATTTGACAAACATTTTGTTTTCTTCTTCAAATGGTTTTATAAAGAAAATATGTCTAGCAAAAGAACAAAGCTTTCGTTTACAACTTCAAAGCCAACTTGTATGAGGCGCTGTTTGTTGACTCAAATTTGTGACACAATTTTCTGTTTATTTAAATAAATAGTCATTTTAAACAAATGTTCAAAAATAAATTAATAAACAAGAATAAATAATTATACAAAAACAAATATGCAAAAACAATTAATTATTTAATAAATAGTCTATGCAATGATCTACGTACTGCACATTTAATAAATACTCACTTTAAAATAAACACACAAAAATAAATAATCAAAACGAAATAGTCAAAAATAAATACACAAAAAATTTTGACTATTTCTTTCCGGCCCATAAAATCAATCATGGTGATTGCTGATTGGAGAAAATGACTATGGGCAATTCTTTTCACGAATCAGCATTCACCATAATTGATTTTAGAGATGTGAAATAAATAGTCAAAAATAAATTGTCAAAATTTTTTGTCTATTGATTTTTGACTATTTATTTTTGAGTGTTTATTTTAAAGTGAGTATTTATTAAATGTGCAATATGTAAATCATTGTGTAGACTATTCATTAAATCAACAATTTTTTTCATATTTGTTTTTGTACATTTATTTTTGTTTGTTTATTTTTGAACATTTATTTAAAATGACTAGGCTACATAACAAAAAAACAAAAAATTAGTATATTTATCTTTGAACATTTGTTTAAAGTGACTATTTATTTAAATAAAACAAATAGTTTTATAAATTTGAGTTAACAAACGGCGCCCCAAAAACTTATCCCACAAAAACTCGTTTTAATTTAAACATTTCTTTTTCTATTTTATCGCAGGCTGGTTTGCGATTTTGCATGGCTTTAGTGAATTTTTTCATTTGTTGTTGCAACTGTATTTCTCGATCCCCCCGAGAAAAAGACATAAAAAAAAACAACGCTATACTCAAGACAAATCAAAAAGTTGTTGGTGCTTTCCAAGTTTTGAGTTAAATTAGTGTTGTTTTTTGCAACTATAGAGTGTGTTTGGGCTCGTCAAGAGCAAATACGTGTGTTGTAGTATTTTACTTCAGGATGCAACACAGCAGCTAGGGTGGGAATTGAACCTGTGTTTTGCAAATGACCGCCAGGAAGACAAGGCTCAAACTCTCAGATAGCGTAGGATTGAACAGCGCGGTCGTCATCAATAAACATTGCGAGTCTCTATTTATTACGTTGACGAATTAAGGTATAATTTGTGAGTCACAATAGAAAATGAACAATATTTTGTTGAGCAGTCAGTGTGATATGACGACATACCAACCTAGCTATACCTAACTCTGCTTACCTAGAGATAGCGGCTTAGCCGCGCATGAGGTACTGCCCATTTTTGACAAGCCTAATCGGAAATATGCTTAGAGTGTATGCGTAACGCCCCGACTAAACCGTAACATACTGTATTTTTGAAGATTTTGGTCTATTGTAATTTGCCCTATCCCTAAATTTTCCACTGGCTGCATCTCTATCTAGAAAAAATTTCTGCATAGCAGTTTTTCGAAATTAGATGTAGATTTTGGTGGAATAATTTTGGTGGAATAAACCGTAACTGTATGCCTTTTGTGCTTCATCGCTATGATTTTCCTAATCAACCTGCTGTTTTAAGTCATCAAATTTGTTTTAGAATTTCATACCTCCCAAAATACTTACCACTGAAAAAAGTGGTTAGGTGGTACCATGGGTAACTGACCCTCACAGAACGAATTTGCCCCATGGGCTATATGTCTGCCCAGCATGTTGTCGCTTAATGATGGTAACATCGGTTGATTCCGGCACATTGAGGCTGTGAGGGAGGGAGCATTTGCCGGAGATTCTAAAAGCAAAAGTTGATTTTTGCTAATATTGGCACTAAACTGTAATCAAGCTTGGTTTCAATTGCTTTTGCTTTTGAATAACTTATCAGATTTCTGTTCAAGATACACAGTAAATAGTTTAAAGTATTTGTAATGAGTACACCCTTAATTTCTGTTATTAAGCTACAATGAATAGTACGAATTCATGCTGACTAGCAGACGTTACTAACATCTTGTTAGAAGGTCTGTTTTATTAATTTTTGATAGCACTAATACACAAATTGCAAGTGAAAGAGTTGTACGAGGCTATTTAGCGTACTGTTATTAAATGAGGTGTAAATTATTAATACGTGACTCGCTGGGTTTTTTTCTATCAAACCAAAAAATTCATGCTCCTACTGATCATTCCCGCTGATTTTCTCATAACGTCATCAAAATACTCATTATCACACTACCTGATGACGTCACATGATGATGCAATGGATGACGCATCGCCATTCGAGCTGTTAGTAACGATCTTTCAGCTCTTCGAAATTTTGCTCTTCGATTTTGAAACCAAACCTTCAAGAAAGCCAACATTAAAAGCACACGAATCAAAAAAATAAAAAGTAAAAAAACGCTTCAAACTATTTCATTGGCCTGCTTGCATTGTATTCTTTGTATTTAGTCGCATATTTTTCTTCTCATCACGAGAAAGCGATCGAATCGCTATAACGAGCTCGCTTAGCAGTTGCCGGCCACCTGTTTATCACACCAAAATGGGGAATCCCGTTAAATGCCTTTCCCAATGACAGAGCAAGCAAACTTGCCGGTTTGTTCTCCACACTGTTCCTTTAATGCTGAGCGTCAAGCAGGAAAGCTGTGAATACCAATTTTAAAGTCATTGGTTTGACCCTACTCGGAAACAAACCCGAGTCTACTGCTCCAGAGGCAGACGCTTTTATCGCTCGGCCATCTGAGTTGTGTTTACCAGCATTTAATGTTATTAGTCGGTGTTTAAGGAGATTTGCTCTCCAAAAAAGATGCAAAATTGTGTGCTCGGTAGATTAGTAGTTTCAATTCATTTTAGCGGCTATCCGAAGCAAGATATCGATCATAACTTCCTCAACACTGCGTGAGAATGATTTTAGCAATATTTTTGTCATGATGGGCATCTCATTCCCTCGAAAAATGGCATTTCAACGACGGAGGGGTAATTTTTTCCACTCTGAAAGCCTCTGTAACAGTGCAATCTTCACTTTAGTGCTTTTACCTGTACTCGGGCCTCACTCAACCCAACTCTTCGAGCTAATTCTTCTCTCACAAATGCATCTGGATAGTGAGTCCTTTCAAACACTCGCTCTAGAGCCGCCAGCTGGCCACTATTGAAAGTTGTTCGAGTTCTGAAAGTTTTTAACATTGAAAACTATTTAACAATTTATCATGTTATACAATAGTAAAATGAACCAATCTTCCTATCTCGAGAAAGCAAATGATTGCAGTAGCGGACTTGCTAAAAAGGTGCCATCCTTCTGTTTGGCACGTGCAAACTCTGCTACTATTTTTTTGCCGAAAAGAAAACTTTTTTAAAATGAGTATAATTCCAACCTTCTCTGCTTCTTTCGTGGAACGTTCACTCCTAAATGCACCACTCCATCATTAACTGAATGACCTTGTGACGTCATAAAAGAATTATAGGAATCATGTGGACCTTTCGCTCCTTCGGGTAATGGAAATCCCATGACGTCATAATCGGAACTCTGAATTAGCATAAATTACTTTTATTACATTGCTATTCGTAAAGTAATGTAATAACCTGCTTTCATATCGAATTTTAAAACACTGCGTAAGGCCTATATAATTGTGAATATTTTTTATATAACTTGATTATTTTGAATATGGTTTTTCCACATTTGTGCTTTGCGATAATAAAACCGCTTTTATTAACAACAATTCAATTATTGTGATAATGGAGTGCTGCATTTTCTTTCACCTTTGCATATAGTTTTCTATTAATTTTGATGAACCTTATATTTTCCAAGTTTCGCACATAAAAAAAGCTGAGGTTGGGCTTCCTAATTTTGCTTCAAACTTTAAGTTTCATCAAAATGTGATTGTGAAGTTTGATGAAAAATATCAAAACAAACGTTTTGCAGAATTTACGTAACAACCACGCAGGATTTGTCTTCAATTCCTTTTGTATCACGACGAATTTGAAAACAACCGCTGGCTTTTGTGAAATCAAGGCATTGATATGTGTGCGCTAGGTTTGGGCTTCGGTTCCTGGAATGGTCAAATCGAAAACAGTATCGCCAACGGCTCACCACCGCTGCAACGTTTCTTCGAAGCTGTTTTGCCCAGGCGCCAAGCGGCGAAGACGGGCCCCGACGTCTCTCGTTAGACGTTTCGGCGTAATACCGTTTTGCTAAATTATTATTTTTTTAAGGTTTGATTTTTTTGAAATTAATAAATTTTCACGACTTAGAGGATAAATGGCGGAAGATAGAGTTGCGATATTTGGCACTCCTATTTTTATCAAGAAACATAGTCAATTTAGTCCAAGGAACATAAATTGAAATTTTTCGGATCCACGGGTTCGTTTTTTGTGGATCAAAATTTCTTGGACTTTTCGCAGAATTATATTTTTAGCAGCATATGCAAAAATATAAAAACAAATATTTCTTTGTGACAGCAACAAAAAGCGACATTTGGATTTGGCAGTGCACATAAAGTCATAAGCGAGTCTGTTGTGCTGGATCTAGTTAAAGCCTACCCTCTAAACTATAGGCAAAAAATAGGCGAACACTTTTTTCATTTAAGCACGACCCACACAATTTGGGGCTGGTGGTGGTTATCAACCTTTTTAATCTCACGGACACTTTAACTGATTTTTAAAGCTAAATTTTCTCCACAAAAACTCAAAAGGTTATAAAGAGTATCTGAACCGTTCGAATAGCATTTTATGAAAAAAAAGTTGAAAATACGAGATTTCCTTCGCTTGGAAATCCCACCCCGGTTTAAAACTTTTGAAATAAGTATTAAGAGCAAAATAGAGAGCTCACGTTCGTGTCTCCTGTTTTGTGGCTGGCGTTATCAGATGGACTTGTGCTGACACTGGAAGAAGCATCATTGGAAGGTGATCCTGCAACAACAGCACATGATACCTACTTACAGTACAGTAGATAAAAACAAATGCGACAAAGCCCTGTAGCGATAGTTTTATTTATTACTCATTGGATTTATCGTAAACTGCACAAAATTTTATAAATTATGTTTTTTTGCGAATTATAAGAGCCACTCTAAATCAATACAACGGATTGATCAATACAACGGATTGATTGTAGATGAATTACAACTTCTTATAATTGCAACTTTTGAAAATGCGAATCAGAACGTCCTTTTGTGCAAAAAATATTGTTTTATCAACAATAAATATTTTGTAACTGTAGATATGGATGTTTATATTTTGCAGATACATTGAAAACAACAAAATTGGAAAGCTATTATCAAGTAAGTACACCAAAGAAAATATAAACAGCAGCGTATTCGCGTTGACAAAAATTTTTTCGTTCAATTTTTGACATATTTTGGTTCAACATTTATTCTGAGTTAAAAATTGTTTTTTTGTACCTGCGTCACTTCCTTCAGAACTTCCCCAAGTTTTAGGTTTGGTGGGGGAGTTTTTGTCTTTGCTAACGGGTTTAACCTGCTCGTTAGGATAAATTTTGTTTCCATCTTTTTCTACTTTATTAGCGATTGAGCAAGAGTCTGCATAACCCTGTCTTTTGTACAAACAAGGAGGAAAAGCGGGATTCCAGCTGGGACGCTCTTGAGGCGTATCTTGATTTGTTTCCGCCCCCATTAATTTGCTATCTTCCTCAGAAGGTGAAACATGCCATGCCCCATTGCGGATTTTTGCTGAATCATTCCCCATGCCATTGTACATTGTTGTGTTCGGACAGTGGTGACTGAGTTCAAATTCCTGCGCAGTTCCATTCACGTTAGGTTCTAGTTTTATGAGTGTTTTTTCGTTTGCTTGATTCATGTTAGATTCACTTTCAAATATGGCTGTCCGATTTTCAGCGAGAGAATCAGATTGACGAAGATCGGGGGAAGAAATCTGATTGGCGGACCAAACAAAGCGCAAATCCCGAGAAGCAATACTTTTTTCTTTCGAGATATCAAGCAAGCTATTTACGGAAAAGCTGCTTGTAGTAGGATTGACGTTCATATCACAAAATAACTTTTTTATAGGGTCAGCTTTTCTTCCCAAATTTTAGTTCGACGTTTAACCTTTTACCATCAGAATAACATTGACTGAAAACGAAGAAAAAATTATGCTCTGTGAAAATTGTAATCTATTAGTCTACAGAAAATACTGAACGATTCGCAATGATGCGAAAATTAGTTTATTTTGGTGCAGCTTTCTTGACCGAATAACAAAACGAGGAGCTGAGATTTGGTTCCTTGACAAGTTAAATCAGCTGCCAATTTATGCCTAGCTAAATACGGCTGTCACACTTTAAAAATATAAACAAAGCTTCATCAAGAAATTTTAAATTTTGCATTGATAAGAAATGACCTTTAATCATTTTTTGAGACGTTTAAAGAACCTACTTTGGGCCCTTGAAATGATCATCAGGTTCCAGCATCAAGAGAATTAATGGAAGAAACTAGGATTATTTTCAACTATTAAATAAAGTCTCTTTTGGACTTTTACACACCCATTTTGGATGCCTATACAGGTTTATTTTGGACACCTATCGTGTTTCTAAAAAAAACTGCTGCTTTGCAAATTCACTCTTCAGAATGATGTAACATTTTCGCCGTAATAAATTTCAAGATGTTACTGTGTCTTAGCAAACCAATCTTTACCTCAATCGAATTAATTTTTATTAACTGCAGATGTTGGAAGACAATTGATCCAAACTTTAACTGTAACGTCCACATTGTGAATTTTCAACAGCACCAATTTTGACGGAGTAGCTGAATTAAACTAGAAACATTTTCATAAATATTCCTCCATGTCCCATTTCCTTTGCCTTAATTTTCCTTTAAACCCCGGAAAACAAAATATATCACCCCACTCCCATAAAGTTCCAAATTTTTTCTTCCGAAAACTATTCGCTCTTGGAAAAGACACAACGATTGGGTAGTTGATCTGTTATCATCGAAAACTATGTTATTTTTCCAATTTTTAAAAAATCATTAAGATGTATACCAGTGGTGACCTCACTAGTTTGATAGGTCCGCAGTAGTTCGGGCTATCAAGTGATTGGTCGGACAGGTTTGGCAAGCTTAACTTCATTTGAAAATAAACGTTAAGTTTCTTGGACAAATGCAAAATAGATTAAAAACAGTGAACTTCATAATTATTGAGAAGTTCTTACAAAATTTCAAAAAAGTTGGCTAGTCTTTTATTTTCTTTTCCCCCAATTTGATCAGCTTAAATCATATCCTCTTAGAAGTTTTGCTTTTTTTTATAAAATATTCTAAGTGTTTGGATTACAATAACTTGGTGTACCAGTTTTGTTTTACATGAGCAGTGATACAATCTAAACTACGACATTCTATAAAGTTTTTTAATGTATGAAGTTGATCATGTGCAAATAATTCACCTATGAAAAAGTTTGAGGCGAGCCTCTTTAAAATTTTAGCGGTTGCTGACAATAGGTTTTAACAATCGTTATAGCACATAAACCAAGCAGTAAAGCAGTGGACTAGTATTCAATCACCTTTATTCAATTTTAATTTTTCGTAGTTGTGCAAAAGCACAGGAAGAAAATGACGAAGATATATAAGAAACTGACAATAGTGTATCAAAAGTTTAGGTCTCATCAGGTTAAAAAACTCGGTAGCTTATGGGCGTGGGAATAAATCGTATGAATTGACTTGGAGGTTCTGGACACTAACTAGTCCATATCTTTTCAAATTTGCAGTAAGTGATTTATCTTTCCTATGGCTTTGTTCAATCACAGGCTTTTGTTTCGAGTTTTAGTTTGATTCGGCTTTTTGTTTTCCTTTTCTGCACTGCTTGGTTATTTTCTCAACAGCAAAGTCCATCTTTTAATTTACCAATAGCAAAAACTTTAAAATTTCTTGTCTTAGACTATTTCGGCGTGAGAACTGACAAGCGTATTTTACTAAACTAAAATAGTGTTTCTGATAATATAATGCTTTAATGAGAATCAAATCCAGGACTTTAAAATCTTCCCTTTTGCTAACATCATTTGATCTTCAGCGTCATTTTGTTCATTAAAAAATACAAATTTTCTACAAAAAATTGTTTTTTCAATGGCATATTGCACAAAGTTAATAAAAATCAGGAAGCAAGGCTTTTCTTTCAATGAAAACTCTCCTTTTTGCTACAAAAATGATATCTAGAGGCAATCAAAGCAAGTCGTTCCCATTAGCTTATATTTTTGCGACTAAGCTATTTTGACGACAATTTTATCTGTTTGTCGTACTCGCTCGTAATTAATACAACTTATGCATACTAATGATATTGAGTATTCAAAGCAGCTTAGTACTAGAGTATTTTCGTAATTAGAGTTTTATGAGCAATGCACTCCTCAACGAGGGCAATTAAATTTAAATACCATTTTTGACTGTGTTCAATATTCATTCATAACATTTTGCTGGGTTTTTTAATCTCATCATTTTTATGATCGTCAGCTTCCACCAGCTCAGTTACCCTTTACTAGGATTTTGCTATATGCAAATTTATATTGTTTTTTCTGCTTTCTAATAGTTGTTCTCCATTGTCTAATTCCTAACAAAAATTTATTTTTATTGGTTTTGAATTACTTAATTTTCTGCAACAGCATTTAAAATTCGCTTGTAAAGCTTTCCACTCTTTATCGACTTCTTTTTAAAAATAATTGAATCAATCTTTTAAATTTGCTCGTATTAAAACGAGAGCTGGGAAACCGTTAATACTCAACTATTTTGCTAACTGAGAAGGATAAATCATCTGCGTTACTAAGTCGTCACAATAGACATTATGACGTTTACTGGGCTAATGGATTTGTCCAAAGTGTGAGTGAGGCCCGCTGGGAGTTGTGGGCAGGCCCCATGCGGCCTGAATTCACCATAGCGTGCGAATAAAGTGGCCCAGTCTAGCATCAAACACAACGATCCGACGAGGAATACTCGCTTAGCACGCAACGGTAGGCAGCAGGAATTTTCTTTTCTCACGAAAACAAACATTTCCAAACTTTACGAAGATAATTTATTCAAAACAATTTCGCTCCAACAATGCTTGGAGCTTCCTAGTAGCTTCGGTAGAAAACATGCAGCCAGAATAATGGAAAACATTTTAAAGTATTGATACATTTTAATCTCCTGCTCGTTTTACTTTTGACAATGGGATGAGTAACATCTTTAAACATTAAGTAATTAAAACTGTTTTCAATTACTCTGGTTGCATGTTTTCTATTGAATTGAGTTCCAATCTAACATAATTTTATGTAGCTCTCAAGACCTATGAAAACTTACGCTGCAAACTGAACCTACTCAGTTGAAATTTTCATTGAAACTGCATTAAAATTATAAGAATGATTTTCGGAAGCTTTGATGTGAGTTAGGGTGAAAATAAATTCGCTTTGAAGTGCCGCTCTGAAGCCAGAGTAACGTCACATAAAGCAAAAAATTTGAGAAGGTGCAGACGAAAATTCCCAAGAAATGTTTCAAGTCTCTGAACTTATCGCATATTAAAGCCTAATTGATTAGTTAGCGATTGAATGAAACGAAATTAGTCGAGCGTGACATTATTGTCTCCATTTTCAAATAATTGTAGAGATTCCATTTTTATTTCAAACTTTTTTTTGCAGGCGTGATAACTGTTTTAAAAATTAACTTGTCAGGAAATCTTGAAATTGATAACGCTTTATTTCTGCCATGCCTTTTTTGATTGGCACTGAACAGACATCAACACTTTGATTGAACAAATTCAAAACCTTAATGTCAAAACGATTTCATTAATGTGATTCTGACTGAAAACGTTTACGTCCTTAACTGAGAACGCCCTATTAGCAATGTAGGATATACGTTGGCAGTGCAATAAATTATCCCACTGTAATCGTTACGAAATATTTATGTAGTGTGTTGCTTAGTTTACACTGGTGTAATTCAATTTATTACCATAATAATTAAGACGCCCGATAAATGCTGTCATATAATTGCAGAACAAAAAGCCAAAATAACTTCAAACTTTTGAATTTTGGATACGTTACAGGTTGCTCTAATTTTGCTGATCATCTGAGAGCGTATTGTAACTCACTATGTGAAATGATTCGAATTATTTTGGCTTCTTTTAGAGGCAAAATTAGTCAAATATACAACAAACATGTCCCCCCAAAACTTAATGAATACTTTTGGTAATTTTTTTTTATTTCCCTTTGCCAAAAGCGTTTTATTAGATGTATTGTTCGTTCGCGATAGGGATTAGATGCACCGCGCTCAAGCTATAGATTCGTTGTGACGCGTTCGATTCCCAGCTGGAGCTGATCGCATTTGACGTATTCATCAAACGGCTGCTGACCGGTAGAAAACAAATTCACTTCGCAGTTTCCTCAGTTGGTGTTGAACTTTCAGTTTATAATGATTGAAATTTACAACAGATATTGCTGTACCAGTGGTCGTGTTCACTTTCTAAGTTTTACCGTACAATGCAATCAAATTAATCCCCGAAAATTTCGAAAGAAAATAATTTAAAGAAAAAACGCTTCGAAATAATAATTTAAGCTTACTGGAAAAACAAAGTACAGTATTATTTTTTCTCTCTGCACAGCGCATACCTCTCTAGTTAATAAAAAACAAATTCTAGAAAGTTTTCTCGATGTGGATGAATCACGATGTCATTTTTTTGCGGTGTGATAACCAGACTGTGCGAAAATATACTTCTAGTCCCAGGAGATCCAGTTTAAAGACGAAAGTTTTGAAGACATTTTGGTGCTTTAATCTCTGCTTTTCAAGTTTAAAGTCGCCATTTCAATCACATGCCAAGAGGCCAAGTCATTGTTATGTAATTTAACTGGAGTAGCTCCTTACGCCATGTAGTGGTACGGTGTTATACTTTAAATAAATTTGCTTTGTTTAAAATGTGGAATGACTTAATAAATATTAATCTTGCGAGGATTAGTAGGGGCTGGAGAGCAGGTTATAAGCGTGAACAGCGAATTAAGTGCGGCCCTGCAAAATTTAGGGGCTCTACAAATTTGATTTTGTACCAATTAAGTTACCAATATGATTAGTTGGCTCAATATATTAAGATTTATCAGCTCTAATTTCCTTAACGTAAGAATCTTAGCCACTGAGTTGGCGTTATATAATTGACGTCGTAAGAAGCAACCAAGTTTGTAGGTCGTATCCATCTTTTCCCGATTTCGAAAATATGAAAAATAGACGTTAATTCAAAAAGAAATGATGTCAGCTGCGAGCCAGATTTCCAGGAGTAAAGACCCCTCGTTAAACTGTCCATGGCTGCTGTGAACTTCGTTGCAAAAATACTAGGCCTTAAATTTTGCATTGATGTGAAACTTGTAAATTGATTGGAATCAAAGTTTCACATCAATTTAATTTTGTTTACGTTTTGATTTTTATTTCCCTGCGATTGATGGCAAACACCAGTTTTAGTCAACAAGTGTCAAATTAGTGCCCTATTTCAACTTCAAATATACCCCTCGCTATACGCCAAAAAAGCTAATATTGGCTATGAAGACACAGTTCAATTTTAAATCAAATTGATTTGTTTCGTCAATCGTGATTTTTTTTGAGAAGGAGAAAACAAATTTGTTACTGAATCACAGTTTAGTTTAAAGATTTTTAAAAGACTTTAAAATTACGAACACAGTGAGCAGTGCTGCATTTTTTTTTGCAGGGGAGTATTTCCCTAAGCCCAAGCTACGGCACTCGTAAAGTAAAATTTCAAGAGTTTCCTATTTGGAAATTCAACTTAACTTATTGAAAATTGGGAATCTGAAGTTAATGCTATAAGTACCGGTAGCAGACAGTTGCGATTTTACTTACGCATTTCGTCAACAGACCGATAACTACGTTACGGCTGAATTGTCGCCCCTTCAAGCTTTTCGTGGCCGCGCTCCTGATTTGAATAGTGGTTGAAAGAATACAGTTGATCTGATTTAAAAAGGTTTCTTTGATTTTGGCACAATCCGAATACAGAAAGGTTCACTGGTAGAAAAATTAGTTTTTATATAGTTGTATGACTTATTTATCTTCCTGCATTACCAGAAAACTACCAAAGCGCTATAGAGCTCAATTGGGAAAAGCCGAGCACTTCTTTACCGCTTAAGGTATGGGAATCCCATTAAGTGCTTTTCCAAAAACACAACAAGCGATCTTGCGGGCTTGTTTCATTCACCGATCCTGTAATGTTGAGGGTAAAATAAGGAAGCTGTGAATATCAATTTCAAAATCATTAGTCGACCGGGCTTGGAATCAAACCTGAAAATTCTGGGCCAGAAACAGACGGTGCATGCTCGCGGCCATCTGATGTGTTCATAAATAGCAAAGTCTTTAAAGAAGTAGAGATTGAGTTGATTTTTTGAAGATGTTTTTTAGCCACTATTAATACATCTGCAGTAGTATTAGGCTAGTACAAACGCAGCAAGCTCATTCAGCGCACTGAACACGAGTATGCTGCCTTTTGGGCTCTGTATCAACGTTGGTATTGGGTTTTATAACTGCAGACAGTGAACACTATTTTGCAGAGTCTATGAGAGGGGACAGGGGGCAAATGACCACGGGGCCCATGCTCATTTATAAGGGGCCTATTAACAGACATTTTTGCAAGGTGGAATGATCAGGGTTGGAAATCGCTAACGAAAAAGCAGAGAATAATTCGATAACTCAAAAAAAAAGTAGAGACTTCTAACATTTCATAACGAAAATAAAAAGTAGAGATTATTGATCAATCGATAACGGCAAATCGATACTTTTCCCTGACTCAGTTAACAGCGACGGTGTCAACTTATTTTAATGCTAAAGCAGGGGGGGGGGGCTTCAGGTTAGGCAAAGTGGAGAATGTCGGTATCAAATGCATAGCATATTATAATAGGCTATTTTAAAATATGAACACCAGAAGATCCTTTTCCACGATCAAAGATCACTGTTTCGCCTAAACCCTCTCTACCTATAATTTTGGCCTACATCAGAAATCAGATGCTGGTGATTATATACCTTTTTGTACAATGTTCGAAACACAAAAGTATTCCTACCAGTATCAGATGCAATCTTAAAATAAAAAAATGCTGGTGAACAAAAATTAAAAAAACACTGAATGTCAATGCCCGTAGTTGATTTTGGTTCAAGTAACAAGCTAATGAAACAAAAAAAAAATGCGTACCGGTAACAAAACAATGAAAAAAACACACATTACTCAGAAAATAGGATGTTGTTTGCAAAACTTATTGCAAAATATTTACCTGCAGCTGGAAACACCGCGAAAACCAGCTAAGGTACTAAAAATAACATGAAAAATTTTTTGAAAGAACTTTTTCGTAAAAAAAAGTATCGATTGATGAATATCGATTTCTTACTCAAAAAAGTAGGGAAAAGCCCCAATCGATAATGAAAAAAAAAGTAGAGAATTTTTGCATTCGATGACAGAAAAGTAAAGAATATCGATATCAATTATCGATTTCTAATCGATATTTCCAACCCTGAGAATGATACATTTGCTTCAATTTTGCATCGATATAGGGTTTTCATATTAGCCCTTGGTAGGTTGGGACATTGGCTTAATGAGATTCGAACAAAATGGCTCCTTGGCAGCGTTAGTTTTTTTAATCTAATACAATTTGATGAGCACATTGACAAAAATTTTCGGGGCTTCGCCCATACACTGTGAGTGCATTGCTTCTTTGGACACTATTATTTCAATAATTGCGTTTCCAATTTACAGTGGCTTAAAATAATGGTGCGTGGAAGTCAGACTTGGACAACTAGAAAAATTTCGGCTTTTCCAAATTAGATTAGAATTAGAGCTACACAGTTTTTCCAAATTAGATTAGAATTAGAACTACACAGTTTTTCCAAATTAGATTAGAACTAGAATTAGTGAATTCGCAAAAACTTGGAAATGAAATCAACTTCCGAATTAAAATTAGAACGAATAAGAAATAGGCATACAGTAAACTTTCGTTTATCGCGGTTAATGCGGTCCAGACACCACTGCGATAAGTGAAAAACCGCGAAGTGGCGGTACTACACGAAAGAATTCTCGCCGCCTTTAGGCTGATAAAGGTTTGCAGTACATGAACGCTTAGTTTTTGACACCTATTCGTACACATCAGTATTGATGAACGCTGCTTACGCCTACTCTTTCGAAAACTGAAGGATAAGAACACGGAAAACTAGAAATGTTTTCTGTTTTTTTAACGCCACCCAATACTGTACATTATTTATAGTAATTGAGTAGGTACAGTAATGAGGCCTTCACGTTTGTTCGAGAAGAGCCTCATCATCAGATATCTGTGCAGACAATCAGTGATGTGATATGCACTATGCAGCCAAACAATATAAAAAAAAAACAAAAAAAAGAAAACGCGATGCACTAAAGCCGCGAAGAGCGAGGGTTTACTGTACACGGTAATAAAAATCAAATTCAGTTTATATTAAATCGGAGTTCATTCTCATGAGCATCAGGATGGCAAATGTCTGGACGCCAAGATTGGCTCGTTTAGCTGTGTATAGTTCACCCGCATGACTGAAAACCCTTTCCGACGTAGCGGAGGTTGCAGTCATACCTAAAAGTTCCTGAGCAGCAGCCTTCAGATGAGGAAAAGCATTTTCGGTTTTCCAGTAAGTTAAAACGTCGCTGTCCATACTCTGACGCTGTGTCGCGAAATATCTCTCAACTTCATTTTTTACAATACTTTTTTCGGTTAGCCCTGAATCAATCTTCCTCTTTTTTCTTGATGCAGTAGAAGGCATGAAAGAAAACAAGCCTGTGTTAACCATCTCTTTTTCTTCGGAGTCGGACGAGCTGCTGCTCTGGATGTTGTAGGAACTGGAAGGTCCTTCGCAGCTATTGTCTTCAATGGCAGCTTTTCTTTTTAGCAGCTCTTTCGTCGAGTGTATCGAAGCTTCTTTCAGTAAGGCTTTCTCTTCGTCGGTTTGTAACCAGTCGGCTTTAAACCGTGGATCTAAAGTCGTGGCGAGTCGAAAATCTTCTTGATTGAGGTAAAGGTTCAGCCTCATGTTAACCTGATCAAGTAAGATACGAGGCAAGATTTGGCAGATGTGCAGTTTCAATATCATCTCTTCCATCGACTTTTTCAGGCCGATGACAACAGCACACACTTTGCTGATTGTAACTTTGCTCTCTCCTTCAACTTGAGACATCGCGGCTTCAAATGGACTCAGCACGTCAACGAGTTCAGTGATGACAACAAGCTCCGCAGTGCTTAATCTTAGCGAGCTCTTTTCCTTCTCAGACTTTGACAATTCTCCAACGGCCGCATTCAATACATCTTTGCCTGCCTTTGCAAATGACCGGAGCATTTTTAGAGACGAATTCCATCTTGTCTGGTTTTTTGTCAATATGTAAACATTATTCCGACAAAGAAATTCGCTTGCTGTCGTACTGGACCGGAGTGTTCTGGCTACCTTCGATACTTTTGCAATCGTAGAGTGGATCACCAGTCGCTTCGATAGTTGATCGTCTGATTCACCCGGTAGCTTGCCTTTTATAATTTCCAGAGCGTGCACGATGCACAGTTGCATTGTGTGAGCAAAACATGGTACTCTCTGTGGAAGCAGTGCTAGTAGCGTATCGAGGTCTACTTCGGGGTCTTGAACATTTCCCTCATCATTAAGATGTAAGTCTTCATCATTCTTCATCTCAGCAGCTTCTTGCTCAGCAGCTTCAGAAGTCTTCATATCTATAAGAGTCAACTCAAAGGCTTTTTTTATCGAACTAGCGTTGTCGCTTATAATGCGTCTAACTTTACCGTCGATTTGGTATCTCATGACCACATCTTCATATCTGTTGGCTATGTTGACAGCAGTGTGTCTTTCGGCAAAATGTTCGCAGCACAAAAGACGAGACTTCAGGTCGAAGTCGTTGTCGACGAAGTGTGCAGTAAATCCAATAAATGAACGCATTTGGCGGTTCGTCCAAATGTCAACGGTGACATATACACTAGTCACATCTTTCATTTCAGTTGTGATACTGTTAACGATGAGCTTTTCTGTAAAGGGAAGGTGGGTCTGTTTGATCGTTTGCCGATGAGGGATTGCGTAGTTCTCATTAAGTTCCACGATAAGCTCTCGAAAGCTTGGTTTGTCGACAATTGAAAGTGGTAGTGATGCAAAAGCAATACTCTTAAGTAGAAGCTGAGTTATTTGTCTCTGCTTTGGATGCTGCTTGGAATACTTCCTTTTACTGTTACTCCGAAAGCGTTCAGTTATCTTCGGTTGAGGCTTTCCTGTTATTGCTCGACTTTTCGTGGTTGATGGGCAGAAACGTTCTCGGTTGCTTGCCTTTTTCACACCTTCAGCTTTGGCTTCCCTGTACTTTCTATATTCCTTTGGGTGCTTGCAAGACAGATGAGCCTCCCAATTGGACAGGGAGTTTTTGAAACCCTTATACTTGGAGTTTTTTGCCTTCTTCTTCACACAAAGAAGACATTGCGCAATGGGATGTTCAGGATCTTTATCGACAAACTCAAAGTAAGGGCGAAGTGATTCTGGGAGTTGGTTCTCCTTTTCTAGCTTCTTCTCATCTTCAGTTAAAGGACTTGAATCAAGGTTAAACTCCATTTCTTGCGGAGATTCGTTCATGTTACTGTTAATATTATACCGGTATTTAGCAAATTTTAGCTCCGTATTATAATTTATATGCGATTGTCTCTACGGCTAAAAAGTAAAAGGACAGTAATTTTTCTAACTCTAGGTTATAAGTGATGTAGTTTAGTGCTGATTTAGCAGCCTAGTATAGCATGTAAAACAACATACAAGTACTATCAGGCCTACTATTGTTTATTCCAACTTGTGGTGCTGAAACAATCTTCGAACAAAAGTTTTTATTCTAGCACTATCGTTACTACAGCAATCTTGAACAGTTTCTTGTCATGATGCAATGATAATGAAGATTGTTGCTAATGCACGCCGCTAGGCTATGCAAAACATTTAGTTCTAAAACTAACTTCCAGAAACACTGTGTGTGTATCGAAAAGGCGTAGGCCTAGTAATTTTTCATGCATAGCCGCTTTGCCAGCCTACTCTACACTATCTAGATTTTATATCCTAACTTACTACACTACAAGTTACTACAGTATAAAATAGTTATTATGTCACTATGGCTACTATTCGTCACAATTACTATAACTAAGCAATGCGATCGATGCGATGGCGGCTTGGCACTGGTTTTCCTTGCACAAGAGATATTCTTGCATAACTTGTTGAAAAACGCCGTTGGACAAACTAGCATTTTCGGCAAAACCGCAAATTAGATTAGAATTAGAATTAGAGCTGCACAGTTTTTCCAAATTAGATTAGAATTAGAGCATAGAAACATTTCGCAAATTAGATTAGCGGCATTTCGCTCTAATTAGTGTAATTAGAAAACTAGAATTATCTAGTTGTCCAAGTCTGCGTGGAACAAATTTCTACCCAATTTGCATCAACGTTTGCTGTTGAAACTGGTTCAGCGCTTGGCGCACAATCCCGATTGTCTTTGTCTTCGACATCTAGGCCTACCAATATCTGCAACCATACGTTTGGCTATCTGCTGTTTAATGAGCTTATAAAAAATGACACAGGAAATAGACTACATGGAGATCTTTAAAATCTTTAAAAAAAAATTCGTAATTGTGTTTGTAACTGTACCAGTTACAACAAACCGCAACAATTCTTTTTGCCAAACCCGTTGGCCTGTGAAAAAGCGGGACCATGACAGGGACTGTGTCTGTACATACAGCCTAGAAAACACAGTGAATGTCATCGCCAAGGTCACAATTTGTAACACAAATGCAACAGCGCAAGTATGCATACATAATCGCAGACAGTGAACACTGTTTCTACCCTTTCTTTGCTCATCAGTGCTGTAGGTGAGACCGACATTTACTCAAAGCAATACATGCCTGAGACAGTGGCGTACGCACGGGGAGGTGGGGTTGGGGGGTCAACCCCCTCCTCCCTCATTGACGATTGAAAAAGAAATGAAAACCTCTCTTTTTGGAACGATTCTCCTTTTTTTACACAGAGATTTCCGAAATTGCAATCATGTTTTTCTGTGCTCTCCAACTTGCTTATATAATCTCGGTAAACTTTCTTTGTGATACAATAATACTTCGTAGTCAAACTTTGAACTTAAAATGTAAGCCTGGACAAAGTCAATGGGCACTGTTGAAGCTGGAGTCGTGTTGTGATGTCATAAAGCGGTTGTTCTCAACGGCTATGGCTGGACAACAACGTTTTAGAGCGGAAAGCATTCTTGGAAGAGAACGGTTACAACTCAGGCGGATGTTCCACTTGCGATGTCATAATTTTGAGTTGACCAAACCAGCCAGTTGGCGTAGTGGTTAACGACATCGCTATCCGCGCGGGAGGTTTTCGGTTCGATTTCTGGGCAGGTACCGGCCATTAGCTCGGTTGTTAAGTGCACAGGCAATCGGTGCATAAGGTCTGGGGTGCGATTCCCGGACCGGTCAAATCGGAAAAGTGTGGCCAACGGCTCGCCACCGCGGCGACCTTTCTGTGTTCCCCAGGCGCTGAGTCGCAGAGATAGGTCCCAGTGGAGTAGACAAGAGAGGGGAGTCGGGAGTCAACCAAGCACGCCGAGAGAGGGGGCGTAAGGGGTCACTGTCCGGGGGCCCGGGGACACAGGGGGGCCCTGGGTTCAGAATTTTCAGGTTTAAAATGCAAAATTCATTAGCTCAAACTACAGCCTGCGGACGCGATGAAGTTTTTTTTATTTCGGGCCGAAATTCGAACGCGAAATCCTGCGAACGCCATAGGCGCATGCAAGGGGGTCCTCGATGCCATGGCCCCCCAATGGTCCCGTGATAAGGTGCTAAAACCTAACTTTCAATCTACAATTTATCAAACCAATAACGGTTGCAGCCTCCTTTCATTTATTTTATAGTTAAGCTTCTGCTTGTAGACATAAGCTGCGAAAATATTTTTGCGTTGTCCACAGTGACTGCACTCACTGCATGCCCTTTTTCGATAAAGAAGTCTGCTAAAATGAGTGTTTTTTCATGTGAAAACCGTAAAAGATCGTAGGCGGCTGGGGGCTTCACCCCCACACCCCAGGTTGGGCCCCCTTTTGCTAAATCCTGGGTGCGCCACTGGCGGACGCTATGACCTTTTTTTTGATCATCACTTGATTTTGGGGCACCACTGACAAAGGGGCCCAAACGAAATTTCAGCCCTGGGGTCCGAAATTTCTCTCGGCGTCGCTGGAGTCAACCCCCCCCTGACGATTTCAGATAAAGTGAAACCTTTCTTTTTTTAAACAAACCGACTTTTCTTCGTGCGGAGCTTGACTATGGCTGTACTCACAAATTTTTTTTTAAATATCAAATCAAATCTTCACTGTACTCGTTTTAATAAATTCGCTGTAGTACCGAAGCGTGGTAGCGAGTGGCGGGGCCCGACCCCGCGGTTTAGCGCCTGGGCAACGCAGCTCCGAAGAAACGTCGCAGTGGTAGCGAGCCGTTGGCTACACTGTGTCCGATTTGACCGGCCTGGGAATTAAACCCCACACCTTCCACATCGATAGCGACATCTTTCACACTGCGCTGTAACGTCCGGTTTGTTGAAAAATTATTGAAATTAAAAAATTTAAATTGACTCTACCTAAGTGTTAAAAATACTGCCAAAGAAGTCCAGACAAGAGGCCCAGAAACGGGGGGGAACAAAATTGTTTTTACGCACCGTAACTGTCTTAGGAGCTCGGGTGAAAAATGCTTAGACAATATAGACGCTGTTTTTGACCTTAATCGCGTTATTTGGGATTCCTCGCTCGCGTAATTCATTTTAGTTTAGAAATGTTTTGGTATTCGGTAGGGAGGGCAGTTTTTACTCATACTCCACTATCTTCACTTTTCAGGACAGTTATGGGAGAAACTGCCCCCTTGATAGTGAGTGCATATTAAATGTTTATATCAAAGTTTGTCTGCGTTGTTTTTATCAACGTTGGTTCTTGAAAAAAAGATTTTTTTGGAGAGAAAGAATTGCCTGTTTTACCTCCCTAGCAACACACTGTTTGTGATGTCGAGAAAGCTGGCCTGCTTTAGTCTGTTAACCTTTCTATGGCCCAAAAATGAGGTCAACTAATATTTTTCCAGCAAATTTTTAACCACGGCTTGACAGCTTAAGTATCTGTCAAACCTTTTCTCTTCATAAATGAAGCGCAAAGAATAAAGCAAACGTGTCAATAAAATATCTTGATTGTTTCCTTAGTTATGACATTATAAAGCTTAATCATGGTTAACTGCGATTGCGCAATAATTTCGACTAGAAACATTACAATCCGATTCACTTTAATACCTATGAACTACTGTAATTGTAGTATCTTTACGTCATCACGATATGACGTGAGTGAACTCCCCCCCATTGAAAAATCCTGCGTACGCCACTGGCCTGAGAAGCATTTTTTCTTGTGGTTTTTGTACCGATATTCGTGTGGTATTTAGTTGCATATTATTTACCTTCCCATTTAGAGAAGGCGATCAAAGCTGCTTAAGGAGCTCGCTTAGGAGTTGCCGGCCATCTGTCTACCACACCAAGATGGGGAATCCCGCTAAATGCCTTTCCCAAAGACACAACAAGTAAACTTTCCGGCTCGTTCTCCTCACTGTCCCTTGAATGCTGAGCGTCTAGTAGAGAAGCTGTGAATACCAATTTTAAAGTCATTGGTTTTACCAGAGTTGGAATCAAACCCGAGCCTACAGCTCCAAAAGCAGGCGCTTTTACCACTCGACCATCATGATGGGACCTGAAAGATCGAAACATTGTTCACTATCTGCTGTTATGTATACATATTGCGCTTGTGCATCTGATATGGTTTTGTTTTTTGATTGCTCAATGCTCATTCGTTTCATCACAGTATTCGTATCGTTGTATACTACAAGCTTTAGCTGGACTTCGAAAAGGGGCCCCGTAATTGTGTTAGCCAGGGCCCCACTTACTGTTGATTCGTCCCAGCAGCGTTGGCCAGAAATCTAAAACTTGTTGTTGTATTTTTATCGCTTTTCTTTCTTGCCACCAGACTTGGGATGTATTTGTAGTATTTGAAATACAAAATACTGTATTTTGCATTTTGTATTTGTATTTTGTATTTTGTATTTTGTATTTTGTATTTTGTATTTTGTATTTTGTATTTGTATTTTGTATTTGTATTTGGATTTGGATATTGTATTTGTATTTGCATTTTGTATTTGGATATTGTATTTGTATTTTGTATTTGTATTTTGTATTTGTATTTCGTATTTGTATTTTGCATTTGTATTTTGTATTTGCATTTTGTATTTGTATTTTGTATTTGTATTCATTTAAGTTTGTGTATGTTGTATGTGTATTTAAATACTTTTTGTGACAAGTATTTGTATCTTGTATTTGAAATAGGGCCTACATTTGTTACCGTTGGGGTTGCACACTGCGTATTTGGGCAATTTTTATTGTTTATTTTACAGGCATTTTTTGTCCGTGATAAAAAAAATAAATAAAAGATAATGCAATGATTGTTTGGAGAGAAACCATTTTAACAATGCCTCAACTCTATTTGCCAAATTTTGTTGTTTTTTTTTAAGTGTAGGCTTATGTTGTTTTTTTTTTGGAAAAATACTGTAAAAGTATTTTCAAAAGTATTTAAATATGTTGTTAAAGATTTGTATTTTGTATTTACCAGTTTTGCCAGAAAGTATTTGTATTTGTATTTAATTACTTTATAGCTTCTGTATTTTGCATTTGTACTTCAATACAATTGTCCAAGTATTTTGCCCAAGTCTGCTCGCCACAAAATATAATATTGCCAGCACGTGTTCTCAAGTTCTTCAAAACTTCTTTTCCCAGATACACTTAAACAATACATAAAAGGTTGTAGGCTACACAATTGAAGTGAGCCTAAGTTTCGACAACAATGTACTTGGCTGAGATAAAAAGTGTAATATTGCTTTCGTCATTGTTGCTTTTTTAATTTTAAAATCAAATATTCGTTATACTCGCCGCATCCAAAGTCTGTAGCTAGTGACGGGGTCCATCTCCAAGACTTGACGCTAGGGCAACAAAGCCACAAAAAAACGTCGCAGTGGTGGCGAGCCGTTGGCGACGCTGTGTGTCCGATTTGACAGGTCATGCAATCGAACCTACCACGTCGATAGCGATGTCCTCAGTCACTGCACCCACCTGCCGGTGCTTTTTGCTAATTTTACCACAATAAAAATTTTAATTATAAAAATAATACACATATTTTTCCTAACAAGAAAAAGATATAATTGTTTACATTCTCTCGGGAGCGCAACACGCAGTTTGGTTGGTTTAATGTGAGCGCTGAGGGCTAAATATCAGCAAAAAATATTACTATTTATGTTGGAGATTTGCGAAAAAAATTCCGTGGAAGGTCTAACAACTGTAAGCATTGTTGAGTTCGAGGTTTATTCTCAGCTTATCAACAAACGCAACAAAATAGAATCCTCAGTCAAGGATTATTCCAAAAAATGGAAGCACGCTTAAAATGTGACAAAAAGTTTTGCATCATCATTACAATTAAAGATGGCGCCAGCTGAAACAAGAAGGCACAATAAATGCATTGCTACAGCATAAACAGAGTCACACAAACGTAAGTAAACCATAAAAAATGAAACCAGCTCAATTTTGGCAACTCAGGCATTTATATAAATAGCAGAAGAGTATTTGTTATCCAAAATTTTTGAGATACTTAATGTATAATTTCGTTATATATTAAGGGTAGTCTGTTTCTTTTGAAGTGGTAGATTGCAAGATTTCCAAAGACCATTGGATATAATACTGATACTCTCACGTCCTTCTTTGGGATAGATAACGTTTCTGTTCCGATAAAAGGTTAAATCTCTAGCCAATTTTCAGTATCGCGTCGCAATGGCGGACGGCAGTGGCGTCACTAGGGGCGGGAGGGGGGGGGGCGGCCCGCTCCGGGTGTCACCAATTTGGGGTGACACCATTTAATGATGAAAATAGGGTAAAATTGCTACTTAAAACGTTTTAAGACGTTGTTGCAATCATCAACGTAAGCTTCATGCGTTCAAAAGCATGAAAGCTTTTCCAGCCAGAAGCGATTATTTTTTTTTGTTTTGCAATGATAGGCCTCATTCAATTGCTATCACTGATCGCATCGTTTGCAAGAAGCTTGCGAAGAAACAAGTGCTAGTTTTTGTCCTTTTGTCCACGCTTTTATCTGTGATAGGAAATGGGAGGCAAAAACGCGCATTTTAGGTGAAAACTTTTATTTATGTACTCAGCGACACCAACTCTGTTGCGTCAGAATGCACTGTGCCATGTCCCCCCCCCCCCCTTTTGACTCTGCCTTCAATTGCTATCACTGATCGCATCGTTTGCAAGAAGCTTGCGAAGAAACAAGTGCTAGTTTTTGTCCTTTTGTCCACGCTTTTATCTGTGATAGGAAATGGGAGGCAAAAACGCGCATTTTAGGTGAAAACTTTTATTTATGTACTCAGCGACACCAACTCTGTTGCGTCAGAATGCACTGTGGCATGTCCCCCCCCCCCCCCCTTTTGACTCTGCCTTTTAGTAAAAGGAACAAAACTAATGGTCCGAAGTGACTAAAATATGCCAGACTCTTTTGATGGTTTGTGTAGTTTACGGCCAGGAGGCGGATCCAGGAGGCGGATCCAGGAGGTAGGATGAGGGGAAAGCAATAAGCCTTACCTCTTAAGCGCGCATAATCAAAAATGCGCGAACAAAATGCATCGTATTTGGCGAAGAACTCAGAATTAGGGTCAAAAAATGTAAAAAAAATTTGCCTGAAAATTATTTGAAAAGCACTAAAATAGCCATTACAGCATATAAATTTTCAAAATTTTCCACGGGAGTATGCCCCCGGACTCCCCACAGCTTTTCTTGTTTCTCAATCAGCTTTAAATTTGTTCTGCCGGAAAAAAAATACGCTTGAAAAAATGAGGAAAATTATGCCTTCTCCCTTTTAAAATTTCTCGCCACACCACTAGCCCTATGTAAGCGATAGCGATATCATGTACGGATGGTAAGCGATTACATATATGAGCGACAGGAGACAATTTATTTATTTATTGGTGAATCGAAAAATGGAGAAACGTTACCGGTATACTTAATGTAACCGGGGAACGAAAAACGCCCGAATCAAACGAGAAAGGTCAAGCGGTCTACTGCTTCTGAAAAATCTGCATCTCGCTTTTAAATGCTAGTTAGTAGAAGCGCTTGTGGTATCATAGTCGGAGATAGGAGAGTCAGCAGGTAGCAAAAAGTCTCTGTAAGATCAGTTGAATTTGTATATCAAAAGTAAGTTTATTAAGGATTGGAATAAACTAATATTACCTAATTAAAACTTTACTACACTCCGATTCTCTTCTAAATCTCTTATTAACTTTTTGTATAAAAGTACGTTGAAAAGCATCGCTTTGAAAACCATGAAGTGGGAAGGCCTACGGTGTCATTAGCATGCTGAAAATCCCCCCCTCCCTAAAATGGTGAAAATCAAAATTATCTAACATGTGCAGAATATTTGAAAAGTCGATGCGAACCTTCAGTTGTAATGCACGTTACTGCTTTACACGTTTCGAAGCAAAATCAAAGGAACAAATTAATGTCACTTTAAGAGCTTCGCTCTTGCTTTCTCGTGCACCCAAAGCCAATTTTTTGGTAGAAATCTGCGCAAAAACGAATTTAATTTTGTAATATCGATTCGCCGGTCGCATATTTCGTGTTCGTCACCTCTGGACTACCCGAGTTTTCCACTTAATGTATCAGGTACTGGTAGAAATAATTGTTCAATATTTTTTCTCGGTTGTGGTCTGACTTATTCGATATACAAGTCATGAGGGTCTGCCTTAGCTACTGTAGAGGGAGATCTGTATTGGATAAAAATTGAAACTGCATGTGTTGGTGAAACGAAGATCTATTTTTGGTCAGAGTCGTTTTATATTTTGTTCGTTTATTTCAAATGTTTTCACCATAAGATTTTTATTTCAATGTTTTCGCCATGAGAAACCGCGGAAACGGGTCCCCAAAACTTGTTAGAGTGCCCTTCGGCATAATATCGCGAGATATGCAATTTGCCAGCAGACTACTAGTGCTGATTAGTCTATAACAACAAAACACAACGCTTTTTCAATTTGCCCCCACTTCGAGTTCTCAATGTCTATCTTGCAATACAAAATTCGATAAGCCTAAAGGCTTAAGCCCTCCATTGGCCTCCAGCCTTTACACGTCGAATAGTTTATTGCTTCTTCCTAGACGGATGACATCATAAAGTTCCGCCCCCGGTGTCACCATTCCTAGCAACGCCACTGGCGGACGGTATGGGCTTTACCTCAACTTCTTGTGGGCTTTCACGATTCATAATGAGTTTTACCTGTTTTGAACAGGATACGATGGGCATTACCTCTCTCTGTTTTTTTTTTCTCCTTGTAAAGTCCCGGTCTGGCTACGAACCAAAAAAAAACGAAGATTAAAAAACTGCAAATCCGACATTTGTTTGCGGAAGAATGAATCAATGAATTAGATCATCAAATAAATCCTTTAAAAAAACAGGACAGATAAAGCACAAATGGCTAAACATTCAAACGAGAAGCTAATTTTGCCTCAAATTATCACATATGAATTCACTGAATTTTTTAAAACCGAAGCTTGGACAAAAAGTTGCTTTTAAAAGTTGCAAAGGCACAGATCAGTTATTAGTAAAATGTAACTGTTTTTCCGAATCAATATTGATACAAGGGAGAAAAAGTAACCAGCATAGGAGGGCACAGCTAACGCAAAAATTAGCTCCGCTAACAGCTAGTCCGATAATCAAAAAGATTAGCTTCGCCAACGCTAATCCGATAACACGAACTTTTCGTTAGCGGAAGCTAACGTTAGTCCGCTAATCCGCTAATTAATCATAAGATTATAATTTGAGGCAGAAAAAACGAAAAATGAACTTTGTAACTTGTAGCAATCATTTTAATATCGCGTTTTTCAGTTGATGAGCCAAATCTAAACAATACCGCTTTAATGCGATTTACAAAAGTTTATTTGGTAGTATGGTATATTGTCAAGGTTTTGGGCACACGCTGAAAGAACTTACTACATTGAAATAAACTCGGCAGTGAAATTAGCACAGTACTGAAATAAGCACATTGACGAAATAAGTTAAGCAGGGAATTAATGAGCACAGTGGGCCTACTAAAATAAGCGTCGGTCTGACCAATCTGACCATGTGTGACTATCGCGCCTTTGCGAAATGCAAGGTTGATAAACCGGCAGCTGAGAGGGGTTAGCATACTATTTCTAGGTTCCAATAGCCAAATATATTGCGACCCACTGTGAGTACTACGTCAAAAACCATCGGCAAAAAGTGATTTCTGCCGGGTCAGATTGGATGCGTTGGCCATAATGGGGGCCCAACCCCCCCTCAAAACCGCTAGTATACCTTTTCTAGGTACCACATGAAACCTAGTGGAAACGAAAGCTTACATCTGCAATGCAAGTTTTCGTTTGCACCAAGTTTCATGTGTACCTAGAAAAGGTACGCTATAGCATGCCTTTGTGACGTCATCACTTGAACTTTGGGGGCTTCGGTCGAGGGTAAAGCAGCCGAAAAAAGTTAAGTCACATACCATTTCGTGATCTGGTCGATGTAAGCTTTCGTTTCCACTAGGTTTCATGTGGTACCTAGAAAAGGTATGCTAGCGGTTTTGAGGGGGGTTTTGGGCCCCCATTTCGGTCGAACGCATCCAATCTGACCCGGCAGATATCACTTTTTGCCGATGGTTTTTGACGTAGTACTCATAGTAGGTCGCAATATACTTGGTTATTGGTAACTAGAAAGGGTATGCTAACCCCTCTCAGCTGCCGGTTTATAACCTCTTAACTCCTACAAGTCGAAGCAGTGATTGCGCAAGCAGCATTATGATGTCATTGACGGAGTTACTATTGCTTGATCTAAGCGCCTTGCTAGAAGAGTACCGATAGATATTTTTCTGGCACAAAAAACGGGAAAATATGGCAACTTAAAGGCTTTTCTTTATTAAAACCGCGGCAGCAACAATTTTTATTTTAGCGAATTAGCGGATTGGCTGAAAAAATTAGCTTCGATAACCAGTCCGCTAACATTCTTGAAAGTTAGCTAATCAGCTAATCCGCTAGTGAAGAAAGTAGCTTCGCTAAGAAGCGGAATAGCGGATAAGCGATTTGTGCCCACTTATGGTAACCAGAAATATAATTCTTGAAAATTTTTATCTTCTACAAAGGCAAATTTTAAAAGTGAAGATTACATTTAAATAACGAAATATAAATTTTTAATTTTTTTTTAAGAAATGGAATGGCAACGCCGATAATTCTTAGCGGATTGTAGCTGTGCTATAAAAGCGGAATGGATGACTTATGAGGTAGAGATGGCATGGGCAGACTTTTTGGCAACTCGGACCGCCCATGGCCCGGAAGCTCTTGCCCAGTAGCGGTAACCGACCCAGCAACTCATCCCAAAAATAAAGCCCGGCCCACCCAAAGCCCATTCTTTTACGAACGTTCAACCACATTTAACAGAAAAATAAAAGTTGTTAGAGATTTCAAAAATTGGTAGCGTCTCGTTAGCGGCCCAATTAGAAACAAAAAATAGAACTGGGTCGTTAGCGGACCACTAAAAAGACCGGTTATTGGATCGTTAGCGGGTCTTTTAGCGGCCCATGCCAGCTCTATTGTAAGGATAGCTAATTTGCTACCATAGCTACGCCGTAGGCCTTCACACTAAACTGCGGAACGGTTCTTTAGTTGAAGTATTGGTGCTGTAATGACAATGTAAGTTTAGTGGCTTTGTATTTTTGTTTTAAAAATTTTTTATGAACTCCACGGTGTACAGGTTGCTTGCTAGACTACCGGTAATGTGGCAATAAATGAGAAAAGTGAGAATTTTGGTATGGGGTAAATGATAATGTAAGCATGGGGGAGTTGCGTAAGAATGGGGGAAGTTTAGAGAAGTTGGGGAGCATGGAGAAATATGGATGGTAGGGAGTATGCAGGAATATGGATGGTAGAGGAGTTGGGAAATTTTGGGTACTTCAAGGAATTGGGTCAGGTATGAGGGGAATATGGGAGAAGTGGGGAAAAGTGGGGGAGGTGTGGGGGAGTGAAGGAAAGTGTTGGGGGAGGTGTGAGAAAGTGTGGGAGATAGGTGTGGAAAAGTGTGAGGGAGTGTGGAGAAGTGTTGGAGGTGGTGTGAGGTGTGTGGAGAAGTGTGGGGAGAGGTAGAAAGAGGTGTGAAGAAGTGTGTAGGGAGGTGTAGAAAAAGGCGTATGGGTTGTGTGGAAGAAGTGTGGGGATGTCACCCTCTCATCAATCTCTCCACCCCCTTTTCCACATTACCCACACCTCTTCCCCACACCTCCCCCCATTTTCCGACGTCTGCCACACCTCTCCCAACCCTCCCCCACGACCCCCACATTTTTCCACATCCACCTCCCCCAACCCTTATGCACATCCCCCACACTTTCTCTCACTCCCCCGCAACTACCCCACATTTCCTTAGACTCCCCCACATTCCCCACACACTATGCCTTACAACCCCCAGCGCTTCCTCACACTCGAGTTTTCTTCAGGGGTTAGCAAACTCCATTACGTGACTCTTCCGTCACGCTTGACTGGGATGACTCAGCAGATCTGCTGATGCCGAGTTCTTGCTGTAAGCAATAGACAATTTTTGTGTGGAGGGAGGTGTGGAAAAGTTTGGAGGGGTGTAAAGGAAGGTAAGGGGAGATGTGGGAAGTGTGGGGATAGGTGTAGGAAGTGTGTTGGGATGCGGGGAAAGATGTGGGAGAGTGCATGGGGTGAGCGTGAGGAAGTGTGTTGGGGTGTGGGGGAGCTGGGGAAGGTGAAGGGAGATGTGGGAAGAAGTTTGGGGATGTGGGGGAAGGTAAGGGGAGATGTAAGGGGTGTGAAGAAGCGTATGGGAAGGTGTAGGAGAGTGTATGGGGTGAGTGTGAAAGGTGGGGAAGTGTGTTAGGGTGTGGGGGCGGTGAGGGAAGATGTGGGGAGAGGCATGGGTGGTGTGTAGGAAGGTAAGGAAGATGTGGGGGTGTGAAGAAGCGTGGTGGGAGGTGTGAGAGAGTGTATGGGGTGAGTGTGGAGGGTGTGGGAAAGTGTGTTGGAGTCTGGGTTATTTTTTCAAAATTTGACTAGGGTCAAATGACCTAAATGTCTACAAAAATTTCGGTCATTTCAATTTTTTTCGGTCATGTTTGTGGTAACAAGACGTTGAACAAAATATACACCTAATCCTTTGTAACCGCAACACAAATAAAAAATACTTTGATCAATTTGATGTTTGTTAAACCTGACACTGTGACACCGGTAGTCTGTTTGTAATTGTTGCCTGCATATTGGCAAGATAAGTACTTCGGTCAGTTGACAGAAATGGCCTAAATTTTTCGGTTTTACGAATTTAATTTGGACTATGACCGAAATTTTACCAAAAAAAAATACAAGTTGGAGTGTGGGGGAGGTGAGGGGAGATGTGGAGAGAGGTATGAGTGGTGTGAGGTGAGGTGAAGGAAGATGTGGGGGCGTGAAGAAGTGGGGGGGAGGTGTGGGAGAGTGTATGGGGTGAGTGTGGAGGGTTTGGGAAAGTGTGTTGGCGTGTGGGGGGAGGTGTGGGGAGATATGTGGGAAATGTGTAGAGAGGTGTGTTGGGGTTTCCCATCACCTCCCCAATGGTGTAGGCCTATTGGGATATCTCCCTTCACCTCCCCCTAAACAGTGATGGGTACGATAAACCTTTCTGTACTAAAGCGATAATCGATAACTTCAAAAAAGCCCTGGGCGATACCGATAATCGATAGATCTCAATTTCTTAAAGCGATATCGGTAATCGATAAATCATCGCCGATAAATTTTTCCGATAAATGTTGCGATAAATTTTCAATGTGTTTGACAAAGTTTTTTTTTTTTGTAAGTCGTATTGCAAAAATGTTTTTTCTAGATTTTTCAAGAAAAGAGAGCAGTTCACGGACTCTCACCTGAAATTGAACAAATCAAAGATATAATTTTTTAAAATTATCACAAGTCTTAATGGACACCGTGTGCTTTTTCTATAACGCCAACTCACTAACTTTGAAGTTTAAACACTGCGTGCATAAAAAAATGTTAATCGCGATAATTTATCGGCGATAACAAAATGTATAACAAAAACGATAACGGTAATCGATGAATCAAAATTATTTTAAGCGATAACGATAATCGATAATAAATTATCGCCGATAACTATCGCCGATAAATTATTGCGATAAATGCCCATCTCTGCCCCTAAACCCCAACACACTTCCCCACACCCCCTTACCTCTCCCTTCACCTGCCGCCACACTCTAACACACTTCCCCACATCCTCCACACTCACCCCATACAATCTCCCGCACCTCCCCCACACTTTTTCACACCCCCACATCTCCCCTTACCTTCCCCCACCCCCCCATATTCCTTCCACGACTCCCCTCATTTTCCGTAACGGTCCATTGAAGCGTGACAAGATAAAAAGGAGTAAAAGAGGAAAAAGAGCACCACAGCCGTATTATAGAGAACCACGCTCACGCACTCCCCACACTCTGCCGCACCCCCCACGCACTAAGTTAAACGCTCACATTCCTCCACACTTCTTCACACTCTTAACACTTCCCACACTCACCAGCACACACTACCCCACACCAAATAGAGAGTCGGTTAAGACCTACTGTAGAAATGGCTCGGGCTGACTTTTTTCAGGCCCGGACCGCCCACGGCCCGAAACCTTTAGCCCAGTAACCGTAACCGGCCCGGTAACTCATACCAAAAATAAAGCCCAGCCCGCCCAAAGCCCATTCTTTTTATGAACCTTTAATCCCATTAATCAAGCTTAAAGGGATTTAAAAAGTGTTAGCGGCTCGTTAGCGGCCCAGTAATAAACAAAGATAGAACCGGGTCGTTCGCGGACCACTAAAAAGACCGGTTAACGGCTCGTTGGCGGGTCTCTTAGCGGCCCATGCCATCTCTTACCTACTGGGACTTACACTGCTCTAGACTGCCGCTGTGATGATGCTGTAGCGACATTATCATATCAGTGCAGGCATAGATGGGCAAGTTAATGCAAAACGTTAGCTTCGTTAACCACTACTTCGCTAACACAGCTATGTACCTCCGTTAACGTTAATTCGTTAAATTCAGCTCCAATTAACGGAAGTTGATTTAATCCGTTAATTTTAAAAAGAAATTTAACGAAATAACTAGTTAATGAAAAAGTTAGCTTCATTATTAACGAATTAACGAAATTGTGCCCACTTATGAATGTAGGTTACCCAGAGATGAGCTCAATTTTGTTAATCGTTAATTCGTCAATAACGAAGCTAACTTTTTCATTAACTAGTAAATTCGTTAAATTTCTTTTTGAAATTAACGGACTAAATTAACTACCGTTAGTACTTCATAACTTCCGTTAAATTTTTGTAAACGCTTATTTCTCTTATTGCTGGTTAAGTTTGACATCAATAAACCACCAAAATACGACCAATGAAGTCAAAAAGCGAGACAAAAACAACAAAACATGTTGCTTGTGAGCAGAAAAATTGCTTAAATGCTTACGCAAACATTGATATCAAAAAATTTCAAACTTTTTTTTTGAAAGAAGTGCCGTTTCAAGTCATAATTAGCGATTTAACGAATTTAATTTACTTCCTTTAATTGAAGCTGAATTTAACGAATTGACGTTAACGGGGGTACATAATTGTGTTAGCGAAGCAGTGGTTGACGAACCTTACGTTCAGAGAAGGTCTCGATTATAATCGTATTCTGTAATTGGTAATCGATTACGCCATTTTTAAATAATTGTAATCGCAATCGAAAATGATTATACGGGTGCGTAATTGTAATTGGTGGAATCCATATAATCGAGCAATCTCTGATCGACATGATCAAATTGATCAAACCATCTCTGGATAAAAGCTTCACGCTGCATAATTTGATATGAAGCGTAAAAGAACTTTAAAGAAGTGACGTCGCTCCAAGCTTATTGGACGAACCTAATCACGCCACTGAATTGCTGTATTACGGCCCAGATTTGCGTCTTCTAGAATTTTAGCTTACCTGAATCGAATACCTGTGGCCTATGCTATCATCACTTCAACGTATTTTTTTTTATTAACTCTGACTTTGTGAAAGCTGTACCAAAATCATTTTTTAATTTTGACGAAGCGATGTAATCGTGACGATTAGGCCTACCTGGTGAAATAATCGTAATCAAAAACCGATTACTTGGGTGCATAATTGTAATCGTAATCGGTGGAATCGTTGTAATTCAACCTTCTCTGGTTGTGCATTAATTTGCCCATCTCTGAATGTATCTTAACCAAAGGATGACGCAATGCTTTGCGTTAACGCATTCGCATTCAAGTTAACCTATTACGTAATGCATATTGCGTGAGAACAGAAATAGGTAAGACCTATATTGCTTGAATTATGATTCGTTAAGTTTCGCATACTCCTGTTCCCAAGAACAGCAAGAAACAGCATAGGCCTACTATAAATATGGACTTCTTATTTGATCATGTGAGACGCGTATTTCGGCATGGTTCTACAGAATATTTTTTGTTTATTCTATTGCCACCACTCTACCCCATCCCGAATTACACATAAGAAACCTAGTATGTTGATATGGGAACCCAGATCCTAGATCTATCCTGTTCCATCATACTGACAGCTGCACCACGTTGCTGTTGCCAGTATGCACAATTTTTCTACTTATATATATAAGTCTGATTTTCAAACAACAAGCAACTTACCATGGTCTTTAGCTTACTCTTTACCAAAACTTCTGTTATGCATTATATAAGCTACTGAAGAGTTCGATCAATCAAATCGTGAAAAGATTTCAGCTTCGTATTCACTTCGAAGAAAAATTGGCCATGTTAAAGGCCTGTATTGCATGTTAATATTTGCTTAAACTACCGTCTTATCAATGTTCTGGGTTATTTTTGCTCGTTTGGTGGATTTGCACCTCGTCGTTGTTATGAAGAAGAGATAGCCATCTTGTTTTTACCTCACCGACAACTTATTTTTCTTGGAATTTTGAAAACGCTATAGCGATAGTGACGTCATGGCAGTTGTAAGGTTTCGCGGTATTTTCAGTTGTGTTTTTCGGTATTGTAAAGTTGAGGCGTCTCGTGGCATGCAGGCATCTCCATCAGTCCATAGCAGACTGGGTACCGCACCGATAATACTCGGTGATGCTGATACTGCCATAGACTAGCAGGGTTTTAAAGCAATGCAGCATATTTGTGTTAGAAGTTCTGAAATTCAGGAAAGATAGCAATATTCTAGGTTGTTATGAAGCTGATGAAGCTCTTAAGATAGGTCTAGCTGCTACAAAAAGTACCCTACGGTACGATACCGGTACCCAGAGTTGGGAAAAATTGATTGTAATTGATATTCGATTGGGATATTCCATAAAATTTGTTCATCGAATGCACTGGAGCCTTTACTTTTTTGAATGAGTATCGAATAGTCTAGGGCCTTGTCTTAAATTTTTTTTTGGTGCAATTCGATAGCTATTCCATATTCAATTCTTTTTGTCCAGGTTACTTTAGTAAAGTTAACATAATCATTGGTATGTCATTACCTTGTTTTTGCTGATAAAATTTTTTTTGTGCCAAAAAAACAAAAAAAAGATTTGTAATAGTCTAGCAAAGTTGCTTCGCATATGCCTGTATATGGGTTAGATCTAGTATCAGCCCCCAGGTTTGATTAGGGTTAGGTTTGGTTAGGATTAGGTTCGATTAGGGTTAAATTTAGTTATGGTTAGGTTCGGTTAGGGCTAGATTTGGTTAGGTTCAGGTTATAGGTTAGGTTACGGTCATAGTTTAGGTTAAAATTGGCAGACAGAAAAAGCGTGGGGGCTTATTCTAGATGAGATCCCCTGTATATTATGTCCATCTGTTGTCTGTAAGTTACCCTGTATCTCATGGATGTGAGGACATCACAAAAAATGCTCAGAGTAATATCAAGTAACAATTACGATATTTTTTATTCTTTACTTTTTTAAACTACCATCAAAATCGATTATTTCTGTACTGTACTTTTTGGTGAACCTGTGAACTGTTGAATATCAATTATTTCTTTACATTTTTAAGTATTGATTCCCAACCCTGCCGGTTTTCTTTGTTGTCTAAAACAAGCTCATATTGCTGATGAGTTTTTAAAAAAAATTTGGCCAGTACAGAGTAGTTCCCAAGATAGCCTTAATTGAATATTTTTTATGAGGCTACGCATGACTGATTTTGTGACGTAGATACCGTAGAGCGTGACAGCGCTGTTTCAAGCTATTAGCCCCCATCAGCCACCCTCAGGTAAGATACATTCATCTTCCAGAACAAATGATCTTGCCAGGATCACTCATCCCTTCAGCTGAATATATCTGAAAGATTTTAACCTTTGTGGTACGCATCCACTCGTGTGTTTACGTCACCATGCTAGTCAAATCCTTTTCATGGCCAAGATAAAGATCAATAACTAAAAAAAATCGTCATAACTTTTCGTTCGGTAGGCCAGGAAAAACATTGCTTTTTTATTTACAGGCATAGATGTTGCAAATGAATTGTTTGACGTTTTTTTGCCATTAGAAAATTGCTAAGCTGCATTGCGAAGACTATAAACAGTGTATTTTGTAGTTATGTTTTTATTGGTTGTTTTTGTATTGCATATAGTAAGAAATGTCATGCATGAGTGATTTTGTGACATTTTTCATCCTGTAGTGCATGCAATTGTGACAGAATGTTGTAGGGTGTTATGTCATTTAAATTCTAAAAACACAATGAATACATCAAGACGTTTTGTAGGCTTTTGATGCCATGCTTAAGCTTCTTTTTGTATGCTAGTATAATACCATGAAAGATTGAAACAGACTGTAATATCATAACAAACCATACACTAGTCTACATAATAATGCTTTAGCAAAACATTTTCAACATCGCCATTGAAACACAGAAAATAACAAAGTTACATCAGTATTAAATCACGTTTTTAGTTTTTGAAAAACAAAGTTTTGTTGCTTCTGAGTACATTCTTTGATTCAGTTCCACTTGTTGTATAATGTCTTGTCTTTGCATTTCATTTTTGGTCATAACCTCTCAAAATCGCTGCCAAACTTCACGGTGTGTTCAGCTGCATCATTGATAACCTTCAAAGAGGTTACAATAGGCTTCAATTGAACGAAAGAATGATCATCACCCCAAGTGTTTGCTGGCTTGCTCAAAAATGTTGGTTCAGTTCATACCAGCTTGAAGATCAACCAGGATTCACCAGTTACAAAACTTGATAAGGTGCTGTCTTCATAAACTCGTGGTCGGTCAGGCTTTCCCATTTGAATTGGGCAGTGTGGGTGTTGTAATAACAGAATAATGCTCTAGCTATGTTTGATTTCATATCTTCCTCAACCAGGTCAGAAAACAGAGCAAGCAGGATATGTTGTGATGATAAGTGCCAAGTATGCATATCAAGCTTTTTATTGCAAAGAGATGAGAGGGCTGGATCTGGACTGCTCATCGTTTCAAATCTTTCCAAAGCATTAGTGCCAGAAAAGGAACATCTGCTGACACTGCAGTGGCTAACCAGCTAAATTATACAATAACAAGAGTAAATTTATATAGCTAAATTATACAATGAAAAAAACATCTGTTACACCGTGTTGCTGTGTAGCACCCATATCATAGAGATCATTACCTACAAGTATCATTTTCAAGATGTATATTATGGTCCCCATCTACCTTGCGTGATGTATGATACTGTTCCCAATTTCTTGGACCATTCAAGCTTTGTATGATTTCCAATAAAGAACTGAAAATATTAAATGTAATTATGTTATGATTGCTTCTATGTATTTGAAGAGATGGGCAGTTCGAGATCCAGCCCTCTCATCTCTTTGCATTAAAAAACTTGATATGCATACTTGGCTCTTGTCACCACGACATAGCTAGAGCAGTGGTTCTCAACCTTTTTTCTTTCATGGCCCATTTTTTGTTGCACAGAAGTTCTGAGGCCCATTAACTTTTTATCCTTCCTAAACGAGTATTCATCCCCAGGAGCGGATCCAGAAAGTTTTGATAGGGGGAGTTAATTTTGAATTAGGTTGAATGTTAGCTAAACACAAAGACGTTCAGACATTTAGTCCCGGAAACGAGCGTAATTAAGCCTTTTAAAATGTTTCATATCGGGGGCGTATTTAGAGCATTTTTCAAGGAAGGGGTATCAAATTTCGTCACTTTTTCAAGCATAGTATTTTTTTCCAGCAGAGTTGAGTTCAAGCAACTTAAGTAACAAAAACGACTCTAGGGGGGTCCGGGGACATGCTCCCCTGAAAATTTACATACTGTAATGGCCATTTTAGTGCTTTTTGAGCAATTTTCAGGCAAATTTTGTTTATAGTTTTGGCCCCTGATTTTGAGTACTTTACCAAATATGATGCATTTTTGCCCAGTTTCAATCATGCTTGCTTAAGGCGACTCAGGCATGTTTTATGAAGAGGTTGCAAATTTTTATTTATCCAAAGCATTGTGGAAAATGGCTGGTGGGAGGGAATGCATCCCCCACATCCCCCTGGATCCGCCCCTGTTTATCCCTTCAACTTACAAATTCCACCGTAGGGAGCCAAGTGGCTTGCTTTGAGAACCACACTGTAGTTGTAGCCGCTTAAAATGTAAGTCCATACATGACGCAATAGAAGGCATTGATTGCATTATGCCACCAACACAACGAGAAAAAAGTTCTATTACGACAATCGCCTAGATCAGTTTCACAATCTTTCCACGAAACTACACACTATTAATTGAATAATTGGAATGAAAATTATCTCTCTGTAGCAAGAAAACAGCAGCGTCATTCATTGTTACTACCGTCAAAACTGCTAAACAAACACAGAAGTGTAAACTTAACCATAGTGACACAAATGAAACAGAATTTTTCAATAAATCTAGCAATTTCTTGAAAAGTCCTGTGGCCCACCTCAAAATGTTTCCATGGCCCACTGGTTGAGAACCACTGAGCTAGAGCATTATTCTGTTATTACAACACCCACACTGCCCAATTCAAATGGGAAAGCCTGACCGACTACGAGTTATTGAAGACAGCACCTTATCAAGTTTTGTAACTGGTGAATCCTGGTTGATCTTCAAGCTGGTATGAACTGAACCAACATTTTTGAGCAAGCCAGCAAACACTTGGGGTGATGATCATTCTTTCGTTCAATTGAAGCCTATTGTAACCTCTTTGAAGGTTATCAATGATGCAGCTGAACGCACCGTGAAGTTTGGCAGCGATTTTGAAAGGTTATGACCAAAAATGAAATGCAAAGACAAGACATTATACGACAAGTGGAACTGAATCAAAGAATGTACTCAGAAGCAATAAAACTTCGTTTTTCGATTACTAAAAAACGTGATTTAATACTGATGTAACTTTGTGGTTTTCTGTGTTTCAATGGCGATGTTGAAAATGTTTTGCTAAAGCATTATTATGTAGACTAGTGTATGGTTTGTTATGATATTACAGTCTGTTTCAATCTTTCATGGTATTATACTATCATACAAAAAGAAGCTTAAGCCACTAGAGTTGCTCTGAGGTGCATACTATATTTTTTGTGGCTACATGCAGAGTTGCCAGATTGGGCTACTTATCACCAGTTGGGCTACTTTTGATCATGAGACTGAAATTTTTGATTGGCATTTTGCGACTTTTTGAGCTGCTCACAAACGCGTTTTGGCGATTTTGGTTGGCAATTGGCGGCTTGAGAAACAATCATTTTTCCAAGAAGATTGTTTCATATTTTTCAAAAAATGTTGAAAATTTGCAGTATATACTGCTCGAGACTGATGATGATTGACTCATGGGAATGGATGTATGGTCGTGTATTAATTGAGACCCTCGAGTTATAGCAGAGTGCTGCATGTATACGACGGTAACACAAGGTTGGCTTAACCCCTTACCGTTTCCATCGCGCATAAATAAGATGCCTGTAGTGATTTTGTTTTAATATTAGTCAGTTCGTTTACTGTCGTTTGCATTTTGTCATAATTACCTTTGTTTTTCAACAAATCGCATAACTCATCTGTCTTGCACTATTTCTTGCGCCATTTCGATAGGCTTTGTATTTAAAATGCTCTAAATTGTATTTGGTTTTTAGATATTTTTTAAAAGGTGAGGTAGTTTTTTAAACACCTGTTTAAACTATATCCTATGTAATGTCCGATTTTGAAGACAATCGTTTTTTTAATCAAGACTTTATTCCCAATTCTGGTGAGTACTATTTGCTTTTACTTGTGTTTTTTGTTAGATATACCGGTATAGGTATGTATGGCTATTAACAATTTTTGTGCATTTCTATTTTTGTATTTTTGGTTTTGATTATTATGTGACTGAGTCTATTGTTGATCTGGAAATTGTTGGTTTTTACCACCTAAAATTGTTAAAAAATGGTGTGACACCATTAGACAATGACGCAGTGGATTGAACTCAATATGGAGTAAATTGTTTTAGACAAAATATGACATCATTTTACTCGGAAGCTATACAATAATAACATGAAAGCTCCAGCTTGTTGTACTGTAAATGATCCTTTATGAAGAAAAAAGTAGCTATAACGTCACAAATGCTATGACGTCATAAAAATGTAGACATAACACTATCTTACTTGAAGGTGAAGGTAAAGTTGATTTGAGTTTGCGTTTTTGACATTTATTTTAATGATATACCGGTGTACAAGTTATTTGAAGTATTTTCGTACAAAATTTCGGGTGAATAATTCCTGCATTAGCGCTGTGGGATTTTTTGAATATTGAGATTTTGCAACTGTGTCAATAAAGTTTCAATAATGTGTAAAAATAAGTAGTGGCTTGCTGTGACGTCATTGCAGTAAATAGGTTTGCATTGCTGGCATGGATTACTCTGGCACACGTAATTCTAATAAAAAGGTTTTCAGATTTGCTGATAGTGTGCTACTCATTTAGACATAAAAATAGATCATAAGTAACCTTTTTGTAGAAAAATTTGAAGTGAGGAAAGTGGGAAATATTAACTAAGCATAAGTGTACTGAAATCAGGGATGTGGAAGCGGTATATTTGCAAACAGCTTCCGCTTCCACACCTGTCACTTCCAGCGCTTCCACTTCCAAACAGATTCCCTGAAATTTTGCTGGTAAAATACGACCAGTGCGTTGGTAGGCAATAGCGTAAATCGTAACTTTTCTTCCAACTCGCTGAAAGCTCTTGATCAAGCTTTGGCAAGCGTTTTTTTAAAGACATTTCGCAAAAAGCAAACAAAAGTGTAAAGGAATGATTGAGTCACAAACCTGCCCGGTCTTTTGCTGCAACTTTGCCTCAAAACTTATTTTCTTCATTAGGAGAATGTTGATACACAGCACTCAGTGGCGTAATGAGAAATTTTAAAGGGGGGGGGGCATAATTTCCACATTTTTTCAATCATATTTTTTTTTGGCAGAACTAATTTGAAGCTGATTGAGAAACAAGAAAGGCTCTAGGGGGGTCCGCGGGCATGCTCCCCGGAAAATTTTAAAAAATTTACATGCTGTAGGCCTAATGGCTATTTTTGTGCTTTTTGAATAATTTATTAATTTTCAGGCAAATTTTGTATAAATTTTTTGACCTTATTTCTGATTGCTTCGCCAAATATATTGCATTTTGTTTGCATATTTTTGATTATGCGTGCTTATGGCGTAAGGCGTATTGCTATTGAAGAGGCTCAAAATTATGAAAAATTGTATACATCAAAAATATTTCCGAAAATGGCTGGTGGGAGGATGCATATCCCTGATCCAATCCCCGTGGATCCGCTCCTGGCCATGAGCTACAAAAACCATCAAAAGAGCCTGGGATATTTCAGTCACTTGGCGCCATGAATTTTGTTCTTTTTTTACTAAAAGGCAGAGTCAAAATTTTTTTACTAAAAGGTAGTGTCAAAGCTTTTTTACTAAATACGCTCCTGACAGCACTCCATCCATCTATTTCGTGACATCATTGTAATTGGAAAAGAGTCAACTATTGCTTTTAGTGCTATTGATAAATTAGTTGTTTTGTTTTAAAATTTAGAGAAAGCTGAAAGAAAATGCGATTCTACGTTAGTACTATCTAAAAGTCCAGCAAAAAGTAATGGCCTATGATGAGATCTGGCATCCATGCGAATCTAGCATTGAAAAATAATATGTTATAAATTGAGTAAAATAATATCTAATAAGTTAGTTACAGTGTGCTTTTGTGAATGATGTGGAAGCGGAAGCAACATACTTTTTGTGGTCCACGACTTTTAGGTGCGTACAGTTAGTTGCGAGACAGTTAGTCGCAAGCGGTTAGTTGCCAGGACGGTTAGGCGCCAGGACAGTCAGGCGCCAGCTCTGTTTGTGTCTCTACGCATAACGTTCTAAACTCGACACATGCAATTTTTTGGTTTTTTGGGGGGTAATTTTTTGTTGTCGAAATTTATAGGTTTAGTTTGAAGGAAGCTAAGTAAAAATACAGCAGAGCTTTGTAAATGGTACGTGTTTAGTGTAGCAGCGTGAAGATGAGATACGTATGTAACATAAGTTATGAACGTGACATCTTATAGCAGATGTGAAACAAATTTCTATTTCACATCAAAGCTATTTTAATCAAATTAGAGACATGTCACGCTAAAAATTAATTTTATGAATATGCAAAATCATAATGGAATTACCACGTTCTAGGGTCATTAGGGAGCGCAAATAAGTTTTCAAAAAAAATCTTTATTCTTATCGCGTATTACGTCAAAGTATGTAACGAGTGGCAGGGCTCATCTTCGCGACTAAGCGCCTGGCCAACACAGCTTCGAACCACGGAGGAGAAACGTTGCAGAGGTGGCGAGCTGTACACGGCACAGTGTCCAATTTGAATAGCCCGGGAATCAAACCCTAGACCTTCCATACCTGAGGCGATGCTAAAATGGAAAAAATTTGAAGCTTAATACATCGAAGTGACCAATAATTACACTTAGCAATACCATATTTGACATTGCAGAGGTTGTAGACAGTGTTACCCGTTAACTACGTGTGTTTAAAATTACAGTTTTATAAAGTAATTTTTCAGTGAATGTTTTTGCACATTTGACAGTTCTCATATTTTCTGCAGTACAATGATTACATGCATTTTTTTTTTTTGAAAACTTATTTGCGCTCCCTAATGACGGTAGAATGTGTTAATTCCGTCATGATTTTGCATATTCATGAAATTAATTTTTTGCGTGAAATGTCTCTAAATGTGATTAAAATAGCTTTGATTTAAAAATTGAAATTTGTTTTACATCTACTATAAGATGTCACTTTCATAACTTTAATGTTACAAACGTATCTGATCTCCACGTCGCTACAGTAAACACGTACCATTTACAGAGCTCTGCTAGCTTCCATCAAACTAAACCTATAAATTTTAACAAAAAAATTTACCCCCAAAAAATCGAAAAATTGCATGTGTTGAGTTTATAACGTTATGATAGCGCTGGCGACTAACCGCTCGCAACTAACTGTCCGTGCCTTAAAGTCGTCATCTGTACTTTTTGTGCATTCGCTTCCATTATAATATGATGGCTTCCGCATTCCTGACTGAAACACACCAGCAGCTACACAGCTACAATACTGTACACCAGAGTAAACTGATATATACGTGTGAACTTGATGAGCTAGGCCTAACTAACATGTGTATACTTTGATACAATTGTACAAAAGTACCAATTGATCTGTTTTTATGCATGTAAATCGTAAATGTGTTAATTTGTTCATAACCAGCTATTGCATTATTATTGGTCCAGGTCTATAATCTTTAGTCTTTTTTTTGGACCGAATTATAAAGTGACTCAATGATCTGTTTAGAACCCACCTGTCAATGCAAATACAAATATCATATGTTATACTAGTCTACTATATCGGCGTGGAAGACTTGGGCTCATTACCAAGTACCAGGGATATCTAGAACAAGGGGATTGCTAACTCCAGTGATTTCACGCTTGAGTGGTGACAATAGTCGCGCTCATTTAAAATCAGGTTTTAGACTGGATAGTGAAAAGAGGTTAGGAGATTAGGGCTGAGCTATTTCGCGGTAATTGTGTTGACAGGAATGACAGCAGTGTGTAGAAAATACTCTAAAACTTCTTGGCTAGGTTTAGTGTTATCTGTAAATAAGAGTACGGACTTAGGTTTATCCAGCAGGCCAGTGCAGAACTGGGAATAAATGCTGAATGATTGGTTGTCTAGGCCTATTGCTACCAGAGTGTTTTACTGCTAAACCTGACTTGTGCACACTAGCCTAAACCTTAATAATCTTGTATCCTAAAAATGAATCCCATGGGGTTACTTACCCTCTGGACTTAAGAAGGGTGCAGCAGGATACTGGTGTCAGGGTGTGGGAACCAAGTAATGAACCATATAATCACCGTACTGGTACCGATACCGAATGGCCAATTGGTCTACCAGTAGCTTTTTACTTACTGTTATAGGCCTCCATTTCCATGTCGTATGTAGGCCATCAGGGTAGGGTCAGTATTTTGTCTCTGAATTTTGTTATTAGCAGATTACTGGATTAACAAGCTTTTCTGGATAGACATTAAAAATGTCGCCGTTTAAAATTGGATAGATGAATAATTAGCTAGATGTACCCTCGATTGCTTTAAATTAGATTGTTCAAATTGTATATGTTAGACTTGGATCAATTGGCTGATCTATAGTTAGTTCTGGTTGAATTACGCCTTCATTTTGAAAAGAATTGTTTAAATTTATTTTTTTGGCAGTGGCTATTTTGCCGTTAACAACAAAATCCTGATTGACTCGCATCTACGGATCTATACGCATAACTGTTGATTCACTTGTGTCCACTGTTCCCTTTAAGATTTTAACTAGTGCGAATTTGCCCAAATATGATAGTCACTAAAAATTTGCCCAAACATTCATAGATCTTAGGGTGTACCGTAAGGCGTAATTCAAGGTCTGAAATAATTTTTGTGAAAATTTGAGTTTCTATGGTAAAAAACTTTCATTTGACACAAAAAAAGTTGAGCACTTTTAACTACCGGTAATTTACTTTTAAATCATTATAGTCCAGCAATATGCAAATATGCAAATTTCTCATTTTTCTCAAATTTCGCGCCATAGAGGGAATACTGCTTGTGTCTACTCTATACGCATAACTGGTTTTGACTTTTCTGATTTTTTAATGTTTTTTGGTTGGTCTATATTTAGTGTCAATTCCATCATTCAAAAAGTGAGGGGGCCACGTTGGGGTAAAGGTGCCATAATAGAGGGGGCTAGTGACAAAAGAATATGAGGGAAAAATGCTAGTTTATAAGTTTTTTGAAACCAACTATTGGAAAGTAAAGGTTTGTATTGTATAACACAGTAGCCTACGTGGGCTTGTTCGGCCTCCACAATAAAAGCACTGTGTTTGGAATTTACACTTTTTCATAGTTTTGCTCTCGGTAGTGCTTGAAAAAACTAACTAATAAAATTTTTAGAATTTTGTCTGTTTCAGATTGCAGAAATTTGTAAATTGCTGTATTTGCAAGTATTTTTTCAACCTCATGCAGAGTAAATGTGATACAACAGATTGAGATCAATATATTTTTGTTATGCCAAAACATAAACGGGAAATCTTGGAACTCCGTGTTTTAGGGAAAATTTCCCATCCCAACTTCTCGGCAGAAAAGTAATGGTATGCATTTTTTGGAGCTAGTCCCAGTCTGGCCAGTTCCAGTTGTAAGCTATGATATACTGTAGTATCAGCACCAGTAGGCATACCATAAAGAGGTCTATACAAGAAGTAATGCAACACAAATAATGGCTGCTATAACATGGGCAGCACTTGTGGTTTTGGAATTAAACCAGTTGGATTAATAGATCCACAAAAAAGACCATTTACTTACGTAACATGTCGATACTGTTCCATATCTGATAAAATTGTATTTAAGCTATTCTACCTTTGCACTCTGCTTATTCAATTATGAAATCGCAACTCTTTCACTATGCATTGGTTTACAAAATTTATATGCAATGATTTTTTGCTCTTGCTAATATCTTATATTACAGTTTTAGCTAAATTTATGTATTTGTCATGGTGTATACATGCTGTGTACCAAGTTGCAGTACTGGGTATAAGTCAGTTAACACTACAGAAAAAGAGGCTACCACTGTACATATTTCCAGAAAATAAGGTTTTGAAAACAACGTTGGATCAAAGCTATTCCATGCAAAAACTGGAGCCCTACAACTTCACAAAAAGTTTGTGCAAAGCATTTTGATAAGGATGATTTTATTACCAATTTGCTGGATCATAAGGAATCACGTAAACTTGCTCGAGATTCTGAAGAATTAAGCCAAATGTCCTTAATACGATCAGCAGTACCACATGTTTTTCCAAGTCTTCCAAAATATCTTTCGATTCAATTAGCTGAGCCACGCTTTACAGCATCGTCATCTTCTGCAAAATGCGGCAAAGATAATGCTCTTGTTTCGCAAAAAAAAAAAATGAAGCGTTGCTTAAAAGTGAATCTTTCACAACTTTTGAAGAATGTAACCAAAAAATCTTGCTGGAACTCTTACTTGGCGGTTATGTGAAAATGTCTGGTGAAGATTTTATACTATTTCATTGCATACAGGTTGGATGTTCTGAACAACTCTGAAACGCACCGCAATAGCGTCTGTCATTGTCATACACAACCTTCAAGTAAAGCCTTTTGTGCGTGTGCCAATATTACAACGTCTAGTTTAGTCATCTTAAGACATCTAAGGTTCTCCAATCCTCTACTAAGCTTACAATTTTACTTGCTCTTTCCAAATCATTGTCTGAAGTTGACAACTCGACAATGACGTAATACCGGCGAAAATGCTGTGCACAATGCGAAAATTGACCTCAAAAGCTTCGGCTAAAAAGTGGTATGAACCAGCGTACACTGTGAATGTTTCGTTGCTTTTCATTTGCTGTTTAGATTTGTGCTGAAAGTATTGCATTGCACTTTACCACACCTGTTATATCTATTTGTTCTTTTTTCAAGCGGATTAATAATTATGAGTAGTAAGCATCCATGCAAAACACTATCCTATTCAAACTGTCACTACAACTACTGAGCTTACAAATTTACTTGCTCTTTGCAAATCATCGTCTGAAGTTGACAACTGGACTGTGACATAATACCGACGAAAATGCTGCACACAGTTCAAAAATTGACCTCAAAAGCTTCAGCTAAGAAGAAGTGTAAACCAGCGTTCTCTATTAATGTTTCGTTGCTTTTCATTTGCTGTTTGGGTTTGTGCTTAAGGTATCATATTGCATAGCACTTTATCACACCTGTTATATCTATTAGCCCTGTTTTTAAGCAAAGCATTAAACCTCCATGCAAATCGCTATCCTTTTCAAATTGTCATTACAATGACTGGTAATACCATTGTGTTACTTGTACTTTAGTGTTATGACTTGTTGCGCTGACATATTGTCAAAATTGGAAAAAATGCGTTTGACCCTACTAGTGTCACATGCAAAAATGAGTTGTTCATCCCCTTGTTCTAGATATCCCTGCCAATTACAATACCAACTGTCAGGCTACCAATATGCCCTAGCCCAGGGATGTCCAACCTTTCAATTTAATGAGCCGCATTGCAAACTAAAAAAATTTACTGGGCCGCAAAACCAACACATTATCTTGATACAATGGAAAAATTACTTGGATCGCAATTTGCAGCGTTTTTAGCTTGAAGAACACCTTGCTCGCTTTGCAGGAAACAAAATACTGCTATTGTAATCATAGGCGCACTCAGATTTTGATAAAGGGATGGGGGCACAACTGGGAACCTGGGGGCACAGCCCCCAGCCACCCAAAGAATTTTTACGATTTTCACACAGAAAACACTCATTTTAGCACACTTTATCGAAAGAAGACATACTGGTACCTGCAAGCAAGTGCGGTCACTATAGACAATACGGAATACAAAAATAAATCATTAGCCGAGGCTCGATGTCTGAGAGCAGAAGTTTGACTAAAAGAAATGAAAGGAGACTGCGGCCAGTATTATTTTGAGTAATTGTGAACTAAAAGTTGGATTTCAGCAACTTGTTACAAATTTCTTGAATGCCAGAGCCAAGGGGAGGGGCATTGCGCGGTGGCCCCCCTGCATGAGTCTGTCACTGTAATCCGAAAGTTGACGCTGAAGCAGCTAAAGTGAAACTGTCCAAAAGTTGTTCATTGCATTAAATAAATTTAATTTTAGGTAACTACAAACGCACTACACGTTGTTTATATACAGATTGTTCAGATCAACTTTTAATTTAAAATTTAAAAAACCGCTACAGCCTGTTTCTCGCTAAGCGCGGTCCTCAGGAGGTATTCAAATTAAATCTATTTGAATAAGATACCTCCTGAGGACCGCGCTTAGCGAGAAACAGGCTGTAGAAGTTTTTTTTAATTTTAAATTAAAAGTTGATCTGAACAATAGTGATTGCTGGCTCTGGCTTCAGTCATTGAGCTCTCAGCTGTTCGTACTACAGATCGCCGACACAGTATGTTTATAGACAGATATGTACATATATATATATATTACTACACTACTTATGTAGATGTACATTATATATATTTCGATTGCTATTTCTATCTGCTGCTACATTATTTATATTGTTGTCTTTGTTTTTCTTGGAATTAATCTAACCAACTCCATTTGTGTGTTCTTTACTTTTTCTCTTTTGCAACCCCTAGTCTTAATGAGTAGTTCTCGATATGATCCTCCCATTGTCTACTCAAGATACGGCCTCACATGTTACATTAAGCGGTTAATTTCTAAGAGGCCTATTGTATAGTTTGTATGTGAACAAACTGGACAACTAAAAAAACAAAACATTTGAAATTGTTAAATGCACTGTAAAGCAAATGTCCCCAGGTTCGATGCCTACCCCCACATACTTTTTGAACACTCAATAAATTCCGCGAATTCGGCAAAAACATTTTTGAATAATGTATCCACATTCAACTTTAAGCGTAAGTTTTTTAATTCACGAAAATTTATGGCAAAAAAGATTATAGAGGTTTCCATCTAAATCAGCACCAACGTATTCACCTCCAGCATACTGTGCACATTTTTGCAAATACATTTCGTCTACCAAGAGGACGACATCTGTTGAAATTTTATTTTGTTTTTTTAAGAGTCTAGCAGCTTTCAGAGATGCAACTTTGTTACCGTACTTCTAAGTTTTTCTAATATCGAAGTAGATGGCAATGGCGGATGTTGCTTTATAATCTTGTAAGCTGCAGCAGAAGTGTACCATAATGATGACGCAAATTTAATTATTGACGATGAAAATGGTGGGCCTCCCTTTGGCTGAAAAAATTGTCGATTATTTAATTCGTGCAGCATATCAAAGTCTTCATGCTTTTCATGAAAACTTTGCAAATAATTTGGAAAGTTGTTTAAGAGCGAGTATCTGTCTAGTATCGCATTCTTCTCGAAACAAACCAAGTCGGTAAAGGAACCGGTTTTCCTCTAAATTGTAGCTGTACTTTCAATCTTCATCAATTTTAATAGCTTCTTCAATCACTGGAAACCCACTTGATTAGAAAAAAATTTTGTAGTGTAGTAGTAGTACAACATTGCTTGATTTGTGGTAGGTGTATTTTGGTGGAGAATGATGTTCAGAAAGATCGTCTACTGAATCTATACGATCTTTTTTATTGAATAATGCTGATTCATCTTCTTGAAAAACTCTAACTTTAGGAGACTTACGCGGAGCCGGTGGATTTCGCAAAGTTGATGGTCCTTTTAATGCTTCATGAGTGTGGCTCGATGGAATGGGATTTAATTTCCAATCAACTTTGTTCGTTTATCGCCACGTAAAAGAAATTTGTCCTTAAAGTGCTTAACACAGATAACTGAATTTTTGGTCACTGACCAGTTTGATCGACTGACAAATTGTAGCCACTTTAGTAGTAAATCCCTTTATCCAAAAGAAAACGAAACGTGGACACAGAATTTCCACTTTTTTCAGACAAATAACCGCTTTTCCACCCATGCACTACGCATTTGTTAACCATAATTTAAAGTAACGCATTGTAACTGATACAAAATAAACACTGCATTAAAATTAAATTAACGCCGGTGATATTTTAAATAATGACTTTTACACAAAATGCCAAATTCCTAAACTCAACTGAGAAACCAATCCCGAACAACGACACCAGAAACACAACATAAACTATGCCACTTTGGCTAATGACCATAACAAACTTTGAATATATATAATTAACAAGAATAAAATGACGAGGCAAAGACAAGTCTAACCATCCTCAACGATTTTTTGGAATCATTTTATGGCGATGCTGCGACTTTCTGTATATTTTATGTTTCATTTTGGTGCAAAAATACCACCTCTCTATTTTGTACAATATTGGTTAGTAACTTTTCGAAGTGGGTATTCGCAATGTTTAATACAAAATACAGCTGAAGCAGTGTTGCTTATACAAAATACGTTAAAATTTATTTAGCGTTTGGGAGTCGACCTTTCTATAATGGTTATTTATTTTTTAGCTTTCCCAAGTGCTAGCTATACTTCATTAGCCTCAACTGTTTTCTTTTATCTACAAATATTTTGTCAGCATATGCTCACTTCAAAAAACAGATTTAACGCGCAATTACTATGATATTAATAAGTACTTTAGAGTTCGATTAAGCATATTCCATTCTACAAGATTATCAGTTTGATAATAATACATCTGCGACTACAAAACAACTGGCTACTGCCATCTTCCAAATTCTTGTTTCAACAGTATTTCATGCAACTGCTTGTACTTAACTGTTGAAATCGCTTTTGTTTTGGGGTTAATTCGTTGCAATTGTCATGACGCGTGTGAAAGAAGTTATCAAACGCGTGTGAACTGCACGAGGTCTTTGCGCGACAGGCACACTCCACATTGATCAGAAGCGCTTTTCCCTGCCAGAGACGTCGGCCGCTTAGGATTTTGGCAAGAAATGTAACATGTGAGGCCGTATCGTGAGTAGGCCATGGTCCTACCTGATTGTTATCAATGTACGATAGTATAGTTCAGTTATCTGCGTCATTCATTTTGTTTACATCAAAGTGAAACTTATCATTTGAGTTATACGTACTGTTATGCGTTATAACAAAAGTTTATTTTAAACAGAAAGTGATCACTCAAGCTCATCGGATGAGGAGGGCATGGTAAGTTGAAAGGTACTACGTATAAGTTCTAGTTCAGTGGCTCTCAAAACCTTTCCAAAAATGTATCTTTATGGTACCCACAATTTTTTTAATTACTCACGGTTAGGGTTGGTTGCATTCATTATTTTTCAATTTTTTAAATTCAAATTCCTTGACTTTGAAAAAAACGAATTTCAAATTCATTGACTTTGAAAAAATCGAATTTCAAATTCATTGACTTTGAAAAAAACGAATTTCAAATTCATTGACTTTGAAAAAACGAAATTCAAATTCATTAACTTTGAAAAAACGAAATTCAAATTCATGAAGACATGAAGAATTTGTGAGCGGATTTAAATTCAAAATTCATTGCGTTGCGAAAGCTTCAACTTCCATTTCACTTATATTGAAAGGACCAATGCAAAATTTAAAAGTATAATGGCAAATCTCACCACTTTCAAATTCGTAAAACTTGATAGTTTAGACTTGATTAGTCGATATTTGATGTACGAGACTATCAAATAGGCTTTAAGAAACAGATATTTTTGAGTAGTACTCTGTACTAGCGAATTGTTTAAAATATAGTTACTCAGGGAATCGGTATGTAGATCTAATCAGAGTCAGAGCAATTACAAGCTAATTGTAATAGAGTGATTGAATATAATTTATTACACTTCCTCATGCAATTTATATTCTAATTGCAATTGAGTTTTGCGGTGCAAAGTAATTGTAATTTAAAAGTACGGTAACTAAGTACTGTTTGGGTGCAATTGTCATTACGTAAAACTGTAATTGATTCAACTCTGGGTCTAATTAACAGCAGAAAAAAGTTACCATATACAAAAACTTCATATTTCGACTATAACAAAGGTCTCGTCAGCCTTGCTACGCACAGCCAATCCAGGCTAAACTCATTTCAGACTGTAAAGACTCTTTTTTGCATTGCTTTACCTGGATATCTCGACTTCATCTCTTTTCTAGGTTGTGCCCTGTTTTTAGCAGGCGACTGGCCCCAAACAACGATACCCAGTGAAAGAGCCTATAACTACTAACCCACAACTAAGTTACCGGTAGCCTAACTAGCCCACATCACTAGAAGCCCCCATGGTAACCTACTCATTTGCATTTGCAAACGCGTTTCGACCTTATTATGGTCTCATCAGTCGCCTGCTAAAAATAGGGCACAACTTAGAAAAGAGATGAAGTCGAGATGTCCAGGTAAAGCAATGCAAAAAAGAGTCTTTACAGTCTGGAATGAGTTTAGCCTGGATTGGCTGTGTGTAGCAAGGCTGACGAGACTTTTGTTATAGTCGAAACATTAATTTGTCCCTTGTAAATTTCTCAAAAAACTTCATTGTTTTTATCAAAAAACAGTTGGCTACCTTTCTGCTAGTGTTCTTAATATCTCTTGCCTGATGGTAAAATAACTAAATTTTAATCAACTTATTTTGAAAAGTGCTGATGTAGAAGACAAAATTATTCTGCTTTTGCAATTGTATTGTAATTTTAACTACCCTAAAAACAATTTCAAAAAAATATGGTCCCGTCCACCGGGTGTAAAGTTCATTGTTTCGCAGGTTCACTAGAAAGTTACCTATTGCAAAAATAACTTTAAACCATCTTGCAGCATCACATCACAAACTTTCAGTTTGTTTGATAAATTTTTTGGAACGTCGTTTGCATTATGTGCTGATATAAACCACTTACAAATCGCTACTTTTACTTGGTAAGTTCTAAGTCGAAAAAATCCAAATTCGTTGAATGTTTAATCACGATGTTCAAATTCATTGACTTTGAAAAAACGAAATTCAAATTCAATCCAACCCTACTCATGGTCCTCTATATTTCCACATAAATTCTGGTTCAGCAGCAGAAAGAAGTTAACGTTGTTGTACATGAATCTTTATGATGAAATTCTATGTGTGTTAGGGAAATGACTATTTGTATCAAAAAATTCATTGATTAAATTTAGGAACAGCTAAATGGATTGGCTTATCAGAACTCCGTGGCCCTGGGCAGTCTCTTTGAAACTACTTAGCAGACCCCAAGGGAACCGCGATCTCAGTTTAAAAATTACACTTGAAATAATCTTGCCCAGGCTGATTGTCTGATTTTGCCCGTCCATTCGTAAATCTGGTCACGCTTCTTGGCTAGATTATGAGTTGTTGCAAATGAGCAAACAGGAGAGCATATTGGCTTCGCGTGCCCAATATGTTGTGCCCCTGGAAAAATACGCCGTCTCGTGTTGACTGTGCAACGCCATTGCTAGTTTTGATCTGGAGTGGTAAAAGGATAGACTCCGAACTGCCAGCATAACACTTAATTCGTGCATTAATGATGATACTGGTACTGTATGTTCACGCTCCAAAATAAATTATTTATCAATAACTTACTATAGACGTTTCAATTTTTCTACATTTTAGGTCATCAAGGTGAAGTACAAGGCAAAAAAAGTTACAGGCAAGTTGACTCAAATAGGTCTGGTGTACAGCATAATTTACAATGATAATAATCATTTAAATGCGTAGGTAGGATAGAATGAGGTAAAGCTGCTACAAATTTGAATGAAATTTAAGTTATCATTTCGTTGTGGAAATAAGACAACTTATTTCAAAACTAGCGAACTATCTTCTAGACAATTTGACTTGTCAACCATTCTGACTTAAGCTCAAGATGCGTGGAAACTTCAACTTGAGCTGCTGCCTTTCGACTGTCCCATAATAAGCAGGCTCAGTTAATGCAATAATAAAGTGGTGCTGTTAACCATTACTTGGATAGCGCCCTTCCAAGCTTAGTAATCATTGTTTACCATACGATATAATACGATGTACTGTATGTTATTGTATTGTGAAGTCATGCTGTGAGGAGCTAAACATTTTGGAACCCAAAAAAAATGAAAAGAATTTTTTTATGTAGAAAAGTCGCCTTTGAAGCGAGTAAGGCAGTCAGATTCGAAGAAAAAGACAAATGAGTTTGCATTGCAGTGCTGCCTTTGCGAAAAAAAAGTGAGTATAGTCAACGCAGTTCCGCTTGTGACAAAAAGACTAATTAAGTTTAGCTCAGTACCATATTTGAAGTCATGAGTGGTTAGAAGTGAATCTCACTCAATGTCTATATGTATCGTCCTGTAAAGATATATAGACAATCCTGCTTAAAAATGAGACGCTCAGTTAGACTGTCATTACTTCGTAAGAAAAGTAGATATATTTATGTTCGTTCTTAACTGCGCATAAAAGTATAGAGGGGGGCACAGCAGTATGAAAAATGTGTGTGTGTGTGGAGGCAGTTCCTTCAAATTCTGCTAACTGTGCAATTATACAAATAAGTTTCTCATTTCTTCATGCAGTGGGCTGCCTCGTTGTCAGATTGCACATTTATGGCATAACCTGTTGAGCATTACCAGTTACCTGAAAGTGCAACGCACGGAATGTTCATACGCTGCGCTGAAAGCTCTTACGTGATGTTTTTTTTCAACCAATTCCGTATGTAGGCTACTGTATATTATCGTTTTCATTCACCGAGGTAAATCTGAATCTTTGTTTGTAATATCGATGTTTTTACTTTCAGTAAATACAAAATTGACTTATGTCGCCAAAAGTATTATTGTACTTTAATTGCTTTTTTTTTACTAACGTAGTTTCATTTTATTTTTCACTTTTGCCATTTTCTTTGTTAAAGACAATAATGCAACCCAAGAGAACTCGCGTGATAATATGGTTGCGTCAACTTGAAGGGTTTTTTGTGCATATTCAGCACTGAATATGGGTTGTCTAGCAAGGTTAAAGTTTAAATGTCATCTCGAGAGCGCTGCTGCTTGGCAACATTAATTGTTATGTGTATTACCGGTACCACCTTAATGGCTTTTTCTGATCATAGTAAGTTTTATGTATTATCTTTCTTTACAAAGATGAAATCTAGAGGAGATACGTTATGAATTACTTTTTCAAAACGGCAATATATACTTGAGAACGAATTATTTGCTTGTGGTTTGTAACTGTACCAGTAACGAGAACCTGCAATGAAAGGCGAACCAGTAACTGGCATGGTTACAAGCCACAAGCTAAAAATTCCTCACATATATGCTGCCTTGAGTAAATGTCGGTCACACCAACTGTACTGATGAGACCTGATCGGTCGAAACAGTGTTCACCGTCTGCGCTCTGTATTCATACTTGCGCTTTCGCATTTTTTTTTTCTTCCCTGGTAGAACAGTTGATTATGCGCATGTGAAGGTCTTTGTTGTGCTTTTACCTTTTTTTCTCAAGAGTCAAATAAATTTTGCAGGTGATACACATTGGACAGCATTTAAAAAAGGTCCACTCAATTAGAGATGGAAACAAAAGGCGTGGTCTTTGCTCGAAAAGCCGTTTGAACACACACTCAGCGAAATTTTCATCCCGAAAAAGAACCGAGTGTGTGCTCTGCGGGTTTATGGCAACCAGGATAGACCAACATCTAAAAAGAGCTCACAAACTGAAGGTGCATAGTGTTTTATTTACGATGTAAAACAAATTGTCTGTTGCAGAATTTGTGCGTAATCGCGGCTTTTTGATGTCATTTGCTGTTTTTTTTTTAAGAACTCAAGCATTTTTTCTTCTCGTTTCCTTTTGGTTATTATTCATGTTTTTTTTTTTCTCAAAATTTACTGCTCTGTTACGCGTAAAGGAGTAAAGCTGTTGGAGCATGCTATGAAGATAGTCGAGAGAGTGCTAGAAAAGAGAATAAGAGAATTAGTGAAGGTAGATGACATGCAATTTGGTTTTATGCCTGGGAAGGGCACGACTGATGCTTTATTTATTTTGAGAAGGATGCAAGAGGAGTTTCGTGGAAAAGGGAAAAAGCTGTACATATGTTTTGTAGTCTTGGAAAAAGCGTTTGATAGGGTTCCTAGAAAAGTGATGGAATTGGCACTAAGAAAGAAAAGCTTGCCAGAAGTGTAGGTGAAAGCAGTAATGAGTTTGTATGAGGGTTCAAGGAAAAAAGTCAGAGTTGGATCGGGTTTGTCGAAAAAGAATTGGGGTAAGGATTGGTGTGCATCAAGGTTCTGTGATATCACCATTGATATTTGCTATTGTGGTTGATGCAGTGACAGAACGAACAAGAAAAGGGCTATTGAATGAAATTTTGTGCGCGGATAATCTTGTGCTGATGAGCGAAAATTTGGAGGATTTAAGGGAGAGTTTCCAAAGGTGGAGAGGTGCATTGGAAAGCAAGGGAATGAAAGTTAATATTAGAAAAACTAAGATGATGGTGAGTGGTGCAGAAGGAGAAATTGTACGTAGTAAAGTAGATTCGTGTGGAATATGTGGTAAAAAAGTTATGTCTAATGCGGTGTTGTGCACAGTGTGTAAGAAATGGATTCACGCTAGATGCGCCCAAACGAAAAAAGTATCCAGCAGTTTTGCGCAACGTTTATCTGCAGAAGATGTGAAGATATTGAAGACGGCATGGAAGAACCAGTGGAGGTGTTGTGTGATGAGGTGGAGACTGTGAAGGGTTTTGTTATCTTGGAGATAGGCTGAATGCTAATGGTGGGTGTGAAACTGCAGTGACTGCAAGAGTAAGGATCGGATGGATGAATTTTATAGAATGCGGAGAGTTGTTACTTGGGAGAAGGTTTTCTTTGAAGTTGAAAGGGATGGTGTATCGTAGTTGCGTAAGATCGGCAATGTTATGTGGAAGTGAGACGTGGTGTTTGAGGGAAAATGAGATGATGATTGTAAGAAGAACCGAAGGAGCTATGGTGAGATCGATGTGTGGAGTAAAACTAGTGGATGGAAAGAATACTGAAGATCCGATGAAAATGCTGGGCTTGAGGGAAACTTTAGATAAAACGGCACAAGCGAATGGAGTGAGGTGGTATGGACATGTAGTTAGGAGGGATGAGGAGAGCATTTTGAAGAAGGCAATGGTGCTTCAAGTGAATGGACAACGAAAGCGAGGACGGCCAAAGCAGACCTGGAGTGGACAAGTCGAAGAGAGGTTGCAGGAGATTGGGTTGAGAGTGGAGGAAACTACAGATCGTGAGAGATGGAGTGAGAGCGATTGCTGAGGAAATAAGGTACATCCGGCCACCTTCGGACACGATGAAAAACCGGATTAAAATTGGATGATGATGATGATGATGTTAGGCCTATGCCAATTCTTAAACTGATAATTGTTTAGTTAAAGTAATTTTTATAACTTGTATTTGTTATTCTTAGATTATGAAATTTACCATCAATAACTGACGTTTTTCACACTTCAAAGATCTGCTGTTACTAATATATAGTAGATAATGAAATTAGTTGGCCTCTGCATAGTTTAAGATCAAAGGGCAAAAATATTTGTGACAAATTGTTTCATCATGATGTTAATGTCTGAAGTTGGTTTTAGCCGGCGTTTTTTTTTACTGCCAAAAAATTGAAAATAGATCAGTTTAACTTCATGATATAGCCAACCACAATGTGATTAAGTATTATGCTTCGTAAATGTTGCTTTTTGTAGAAAACCGATTCTGAATATGCACAGGCAGTTTCATCAAAAAGATGCGAAAATTTTTATATGATTTCCGAATTCAAGGTAGGTTTGCTATTTTCAGGTTACGTGTGATTCTTAATTTCAAAAAACTTGTTTGTGTTTTGATCAATTTGATATTGATCACCAACATTCATAGAACATCGGTATTATTGTATATAGGTCAATATAAAATGGTTTGATTTCATAGCTGTGCTTGCTACAAGAAAATGTAAGTTCGAAAGTGGCCTAACAAAAGCTACGCAATTGAGGCTCTGGGGCGTTTTGGGATGCATAGATATTCAATGAGGAGCCACGAGCAGTTGCCAAAATGGGCTACCAATGTTTTAATGTTGACTTAAATATATTTTTGGAAAGGAGCCACCGTTGTAGTTGATTTTGCTAGAAAAGCCACGAGTCACAACAAAATTTGAAAGCCACCGCATTAGCTCCTTAATCAGCAATTTAAATCGTTTCGTCTGTCTATTGCAGTGGGCCATGGCCTACTGGTGGGCCATGGACACTTTTTGAGGTGGGCCACAGAACTTTTTGAGAAATCGCTAGATTCATTGAAAAATTCTTTTTCCTTTGTGCCACTTAGTTAATTTTACACTTTTGTATTTGTTTAGTAGTTTTAACTGCAAAATTTGAAAGCCTCTGCGTTAGCTCCTTAATTAGCAAGTTAAATCGTTTCGTCTGTCTATTGTTTACTTAAATTATTTTGTGAGTAATGGTGGTGCAGATCCTTCTGCAAAGCATTTGTATCTGGGTGGTTTTGTTTTTGAAAACTAAGTGCGATATTTTATCATTTTAGACGTGGCTCTATGAAAGAGCTGGAGGGGGCAATGAAGCCTCCTCCAATGCAAAAATTGTGGGAGATGTAACCAACGTCTTCAGGCGGATTGGTTACACCTCGTTTGCGATTGAAGATCTGGAAACTGCTGTATTCCAGGATCACTACCAGGTTAACACGATCTACAATATCTTAAACAGTGTTAAGGTTTTCATGAGGTGAGCATAATTCTTCAAATTTACGAACCACTTATGCAATTTATTAAAGAATTGTCAAGTAAAACATTTTCGTCTCTTATAATATTCTTGAGTACAAGCTGTTAGCAAAGCTTGATAAATACGAGAAGTTATTTGTAGTTGCTATTTCTCTGGCTTTTCAAAGTTGTCATCAACTATACTAGTTTGGAAAATTCCTATGCGTTTACCTTCGAATTTTATAAAAGGTTTGCAAAACTTCACAACGATGTCATTGACACTGATGAAGTTTCAAAATGTTCAAACGCCATCATGGAATGGGCACGATTCTACAAGAAAAAGGTTCAAATGCATTCACTAGAGATCGCTAGTAAGGCGAGCAGTACGTTGTTTGTGATAGTGTGGAAAAGAATATTTACCAAATAATGCATGTGTACCTTTTAAAATTAATTAATGCTTTCCTTTCGATGATAAATAAGTTACCATTTTACTAGGTATAAAAAGTTTTATTTGCCAGTTTGTAACTTGGCACCATGATTTTCTGGACTTTTTTTGAAAGGTAAATTAGTTAACCTGTGTTTTAATATAGCTCATCTGTTGATCGTTCTTTCGTGCTTACAATTTTGAAGTCTTTTTGTTTTAAACATTTTACATAAAACTTTGTAGAAGGGGTTTCGATTGAGTAGGTAGGAAGTTTTCCGAATTCACCGTTTTCGTGCAATTGTGTGTCAACTAAGCAGTGAGCATTCTACGACACCAGAAATACTTCTTGCCATAGGAGAAAAAAAGTTACTTCAAAACATATCCGAATTGCTTGGTGTGATTTTTTATGTAGTATAAGCGTACATACACTATATGGTGCGCCGTTTGGAAAAATGCTTTTCGTCTTGTGGCCCATGTTTTTTGAACTTATTTGACCATAATTTGTACGAGGTATATATATATATCGGAAATATCCGACTGGTGTATCGGACAAAATAGTTTTGTCCGACTTATTTTGTCCAATATGATATCTAAGTTGTTTTGACATGAGAGTGCGATACGTCTGATGTACAAATGTATGTATCGCATATATCCAATGCATATCATGCAAATTTAGGTCAAATAAGTTAAAGAAATAAGTGTCACAAAATCTTTTTTATTTCAAACGGCGCATAGAACAAAAACGATTTTGTCCGATATATTTAAGTCGGATATTTCCAATATGTATATCAGACAAATTATTCGTCCAAATATGCTTAAACACCATGGTCCTCAAAACGAATAGTTTTTAACTAAACGCCGCCCCATGACCCCACGGTTATGCAGCGTTTGAGTGTTTACATTAAATCGAGTTTCTCGTGAGCTTTCTTAAAACGTGAAAAGAGCGGTAAATTGGAGATTTAGTTTCATAATTTTCAGAAAACCATAGGTTTTTCTTTTAAGTTACAAAAGTGTGAGAGAAATATTGTGCATCTGCACCATAATTGAAAATAGTGATGATGTCATTATCACTTACTTCACCTACGATATTGAAAATTTGGTTACTTTGCCGTACGCCCTTGGGCTTTTTAAATCCCGAAAGCTAAAAAAAAGTGTAGGTTGGGCTGTATAATTTGTATAACTTTTCGCATGTGATTTTCAGTGAGCGCTTCCTCCAGTTCATTCGTGCAATAACCCCTTCGTTCTTCTTTGTTTACGCGACGGTTGGGAAACGGAAAAAGTTCCAACAAATGAAGAAGATTTTTCGTCTGAGGCGCTATACTTAATGTAGGCCTACATTTTTTAGAAATTCGTGCATCGTAGTAAAATTTTTCAATATTACTGTATAATCGAAACAAAATTTTGTCTTCTAACATTCCATGGTTTCAAAAGTGATATTATTTCGGGGCTTTTAGCGCTTGAAAAGGGAACAGAATGTGTACCTGGTAAATTACTATTAACTAACCAATTTACCCAGTGCACAATGCGGTAACAAAAAAATCAAAAAGAAATCTTCGTTGTAGTTGCGTTATTACGCAGCGGCAAGTCACGAGTGGCGGGGCTCGTCTCCGCGGCTGAGCGCCTGGGCAGTACAGTTCCGAAGAAACGTCGATGCGGTGGCGAGCTGTTGGCGACACTGCGTCCGATTTGACTGCCCTGGGATTTGAACCCCAGACCTCACACACCGATGGCAATGTCTCAATAACTGAGCTAACGTGCAATAGCCTAAAAATAATCTTTCCACTAGATGGCGCAAAGCAGACGTGATCGAGAAAGTTGCACACATAATGCACATTGAAGAACGTGTTTTTTCAACATGTCGATTGCTTCAGGAGTGCCAACATTCGCAGAGCGTGTAAGAGACCTAATTGTTTAAATTTAAAGACAAAGAGCGAGAGCGATTTGAAAAGATATGAAATCATTGAATTACTAAACGATATAAAATTTCCAACTTCTTAAAATAAGTTAATTGGAATTGCAGAAATGAAAGGCCTAAGTGTTGATATAACCTACAAAACTAAAGAAGATGTGCTAGAACTATTTGAGAAATTGATAACATAGATACTATTTACAACCTTCGATTATATCAATCACAAAATGTCAACATACTAATTGGCTGGGTACCTATTAGGAAGGAGTGAAAAGAAGTTTTTCTGGAAATCGAAAAATGTTGGTTTTCAAATTCTGGCAAATGGTCTAAAACTGGTTGAAAATTTGCTTTTGGGGGGTTGCCCGCTTTTCCAGCTAGCTAACCACCAAAATGTTATCGCGGCTGGTGACGCTGGGGGTAATTCACGTATCTCGGTAACCATAAGTCGGAGAGTAATGGTAGCCTATATAGCTCAAAATTTGCGGAAATGCCATTTTCTTATCTGAGTTAAGAAGAAAATTTTCTCTGTTTTCAACAAAAAAACTTCAGCCGAAAAACGTAAATTAGGCCTACGACCGTGTTTGGTAAATTTTTTGGAAAATTCACTTCCCAGTAATTGTGTAAGAAGCACAGTCGTTTAATTTTGTGAAACTAATTCCTATCAAATGACTAACACCGTTTGTGATTTAATGCATCAATAAATGGACGAATGGTGACTTCCACTTCTTGCTGAAATAGGATGAGCGGTGACCATTGCCTCAAATAAGCAAGGACGTATACCATAAAAGAAAGTCTCTGAAATAGGCGTCCACCATGTTTGGTATTTGTACTTTGTTGCATATTTATCCTCCTATCACGAGAGAACGCTCCATGCGCTATACGAGCACGCTTAGAAGTTGCCAGCCATCTGTCTACCACACCAACGTGGGGGAATCTCGCTAAGTGCCCTTCCCAACGGCATTAGTAAACTTGCCGGTTTGATCTCCACATTGTCCCTTTAATGCTGAGCGTCAAGCAAGGAAACTGTGAATACCAATTTTAAAGTCATTGGTTTGGTCCGACTCTGAATGAAACCCAAGTCTACAGCTCCCGAGGCGGACGATTTTACCACTCGGCCATCTGAGCTGTGTAAAAGTGATTTTAGTAAATTGATTTTTATTTCATGCGAGATTTTTTTTTTTTTTGAATAAACACAAAAATATTGTAACATATAAAAGCTGGGTGGTGTCAAGACTGACTTCGCAACAACGTAATACGATACAAGATGATAATGATTGTTTGCGACACCGAGCAATGCAAGCACGACATGGGCCGGGTGTACACTAACGCTTAGTGCACGAAAAAGGGTAATCGGTTATCATTTTTTTCGTCCTTCCAGGCTCATCAGGTGCACAACTACGAGAGCCAAAGCTAGCTCTAACTAAATAGACCAAAATCGAAGCTTATATACAGTTTGCTAACAGAAGGACGCGGCAAGACAGAAAGCGCTCGAGGTCCAGAACTTCATTACAAAATCCAAGATTACGTAAACCACAGAAGCCTCTCGAAGCAAAAAGCGCTCGTGGGTCACAACACAATTAACTAACACAACGAAGTACCATGCGCGCGTGAAAATGCAAGTTTTATACATTATTATACATGCCGGTGCAGAATATAAGCTGAACGTTTTCGGACAAACCGACAGTCCTTCATCACAGCATGATCACAGATAAAAAGTTAACGCATGGCAAACTAATATAAGCGAAAAGCAAAACAGCGAGGGTACCAGTCGTACCCTTGGTGTTTTGCTTTTCACTGAATTGGTTTGCCCTGGGCGCGTTGGCTTTTCGTTTCGGTCATGTTTTGATGAAGGACGGCAGCGTGGCCGAGTGGTTCGGAGCGTCGTTTTTACGACGGCCATGATCGCAAGGTTGGTGGTTCAACTCCTACCCAAGCCTCTTTGGTGCGTCCTTGGATAAGATGCTTCATGGCAATTATCTCTGCTTGGAGGAATTTAGCAAGCAGCAAATTGAAGAAGTCCGAAGCAAAATTCAAGCGGAAAAATCGGAAACAAGGGCAACTCCTAAGGGAGTGTGGATTCGCCCTATGCATAGCGCCTCCGTTGCTTTCTTGTGACAGGAGAATAAAAATGAAGAAATCGTCATCATCAAAGACGGTCGAGTTGTTCGAAAACGCCCAGCACATTTTCTGCATGTTATTTTCTAATTAAACACGTTCTATGTTCTGAACTTCTTATCTGCTGCTACAATATGGATAAAAAGATTTCCTCTTCCAAAGTTACAGTGTATAGGCCACGAGCTGATAGTAAAGATAAAGCTATGTGCTGGTAGTTGCAATGAAAAGTGATCAATAAAATAAATCAATCTATAATAAGTAATAATTTTCTATCAATCAAATAATATTGATTAATTAAAATGGTCATTAATTGTGACGAAACTTTTACCTCACAAAAAGCAAATCAATAGAAACGTAATAACATAATTATTACTAGATAGTAGTCGGACGTCATTACTCGTGTATTCTGTAGTGACAATCAACAAAATCTTAGATCACACCTTATCGGCTTAATCGTACCAGTGCACTTACTGCAATTGCTAGCTGATTACTCCCTCATCTGCCAACAGTCACATGACATTGAATGTTTAATTGCAATCGCGCAACAATTTCTTCCAATATTGGGGGTGATAAATACATTATCATCCCCCCCCCAAAAAATATTGGGGGGTGCATCCCCCCGGGATGCACGCCCTTGACTACAGTATTACCGTAACTATAAACCAAGAATAAAAGTTTGTAACAAACAACTATTCTTTACCTTCTGTTGTAGTGACTGAGCAGCCGGAAAACAAAAACTTGCAAGTTGCAAAGGTGTGGGTTGGAAGGTTGAAGTGATGAGCTTAGAGGCGTATGCACATTGCCCAGGGGTAGGGGTCGACCCCCCATCCTTAAGAACCTCCATATTTTTATTAAACGATCCGCCTCTTTGTGCAAAGCTTACTAAAATTGCTATCATTATTTTCTTTTCTCTACAACCACGCTCCAACTTTGATATTTAATCCAACAATTCAGACGGCCAAGTGTTAAGAGCATCTGCTCATGGAGCTGTTAACGCGGGTTTGATTCCGAGTCGGGTCAAATCAATGACTTGAAAATTGGTATTCACAGCTTCCCTGCTTGACGCCCTAGCGACAACGTGGAGAAAAAACCGGCAAATTTACTTGTTGTGCTGTTGGTAAAGGCACTTAGCGGGATTCCCCAATCTAGATGTAGTAGACAGATGGCCGGCAACTCCTAAACGAGCTCGTTATAGCGCATTGATCGCTTTCTCGTGACAGGAGGATATTTATGCGACTAAGGTAAAGTATCTCTAGAAACTGTCATAGTGATGCAACAATACCGGTACTAGCGCAACTCTGCTGACAAATCACTGCTTTTTTTGGCTCTGAGACAAAATCGTAGCGAAAAAAATACGGTCGCATAGTATTTTGCAGAATGCAGAGGTTATTACTATTCAGCGATTGCCAACAAGGTAAAATTACCGGTGACGTATTCTGTGTCTAGATAGACCGTCTGAAGCTACGAAAGAAAATAAATAAAAGTTAGAGAAAATCCAACCGACTGCACCGAGCTATTACAATTTCTGATAGAGAAACAGATGAGACTATCCCCCTGTGTGCTGGAGAAATCAAGCATATACGAAAATCATCCCATGAAATCCCAATTGCCGCAATACGCGGTCAAATCACAAACTCACTGAACTGTCCGAGCCTACCTTGGAGCTATCAACAAAACCACCAGAATATTTAGCATTGCCTAAACACGTAACGCACCTAATACAATCGCTGAATTCAACGAAAGCTGTGCAGCTTTCGGAACTCGCGAACACATCACAGCAATCTGCAAATAGACAACGACAATCACCCATTGAGTCAACAACCCCACATTAAAGGCAAAATAATTATAAAGCTGAGCCTAAGAAACAATCTGTAAAACCGTACCAACATGTAAGTGCTGGTACATCCGAAACCGCCGGCAAAATTATGGCATACAGTAAGTTGTCAGCGACATGGCCTAGCAGTACTGCGCGCAGGTGACAGATCCTACGTGACGGGTTCGATTCTCGGCTGGAGCGGATTGCATTTGACATATATACCGGGTGACTGCTGATTGGAAGAGTGCAAGCTCACTTCGCAGTCTCCCTCAGTTACTGTTGAATTTTCAGTTCAATATAATTTGAAAATAACTTCAGTTATTTATTTCCCATAATACCAATTAAAGCCACCTAAATTTTAGCAAAAACCAACGAAGCAGGTCCAATCACTCACTGGGTCGCAAAAATCCCTGCATTACCAAAAGGCCCGACATTTGAACCAAACGTTTTACAGAAACATTTAAAACAATCGGTCCAAGCCTCCACGGTTCAAATACAGCAGGTACACCAGACAAAAATCCCATCAATATGGAACAGAGAGAAGTCTCCAATAAAATTGGTAAATTAAATCAAGTAGGACCGGCACAAGCGCTACATCATTCAATGCGCTGTGCTCAACAAGTTCAACAACGACGTTATTCCGTTCAACAGCAAATTCAATGAAGATTGGTCGTCTCACCGGAACATTTAAAACAACTGGTCCGAATCTTAATGGCTCAAATGGATCAAGAACACTAGGAATCCTATCAATATGAAACAGTGAGAACCATTTTTGCTAGGAAATTAGGTAATCAGAGCCAAATGAGGCCGACAAAAGCACAACCATTCGAATGCGTGGTCTTCAACAACGACGTTATGTATTTAAACCTCATTAATCAAGGACTAACCTTTTGCAGAACATTTAAAACAATGGCTCTATATCCCCATGGCCCAGAGGTATCAGGCCCACAGAAATTCCATCAACATGAAGCAAAGAAAACTTCATTTATTAAACTCCAGACCTTCTTTTTCGACGCGGTTAGAATTGTTAATAATCGCCCCCTCACTATACTCCCAGCGACAAGTCCAACGACGTGAGCTTTATTACTCCGTTTCATTTTTAGGACACCATTGTCAGCGGCATGGCCTAGCAATATCGCGAGCAGGTGACAGATCCTACGAAACGGGTTCGATTCGCGGCTGAATCGGATCGCATTTGACATGCATATAACGGGTGGCTGCTGACTCGAAGAGCGCAAGCTCGCTTCGTCACATCCCTCAGTTACTGTTGAACTTTCAGTTCAATATGATTTGAAAATAACTTCAGCTATTTAGTTTGCAACCTCGATTTGTGATGAGCACGATAAAGGGGATTTACGTAAAGATTATGCAATCCCATTCTTGCACACCGTTTTTGGCTTTCTCGCATTAGACGTTATTTGCCCACGTCGCAAGGACGTAATAATATATGGAGAAACTTGCAAAAGAATCTTGTCGTTGGCCTTGACTCGGAGAATATTTCTGGTCGTGGGGCTTACAGATGTGGCAAAATGCACCGCTTGCACCCCCAAATCCAGAGAAAAAAAGGTTATCAGGCGGGCGACTGCCGCTGTCTTGAATAAGGTCCCGGAAGAGCTTGAGTACGTGCTTATAGGAATCTGAAGAAGATTGCTCGTGTTTATTTTTAAATAAATGCCTTTTCTGTGTGATATCATGTGGTTTATTCATGTTTTTTGCATGTTAACTTAATGGCAAAATACATAATAGTTACGCACATGGTCTTTTTTTTGCTTGATATATGATATATACACTCCATCTCCTGACAGCCACTGTCTCGGCCATGTTAGGTCTCATCTGAGACGCTTAGAGCAGATTTGTGGTACCAACCACGAAGCAAAAAATTTTGCTGGTAGTCTGTATAATAAGTGATCTTGATCTTCAAGATCACGGTCTTGGTTTTGATTTTCAAGATCACACTTTTCAAGTAATCTTACTTTAAGAGCACGAAAGTTCGAAATCTCACCCATCTCTGGCTGTAGGCCGAGTCTTTGTAGCATAGCCTATAGGATAAACACAGAAGAATATTGCACTAGTCCTGGCAAATTCAATAGCAGGATTCAATATAACTTTACACGCTATAATTTTGTTCATTGAAGTTACAAAAATAACTCTAAATTCAATATATGCAAAAAATAGCAAAAAACAAGACAAACGGAGTCGTTAATTTGATTAGCAAAACGCAATAAAAGTTTAATAACCACTTTAAAAAAATTCTGCTTTCAAACATTCCGGGTAACTTCAGTAAAACAACGCTTTGCGGATGATCTTTGTTGGTGTCTTCATCAGTACTGCTATGATGTCTTGCAGCAAGAACCACTTTGGGATGTTTCTTCTTCTACATCCACCACGTTTTGTTTTCTTCTTACCCTTGGATTTCTCTCATGGGGTTGAGGAATCTATGCAGTGTTATAATATGTTTAAACAGTAACGCTCCACAATGCATTTAAGATCAGATATGTAGCCTAAGCTATATGAGGCATGTTTTCAAAATCAAACTTTCATTATACCAGCGGCGTTACACCGAGGCGTAAAACGAGAGGCGGGACCCATCTGCACGGCTCAGCGCCTGGGCAATACAGCTCTGAAGAAACATTGCAGCAGTGACGAATCATTGGCGACGCTGTGACCTGGCTCGAAAATCGAATCCCAGGTCTTCTGCACCGTCAGCGATGTCTTTAACCGCATCAACAACCGTGCGAAGTGCATAATGTTTTAATACTGAATATCATTAGCAATAAGTATACAAGTTTTCTATTATTGCTAATGATGCTAGAATTTAAACATTTTTGCAACACAATTTTGAAAAAAAGTGTCAGATTGACTCTTTCCATAAACGTGGCGTGCTGCTAAGGTGGCATCGACCGCAATGATCAATTTAAAGTAGCATAACAACAACCCAAAAACTTAAGCACATTTACTAAATGGTGACAGGCGAAAAAAAGACGGAAATGGACTATAAGCCTTTGATATACAGTAATACGCATAAAGTATTAAGCCTATTTGGCTCTGCTATCTTAAGTCTTGAAAAGACCAAGAACGTTTTTCAATTTTTAAGTATGTCTTCATTGTTGAATGAACTACGCAGCACACGTTGTTGTGCCTAGCAGTCGTAAATAAAGTGTTCTTCCTACGAGGGCTAAGTGATGCGACCACTAAATTGATACCAAATAGTGATCATAAAAAATAGACCAGCACCAACCTGGGCTCCCAAACTTGCTCTTCTGCACTAAAGAATATTTACTTTTTTACTTGTGGTGGTGCTCGTAAAAGCATCAGATTCATTCTTGAAAAGACAGTCAGTAACAGATCACTTGCTCGGAAACATAAAGCACAATTGCCTTGCGAAGAAAGTATGATACCAAAAACGGCATTATACCAGCATCCCTTTGTTGCTGCCAGATTGTCGAATGTCGAGTTCATAAATCAGATTTTTTCTACTCACCTGTTTTAAAATTTTATAAACCAAGTTCACAAACACAGTGTCTACGTTCAAGCCTTCCTTGACGCTTGTTTCATAAAATAGAAATCCTTTTGATTCGGCGAACTAAAAATTGTAACAAAATACGTAACTGTCGCTACGAAAAATTCGGAAAATGCCTCAACTTTGGTTTCACCGCATGTGGAATCTATCGTACCTTGTACAGCATGCATTCAGTTATTGCGGAATTTCAAAATACTTTTTTTATTTTCGAAAACCGACCATCACAGGACTTTGGTAGCAGAAATTCTTTAAGTCGGAGGGGACGAAACTTATCTTAATTTGCTGATGCTAAATATGGAAAACAGAAAAAGCTATTAATCACTACTTTCCTGCCGATGCCAAAACACTGATTTCAAAACGCGACTAAAATTTTCAGCAGACTTTTAACTATTTTTCACTTAGTGAAGCCAATGGATAAACATAAAATTTGCGAACTCTATCTAGCTTGAACTTTGTCCATCATGATCACTACCGATCATAACTCACCTGTCTCGCTTTTGATGAATTGACTTTGATATCCGCTAAATCCGCTTTATTGCCCACAATTACGATTTCCGCATCACTTTGTGCATACTAAATCATATTTGAAATATAAGCTCGAAGTAATAATCGATTTAATTTAACAAGCATAGTCTACACAATCGTCTATACTAAAAAACATTATAATCACTAGGGTCTAATTTTCCTTCCCAACGCTTTTAATTCATCTTGCATTTAAGTAATGAGAGGTCAGATGACGTTGAACTTGGTTTTATTCAGTTTTGAATTTGATCTCGCGGGATAAAAGAGAAACAAGAAGCTTTTATTTTCAAACTTGCGCAAAAGTAAAAAGTTTGACACTAATGCACCATTTACTGCCTGGGTTACCACTTCCAGTGACACCAGCGTTATGTTGCACAACCTACCCTAAAAAGGGTAGATTTCCTCATTCTACTCCTTTCTCATCCTGCAGTACAGCAGGCTACCAGAGTAAATAGACTGCCTGAGAATACGTGGAGACCAGTAATGTAACTGGGATTACTTGGAGCAAAAAGAGTCACTTGTTTGTTCCGTTTTTGAAAACATTTGACTTTAAACAATTTCGACCTTATTTGAGATAACCAAAATGGTATCATCTGGGGGTGGCGCTGCCTAATTTCAACACAAATGGTATGTGGAATATTAAACAACAGCAAAAATGGTGTGATACATTACAAATTTTACCAAGTAATAGTGACTGGAATAGAATATATGAAAACAAATATTTAGCTACGGTCATTAGCTCAGTAGCTTAGCGCACACGCTATCGGCGCGGGAGGTGTAGGGTTTAATTCCCAGGCCGGTCAAATCGACACAGTGTCGCCAACGGCTTGCCACCGCTGCGACGTTTCTTCGGAGCTGTGTAGCCCAAGCGCTAAGCCGGGAAGATGAGCCCCGCCACTCGTTACACGTTTCGACGTAATACCGCAAGTATATTGAAGATTTGATTTGATTTTGATGAAACAAAGGTGAGATCTTTCCAAGTCAGATTAAACATGAGATCTATTGCAACAGTTGCGCAACTTAATGGAATGGGTAGCCTATAGTTGACAACAAACATTGTGCATTTTGTTTTGAAGATTCTGAAACTACAGTATTATTCATCTATTTCGTAAGTGTAAATTTGCTGACGATTTTTGGCAAGATGTTTCTGACTGGCTTTCGATTAAATGATGTCACGATTTAACTTGGAAAACCGGCACAAACTATTTGGATTTATAGATTGCAACGGAATATTTCAATTAGTTAACGTATTACTTTTAGATGCACGTTTTTTTAATTGATCGTTGTAAATATTTCAAATCAATACCCAACATGGCTCAGTATTTTAGTTTGCTTAATTCAGTAAAGAAATCAGAATATATAATAGCTAAAAAGAAAAACAAATTGGCGTTACACTTCGGAAAATGGAATCAGTTGTATTGAATGAGTCATTTGATATAGTGTTTGGTTTGTGTTTCTCGTTTTACTATCGCAAAATAAATTTTAAAAAAATGCCGCTGGTGGGGCATGGAGTTGGCCAAGTGGTTAGTGCATGGGGCTGAGGAGCTGGTTTCGCGGGTTCAATGCGCCACTGGGACATCTTCCATGATGCACATGCACTTCACTAATTTAAAAACCTAAGCTGCAATTATGCTGCTTACAAAAAATAAAAAATAATGCCGCTGGTGATGACGATTAAATAATGTGATTTAGTATAGTCAATATCTAGCTGCTTTTTCAGTATAGTCTATACGTGAATTGGAAACATTCCGATGAAGTAAATCAGACAAAAAAAGTAATTTGTTGACAGTCTAGTTTCAAAATCTGAGACTATCCATCTGCAGTAAAAAACTCTTAATTTGAAGCAATCATCAACCAAACACCTACCTCTCGAACAAGATCCAACCATTTCGTTAGGTTTTCAAAACTTTCAGTTCTCGTCACGTCATATACCAGCACAATTCCCTTGGCATTTCGGTAGTAGGCGGTTGTAATACTGTTGAATCTTTCCTGGCCTGCAGTATCCCTACATCAAACAAAAGTAAGGAAGGCATAACAACAGAAAAACACTCATCTGTTGAAATAGTAAAAGGAAACTGAATGATGACGTATTGAAAATAATTTGGCCCTTCAGTATCCCTTTAAACCAGGGGTTCTTAACCTTTTTTGTATTCTTTACCCCTTGCCGATTGAAAAGAGTATAATTTACCCCCAGTGCAACACTTTCAGCTTTTTAATACTGAAAATTGAAGTTTGTTTAGTTTATACTTCAGAAAATTTACCCTCTCGGTAGGCAAAATTTACCCTCAGGGGGTAAATTTACCCCCAGTTAAGAACCCCTGCTTTAAACTAATAAAATAATTTTCTATAATACCAATACAATAAAAATAAAACTAATACTGATACAATAATTTTCTTAATTAATAACCTGCTTAACTGTTTGTCGACCACCAATCAAAATAATACTGAGGCCTAAATCAAAATAATGAGGCTTTATTTTTCCTCCTTATGCTATTTTGGTCCCATATTTATTGTGTTCTAAAATACACAATTGAGACGATTTCTTCAAAGTGTATATTTTATGCGATGTTACAATATTTTGATCACCATCTCATTTTTTATAGAAGCCAGAAAAGTTTATGAAAGGGTATGTAATCACATTGAATTGCTGCAGAAACCTTATTTGTCTCCGAGGATACTGATATGATGTGCCAAATTATTTTCAAAACATGTGCGTAATTCTCGTGTGACGTAACAAATTCCTGATCCAACTTTGTGTCATTTTCAACAAGCAACTAATGACAAATTCCAGCAATCGTGTTCGTGTACAGTAATTTTGCTGGAGTGATTCCTAGTTGGAACGGTCAAGTCGCTTTAGGTCAATTTGCGCAGTGTCCGCGTTTGACCGTTTTCATGTGCATTTTGTTACGTGCAAAAACGTCAGCTCCTTTTGGGGGGGTGAGTTTCGATATCACATTATTGGCACGTTCGCTTTTTTTCGGCACTGACAAAATAGACCCACAAGTTTTGCACCGGTTTTAAGTTGATTGTTGTGATTGGGTTTTGCGTAGGTTTGAATAAGCAAGAAAACGCAAAAACGGATACAGTGCAACTGCAAATCCACTTTTTGTCGAGAAGATGACGAGTCTTGATTCATTTAAGTTTTCTTGAATAAACATATCAAGCTTCAGCTCCTCACCATTTACGCACCAGCGTTGTGTTCTTGAGACATTTAAGCAGACGCATATCAAGGACAACTAGCTTTGCGACACTAATTTTTTAGCGGATTTTCCAACTTTTTCGCTCACAATTTTGCAAACAATAATCAAGCCCAGCTTTCTACATACCCGTATTTTTCCTGTAGAAAACGCTTTTATTAAGTTATAGACAGGGCCGAATTGACCAGCAGGCTAAGCAGGCTGAAGCCTAGAGCCTCGGAGAAACAATGAGCCTCGTCACGAACAAAAGGACTTGACACGATAACGGAAAGACCTTCTTTTTGGGAGAACTGCTCTGAAGACTTTAATTTACTTAACAATGAATCGGATCACCGATCAATGATCACTAGCAGCATACCTCAAATCAACATAGGCCTAGGGGGGCCTGGTCATAGAGTAAGTGGTCAAGAAGTAAGTACGAGTCACGCAGTCGAATCACCGATTTTGAGCTGAATCTTTTCGTGCAAACGACCTGAATCCAGCTGAGTCTATTATAAGTGAATCAAGACTTCTTTACACTATTATAAACCTGTGTCATAATGCTAGGGAGAGGGGTTGGAAAACGGGAAAAATTGGCAATAAGAATTATTGTAACCTGTATATACTTACCATATTTGCAACCTTATCCTTCTTCCTCCAATGGTGACAGTTTTCATTCTAAAATCAATTCCTACCGAAATAAAAATAGGTTTTAGGCAATGATCTGAATATGAAACGCAAACAGATTTTAACCAGTCGGAGCAGTTTCAACATTCAACATATCAAATCTTCTTTATACTCGCACGATTCCGCCGAAGTGTGTAACGGGGCCCATCTCCGCGGCTTAGCATCTGGGCAACACATCTCTGAATAAACGTCGCAGCGGTGACGAGCCACACAGAGTCCGATTCGTCCAGCCCGGGAATCAAATCCCATACCAGCCGCGCTGTTAGCAGTGCGCTTAACTGCTGAGCTAATCAGCCGGTTAGGTTCATCATTCTAATCTACACTATTAACAAAATTTTGATGTCAACTTCTGGCCTTGTTATTAGCCAATGACTGTAACGCAAAGTAGAGCTTTCAAGGCAAGTTTTAATCGAAACGCTGGCAATGTAAGTAGGACAATATTACATAAAACCTTTAAAAGTCCGTGATCAGCCAATTAAACTTGGATTTTTTCTTTCAGAGTCGTCCAAACACTACAATGAAAACTGTATCAAGTCAAATTCCAAATTTGTAATAAAATAAAACTAAATGTGGAAAACTAAAATTTGAACAGGTGAGCGATTTAGTCAGCAAATTTTATGGAACATACCGACTGTTGACTTGCTGTCTTCATTAAATTTGTCATCGGTATATCGTTCCAAAAAACATGTCTTCCCTACGTTTCGATCTCCAATGATGATCATCTGCAGTTTATGATCGATTGAAGGAGAAAAGAATTCGGAATGTACTTCACCGTTTTCCACGTCATATCTACGTCATAATGAATTAGACATAAAACTACAATGCCATAGTCAGCGTTTATACATTTAGCCTACTAAAAAAAAAAATATTAAATATTTGGGTCTTCATACGAGTCAGATATTTATTTCCGACCATGGGATGTAGTGGCACTAGATGGACCATGCGAGAAGCCTTCATAGATCTCCCCTTGGTCATCTCATAGAAATACAATAGTAAGGGATCCGTCAATGGGCCATTACTGGTTTTTTGAGTAAAAACGCAGTTAACATAATTAAAAAATCGGAGTGCTAAATAGCCAAAAAACTTTACATTAAAAATATACCAATACTTTCAAAAATAAACATACTTATGACAAAATACGTATTGAAAATGGTAACTTATGTGCAGGTTAACATTATTTAAACTTGTTTTTAGTTTTACGGCAATGAAAAAATAAGCTCAAAAAGTAAACAACTTTGATATCTGGCTTGGTTATGCATGATTTGCTGAATTTAACTGGCGCTGGTTATAGAATACCCAAATTAGGACGATTTGATTACAGCAATAAATTGGCTGCAACACCTTTTGCCACTGCATTTGAATACATTTGATTTACAACATTAATTAAACAACATGTGCGGATAGCATGGCAATGTCCCAGCCGCACAGCTATGATGGCCACGCATGAATGCAAAGTGCATTATTGGGTACAGATCGAAATTAGTCCGCAAAGCACCGTCAACGTGAGCCTCCTTCCGTTTCGAAAGACGATGCTACACCAGAGTGGCTAGCCTAAGTCGCTTGGACCACTGCACCTTTGTGAAATAAAATGTTGTGTGGTTTTATGGCGCTTTATAACTACTAAGGTCCTTTAGCGCCAGGACTAAATTTTGGCAAGAATTCACTGTATTTTTATTCTCTGTTCATTTCATCCTCCGCGCTACACTTAATTGCTGAGCGTTTAGCAAGTGTAACAGCAGATAGCAGTTTTAAAGTCTTTGGTGTGACCCGACTGAGAATAGAACCCAGTCTACCAGCTTCCAAGGCGAACGCTCTTAACCACTTGGCCTGAGCAAGCCCAATCTTCAGTGGTTGTTACCGCGAGTGTGAGAGGCAATCCAAGACAAGACATTTGTCTTGAAATACTAACAAATACAATGACTTTCAAAATTAAAATTACGACCTTTATCAGATCGGGTCAATAAGCAACATGTTGAAATCAGAGCAATGTACGGCACTAACGGCAGCCAATATTGCACATCTGATTACTGGACACAAATGATCAGTAGATAATGTACGCAATATCTTGTATATTATGTCGTCACTAACTTGGGTAACTGCTTGTTTGTAATTCGATGACGCAATCGAACGTCGAATATGTCTGAGTGACGTTTCGGTATATCATGACGACATTCCTCTTTTGTTGGATCCGAATTTCTTCGTCGATGTTTTCTCCTCTTTGTTTCTTTTTTATCTTTGTACGCTTCCCCGTTTTTATGTCCTTTTCCATTCATAATCACTTTGTTGTTACCAGATTCAATGTTATTCATGTTGCAAACACACAAAAACACAATTTTTTGAATTTTCTGCGGTTTACAGATAGTTGACAAATAAACTATTCAAAACCTTAAAATAAATGATCAAACATTTGAAATAGAAGTTGTAGTATTTTCAATATTTTAAATGTTGCTTTGCTGGATCAGCTGTACTCGTTCATATACTTTTTTCATCTTCAAGTCATAACTCTTTCGCTTTTCCGAATATTCCCTTTTCAGTCAAACTGGTAAAAAATCAGCCAATATCCTAGCTTGGGGTCTAAAACTGCAGATATATGCAGTTGATGTCGTGGCTTGGTTGAAAATGACAAATCTTACGTTGCTAAGAACCACTTCCATAATTATGAAAAAATTCTTGCACAACCGCTGCACTGTTTTTTAATCGACCGATTACTGCATCCCTGCTACTGCAAACATGACTGCAAAGCCTCAATACTGCTGTTTGGAGCTATCTGTCAAAGCATACTTTGTTACCCTCATTGGTTTGCTTCCTTTTTGTTAAATAATCTTAAGTTAGCTTTTAGTTTTCTCCATCGCTTAAAAGTTATATGGATCTTATCTAAAAAATTTGTAGATAGCGAAAAAGATTTGTCGATCGGTTAAAATATTTGTCGATCGAGTTTGAACTTATTTTTGTGGTTTGCACTTAAGGGCTTCCGTAAGTGGCTACACATTACACTACACATTACGGCTTCGGGGTATTGCCTTGCCCATTGACCATACCAGCGTTTGCGCACTGGTTCCGCGTATTTCACAAAGCTCTAATTGGAAAAACGTGTTCGCTTATTCGCTAAAAACAACTGTTATGTGATTATTCTGCAAATCCATGAAAGCATGAACTTCATTCGTATTAGGGGCCGCTTCAACTAGCAGATATAACTCAAGCCAATATCACTGGTATCTTGGAACGGAGTTCAAGTGTTTTCCAAAATAAAAAACTCAATGTCTAATCGAGGTGTCGGCCTCGAGAAAACATCTTTTCGCTAAAAACCTTCACACTTTAATTAAACTATTAATGAAGTCATGTAACACAAGTCGTGAAAACTAGACAGCTGATATCACAGCCAACTGCAGTTTGTTAAATTAGATTTCCAAGTTGATTTGATTTATTACTCTCATGTTGGTAATTTATCTCTCTGCGCGTACTCTTTCAGCTGGGTACAACAAATTGCTGCTAGAAACACACAATAAATTTTCAAGCCTTGGCAACATCTAATAGGACCATGGTCCGAAAGCTATAGACTTGAATCATTAAAATGCCAATGGATCATTCTATCGCTGTTATCATTGTATACAAGTGCTTCTGTTCTAAACTCAACTACAGTATATTGCAAAATGAGCTTGTTAAAGCGTGCTATCAAAAAAGAAATCAAAGAGGTTTCTGTAGTTAATGCAGAATTGCAGATAAAAGGATGCGTGGTGAGATAAGACACAACCTCAGCAAAGCTTTGTGCAATTATGCAAAATTCAAGCGGGCTTTGACCGCACATCAGAGTACAAAGTAGGCCTCACGTATAAAATGGCCCGTGGGGTTATCTGGTGCGCAAAAGTTAATTTAACATAAAACCATTTGATTTAAATAAGGTTTACTTACAATCAATTCATGCAGAGCAAATTGAATTGTCGATAGCGAGACAAAATTTCTACAAACTACACCCGCGCATCGTGGTTTTGAAATTGAAAAGTAAATACACAAGCTCTGTGAAGCTTTAGCACGAGAATGTGTCTTGTGGACCACATTTAAATCACCTTAAACCAACACAATTTGTCTAGTCTAGCTTTCCAGTATTCAACAAATGTAAAGCACGGCGCACAAAGTCAACGCTGCTCAAATACAAATATACAATCTGCATAAATCTGCGCTTGCGTCAGGGCCGGCGGTAAAGGGGGGCCAGGGGGGCCTGGCCCCCCCAATCAACAAGCTTACTCTTTTGAAGACTGCGGCTTTTGTGCTTAATTTCAAACTTTGGCCCCTCCTGATAAACGCTTGGCCCCCTTAAGTCGACTGCTCTGCCGCCGGCTCTGCTTTGCGTAATTGAAGTTATATCATGTCGAGCCTAAACTGCTCTACGAAAAAGATTACAATATACACTGCGTTTAATTTATGAACTGAAAAGTTAGTCGGACCGTCTGCTGCTAAATGAACCAAACTCCGCTAAAAGTTAAACTAACTGGAGACGCGCAAGCTCACTTTGCAGTCACTCTCATTGCGTTTTCTGCTCTCTCGTCACTCTCATCGTCTAATCTCTAGCGCCGTAAAAACACAATCCAACCTACTTCACTTTCTATGGCATTGAATAAACTGATGATATCGGTTTTTAAATGCGTTTATTTGGTAGTAGTCTTCTTGGGTGAATGCCTGTTCTTGCGGGAGAAGAAAAATTCCTTACAATGCAGGAATATACACATTTACTCTCAATATTAATAATCAAGACAATATGTTTTAGACATTTTGCTTTACCTGAACAATTGGACTTAAACCAAGAAAGCTGCTGCAAGCAGTGGCGTATTCAAGGAAAGGGAAGCACCAGGGCACCCTCCTCCTTTGAGCAAATGAACACAGAGCCGCTCATACTCTACTGTAATTCCGGCCCTGGTTCCCCTTGTTTTTTCGCTGGCTATCCCCTGACAGAAAGATTACCATCTATAAAAACTAATTTGTTAGCTTGAAATCTCATCGAATAAAGAGGATTATGTGAATCTACAAGAGGAAAACACAAAGGCGTATAGTTGCTTCCTCTAATGCTCTCTGCCTTTCTGAGCTCTTCTACTCTGAGCTCATCTGATTAGACCTGACAAGGTCGAAACAGTGCTATCAGAAGTTTGAGTAGACGTATAGTTGTTAAATCTGAAAACCTCGTTCGCAATAATTTTTTTTCAACTGCGGGAAGCTAGTATTAGAACTATTCTCATCTTCAACAAAACTGCCTTTTTCATTAAGATTGTACTGTATACTTCATCTGCTCTTAAGGTGATTTATCCACGCAGCATTTTTCCAACTATGCACTATTAGTCCTGTCTGTTTTGTTGCTCAAGTTTTGTTTTTAAAAAGTAAATGGACTATAACGACTAAAAGCGGTTTATATCTGCAATATTTTCTACTCACACTAAGACCTTTAAACTGAAGTAGGATTCACACAACAGTAAATACAGATGCCTTTCACGATCTCCATTGAACAAATTGTTTGTTTCTTTGCCTGCGCTGTGTTGACGCCCGATTCGCATACAGTTATGTTACAACTAAAAGTACGAAGGAAATGGCTGCTTGAAATTTCTGTAAACAACCTTGGGTTTACCTTTTTCTGGGCCATTGATGCTCAATCAAATAATTTGTCGAAATAATGAATTCTTTAGGGCGCAAGCTAAGCATATCATAGTGAACTTGTGTAGTTAGCAAACAAAATTCTTTTAAAGGTTTTCTTTCAGCTTTTGTGACGATGCAAGATCATGCTTTTGTGTAAAGTACAAACGAAATTGGCGCTCCAAAAATATACACTGTAACCACTTTTTATTTCAATACATTCGCGGCTGATTGAGTGCCAAGTTGCTCGCTGACTAATTTAGGTAATACGCTTTGTTCTTCGTATTGTCAAACCAGAAAACTCCGCCAAAACATGGGCTGCTGTTGTGCACTTACGCTGCCTGCTCGTCCATTCTTCTTAGGTCAAAAGCCAATGAGTATCACAATCAAAATTTCAACATCATCATTCAAAAAGTTATCACAGCAAAGATATAACCATCATGTCGAAAGGCTATGAATTTTGACTTAGCAAAAAGTGCATATCTGAAGGGGTAAAGTGTAAACTTAAACTATTGTTATTCCACGTATAAAGAGTGATTATGGTTGGCCAGAAGACTTACTAAATAAACGCTGTAAAAAACAATTTTACGACTAGTTTTGCGGTTTGACTGCTCATCAGGTAGACTCAGTGAATCTACCTGATGAGCGAAGCATCCCTTATTTCTAATATATGCTAACATCCAGATTGCTCAAGTTAATGTGAAGATTATGACTTTGCAAAAACAGAACAAAAATTTCGATCAAAATCCTCGTTTTAATCCGAAAGGCAGCTTGTCATTTTTTGCGGAATCGATCTAAAAAACTTTAGAAATGTGAAGTTTACAATTTAACTTAAAGTTTTAGAAGGCTTTGAATTTAAACATTTACTGGCCAGCTGCACATCTTATACTTTGGTGTTGTAGGATAAGCTATCTTTAAGTAAATTGACGTAATCGCACACGTCATCAGGGGAGGTACATGTACTATATTTATCTGTGTCACGCATCAATGGCTTGGTTACATAAAGAAAACCTTATGTTTAAGAGCGGATTCTCTCATACATGCAATTGCTTTAAAAAAAGTACTTTACGTGTTCTAATTATTTAATGACAGCCTACTTACAAAAGCAATAATTTTTGTCATACTTAAGAGTTTTTTACCGCGTAAAATCCGATTAGCAATTACGATATAATACGGTCCTGGATGTTATCATTCTTCGTATTATTTGAACCCGCTCCTTCTCAAATCAAAAAACAAATCTTGATGATACTCGGGTAATTGCGCCAAAGCGTGCAAACGAGTTCTATCTCCGCACTTTAGCGCCTAGGTAACACAGCTACGACGAAACGTCGCAGCGGTGGCGAGCCGTTGGCCACACTACAACTGAATTGATCGACCCGGAATTTAAACCCCAGACCTACCGCACCGATGTCTTTACAGCTGAGCTAACCGCCCGGTTCTACTTTGACGAAATAATAAGCGCTGTGATGAAACGTTTGTTCTGTACAAGACGTGCTGTACTGATTCCTTAACGAGCTTAGGAGGGAAAACACTTGAGTTTTTTGATTAAAGAATAAAAATTCACGGGTATTAATGTGATGTAACATTCACACCGCATTGATATGTAAAAGTTGTGTTCCAAGTTGTGTAATTAAACTACCAAACAAACTGCGCTGCTAAGAGTTGGTCGAGTTCAAAAATCCATTAGGCGGCTTAGAAAAGCAACGTACTTTCACGTAGCGATAATACAAGCAAAATTGCAAAAGCCCACTCAATCTCAAGTGTAAATTTTCTATAAGTATGGTTAGCTATTGTAAAGAAGGAATAGTATCTGTACTTATTCGCATGACAGGCTCTTTTCATGATTTCGAATCAGAATTGAAAAAATGGGTATTTAACTCGTCTGCGAATAATATCTGAAATTGTGATCAGCATTTTCTAAAGGTATTTCAACCCTTCTAGAGGGAAAAAGCAGTGGATTAAAAAAATATCTTGCAATGCCTAAGTCTGTGGTTGATTTATTGGGTTTATAAAAATGGGGTGTGCCTACGCTTAGTTTAGAGAAATGGATTTCCAAAGATATTAAATAATTAAAGACGAGCTTTGATCAATGACGTATAACAGTATGTACTGTATTAACAATCATTGAAGTTGTACTGAATCAATACAAAGTGTTTACAAAAATTTAATTTCTCTAATTCTATTGATCTTTTTGCGCTGTGAAAGCTGATTTCCCATGCAATGGCAATAAACCACACGAAAAAACACTAAGATGGATTACGTCTAAAATCCTTGACGCAAAACACTGCAAAGAATTATACTTCATACCATGCTTTTCAACACTGCTGTCATAAATTTTTCAAAACTGTGTCATTTCTGGTGTTAAGTTTTATTTTCTTTTAATTTATTGAAAGGGTACAGTGATATTAAGCCCCAAGCTAAACCGCACTTAACGCAAGCAGTTGAGCTATTCGTTTTTGTTTGTTCCCATTACATTTTTGATTAGCATTAGTAACTGATCTGATAAAATAGCCATTCCAGATCCCCAGAACCTCATTTGCTTTCGTAAGCACATAATAACTCTTTGAAGGTGTTTGTAATAGATATTAGATATATTTATTATTTTGGCGCCATCGTAAATCTGTGTTGAAAAAAGAAATACCCGGATGCTACCTCAAGTTTTTGACGTTTCTGAAGTAGTTACTTTTGTTACAATAAATGCGTTGAGTAAGATTGTATATAGGTGCGCATGTATCTGTATATGACTGCTTTTTCTCTCTTATATCTTATACCTTGATTTGTTATAAACTTATCTCTTCAACAGCATTTTTTTTGAAATTTGGGTACCTCTGCCTTCCTGGTTCGAAAGCCCTATTGCTTGTTATCAAACAAACCAACTTGGTCAAGCTGAGACATTGACAAAACAAAGATTATGCAACGACCATCGTTATAACCTATACTCAACTGCCTATCTTCAAATATCAGTCGGCGATGTACTGAATGACATTTCCAGACGTGCTTTGAGATTTGGATTGAGTTAACTGCATGCTGATCTAATAATATTGCTTAGCTCTAATGACATGCCTAATGCCTTATATTCCGCGCTGTTATTACTTGGCATTAGGACTGCGCATCATAAAGCACGTGACTAGAACGAGCCAGAGCAACTAGAAAGCAGTTAAATTAAAGTTTGACTGCGCTGTGCTATGAACGAATTAGCATGACTTTGCTATATATCTTTTCATTTTCAACATTTTGTGGGACTTTTTTTTCTTTTTTTTTGATTAGCTGATTTTACACTTTAATCCTCTTGTTTCAAGCTTGTTACTGCAAGGTTTGCTGTTGATCTAAAATCAACCAAAGCAATTGAAGTGATCAGCATTGATGGTTTCGGTTCTCAAGAAAAATCAAAAAAATGCCAACGTTCTTCCTCAAAATAATTTTTATATTCTTATTAGAGCCCGAAGCGGATCTAGGGGAGGATCTAGGCGGATCTAGGAGCGGATCCAGGGGGGATGTGGGGGATGCACCCCCACCAGTTATTTTCAACCATGCTTCGGATGAATAAAATTTTTCCATAATTTCAAACCCCTTCATAACAATATGTCTTAGTCGCCTTAAGCACGCATAATCGAAACTGTGCAAACAAAATACATCATATTTGGTGAAGCACTCAAAGATAGAGGCCAAAAATATAAACAAACTTTGCCTCAAAATTGTTCAAAAAGCGTTAAAATGGCCATTACAGTATGCAAACTTTCAAAAAATTTCCGGGGGAGCATGTCCTCGGACCTCCCTAGAGTCCTTTTGTTACTTACGTTGCTTATAACTAACTCTGCCGAAAAAAACCGCGCTTGAAAAAAGTGACGAAATTTGGTGTCCCCTCCCTGAAAAAAACTCTTAATGCGCCCCTGACATTAAACATTTTCAAAGGGCATATTTACGCCCGTTTACGGGTCTAAACGTCTTAGCGTCTTTGTATTTAGTGAACATTCAACCTAATTCAAAATTACATCCCCCCCCCACCAAAACTTTCTGGATCCGCTCCTGGCCTGAGGTCAAATTTATTTGTTGCATAAGCCTATTTCTTGAAATAAAATTACTTACCACACGGCATAAAACAATTCACATAAATTCTATTAAAACTTAAGCGTATTTTAAAACTTTATTTCTGTTTTCCGACACAAAATAAAAGTACTTCAAATACACATAGGCTACCGAAGAAAATTAATAAAATAACAAATACTTCATAAACCACACGGTTGACATTGCCTATATAAAAACAACTTTTTGAAACAACAGGCCGTTTAAATATACATGAAAATCTACCAAGCAGGTGAGTTTTTAAGTGACAATTCAAGAGCAGTGTATCAACATAAAAGCTTTATTGAAAATTTCAAGAAAACTGTTTGGAAAAGTTTTGTTATATTGCGTGTTTTTTTTTTTTTTTTCTACAGCGTTATTTACCTCCATTGAAGAGTTGACGGTACCTCAAGATTCCGTGAAATTGCTCCGAGCTTGCAAATGATTGGATAAACCAATACTACTATAGCATGGATAATAAGTTAGAAACACCAAATGCATTGAATAAGCCACTTATTAAAGTAATTAAAATAACACAGTCCAATTACAAGGTTGGCCAAAAAATTGCTCCCTTGGACAAAGAATCATAACTTTTTTTGCATAGAGATGACGATTTAAAATTTTTACCATTGTTTTACAACGATATATTGCGTAGCTGTTTAAAATTTTACAATGAAATTCCAAGAAGTAATAAAATGACATCCATTTAAACATTAAGAACTGCGATCTCTCTTCACAAAGTGCGTTCAAAGTTTTTTTGCAAGTAATGTAACTTTTTTTTGTAATTGGCCTTTCTATACTCATTGTGACGTAACAATGCCTGAATGCTAACAAATCTTTTTTCAAGTGATAATAGCTTTGTAATACCAAGCCCCACAGTGGTAAGTGCTAACAGTCCAGATCTTAATCCAGGCGATTACTGCGTTTGGAGCGCTCTGGAGCGAAATGTTTACCGTTGAAGTAGATTTCAAAACACCATAGAATTGAAAGAAGCCATTCTTCAAGAGTGGGAAGCATTGCCCCTAGCGGTAATCAATAACGCCATCGATGGGTTTTGATGTTGTGTGCAGTTGGTGATTGCAGAAAACGGACTATACATCAAAAAATATTGAAGGAATAAACAATCGCTTACTATTTGTGCCGTGTTAATTTTCATGCAATTGCAGTTTGTGATGCTCACTATTTAAACACCTGTAATTTTGTTATTTTATGGAAATTTTTAATAAAATTGTACACAGTTATGCAATATATTGTCGTAAAGAAATGGTAAAAATTTTAAAATGTTGTCTCATTCCAAAGAAAAGTTATGACACTTTGTCCAAAGGTGCAATTTTTTTTGGCCAACCCTGTATAATCTGCCATGGGAATTTTTTATTGCTATCACTTGATCACTTTAACCCCTTATTTTTTCTTTATTCTGTGTCAGTTTTTGCATGTGGCTGAAACTAACCTCTTAATTGCTTGCAAATCGTCAATATAATCTATTTTCTAGATGATTTAACGGTAAACGTAACAGAAAGCTTGGTGACTTGCTGCACATCAAAGCAGAAAACACGAAATCAGTAAATCGCCAAGCTTCAAGAAACGTCATAATTTACTTGATATAATTTTTTTAGCTTTCACACAAAACTTGAAGACAGGTGAGAACTCAGACTAATATTTTTAGGTTGGTGTTTGGAGGATGATGGTGAGTGTTTGGGAAAGGTACTGCCTTTTCTCAAAGTAGGCGATCGTTTGGCCACGAATGAGCTGATACGTTTTTTCATACTTTTTCTTTTTCTTGATTTTTCATCCAACTGGTCCGATTCTGCGCTGCTCGTTAGCCTTGAAATGGTTGGTAAACTATTGTTGTCGAATTTTCTGGGGACATAATTTTCGTATTGATGGTTAGGAAATGCTTCAGCGTGTAAAGTGCGCCTTGATGCAGGAGGAGTAAAATAAAATGAATTATCAGGATTCTCATAGCGAATATTTAACCAATTATTTGCTGGAAGACTTTTCCTAGAAGCCTCTTTGCTTTTCGATCTCAGTCTCGAAGAAAATCTTTTTTTGATTGTGGAAAACGACCGTCCTCTTGCGAGAAATACGTCATCAAGAATGGGAGAATTTGATTTGACAGAGGAAGTTTTGAGAGGTTTCAAAGTCATATTGCTTTTGTTTGAGTCATCATTCAATGCCTCGCTAACTTCACTGTCCGTTAAACTATCAAGCATAGATAAACGGCGTCTTTGGAAGTAGCCATTCAAATCATCATCTTTCACATTCTAGAAGACAAAGAAAGTCATGCTCAACTTAAACAAAAATATTGCAGGTAGCAACATTTGAAAAAACTCAAGGCGTAAATTAGTCCAACTCGAGGGGAAAGAAACTCATCAACAAGCAGCTAATACATACTAAGCGGCGTAGCTCAGTGTTTGTTGTTTTTGTTTTGTTTCAAAGCATATTTAAAAAATTTTTTTTTAAATTAAGCTATCCTGTCCCAGCTAAGATTTACACAATCAACATTGCAATAAAATATTTTAAACTTTTGCTGAATGCTCTGAATTTTTTTTTTGTTGAAGAGGAACAGCTTCGACGACCGACGTTTTCTTGGTCTTTCGTTTATCCTTGTCGTGCTATTCGTTTATCCTTGTCGTGCTATAGTATAGCGTCTACTTTCAGCGTAAACATTGTTCATTTTATGTTGCGTTGTTGCGCGGAACGAAGAATAATGAGACATTTTAAAGGTAAAGGGGAGTTTAAACAGCAAAAATCGTTCACCGTTTATGTGAATAAGTTCAAGCAGAATATGAGGAGTAGGTGCAGTAGCGTATTTAGTGAAATGACACAATGCTCCCCCTCCCCACCCTTTAAATACGGTACTGTACATACTCTTCGTTTTCCGCTGGAACGCATTCACACAAACGGTAAATCTGCTACTAGTGGATTGTGAAGAAATATCGTGGAACCTCGGCCTAAAACGTAGCTGCAAGCTGTTGCGATAAACCTCTAATAGTTTAATTGGCGATCTCTTTTAGCTTGGATGCTCTCTTTTGCATTAAGAGCTGCTGCAGCCGTTGCAAGTATCCTAACATAAGCAATGTGTAAACGACCTTGCGAAAAAGATATCAAAAATGTTTTCACTCACTTTCAATAATTCATTTCTTGTGAATGGTAATACGGTTCTTCTTTTCAAAATGTTTTCTTTCTTATTTGAATTTGCAGATTTTTTTTCCGAACTGTGGCTTTTTACATTTAACCAGTCAGCATTGAGATCATAGGATGTGAGCTTATTGCTTTGATTGATGTCAGACTTTGATCTTACCAAAGCTGGTTTATTTTTTCTTAAAACGTCATTCTTGTTTGGATTGGGGGAAGACAGAGTGTTGGAGTTGTGCTTTTTAGAATGTGTTCGAGCCCCAAGAGTTAAGTAATGCTGAGGGATTCTAGACATGCGGGGGGATTTGCTTCTTTTTAGGGTTTGAATTCCTATGGGCGTGATTTCGTGGGTTAAAGATTCCATTACCGTAGCGCCACCTGGCGGTGTCCGCAAAAGATTTCTTATCCGTTGTTTCGTATGCAGAATTTTCTGTAAAATATGAAAATAAGTCAGAGTAACTTCAACGTTTTAATGCAGTTAATTGAATAAACATCATGAAAATTCTGGCTGCAGATGTTTTTTAGTGATCATTGGGATGCGGCAATGAAGTAGCCATCAAAATCGGGATGTCTATCCAGACCAAAAAAGAAACTCTTAAAATGTAGCACATGGAGTGGGCCAAGCGGTTGAAACTTGGTGCGTTGAGCTTCGGAACTGCAATCGCGCGTTCGATGCTCAACTACGTGATCTTCCATGATTCGTGTAATTCGCTAACATAAAAACTTAAGCTATAATTATGCCACTTAAAAAAGAACTTTCAAAAATGCAAGAATAGAGAAAAAAGTAAACAGGACAAGATCATTGCAGACGAAAGTGTAAACGAATTTCAACGAACCGAAACAAATAAAGTGATTTGCCTCACCGAATTTGCTTGTAAAATTTTTCTGCATTTTAGCTTAGGCAATTCAAACAGCTCAAAATCTTAGATGGTCGAGTGAATAGAGCGTCTGCCTTTGGAGCGGTAGACTCGGGTTTGATTCCCAGTCGGGTCAAACCAATGACTTCAAAATTGGTATTCACAGCTTCCCTGATTGAAGCTCAGCGTTAAAGGGAGAGTGTGGAGAACGAGCCGGCAAGTTTACTTGTGAATTTGGGAAAGAAACGGTTAGCGCAATTTCCCACCTAAGAATGGCATACAGATGGCCGGCAACTCCCGAGTATGCTTGTTATAGCGCTTTGATTGCTTTCTCGGAGAGTAGAATAAGTAACGGTATGCATCTAAACAAATTAAAACAGCTGAATTTTTGTACTTACAGCAATACATAAGTTACTGTATTTGGACTCGAATGCTTCACCACCGCTTTCCTCATTCGATTCTCTTGAATATGACGTATATGATGACGTAGATGATGATCTTTTGGGTGAATTACACAAATACATCTCATTTTGACCCGATCGCAGACAAAACGATCGAAAACCTGAAAAAAATTGTACCGTATTTGTTATTACTTTCCATTTTTTTTGCTTTGGTCTTTTAAACCTTAGCAATTAAAAACACTAAAGCAATCTTAAATGGACTTCGTTTGACTTAGAAGAACCGAAAAGTTTTTTATGAATTGAACAAACAGTAGGCTACGTTTAAAATGGATGAGAGTTATTTAGATTTTGCGTAAGTCAATCGATTTCCATGTATATTTATTTTAGTTTTTTTGAATGCAGTATTTTCAATAATGCAAAGAGCGTTGCTAAAATAGAAGCCATTTGCATGAAAATTTGCAACATACACCTCCATTGCTCACAGAAGGCATATTCAATTAGCCTAAGATCCAGACAAAATTACGTGTCACAGACTAGTTTTGATTTTAATGGAGTTAATTGGATTTGCCTTGGTTAGATACAAGAACAGTCCTATTATTATTTTATAAAGGAAATAATATACTTTCTAATTTCATTTCCACGTCAATTTCAAAAACAGCAGCTCTTCGATGATTAGCCGAATTCTCACAATCTCCCGGCGTTTCAGTGACGTCATTCACTAGGTATGGTAGTTTTTCTTTATTTATATCATAGGTGCAGTTGCACGCGATGACGTAATCGCGTGAAAATTCTTGATTTCGTATTTTTTCTTGTTTTCCTTCGTCTTCTGTAAAATACATTCTTTAGAAATAACTTCCACATTTACAATAGACTCAATGGCATTGGTAGCTTGTCTCTTCAAAAATTCAGCTAAGTTTGTCTCAACTGTTTTGTCAGGAGAGGAAGGAGGAAATCCTACATCGCAAGGCCGCAGGAAGTGCAGCAGCATTAACAAATGCGTTGTGTTTTGATATCTCCACATAACTTCAAAAATAGATTTCAAACTACAAGAAGTTCTGGGTCAAATGATGACAAATGCTTTTTGATTAACACGAGGGATTGGATGTCGTTGCCTCGTCTATGAATACAAAGTTGTATCTAATCGACGCATCTAGTTTTTAAAAGATCGTTCCGTGAACTTCCAGGGCGATGTGATTGTGTCTCGGATCACAACATGACAAGCATAAATTTCATTCGCTTGAGGCTAGCCTCTTTATCATTTCTAAACGGCGAATTGTCGCCGCTTAATGAAATGCTTATCCTACAAACGAAGCGATGGCGTAACCATTCTTAAAGAGGGGAGGCCCAAATGCAGGTACCAGTTTTCTTCGCCTACAGCGCATATTTTGTAGATAAAGCTTATCGCGATTTTCTGAGTTTTAATTAACATCATCATCAGCTATTGCAAATGTGTCACTTACAGTTACAGAAACAATGCATTTCGTTTTGACAGAGTGCGCACATCGAAATCATTCCAAGCGTAATTTATTAATGATTACGGTTGCAATTTAACGACAGGTATCTTCCCGTTGTTTTATTATCGGCTGCTTAGATAGAGGCTCTAAACTTGACTGATCTTCTAACGACCATTTGCGAAAAAAAGATGTTTATCTTTTTAATTTTATTTTGGAATTGGTTTGGTATTATAAACGAGCTAAGTTCAGAAAGGCCCGCCGAGAGGGGGGGCAGAAGGATTCGCTGTCCGGGGGCCCGGGGACACAGGGGGGCCCGGGGTTCAGAATTGTCAGGTTTAGAATGCAAAATTCATCAGCTCAAACTACGGCCTGCGGACGCGATGATGTTTTTTTTGATTTCGGGCCGAAATTCGAACATCTGCGGACGCTATGACCTTATTTTTGCTCATCACTTGATTTTGAGCCGAAATTCAAACATCTGCGGACGCTATGACCTTTTTTTGCTCATCACGTGATTTTGGGGCACCACTGACCAAAGGGTCCATACAAAATTTTTGCCCCGGGGCCCGAAATTTCTCTCGGCGCCCCTGAGTTCAGATACAATATATAAATGAACATAAATGATTGTGAAGTTGAAGAAATGTGGATTTGTACCTCTTCGTTTGTTACATCACTGAGTTTTGCTTCCTTCGCATTGCAGTTGATTCATGAGAAGAAAAATCACAGACGCTCAGTGATATAACAAACGAAGAGGCACAAATTTATTGTTACCAATTGTAGTATCCGAGGACGGTCGTTGCGGGACTGTGCAAAACGAATTGTGCGGGGCCCAGCTTGGGTAGGAATAAGAATGATAATTGATAAACACATTGGGAGAAGAAAATAAAGTCAAAGCAGAGAATGAATTTGCGCCCTCGTAGCTTTGGCACCATTAAGTGGCAAATGCATTCATTCAGCGATTTTATTGAAGAAATGTGGGCGTAAATTAGCTCCCCCAGAGCCTTCCTTCCCCCAAAAGTGGGGAATCTGGGCTTCTTCGCCCCTCCCCCACGGTTTCGCTACCTATGTACAATTGGCCATATTTTGTTTCTCATATACAGCCACCTTCATCAAACACCTCTGGTACTGCTAATTTGCTATGTCAGCAACATGGCCTATTGCGGTACCACGAGCAGGATACTGATTGTGCGTAAACGGTTTGATGCATGGCAGGAACCAATCCCCCACATGAATGCTAATGCAGACTTGAAGAGCGCATTGTAAGCTCATTTCACCGTCTTCTTTAATGACTGTTGAACTTTTTGTTCATTGCTAACATGATAGCCTACGATGGACGAATAAAAAAAAAGTGAATCAACACTTTCATGAACGTTCAAACTAGATCACCCGTTCTTATATCTTCATCCATTTCTATTGTATTGTCTTGAACTTGCTTCAGTTCCGCCTTTTAAATTAATATAATTTTCAGTTTCAGAGACAGTATGTCTGATATATTCTTGCTGTAACAGTATCTTCTTCGCCTGGAGCTATTCTTCTACATACGTCAGTGATTACGCAATGATTAAGTACTTTCTTCGCATTATGTTAATTATTATCCTTTACCGTAAGCTAAAATAAGAGCCAAATTAGGAAAGTATTAGCAATATAATAATCCTCAACAGAGGCTATATCAAAATAAAAGCTAAGACTTTAGCAGATCTAAATATCCGCAAATAACTCATTTTGTCTTGAAACGAACTCAATTGAGTCAATAACAAATGTTTCGGGAATAAAAAATAGACATCGCCAGATGCGTTTTTTCCGATTGATCCAACATAGGAAGCGATAATGTTGAACGTTGTATCTAATAACTGACTACACAAATTACTTCGTTTTTATTGTTTTAGCATATTACTTTTTTCATGTAGTTTATTGGACTGGAAGGCTAATCATGCACGCCGAACCTTTAAGGTAGGTAAGCCGAACTGTTGCAAATTGCAAACAACCAATTATTTCAAAATAAACCCCATTTGAGTTTTGAACCCTCGACATTTTACCTAGAAAGAACAACGCGCTTAACTTCTGTGTGGTTTTTGATATATCAGTGTAAGCCGTCTTTGCTTAATCTGCTTCATATGCGTTAAATTCTCTAAGAACTTGCTTACTTCATTTTACTCAGCGCTTAGAGACCTTGTGTCTCGCTCTGGTTAACTGTGAAAAAAGTTATGAGAGTGGAGTGTTAATACCTTCTTTTTTTTCGAAAAAATGCTTGCGGTTACGCACATGCATTTTCACAAGTGCGTACAAGGTATTAAGAGAAAAGTACAATGAAAGCACGCGAGATGAAAAAAAGCAATTTATAGTTGCAGCGTCATTACGCAAAAATTACGAGTGTACAGATTGCAAAAATTGAGTTTATAATCCGTTGAAGAGGGCGGTTTTAATGCCTGGGAAATTATTGCCTAAAGGCATTTTAGAGACATTAGAGTAGATCTTTATTATTCTACTTCTCACCAAATTGGTATTCTCTATTACTAACAAGCCTATCACGTTACATAATAGCATGTAAGCTACAGGATGTACTGTAAATCTAAAATACGGATTCTGTTGGTTTTGATTTATTTACAAAATCATTTAGCTCTTAATAAGCTATGCTTTTTTACCTTTTAAAGAATCCATAAAAATGATTTCAACAGAAAAAAACGTGAAAGAGTGAAATAAGTAAATGCAGTGATTTGTTTTTCTTTAAAAATATTTTGTTTAAATAAATAAATTAGATAAACTATTTATTGTTTAGTAATTCTTTGGCTATAGGAAGGCTATACTACGTACTGTGTGTGTTTATACTAAGTAATTCCACCACTTTTGAAGCCAGAGGCTTCGTAAGGGTTCTTTTCTCTTGTTATCGGGTAGATTTAAATATCAAGTTGTTGTTATTATGATTAAACTTTTTATTGCTTTTCAAGCCTACTTCAGTTACGAATTGGTTGATGATTAATGTACCATTAATAGCCGTGAAAGCTACGACCCTGTGAGAAAAATGAGGGCGTATTTTGAAAGAAAGTCATCGTTCACTTTCCCAGTCAAGTCACTACACAGCATTATTGCTGTTTACCTCAGTATTTTTACGTATAAAACCTAGAGCTTGAGATTTGGTCATAATGGATTTGAGAACAACATTATCCATTGATTATTCAGTAATACATCTACCACTTAACATCTACAGAAGATTCTTCGTAAAGAAAATGTTAGGTTTCCATAATCAATCTTGATAGGCTTAACTCTTAGATCAGTGGTTCTTAACTGGTGGGAAATTTCTCACAAGAGAAAATTTTAATAAAAGCAGTGGGAAATAATTATCTTTCCATCCGAATTAATAAACAATTGGCAAATTTTTCCTAAGACAAAAAAAATTAGTTACAAACATGTAATTTTTATTCGCAAACTTAACCTACTTGCCCTAAACATTGTTTTGTAACCATTATCAACAAAGGCATTGTTATTCCCTTTTTTTGAAACAATTAGTAACCCATGAGTAATAAAATAACAATCTACCAGGAGCATATTTAGGGGTGGGGACATTGTGCCATGGTCCCTCGACTCCCTCTCCCTCCCCCTTTTGACTTTGTCTTTTACTACAAAAGAACAAATGGTGACAAGTGACTGCAATATGCCAGACTCGTTTGATGGTTTTTGTAGCTTATGGCCAAAGGCGGATCTAGGGGGGTGAGATGAGAGGTATGTATCCCCCTCACCAACCGTTTTCAACTACATTTTTGATAAATACAATTTTTTCATAATTTCGAACCTCTTCGATAACAATAAGCATGACGCCTTAAGCACGCATAATTGAAAATGTGCGAACAAAATGCATCATATTTGGTGAAGCAGGACTACTCAGAATTAAAGGTCAAAAAGTTTAAACAAAATTTGCCTGAAAAATGTTCAAAAAGCACTAAAATAGCTGTTACAGCAAGTAATATTTCAAAATTTTTCCAGGGGAGCATGCCCCCGGACTCACCTAGAGCCTTTTCTGTTTCTCAATCTGCTTCAAATTAGCTGTGCCGAAAAAACTACGCTAAAAAAAAAATGCTGAAATTATGCCCCCCCCCCCTTTTGAAATTCCTCGCTTCGCCACTGCAATCTACAGTAGGTCAAAGTACTGGTGGTAATTACTTACCGGTACCGCAAGCAGCCCAAGTACATGGGAGCTATTAAGTGTGTAAAGAGAAAAAAGTGGTTCACATGGTCGTTGATCAAAAGAATGAATTAACGTGCCTAAGATTGAGGAAATGTAACTGGCCGTTAGCTCAGTTGCTAAGTGCACAGGCTATTGGTGCGGGAGGTCTGGCATTCGATTCCCGGACCGGTCCAATCGGCAGGGCGATTTTAGGCCGATTTAACCCATTTTATCAAATTGGGCCCCGCACCTTGAAGGGGCCCCGCGCTAGCAGGGGTCCGTTGCTGTATTATGTGGCACAAAATAGAGGAAAGTGCCATAAGTTAAACCAGTGCTTAATATGGACCATTTCTAGTGTCTCCTAAATTAGAAAAAAAATCAGCAACTCGGTAGCTTCTAAAACCAAGCATTGGTAAAGAAAAAACTTACGTAGTTGTTTGATCGCGTAGGTTTGCTGCTTACAAGAAAATACCTGTAGATAGTTTTGCTTTGAGAAACCTTCAAGATTTATGGTAACAACGTTAATTGTGCAGTATTGATCAGTTTTCATAATATGCAGTGTCGTTGGAAGAACTTACAAAAAGGGGGGCTAAAATCCACATTGCAAAACCAACGTCAACTTATTTTTGGGTAAAGAGCTTTTCTCTCCTCTAAACCCTTCTCTTGTTATCGCAGCATCAAACAACGCGCAATACAATTTACTTCAGTAGCAATGGAAGTCGCTAGAAGCAGGGTATCCAGAAGTTTCCTCAGTGAGGCGCCAAATTTTTGAGACCTTTTTTAGACCTAATTTCTTTCGGCGTGTGGTAACGGGAAAGATAATTTGAGGCAAAATGAGAAACAAAAACGAATCTAAAATTGGGTGCTTGCTTTCCCGAAAATTTTTTCAAAATTTAGATACTGCAATTACAATTTTAATGCTTTTTCAAAAACTTTAAGCAATTGTTCTTTGTTAAATTTTTTCACAAGTCTCGCTTTGAATTATTGTTGAACTGCAATGGGGTTCGGTTAAAAACTTAGGAAAGGAAGGGTGCTGAAAAATGTACAGGGAGTTTTCAGCCTTCCTTCAATGCCCTTGATAATGTGGATCACCTATCGTTACCTAATTTGGACCAGTACATACTTAATCTTAAGACACTATGGCATGGTCTGTTTTTTTAGTCCGACAATCGGTTTATTTTAGAAATAGCAATGTTCTGTAGTAAAAAGTAACTTTAATTGCGCAAGCATGGCTTTTACTGGTCTAGAGTAGAGAGCTGCCGTTAGCCATTGCTAAAGATTTAGACTTTGAAAATATTTTGAATGATTTTGCTAAAAAAAGCTGGAAAAGTCTTTGTCAGAAAGAGTATAATGTTTATTGCCTGATTTGTCTTTCTTGATAAGTAAAAGAATAAAAGCATCCACTTCGCCTTAATTTTTTTTATAGCAAGTATTGAATGTCTAGTTGTTGGTTTGTATGTACCGGTATGCGGTATGTTTTTTTTTAAGAAATGCATCAACCATACATTTTACTATAAAAACTAGGGGCCCCGCCATCAGACTTCTACAGTAATTGGGCCCCGCAGTTCGTAGCACCAGCCCTGCAAATCGGCACAGTGTCGCCAACGGCTCGCCACCGCTGCGACGTTCTTTCGGAGCTGTGTAGCCCAGGCGCTAAGTCGCGGAAATGTGCCCCGCCACTCGTTACACGCTTTGGCGTATTAACGAGAGTATAATGAAGATTTGATTTAATTTTTTGGATAGTTGAAGGTAGTGTTTCCTCTTGGGAAATCGAGACGGGAAATTTATGTTTTTGAACTTCCCGTTTCCCGGGAAATTTCTGTCGGGATCCCGGGAAATTTTTTTACATTAGCAAGGATTTCAGTGGCACTGATATCGACACAAAAAAATGCTTTACTGCAAATTAAAACAATTTTTTTTGCTTACCAAGAATTATTTTTTTGAAATTCGCAAAATTTTTAAGACAAAATGCTTGTGAGATCAAAATTTTTTCCTCAATTTGTCGAAAAAATTGAAAATTTGAAACTAATTTTGTCAAAACAACGTAACAAAATGCTAAAAATGAGATCAGAAACGCTAAAACCAGAAAAAAAGGCAAGACAATTAAACTCGAGAAAAATTTCAGGGACATTTTCCCGGAAATTTCCCGAATTCCGGGAATACCGAGGATTTTCGGGATTCCCCGGAAGTTAAAAATCCGGGGAAAAGGGAAATCCCAGTTGAAGGAAAGCGAATGGAGCTAACTGCTTATGTCCGAAAAGAGAAAATCATTGAGTCGTGTAGTTGTTGATTAAAAAAAAATAGTAAACCTACCTAATAGTTAGCTCCATTCGCTAACATTTTCTACTGAGGAGTGTAAGACAAAAAGTTTCAGCGTGACTCTTTTAGATTATGCTATGCTAAAATTTGAAGTGTATTAATTACAGTTAATGTAGTGAAGGATTGTCTTCCCTTTCCAATATGAATCCTCACATCGACTTGCTGGTGAACAACAAGCAAATTCAACAGTCACATTAAACTCGACAACTCAACATTCACACTGTTTTTGCTGTGATGTATTTTAATGTAATACAGTAATTGCAGTTTTGGTGTTCTGTTAGTCTTTCAAAACTTATTGGCTATCTTGAAATGTCTCATGTTAAAATTGGCTTTAGTCGGGTGGGAAATTCGATCATAATAAAAGTCTATGTTGGGAAACAGACCAAAAAAGGTTAAGAACCGCTGCCTTAGATGGTAAGTTGCAATACATGATTAAATATCTAGTGAATAATGTTCTTGTGTCTGTTAAGACCGAGAACCCAACTTCCGGTCCTACTAAACACCGCAAAGAACGACAAAGGACCTTAAATTGATCTACTAAACACCGCAAAGAACAACAAAGGACTTGAAATCATACCACAACAATGAACGACAAAGAACTTTAAATTAGGGTTAGGTTTGGTTAGAGTGAGGGGTTAGGCTGGGGTTAGGGTTAAATTAGGGCTAGGGTTGGGGTTAGGGTTAGGTTAGATTAGGGCTAAGGTTTTAGGGTCCTTTGTCGTACTTTGCGGTGTTTAGTACATCAATTTGAGATCCTTTGTCGTCCTTTGCGGTGTTTCAGTTCTTTGCGGTGTGTAGTAGGAGCCCAACTCCGGTTCTAAAACTGCCTTCTTAAAGACTGTTTGCATTTAAAAAAATCAAATCTTCATTATACTCGTGGTGTTGCGTCAAAACGTGTAACGAGCGGCGGGAACCATCCCTGCCTTTTAGCGCCTGAACAACACAGTTCCGAAGAGATATCGCAGAGGTGGCGAGCCGTTGGCGACACTGTGAGTCCGATTTGACGGGCCCGGGATTTGAATCCCACACCTCCCGCATCGATAGCGATATGCTCAACAACTGAGCTGATTGTTTAAACCAAATATTTTGATTTAACATCTTGAATAGACCCGTAAGGTTTATCCGCGATTTGGCTGAAATCAAAAACTTGCAAAATTCATGATGTCTTTCAAAATTCTTGAGTTTCTCCTTCATTATTGAACTGTATTCCCGGTTTTCTGCGCATAGCTGCTCTAAACTTCAATAAAAAGCAGCTACACAGCACTTGTCTTGATTTTAGAAGTGATTCATTAGCATAAATTATTTTAAGCATTGTTGTTTTTCTGCTTACCAGTTGCCTTGTTTTTATAAACAGTTTGGCGCGTCATAAAGTAACTCAATAGCAGCCACAAACGCTCATAGGTTAGTACCGAATAGCACCCTACAAATAGTGACTTTATTTATTTAAATCATACAATTCCTGAAATATGCTAAGTGTAAAATTCAAGTACCTACCAGCGTCTTCCGGTAAAGATTTTGGTGTAATTGGACGGTAATTTTTTGAGGTGCGAACCTAAATGTGCTAGTAAATAGACAGAAACAACGCCCCGCATGTTTGTTGTATACAGCTGTGTTGTTTTTGAAAGTAATGGTTTGGATTTTGCTACAAATTGAAAATTTTTGAATTACGCCCGTTAAGAAAGAAAAAATTCAACGTCAAATTTGCTAAGTTTTTAAAAACTGCGTTACGATATTATTGATTTGCTTTTAGGAGTAGCTCACAATGTCACCTCAAAAATTTTGAAAGTCTCTGCCAACAAGCTCATCGAAAAACATTGATTTTTGTTGTAGCGCAATTCGTATACAGGCCATTTCTTCTCTTTTGTAGATACCGTAATGAAACAATGAAACACAAACTGAAACAATAACAAACATTCATTGCTTCGCACTATTTTTGATACAGAGCGCCAAAGCAAAATAGCCACAGCGCTACTTCAAAATTTTTGCATGACCTGCAAACGACCGAAGCCCTTTCTACTAACTGCAACATGCTCCTGCATTTCAACAAGGTTCTGCAAGAAAATGCTAACTGCAACATGCGCCTTCATTTCATCAAGGTTCTGCAAGAAAAGATAAACTAGTAAGTAGAAAAAAATGTTAAAGCATGGTGTGATGCCTATATGCTACACATGACCTGTTCAAAGAAATAGTAAACTACTCTCTAGGTTACCAGCACGTCGCCGCGTATTCACGGGTATAACATACACAGCATGTTCGACAAACATGTTCACAAATATTTTTTACGACATCAACCATACAAACAGGCAAAAAATATCGTAAAAAATACAATTGTTTTCTTTTATTCGTGGAGTTTTTTTTAGATCATCACTTTTTTGCGATAAAAATCTATAGCAGTTTCAGAAGAAAACTGATGATGTTTTCGCTGATTTTTCTAAATGTCAAAAAAGCAACCAAAAGCAGTGGGTTTTGTCAACAAAATGTTCACTGGCTTCAGTTTGTTCAATACACTTAAAGTTATTAATATAAGTTTTGCCTCTTCTTTTCATTGTTTTCGTTTGAGGCTGATACTTTATCATCATTAAAATTCAAGTAAAATTAAACCTCTTGTTTTCTTAGATTTTCCCACAAAACAAAAAAATACTGTAAGTTAAATATCACAGTTTTAATTAACGTCATTTTTTTTGCTGCCGCAAAAACCTGTCAGCAGAACAAAAAACTAAACTTATTTTGGCAACAAAACTTTGAACTCGAGGGTTATCATTCCACCTACTGTTTTACTAGTACAGTAATTCGAGTCAGAGCAAAAAAACTAAGAACACACGCACGCCAGTCAACGAATGACGTTATGTATAGCTACGGTTTTGAGCAATTACTTTCTCATGTCAAGTTCAAGTTTACGCGTAGCTTGTGCAATTTGAATGACTAAGCGATTAACACTGCGTTGTTATCTTCCCAAGACACAAAGAAAAGTTTTAATAATAATATAGCAAATATTTTATCTAATCTTGAAGGCGCATAGCTTTCCTGTTTATGACATATGAGATTAATACTGTTCTAAACAGTTTTCAAGTTTCTATATTTAATTTGATAATTACTCCAGACCTTTTTGAAAAAAATATTCGATGTTTGAAGATTATTATTTTTTTCCGTTACAACTGGCTTCTGGTATGCAGATGTTGCGTTAGTTTCTATTTTGACATCACTGGTAGGTGTTTGCGTTGCTGGCAAAATTACGTAAAAAGTTTGTTTGGCTTATGTTTCAGGCTTCACTTTATGTAGGCAAGAGGTAAAAAATGTTTTTAACGTTATCAAGTGACTTTGTTTGGAGTATGTATTGCAGAAAGCGATTGCTTGTTGCATTTGGAAAACTTGTCGTACGTTGACAAAGAGCAATTAGACGCGGAAGAGAATGAAAGTAGTAGGGAAAATTCGTAATTAATACCAGTGCTGGAATTACGTTAATAGGGTATAGTAATGCACTTGGTATTTCGTTTTCACTTGACAAGTAGAACAGGTATGACATGACACATTTTCCCCTGGTTTTCTTTGATTACTGAATGGTTATTGAATTTTGCGGAAAACACTAAGATATAAGTGATAGAAAAAGAAAGCCTGTTTCGGGCTCGTCAGGGAAGTTCGGGTTTAAACGCAAACCATTGCAGTTAGTTTATTGTTTGAAGCACAATCATCGGAAGATGACTCAGTCAAGCATCGAACAAGCGAAGACATGTGTGGAACCTTATGCGTCAGCCGCTCGACCAACTTCTGGTGTAAAAATTTGAAAAACCTTTTTTTTTGCTATTTTTTAAGCCACTTAATTGCAGCTTAGGAATTTTGTGGTAGTGAAGTACTTGCATCATGGAGATGACCTAGTTGAGCATCGAACCCGCGAAACCAGCTTCGGAGCCCAATGCACCAACCACTCGGCCAACTCCATGTGCAAAAATTTGAAAAACCAGAACACAGATTTAAAATTTTGTTACAGAGCGACATCTACAGGAAGTAATATATCAAGGCTCTAAAAGTGTGGAGCTTGGTCAGTGCAGCTACGTAATAGGTACTCAAAAAATGTGCATATAAAGCCAGGGCCGCTTTACCAATAGGCTAGGCAGGATGAAGCCTAGGGCATCGGAGAACATGGGGGCCTCGGAGAAAATGAGGGGCCTCATGACGAGCAACGATGACCTTTGTTTTGGTCTTCACCGATATTTGCAGGGAAAACACGACATCGGCGGACATGAAGACCTTTTTTTTTGATATCCACTGATTTTTAGTGGAAAAAATAAAATTAGCCTTGGGCCTCTCATTGTCTAAATCCGGCCCTGCATAAGGCACACTGAGTTGGCGGAGTGGTTGGCACATTGATCCACGTAGTTGGCTTGGTTCGATGCTCAACTACGTCATCTTCCATGATGCATACAATCATACTTCACTAATCTAAAAACTACATTGAAATTTTAAGTGAAATAAGAATAAAATGACGGTGAAAACGTACCTTTTCTAACTCAATGCGAAAAAAGTGTGAAAAACATTTACTGGCGTAAAATTTTTTTACAGCGTGTGTTTAGTCTCACAGGCTTAACCCTATTACCTCATTCATTTTAAGTTTCAGCAAAAAGAAACTTCTGAGTCAGTAAATTACTAAAGAAAAATTCTTTAATTAAATAACTATGTAGCCAGCTCTTTTATAACTGTAGCGAAATAGGAAATGGTATTACTTTGCTGACAGGAAGATTGATAAGAATTGTATGACAAACCGTAGGAATTAAGTCGTTCTTGGATCCGACCTCACGAAAAAGTCAAGACCTTCTTCACCAAACGAATATAATAATCGACCTAACTTAACTCACTTAGCTACGGTACTCACCTGCTACTTTTCAATAAGCACAAGCACCACTGCTCACTTCAGTAACACCATACAACAAGGGCTATACCCTTCAGCGTACAACAATATTGCTTACTCTAAGCAAACTAAATCTACACTCGAATAATTACGCTCGAATAATCACGCCTATTTATTATCTAAATTTAAGTTCGAGAACGTTCTATAACAGTGGTTCCCAAACTGTGGGCCATGGCCCAGCAGTGAGCCACGACGACATTTTCAGTGGGCCACAGAGCTATTTGGAATTGTACACATCGTACTGTTTCTGTAACAGATATTTTACGCTTCGATTAAAAATGACTGTTAACAATTTTTACTCTCGGATTTAGAGGTAAAAATTTCAACAAAATTTTCCTTAGAAATTGTTTAAAAAGCACCAACATGGCCATTACGCTACGTAAATTTTCAAAAAATTTCCGAGGCAGCATATCCCCGCACCCCACTAGAGGCGTTTTTGTCCCTCGATTTGCTTCAAAGTAACTTTACTGGAAAAAAAGTCAAAATGTGGTGTCTTTCCACCACCTGAAGAAAAATTCTGAATACACCCTTTACATATAAAACATTTTCAAAGTGCTTATTTACGCCCTTTTTCGGGTCTAACAATATTTCAAAATTCCTGGATCCGCCTAGGATGCAGTCCCCCTCTTCTATAGCATCGTTCCCCCGCCCTTGAGCCCTCATCAATTTATTTACTTTCAACAAACTGATCAGAAACTTCCAGAAACATCCTTTTTTGTTGGCCAAATAATTACCAAGCCGAAAAAAGCTCGTAATATTGCTGAAACTGTTATAAAACCATCTGCACTGGCCATGCATAGCAAGAATGATGCTGGGTGATAAACACTTTGAAAGCCATCTCTTTATCTAGCAACACCTTAAAGAGAGGAATTGCAGCAATGCCATAGTTTAGAAAATTGCTAGTATCCATATCCAAGCGTACAAAATATTTCAAATAGTGGTGGGCCACGAACTGCTTCTAATCAGAATCAGAAACTATTTATTTGTCGCCGAGATAAAAAAAAACGGCCATGAAACATCACACACATACAAAAAAAAGCAAAGCATTGGTGAATTATAAGCGACAGGGAGACTGCGAAAGACCTCTCGGTCATCGAGTCAAGCAGCCACCCTAGATCTACAAAGATTTGTAGATATTAAAGACATAAGTTTAAAATAAATAAATTATAAGCTTTATGATTGTGTGACAACCTGAAAATGAATAACATATAGGTACTAACGATAGGAAGCAATAAGGTGTTGTTTATATTTTGTTTTAAAAGCTTTAAAGGAAGAGGATTTCATTTGACGTGGAATTTAAATCACATTTGGGCCACGGATCAATAAAGTTTGGGAACCACTGTTCTATAGCATTCTTAAAAAGAAACAAGAAGAGAAATCATATGACATGCAAAAATTCATACCAAACCACAGTAAACAGAATTGTGACGTCACAAGCACAAATTTTGATCCAGTGAAATTACGTAATGCAGAGATCTGTCCAGAGTATTCACGAAAAAATACGTTAGTAGAAAATTATGACTTCATAATGCAACCTTACGAAACAATCCCACGAATAAAACTTCGGAAAACAACGCATCGGTCTAGAACCTTCTACAGTAGACAAGACATTTAAAACAAAAACGTATTAAACAGTTATATCGTTACAATAACGTCCCCGCTTTTTTCGTGACAAGAGAAACCTAGAAACAAAAATCAACTTATCTACCCATGCACGTAAGATTATGAACAGCAATCACGTCAGCAATTATGTACCTGAATGCCGAAATCTTCTGTGAAGATATTTAACAAGCAGTTTCTGGATGTGATAATGAACTGAGTGGAGAAGACTGTCTAAGGCTACAAATGAATCAAAACAATCGTCGTTAGTTTTTAAGGAAGTGACGTCACTTCCACCCATTTAGTATCTATTTCAATATTGATTTGAAAGTCACGTTAGTCAAAGTTGAAAGCCTATTTCCCTTTCAGGAAAGTCGGCTACTGTTACCTTTTGCAATCACTGCTAAAGCATTGTTACATGATTTAATTCCAAGGACGAATGCTGTTTTTGGCGGATGCATGGTTTTAAATACTTGATAGGATGATAGCAAAATCGTAAAGTGAAGACGAATTTTATTTTATCATTTTGGGCTCTAATACTAACGCAAAAATTGCAGCAACAGTAGTGTGAGAAATTGAAATGCTTATCAACGCTGTGGCAATGCTTCAAATTTATGCATTTTACGTATTGAAGGATTTAAGGGAGGAAGAGGTTGTGAGGTCGCTAATGAACCCGGATACCCTGCAAGTGATTGCTTTTTTCGTATTTAAAAGTCGTGAAGATTGCTTCTAAAAAAGTCTACAAATTGAAAAAACATCTATTTCCTATAATTTCCATCTTTTCCATCACATTTTTCAGCAATAGGTCTACATAGTTGGGACAAAGCCTGAAATAAGTATACGAACAAGGGCGTTGAAAAGTGGGGACTGAGGGGGCTGAAGCCCCCCCTACATTTTTTTCAGCCCCCCCATAGAAATTTTAAGCTCCTCTTTAGCCCCCTCTTTTAAGAATTTATAACAAAAGTACACCCTATGGCACTTTAACAATGACCTAGGGCGTCACTTGTTATTTGTTTCTTTCTTTATTGATACCTTCAAAATCAACGTAACTTACTAACTTTTGCATCTTTGTGACAAAGGCAAACAAAATCGCAAAAACTGTTGGATTTCCTGGTAACTTCGTGTACAAGCTCTTAGAGCTTTAATATGATGTCACAAGAAAATTTTCTTCAATTTTAAAAGAAACTTTTGGGCAAATAACAGCGAAACAACAAAATATCAAATTAGAATTAGCTAGCTTACCCTAGGAGCAGTGGCGTAGCGACAAATTTTGAAAAGGGGGGGGGGACACAATTTTCACATTTTTTTAATCGTATTTATTTTTTTGGAAGAACAAATTTGAAGCTGATTGAAAAACAAAAAAAAGCTCTGGGTTGTCCGGGAGCATGCTTCCCCGGTAAAATTTTAAAAATTTGCATGCTGTAATGCCTATTTTGGTGCTTTATGAATGATTTTTAGGCAAATTTTGTTTAAACTTTTTGACCCTAATTTTGAGTGCTTCACCTAATATGATACATTTTGTTCGCACATTTTCGATTATGCGAGCTTAAGGCGTAAGGCGTATTGCTATCGAAGTGGTTCGAAATTATGGAAATATTGTAGGCCTATACATACATCAAAAATATTTTTGAAAATGGCTGGTGGATGGATGCATACCCTTCAACCTAACTACCCGGCTCCACTCCTGGAATAACTTACGAAAACCATCAAAAGAATCTGGCATATTTGTCACCATGAATCTTGCTCTTTTTTACTAAAAGGCAGAAGCAAAAGGGGGAATGGCATGGAACAATGTCCCCCTAAATACGCTCCTGCCTAGGAGTTTCAGACTAGGAGCTTGTGAACGGATAATAAGTTATTTTAAAGGAGGTAAACACCTTTAGGCCTATATACGTCGATCTGGCTACTGTGTTTATGTTAGAGAAAAGCTTGAGTTCATCAAGCGGTCTCCAAACGACTTTTACTGAAGTAAAGGGCATGATACGTATGATGTATGTTGCGATAACAAGGAGGGGGGTCTGGGGGGCGAAGCCCCCCAGACATTGGTATGATAACACAAATTTCAGCCCCCTACTTGAAAGTACTTCCAACGCCCTTGTATTTGGATCTCGGTTTTAAGGCCGCAAAGAGCGTTTGGTATTTTTTTGTTACATCTTCCGCCTAGGGCGGCAGTTAATTCATTACAGTTTAGCACTGTTACTAGTGAATGAAGCAATGTAAAATAAACACTGGCGCTCTGATTTGACCAACTTCTCTAGAAGCATAATTGGCTATTGCTTTAGCAATGCTTTTTTTTTGTAGAAACGAAGAGCAGCTTGCAAGGAATAGTTGAAACCAGGAGCGGATTTTGGAGGACATTGTGCCATGCTCCCCTCCCCCCTTTTCTGACTTTGCCGTTCAGTAAAATAGAACAAATGCCGCCAAGTGACTGAAATATACTAGACTCTTTTGTAGTTTATGGCTCTTCCTGTTAAAATTTCTCGCTGCGCCATTGGTTAAAACTATTCTAGAATTTTAAGCTGATAAAGCATACTTGTTGACAACTTGATTTTTGTTGTCAACGACGATGTGCATAGCAAAAAGGTGTCCATTTAATAATAAATGAACCGATAATGAATATTTCTGTCATGTAGTTGTGAGGCGATTCAATCAGTGATTTCAATATCAGTTCAATTAAGACCCTGACGTGACCAAACGTCTCTAGTTAATAAAAAAGTGAACTTGAAACCAGGACTGTAAACTCGAAATCGCTGAACTCGATCGTTTTTGCCGAACTCGAGCTCAAAAAATAAAATTTTTTGAACTCGAACTTGATCTCAAAAAAAAAAAAACAATCGAGTTGAGTTCGCTAATTGAGTGCTTTAAATTTATCGATTTAAATCTCTCCAAACGGACTTTACTTTTGATTTTATGCTATAGATCAGTGGTTCTCAAACTTTTTAAAAAAAATTACGCAACGGTCCCCTAGCAATTTTTTTAATGGCTCACGGTCCCCTTAAAAAATTAACACAAATAAACACAAAACAACACGTTGATTTTTTATTGTATCAATGTGACGAGGGCACTTGCTTCTTTGCAAACTTATTCAAGGAAAATGAACAATTTACTAGAGTTAGACTAAAATCACACATTGCAGTATCCTTCTCTGAAACCAATACTGCTGCCGCCACCCACCAGGTTTTTACTTTTAAGCCATCCGCAAAAAAACTTGATCCTTTTTGCTACTGCACGTTCTCTATCATTCGCAGACTTCACGCTAAAGGAGCCATTGCACTAATGTGACATCAAATTGCTTCTTGTGATATCATAAATGCCTACGTAGCCTGTAAGGTTTCATGACAAATTGTGTTTGTTAAGTTGATTGGAAGAAAAGTTGCCTGAAAACTTAATTTTACACAAAATTTTTTCTTCAGGATTGTCGTTTTAATTTTTTTGGAAGGTGCTTCGCGGTCCCAGAAAATTTGTCTCGCGGACCCCAAAAGGACCGCGGACCCCAGTTTGAGAACCACTGCTATAGATTGAATGATTCGAAATTTGCAATTTTGGTACCGATACTGCACTTGCATTTCATTTTGCTTGGTCTTATTGAAACTTATTTATTGCATCATAATAGCTGTTCCGAGAAATTTTAATGAAAATGTTGAGCATGCAGAGCGCTGCTGCTGCAGTGCTGCTCCTTCAGTTGCGTTTGTCACTGCGTGTTATACTGTACTGAGTTACGGTTTTTTTGTTGTAGGAACATCTTGAAGCAGAGTTGATCAGTAAATAGGTCAAGAGAGTATTAGGCTTTAGTGGCAAGGTGCGAAAGTTTAATTACGTAGAGTACGGTGTTGAGTTAGCTGACATTATTTCATGATCTTTTTTCAGTGTTTCGTCTGGATTCGTGAAATATTTTTTAAAGTCAGAGTTGGGTGGCGCTGAAAAAAGTTTGGGATTCAATCTAGTGAATTTACTACCATTTTATTAAAGATGGCGCTAAAAGAAGTCACAGAGAATTTAGAGACGGCAGAGAAGAAACATTAAGGCAAGTTTGGCGCAGTTTTTTTCACGTGTGGAAGAGAACATAAGTTGGACATAGGAGTACCTATAACTAAAAAACTGCACTTTGAACCCTGTCAATATCTTTTCAACAAGGTGTTGAAATCTTCGTGAAAGTAACCATTATTGTGAAATTAGCCACTTTTATTAATTTTTCAGCGCCACTCTAATCTGACTTGAAAACATGTTTCACAAAACATTAAAGCAGCTGTAAATGTCAGTCAGAACAAGAATTAGTGAAAACCAAAATTCTTTCTACGTAGCGTTAAGGAAAAGACTTACCGCAGTTGAATGCAAATATATTGGACCTTTGAACCAGTGGTGCCTTGGTAAAATGCGAACTAGGGGGGCCCTGTTCAGTGTTAAAAATTCAGTTGTTTTAAACGCCAACCATTCATAGCATTTGAATCGTGTAAAGCTTAATTGCTCCGGTTTCAGTCACCCACAGTATGTTTTACAACGTTTGTTGCAAGCTTACTATACTTCCAATTCTAAGACATTAGTTTATGTAGTTATAAGCAGACAATCACTAAACATTCAAAACTCAGAAGAGTGTAGACATGGTTTCAGAGATGGTGAAAAAGTTACAGCTAGGTCCAGAGACGTCGTGCAGGCAAAAAATCTGGAAGGTCCCAAGTAACAACTTAAACAGATTCTGACCACAATTCGCAACCTTTGCAAAAGCCGTATTTAGCATTGAGTAACATCACGAAAAAAGGAAGTTAGGAAAAGATACCAAAATATGTCGTGATACCTTAATTTTGGATAATAAATCAAAATTTATTTTGATACCTCAAACCGCTCCATTATAGACAATATGCGCAATCAATGTGGCCCATGATTTAACCAAGGAGAGGACATTGTTGGGGGCGAAGCCCCAGCCGTCGGAGGCAAAGGGCGTGTGGGCGCGGAGCCCCTAGCCGCCCACGGATTTTTACGGTTTTCACATAAAAAACACTCGTTTCAGCACACTTTCTTATCGAAAAAGGACATACCGGTACCTGCAGTGCAGTGCAGTCACTATCATAGTGTCAGACAATACAAAAATATTTGAGTAGTCCATGTCTGCAAGCAGAAGCTGGGCTAAAATAAAATGAGGCTGCTATCATCATTAGTTTTGACGCATTTGATGAAATGACGTGTATAGGTGTGTTCTAGGCTATGATCTTTAACAACGCATGCAAAATGAAACTTATAATATAAGAAGGGAGGGGGGGTACCAGTATGGGGTTAATTTAAAGGGTGCAAACGAAATGGCACAGGCTATATTTTTTATTTTTCGAATTTTCAATTTTTTGAATTACAAAAAGTAACACATCTCAGAAAATTTGGGGGGGCCCTGCCCCCCCGAGCCCCAATTGCACGACGCCAATGGCTAGATCTTCGAGTTGTTGCTATCCTTGCCAAAGTATGGCAGTAATCACAAATACTTAAGTTTACCGGTACTCTACAACTAATGAACTAAATTACGTAAGAGAAAAACGAGAATTAAAATTACAAATGACAACCTACTGTAATCTGCCAAAAAAAAAACCACAGGCCCACCAGCAGAAGTCAAAATGTACGGCAATAAGTACAGGGCGCACGACGCAAATTACTTAAAACGCAAATTACTGAATAATTTATGTGGCGATAGAAGACCAGGAAAGTTGAATCTTGAAAGGAAAAAATGCATTACTATCACGTCACAGTCCCTTCGACGATGGTATTATTACGTCACTGAACAGTAGAATATTGCCCGAACGGAACAGTGCTTATCAGTGTTGCCAATCTTGCGTTTTTCCCGCGACTTTGGGCTTGTTTTTTTTCATTTTGCGGGTGTTTTTTATAATTTGCGGGTTGCGTTTTTTTGGACTTGTTTTCTGCTAAAACTTTGCGTATAATTTGGAAAAGAATTGATTCTTTGAGTTAATGTAAAATGTATTTTTTGCTTACAGTTTTTATCTTTTTCAGATGTTTGGATGTTGATCTCAACACAACTGTGTTGGAATGAATAATAATAAATAGCAACACCAAAATTTAATTAAAACCTGATAATGGCAACACTGTTTGAGGCTGCTGCGCGCTAACCAACCATGAACCATGGTAGATTCACAGATTGAAAACATGGTAGATGGCGGGACAAATGTAGAAGTGGGAGGGGGAAAAATGAAGTTATTCTCAGAAGATTGGAAATGTATATTGTCAAAAAATTTAAACAATGTAAGCCAAAAAACTGGCGAAGTTGTCGGTACCGGTGTGTTATTTTATTAAAACTAGTCTATCAACAATTTTGATTGTAGGCAAATACTGCTGTTTTTCTATATTTTGTCTATTGCTGGTGTATCTGTTCATTATATCAGTATTGAATTTAGTTTCTTGCCATTGTTTAGGATGATTTCTGTGGTAGTTTTGAATATTTTAGGCAATTGAGTATGGGTAGAGTGATAAAAATTTAATTTAGTTTTAAAAATGTCTTACAAGATATTATTTGCTTTATTCAATTTTGTTCTATTTGACCTGCATTTTTTGTATATGTTTGACACTCTTTTTTTGTGTAGTGCTCTGTGCTCACGCTATACTCATCTGTTTTACAATGTTAGAATTCCTTTAAAAAGATTTTGGGATTATTACAAATATTGAACTGGTGTTATTTTAGAATGTTTTTGTCTAGGTGATTACAGCTAAATTATTTCTGTCAATACTAGCAAGTAAAAAGTTGTTTGTTTTTTCAGCATTTGTTAATGTAACAAAGTTAGATTATTTAAAGTTATCAGTGAAAGAGAAGAAACTAATCTAAATTGAAATCAGAAGTAAGAGAGCAACAAGAAAGTAGCTGAAAAGTACTGACTGAAACCAATTCAGAAGTTTGTTAGCCAACGTGATTCAGCTGTTCAGGTTAGCTGTTTATAGTTTAGCGTGATTTGTATTAATACAACTGTAGTACTGACCAAATTCCGATATATTCAGAAGTAGTTGCTTGTTTTGGACTTGTTTTCATTTCATTTTCTGCTTGTTTTTTTCTTTTTTTTTGAAACCTGGCAACACTGGTGCTTAAGGTGGTTTCGGTTGCAAATTTTTGTTCGACAGACTCGAATGTGAAAATACTGAATATTAATTAGCACTACAGGTGTACTATGATTTGAATGGTTGGCTCCCCTTGGGCCCCCCTCAAAGCATTTTTTAGAACTAGGAGGGTCCATCCCCCCCCGAGTCCCCCACCAAGGCACCCCTGCTTTGAACAATGATTTTAGTTGGTAGTCAAGAGAGGTCGTGAAATGTGTGACTACTAGTGGCAGATTCCATGTACTCTGTAGCAGAGCTGCAAACTCGAACTCGTCGAACTCGATCGTTTTTGCCGAACTCGAAAAAAAAATTTTTGAACACGAACTTGAACTCGGACTTGTAAATAGTTGTTGAACTGTAGATAAATTAAATAATGACACCGCCTCATTGAAGATCAAGAACTCAATAGGATTGATTACTCAAAAGATGTCGAATGCTTTCAATGTTTCAATCTTTTAATGTTTCAATCTTTCAATGTTTCAGTCTTTCAATTTTCAACGTTATTTGTTGAACTCGGTTAGAAATCGGTCGAGTTCGCAGCCTTGCTTAAAACAAGTCGTTAAATACGGAAAAGAAGCGACCTTCACAAATTTAAACTGTGATTGTACATAGTTGTACAAAATTTGTGTAAAATACAAAAATCCATTACAGGAAATTAGACAGAGCCTTTTCGGAAAAATACTCCATACAAATTGGCGGTAAAGTTAAAGTCACTAGGCCAACGACGAGCTTCGGATTTTTGAAACGGGGATAACACATATCAGTTCCAAATTGATGTTCCTCTTAAAAAATGAATAGTTGCTCCATAGGAAATTGTAGGTTTTACAAGGTTTGTTAATATTTTTTTCGTTGCAGTATTCAGGTTTCAGATTGTGCAGCATGGTCAAAAAGACGCGAAAAACTACCCCCTTATGTAATTCGTTTGATTAAAACGAAAGAATTCTCTAGGCATATAGTTTAGTCCAGGGGTGGGCAAACTACGGCCCGCGAGATCATTTTATGCGGCCCGCGAGCACTTACAGAAATATAAACCTTGTTCCCTACTGATATTGAGTAATATAGGACATTTGCGAACAAGATGACTTTTTTTCTTTGCCTCTTCACTTGATTTTGAGTAGAAAGTAGGACATCTGCGGTCGTGATGACCTTTTGTACTTTGCTATTCCAGTCAGTGCGGCCCTCGGCTTCAAAATTTTTTCCAAAGCGGCCCTTCGTGCGAAAAGTTTGCCCACACCTGGTTTAGTCATTACTAGCTTGATTGCATCGAAATATTTAAGTTATCGCTTTCATTACCGTTTTCATTACCTCCGATTAATACTGATGCTCTGCGATGTAGCTGTGGTCGTGAATAGCATTTATGATTTTTCATTACTCGATGAAGTATCGAACTCGTTTTTTCTTTTTTAACTTATAAGCCTAATACTGTACTCGTAGAACTGTGACAAATCAAACACTTTTGCAGCAAACGCAACGAACGTGCGTTGCTTTTTTTGTAGAACGCAAGCGCTTTTTTCTTTTGGATTGTCAAATATGGGCGGCTAAAACATTTCCGCGATCTCAATCACTGTTATCAGCTTGTAAGCGTTGGCACTTCACAATAAACGGAACCGATGTGAATCTGTGAATAGCATTGGAAGAAAGCTATTCAGCAAGGCGAGAATATGATGGAATAATGAATAGGCAGTGATGAGCCAAGAGCGGAATGAAATTCAATCTTAGCTATTGCCACTGCCGTCTCAAGAGAGCGGTAGAACCTATAACAATGACGATTTATTTCGTAGCTTTTGATCAGCCGACAACAGCATAAGTATTGCGACTGAGTCAATATCAGCGCGCCAAAGGCAAGCACGAGCACGCAGACGAGTTTATATGTTTACAGTGCAATTCGCTGTTAGTTAATATCGCTTTTTAAACTACTTCAGTACGTGTAGCCTCGAAGGTTAAGCAATATACAAGCAATAGCCCAGTTTAAGTGGCTGAAAACACAATGCAATGGATGTGAAGTAGCCTGTGCTGCAATGCTCTCCTTAGCCATTTGCTACTAGTTGATTGAGTAAAATCAGTGTGTGTGAAACGTTTTTTGGCATGATTTTATCACTGGGTATTTTTATCCTGCTTTGTACAAGAAGCAAGACTCTGCTATGTGATGAGATTCATCCGGTTCGCATCGGTTCTGTAGAACTGCGCTCGAAATTTTATTAAATCAGCGAACCGGCCAAAATTGCTGTTATACTTGTAGAGTTGTACTATTAGTCCAGTTAAAACAGAACCGCTAAAAATATAATTTTTGTAGTATAACCAGCTAACAAAAAATTTGAATCCCACCACTGTTAAGGATATCACAGCTATCTGCTTACATTTCAAAATTAAAACGACCCGATTTCGTATGGTCGTTGCTTTGCCTGGCAGAAAAATATTGAAGAATAATAATAGTAACTGCTGGAGTCGAGCTTTGCTCGATGTATGCTTAAACTCAGACTTTAATATCAACACCGATGACACGTAAACGATGGCAATATTCGGTTGTAATCTGGGCTGGTGTTACAGCTGCCACTTCTGCGATGCCATCATTCTCATTCGCTTTTCACGACAACAATAGTGTGTTGCGACATCACCATTGTTTGCCTCTAAAGCGTGTCCTCATATCAACAACCGCGTGATCCAACTATTAGTTGTGCTTTTCTGGCCAAATATTGTTGGTCCATGAGTATGTTAATTATGTTATTGCAGATCTGCTTGATTTAGTCAACAATGTGATAGGTGAAGGTAGTTAACTAGTTACTTCCACGTTGGAAATTTTGAGTATTTAATGCGCTCCGTGTGAAATGGTGAGGCTTTTGCGACGAACAACCTTGCAATTTTGGAAATTATTTAAGTGAATTTTTTCTCCCAGCTTCTGGTCGAGTTGTTTCAGCCGCCAGTCATTTTTTACATCGTCTTAATGTTTTATTATTATTGCTCAGCCTGCTCGAATTAATTGGTATCCGCTTGAGTCAACCACATTGTTTATGGTAAATAGTGTTGTGTATATGTTTTCAGCCGCTACTGTTGAGTTATTGCTAATTTTCAAGTGTGATTGACTTTTGAAACGATGGGAAGCAGTAGCAGCAGTCCTGCCAGAGAAGAAGATAAAGAAGAAGATACAGATTTAGATTTTCATGAATCAACTACAGTGGTTCCTATCCCGCCTGACCCAGTTGTGGGTACCATTACCGACCCCAACATAGAGGAAAACATAGCCGGAAGTACTGCCATCAGCATCGCCAACGTAAAATCGGTGAGTTTGAACCACTTTGCGCAGCGGTGAACTGTGCCTGACGGAACCCAACACTTGGTACTAAACTGACCCCAACCTCACAACTGAAGTCAATATCAGGTCCACCCTCAAAATTTAATCCTCAGCAGCTTCGTTGCGTAAGGGATAGGAAGGGACTCACCTAGGTTACATCGTTTCGGCGACTGCCACAAAACGAGGTTTCTAATCCAAAGAATTAACGAAAGAATTTCAAAATTCTAAGAGGATCCCAAAAAACGAGCGACCCAAGCAATAAGCATGTGGGAAATAAGCAAGATGACCTTGTTAAGGGCAAAAGTTAAACACACGAGTAACAGGAAGACGATCACTTTTAGGCGTAATCCAAAAGTATGCTTACATAGTTACCTAGCCTATTTTCGGACCCGGTAATGGCTGCTATTACAAAAATTGCCTTTTCCAATTTTCGTTAAAAGACAAAGCTTGTGGAGCACGAATTTGTTGACTCGATAAATGCTGAAATTATCATCTATAAATTTGTATTCAATTTATTTCAATTTGATACGACTTATCATTACACTTTGAATAACAAAATTCAAAGCTATAATTTAGCTTTGTAACAAGCTGGTTCAAGAACCGTTAATATTGTTTTGCCTTTAGGTAGTTTGTAACTTCGCCCAAATGTCTAGACAAATAAAAGGATCATAATGTTGGATAAAAATCACTTGAAAAATTTCATAATTATTGCATTGTGACTTATTACATAACCAATTTCTTGATGCATGCCTAGTAGGCTATCTTAAGAGTCGGTAATTTCGGAACGAAAAATTTCCTACGTAACCTTTTGAAAATAATTCAAAAAGCTCAGGAAAATGAACATATGGCTATGGTTAGACATTTGCGTCTTAATTCTTGAAAAAGTTTTTTTGTATCGATTTTTTGTCGGCTAGTTATTTCCTTCTATTCCAAATTTTCATTTTATTTAGGAATATTCAGAGATCAAAAAAGCGATCTTAGAACGAGGTGAAGAGACTGGGAAATCTTATGTGTATAAAGATCAAGATTTTCCCGCTGATCGTAAATCGCTTTATTATTCTTCCCGTCCTCCTCCAAGATGGGAAGATATTGTGTGGAAAAGACCAAGAGTGAGTTAATAGTCTGTCTTTTAGTTTTGTAATTGGATGGAAATTTTGTAGACTATTTATCAATGAAGGCTTTACCCAAGAAGGGCCGTGTGCTAAGCAGAGTAAAAGTCTATAATGCAAAATGTTATTCCTAAATATTTAGTACGACAATTATGTGGCTTTTAGCGTTTGTACCGGCTGTGTGTGCATTTGCACATTCCTGAGATAACTACTGACTTTTTATGAATTTTTTGATTGATTTATCTTGAAAGGTTGCGAAAGGTTACCGGAAGTAGGTATCTGTACATCTGCTTCGTCACATCCACACAAGCTCCAATAATATTGCTAGGAAGCGGCTTCGCGTCAGTAAGATGCAGTTGCGGTTCATGCTCAAGAAGCACATCGCTTTGTTGGGTAAAGCGTAAACCAGTGGCAGTAGGAGGTAGCCACGGTTGGATATTATTGGCAAGAGTTTTTTGGATGTCAAGCCGGTCTCTGGTCCCATGGTTAGGTCTCTTGACCGAGTATTGACAGTGATTGAAAGGGTGTCAAATTTTAAAATGGTTGCACTTTTACTGATCGTTACATCTCTCCTTCCCTGAGATCAATCCCTACGTGGTTGTCACTTAACTACACTTTTTAAATCAAGCCAAGTGACAATCATGATCGGTCTCGTGCACGATGTGATCTTGCACTATGTACTATGTCATCTTGCCTCTTGCCACTATGTCATCTTTCCCAAATCCTCATTGCCTGCTTAAATTATACATTGCTGCTACCTACGTGTTTTTGTTTATGCTTTGATGTTGATCATGCAGGGAGAAATGCTATCAAATCAAATCTCAACCATTAATTTGTTGAGCATGTATATTGCGCTGTGCATTTCTGTAGTGATTCAGTCCGCAAGGGCGTAGTCGTGTTGTAGAAAGAATTTTATTGGCAAATTAATAGTTTGAATTACGGAGTAATTTCGTTCTGTTCAGTTTGAAAGACTTAGTTTACGCTTTTAATGGGTTGTTTTTTCTACCTAGATATGTTGTAGAGATACACGCGGTGATTAAACCAACGTAACTAAAATGTAACGTAGATATCTAAATAATGTCAAACGCGTAAACTTCATGTTTCACATCGAAAAGCTTTTGTAACTACATCAAGCTACGTTTAATCTGAAGACTCTCTGCTGTATTAGCGATTTGATGAGCGCGTGCGTTACAACTTTGTAATTTTGATAAGGTTTTCGCGAATATCCAGTTATGCTATTCAATATGCGTGACCTTCACTCACTGATTTGCTTCAATCATGTGCCTAACGCAGCAAAGGCATCTGAAATTTATTTTTGCTCTTTGCCTTGGAGATGGCTTTGGGAAATCAATGGAAATTTGGTCCGAAAAGAACAACCCAACAAACATGAAAGTTTTTGTTAAAGCGTGTAATAGATCAATAAGGGCTGTTTACCCTTTTTGAATCACAACATTTTCTAGTTTACACCTTATCTTTAAGCGTAATTGATGTGTAGCTGCGGTTTATCATTATTTTCCGTTTTTTTAACGTAAAAGTTGTGCTATTTTTTTTGTGACTTCAATTGTTTTTTTAATTAACTACCTGTACATTAAAATAAATCACAGCTTATAAAACGATCAGAAGTTAGTTAGTTAGTTAGTTGCATATTTATCCTCCTATCACGAGAAAGCGATCAAACCGCTATACGAGCTCGCTTAGGAGTTGCCAGCCATCTGTCTACCACACCAAGATGGGGGAATCCCGCTAAGTGCCTTTCCCAACGGCACAACAAGTAAACTTGCCGGCTTGTTCTCCACACTGTCCCTTTAATGCTGAACGTCAAGCAGGGAAGCTGCGAATACCAATTTTGAAGTCATTGGTTTGACCCGACTCGGAATCAAACCCGAGTCTACAGCTCAAGAGACAGACGCTCCATACCACTCGGCCATCTGAGCTGTCAAATTTGCCCTTGTGAGCATTGCATTGCTTTGCCCTTGTGAAGTTGAAATGAACAAAACTTCTTGCTTTTGTTAAGGGTTAAGTTAAGGTTATAGCCTCGTAATATTCTGGAAACAATATACGTTGCAGTCTATGAAAGGTTAAACTAAAGTCATGTAAGACTGAGTTATTGAAACTAAGCATGCAGCCGAATTTTCAGCATTTTTGCAAATTTCCTAGCATTTATGCTTCATTCCTACGCCCTTGTTTGCTTACGGTACATGGCTGAACATTTCCATTGTAAGACTAAACTCCATTATTCACACATTTCACGAAGTAATTTGTAAAGAGTTTTAACGTGTGCAAATATTAGATTGAATTTTAAGCACAAAGTCTATAAATACTTAGAAGCCTATTCTACTTCTAAGTTCCAATGCTTTCACACAGCGCTTTCAATACATTGTCAGAAACAACCAATTATGACGTTCTGAGACCACATAGCGTCTTGTGCCAGTGTTGCCAGATTTTTTTTGGTGGTTTATAGCCCAAATCCACTGAAAAGTAGCAAATTGCCATAAAAAGTAGCCCAAATATTTTTTTAACGAAACATTTAAGCGCGCGTGCTCCACTTACAAAATATATCTAAAACAAAAAGAGAAGTTAATTATATCAATCTCTAGCAGTCTAGCTTATGGGCTGACTAATTTCACTGCAAGGAAGCGAAGAGATGCAGAATCACTGCAAATTTGAAATATATCATGTACTACATGTGCACATTGATGGAAAGAACACAAAGCGGTAATGTACCAGCAGTGCTCGAGTTGTAAAAACACTTGTGGGGGGGGGGGGGGTGGTGCTAGAGTGACCATATTCCGTACATGTCCAATTTTCGGCCCAAAATCAAGTGAAGAGCAAAAAAAAAGGTCATCACGTCCGTAGATGTCCAATTTTTGTATAGATGGTGCAAGCTTTTAAGGAGAGATATTCATTATTTATAGGGGGGTGGTTTACGCTGAAATTTTTTGTGGGGAAATGGTGTTGTTTTCCGGGAGGATAACATCCCCCTCAACTCTAGTACTGTGTACCAGTATCTATCAAATTCCACTGTGGTTAAGTACCAGTATATACAATCGCAATAACATGGTGTTCACTTTGGGATTAGTGGTAACGTTATGGATTCATGAAATGGTATTTCTTCTACACCTATGCATGTTTTAGAGTTAGAGAAGTTAATACAGTAGGCCTACTGGTACCAGTACGCCGCTACTTATGTAACGAAGTTATGGCTATACGTACTTTGCATCTAACATTAGCAAGCTGTTCCATTTAAAATATAATCTTCTTATCACGTCACACTATTAAATCATAAGGAAAAGGAAGTCAACCCTGACAATTCAACATTCATCACACGCATACTCAGCATGTAATTTACGTAAAAATTGAAATAAAATAAAAATAAAATGAAAATGACACAATTCTCACCGAGACCTCTCCTCGTGACAGCTGTTTCTCTCAATGGAGCTCATCAGACGAGTCACGAGGCCGTGGTGAGGGAAACAAAATTTAACGAGCGCCACGTACAGTAAATTCAATTCCAAACTCAATTTTAGAATATGCGACACAAAATATTGGAAGTTCTGTCCGAAGAGATGCTTTGAATCACACTATTAAGCATCCTAAAAAATAACAACCAACAATAATTATCTGATTGTATTGTTAAGCAAAAGACTATCTTTTATCTTGTTTTCGGAAAACCAAAGAAAAAAAATACCGTATACGAAGAAAAGTTATTCAAAAAAAGCTAGTAACTCTGGAATCAAAATTAGCCCAAAGCAAAAAAAGTAGCAAGCTGCTTACAAAACGTCGCAGCGGTCGCAGGTCGCAAGTTTTAAAATTTAGGCGCAAGAACGCTTTAAAAGTAGCTCAATCTGGCAACACTGTCTTGTGCTAGCATAACAGCGCATATAATATCAAGTTTCCAGCGATCGGTTGCCCATTTTAGGCCAGTATCCTTGTACACACGCTGCGTCTACACTGCAGAGTACATAACCTATAGGGCCTATAGGCAGACAAAGAATATATAGCAGTCTTTTTCAAGACTACCCAAATTAAAAACTTTTCCAACGTTGTGAGTAATAAATAGTTTACTAAGCTGGTAGGCAAAGTTGTGCTAGAGATAAACGCTCGGGAATAGGTTTAAAAAAGTTTGCGTCTTCTGATGAGTATTTCTTGCTCGAACAGAAATAGCGTGAATGACTCGCATTCAACGATTAATGTTCTCGTGTAAACGAAAACCAATCTAGCTTATGTGACAGTCCTTTCCTTTTGATCTCTGGTTTGCAGTTTCTCATGAGCAGGTTGTAGCTTTCTATAACGGCTGCTAAAACTTTAATCTTTCTATTTCTTAGTCTTGGTGAAGAATTGCTCATCTTCTCACTTATTTATTCATTAATTATTATCGCTATCAAGTGATAACAAGGATTTTTTTCGAATCCAGCTAAATCAGGGGTGGAAGTACATTTTGCAAAAAAAACAAAAAAAACAGACGATTTGCTTGTTAAAATGCAACAGTAAACTGAAACGCAGATCAAGTAATTATAAGTGCAAAGTCTTTTTGGAAAAAGGCTGCGAAAAGAGTAAAAGACCGTAGTCCACGTCTGCAGTGTCGCAAATCTGGCGCCGTCGCCAAGTCTGAAGCTTCTCTTATTACTACAGGGCAGTGATGTAAAAATTGAAAAATAACAGACGAACGCACACGAGATTGTAATACTTCACAGGCCTACAATTTTTGCTCTGAGATAACATAATGCTACAATTTAAGTTGGAACAAGTGATATTTGTTAAAATATTAACCTATAATGAATGTAAGATTGGGCTTTGATTGGTTATTTGCAAGTTTTGTTTTAACTCTATTTACGAATATATTTAACGTAAGGGAGGTATGAATATTATTTCAATAGGTAAGCTATTCTATTGCGTAGCTGGGTTCTCAACTTGTGGTGCATTAACCCCTTGGGGCTGTGAAGGTGTTTTAAGTCCATAAACCCAATACAAATACGGTGTGAGTATGCACTTGTACGACCATGTACTAGTGCCAGTGGTCGAAAGATGATTCTCATTAGGTGGTCCATTTAGGTTTTATTAGAATATTGAGGTTTTCGCAGCCTCCAAAAGGTTACTAATAAAAAAAAAAAGATCAAACTCGCATTATTACGTCGAAGCGTGTAACGAGTGGCGGAGCCCATCTTCGCGACTTAGCGCCTGGGCTACACAGCTCCGAAGAAACGTCGCTGCGATGGCGAGCCGTTGACGACACTACGACCGATTTGACTGGCTGGAAATCGAACCTCAAACTACCCGCACTGATAGCGTTGTGCTTGACGACTGAGCTAACGGGGCCTCTGAACTAAATCCTTATTTTTCACGATTGAGATATTGCTGCTTTTTAGGATATTACAAGAAATCCGAAACTTATAACGGAGAGTTTGAGCAGCGAAGATATCATTCAAGGTCAACTTGGAAACTGTTGGTTTCTCGCTTCATGTGCAGCTATATCTCGTTCCCCTAGGTTCATGAAAAAGGTGCGTTCTGCTTGTATTTCTTTGCTCATAACTAAAGTAGTACGTGTATTTCTGAGCTATTGATTTTTTAGAATATGATATTTCAGTTAATAAGCTCTTGCATGCAGTGATGGGCAAGATAAACCTTTCTGTACTAAAGCGATAATCGATAATTTCAAAAAAGTCCTGGGCGATGCCGATAAATCTCAATTTCTTAAGGCGATATCGGTAATCGATGAGTTATCGCCAATAAATTTTTCCGATAAATGTTGCGGTAAATTTTCATTGTATTTGACGAAGTTATTTTGTTCGTCATATTACAAAAACGTTTTAGATTTTTCAAGAAAAGAGAGCAGTTTACGGACTCTGCCCCTGGCATTTATCAAAACTAAGAGAGATTTTTTTAAACTTGCAACAAAACTTAATGGACACCGTGTATTTTTTCCATAGCGCCTACTCACTGACTTTGAAGTTTGAACACTGCGTGCAAACCGTGCATAAAGAATCGTTTTGATAACAAAATATTTTACGAAAGCGATATCGATAATCGATAAATCAAAACTATTTTGAGCAATAACGATAATATCGCCGATACATTATCTCTATAAATGCCCATCTCTGCTTGCATGGAAGGCTGCAGCGCAATATGTAAGCTTAATACAGGTTTACCCAACCGCACCTTCACTTTCAGTGGGCCAAACGGCAGTTTGAGTTATATGTGTCACCAGTGTTTTTTTAACGTTTGACTTGAGGAACCAGTAAGCATTTATAACGTAAGACACAGCTTTCTACACTGTTGTAGAAACAGATTTTGAGTTATCGCTGGACAATTATGAGAAACTATTTTGATTCCCAAACACGCCTTAAAAAACACTGTGTATCACAATTAGTTTTTGTGTTACAATCACTTCTTCAAAATGATGTTAAAAATTTGGTATGATGTATAAGCCCCTACAGACTTTTGACTCATAATAAATGGATAGAATTTATATTTTGACTTTAATAAACTCGCCCAAAGCGCCGTTTTTTCGGACTTAAATTGCGTGCATTTGAGACTTATTCAGAGATTCGTAAAACCTTGCTTTAAAATAAGCAGTATTAATTTTTTGTTTATACTTCTTGAAACTTGAAGGGAGTATTTTCAGATGAAAATAGAAGTAAAGATTAATAAAACTGAACCGAGCTCCCAATGCTACTTCGTTAACGGCTTTCACGATATTCTAAAGTGTAAATATAATTAGAGTTATAGTGTATTATGTGATATGTCCTTGCGCTTGACTGGTTGTTTTGACCACAATTATGTAAACTGGATGCCCACAGATTTGCAGGTATTATTTGTATTTAGTTGCATTTTTATCCTCGTATCATGAGAAAACTATCAAAGCGCTATACGAGCTCGCTTAGGAGTTGCCAGCCATCTGTCTTCCTTAACAAGATGGGAAATCCTGCTAAGTGCCTTTCCCAACGGCGTAACAAGTAAACTTGCCGGCTTGTTCTCCACACTGTCCCTTTAATGCTGAGCGTCAGGCAGGGAAACTGTGAATGTCAATTTTGAAGTCATTGCTTGGACTCTACTCAGAATTAAACCCGAGTCTGCAGCTCCAGAAGCGGACGCTCCATACCACTCGTCCATCTCGACCATTCGCAGACGTACTGCTCTGTTAGTAGGCTTAGATCGCTCAACATGGAAATGATTGCTAGCTTTCTGGTTCGATACTTTGGTGCAGCTGCGTTAGTTTCTTTTGCTTAATATGTGAAATCATTTGGAGACCAGCTTTTGTACTTAGTTGGCTTATCTTACAAGTTTAACAGGTTGTTCCGACTGATCAAACAATGTCCGGAAGTGATTACGTAGGTATGTTTCACTTCCGGTTTTGGCGATTTGGAAGTTGGATTGACGTGATTGTTGACGATTCTCTACCCACAATGCATGGCTACTTGTGTTTCGCGCGTTCGGCTGATTCCAATGAATTCTGGCTCCCTCTGGTGGAGAAAGCTTACGCCAAGTAAAAATCTTATAAACTAAAAATAAAGCAATTTAAGCTTTTATTGCCTGACTTTTAGACTTTTTTTGCTTTGCTTTATCTCATTGGTCGTTATGATTTTGCAAACTGGTTACTGACAAATTAAAAGTAAAACTTTTGTTCAAAAAATTGTGTTTCGCTTTTTCGTGACGATAAAGAAATGTTTCACAATCAACAAATTGAATCAAAAGAGCCCTACAACCGGTTTCGCATTTGCCGCATCTGCGTTTAATTCTTTAAACGTTAAATTTGTACTTCATTTGTCGGCAGCGTTGCGCAGTGGTTTGGAGCGTCGTTTTTACGACGACCATGATCGCAAGGTTAATGGTTGAACTCCCAATCTAGTCTCGTTGTTGCGTCCTTGAATAAGATGCTTCACGGTGATTATGTCTGCTTGGTGGAATCTGGCAAGCAGCAAATTAAAGAAGCCAAAAGAAAATTCATCCGAAAAACTTAAAAACAAGGGCAACTCCTAAGCGAGTCTGGATTCGTCCTACGCATAACGCCTCCACCGCTTTCTCGTGATAGGAGGATAAAAATGAAGAAATCAATCAATCAAACGTTTTCTGTTCATATGATTTATGATATTTTTCGCTCTGATTTTTTCGTCGAGCCTTTTTCGCTGTTGAAGCTGCAATTTGTCAGATGTGTCGTAGAGTTGTGTCATATATATTATGTTTGCAGAATCAATGAATCGTACCAAGCCATTGAAGGAGGATTTACTCAAGATGGAATGGAGGATTTGACTGGAGGAATTGCTGTTAATTACGGTTTGGGAAATGAAACACCGGTCCATCTTTTCAGAACTTTGCACAAGTGAATGAGCTTTTAGAAATCGAGTTGAATTAATTTTTCGACTACAGGCACATATAGGTCATATATGGCGTCTCATTTCTAAGGGCGTCGGCAAACAAGAGCGAGAAGAAAAGTCGGCAAACAAGAGCGACAAGAAAATAGCACTCTTCAGAATAGTTTATTTTCTCTTAAAAAAAAAGCGTTTTACTAGTATTGCCCCCCTCAAAAAATGATTCTCTCCCCCTGTTTGCAATTTTTTCATTACGTCCTGTTTACTATAAATTACCACCTTTTTTTTGATTCAGTATCTAGGCTGCTGCATTGCCGAGTGCCAAAATTTAACACCAGACTGTGAACTAAAACTGTCCACACGTAGAAATTATCTGGAGTAACTTGTTGTGTTTGTACTACAGAGCATTGAGACATGACAGTTTTGTGTGTGCAAGCATTGGTGGAACAAGTAATGTGGAGAACAGACAGACAGGATTGGTCAGCGCTCACGCCTACGCTTTACTTCGTGTTGTCAGGGTAAGAATGGATGCATTTTGTTCTTTCAAATGCAAAAGCGCAAGTATGTATGCAGAACTGCAGACAATGAACACTGTTTCGACCTATCAGGTCTCGTCAGAGCAGTTGGTGTGACCGGTATTTACTCAAGGCAATATATACCTGAGGTTTTTTTGCAAGTTCTAGTAACTGCTATAGTTACAAACCACAAGCAAAAAACTCCTTCTCAGGTATTTATTGCCTTGAGTAAGTGTCAGTCACACTAACTGCAACTGATGAGACCTGATAGGTCCAAACAGTGCTCACTTTGCAGTTTTTGCGTTTTGTCAATTGCTTTTAAGTCCGCCACACGGTAAGTTATAATCAGGCCTTTATTGATTGTCAGTGTACCTACTGTACTGATAAGACCTGCTAGATCCAAACACTGTTTGTCTCATTTTTTCATATTTGCTAGTGTTTGCAAGAGACATATTTCTTGTGCGGATTTTTGGGAAATTACCGATTGGTCGGCGGTGTGCGCTACTGCTCTGAAGCACACGAAAATTGAACCAACAGGAACATTTTCCAAATCACTAATCGTTAGTTTTTTGCTGAAAAAGCTGGCGAAGGTAGTAAACGTACTTTGTGAACTCTGTAAATACTGTTCTCTTGTTTACATGGATAATTTTGAGGTTGATTTGTTATAGATTGAATATATGGGTAGAAAGGTTGATCTGATGAAACTTCGAAATCCGTGGGGCGGAAAAGTGGAATGGAAAGGAGACTGGAGTGACGAGTAAGCCGGAGTGTGCTAATTATGTAAACTCTTATTTACCCTGACGACATGTCCAATTTTAGTGGTTTTAGGCCCGCGTTTTTGGTTCTAGTTTTTGCATCACAATCAGTTATTTGATGTTGCAGTTAAAAAAGTGATTGTGACGTCAAGAAGTTGTTTGCAATGCAATATCTAGAACTACGGGCCTAAAGCCCACTAGAATTGGACAGAGTAATTGTTGCATGATTTCAGTGTTACACGAAACAGCGACAGATGACGAATGCCAAGGCAGTTAACACAAAATTAGTAGATTATCAAAAATCAATACCCAACAGGCTGCTCATTCACCGTTGCACTTGAAGGTTTTTTTCTGCGAAACAGTCTTTTGGAGCCCTAGAAATTCTTGGTAATGTACTGTTTATTTTGCTGTTGAAAATTGATTTCAAATTGAAGCAGTACAACCAAAAACGTTAGAGATTAGTTTGTAGAAATAAAATTTGGATATGAGCAGATTATGAAAAAGTACCTTAATGCTGCGAAAGCTTTCGTTTATTGTCATTTTTTTTTTTTTTTTTTTTATTTGAATAGAATGAGACGTTTTTAAGCATGAACTATTAAAGGAATGGTAAATTGCTGCTATATCACACAATCCTCTAGAGCAGGGGGTTCTCAACCGGTGGCAATCACAAGACATTTACCAGGGGGCCACGAAGGCAAACTTTACTAACCTATCGACGGAAATTAAACGCTTATGACCAGCGGACGGCTGTACCATGACAAATGAAGTACTGACAGAACAATTTTGCTGTTGAGCAGGGGGCCACAGGTGTTGAGAGTCTCTAGAAAGGGACGCAAACTGTAAAAGGTGTAGAACCACTGGTCCAGAATGTTTTTAGTTGAAAATTTTGAATGCTTTCACTCTGAAAATATTTGTTTTTTATTTGACGAAACTAAGCTCGTCCAAGTGGGATTCCATGGACCAGGCCACTAAAGACTATCTGGGCTACGCGGACGAAGACAACGGCGAATGGTGGATGGAATATGACGATTTTATCCGATATTTTCATGACGTTACTGTTTGCTCTCTTGGTCCAGATTTTGACGGTGATGGAGCGCCCACTGGTGACAGGTTTGTAGGGCCACATTTCGCTATTTCAGCTAGTAAATGTGACTACCGAAAGCGCCGAAATTGCAAACTCGTCGTCTGGTTAGGAAATTTTGTGGTTTAAGTTTCATACTCTTAATATGGCGAATCAAAAAAAATCAAATCTTCAATCAATCAATTTATTTTTGGCGAGAATACAGTAGAACAGTACCATCAAATAGAAGAAACAAAACAAAAACAAACAACTGGAGAGAAAAAAATATATTCGTATAATTTTTATAAACAAATATTATGCACGCAAGCGCAGTAAAGTTCGTAAAAAAAGAGCACAACATGCAACTGTAATCCCAAGGGAGACTGCGAAGTGACTGTTAAAAGTCTTCGAGTCAAGCAGCCACCCACAGATTGCAACGGCCGCTTGAGCGACTGCTATATTGTTACTACTCGGTATACTCTTAAAGGAAAAAAGAAACGTTAGTAAAGTGAAGGGGGTTACTGGTAGGTTTCAAGAAGATCGTTTTTCAAATTCGCTTTAAATTTTTTGAAAGACTGTTTTTTCAATTCTGGGTTTAATGAATTCCAAATTTTAACTCCTTGGTATTTTATTGATTGTTGACAGCGACATGTGGAGAATTTGGGAAGGTATAGGTTATTATTGGTTATTATTGATCTTCATTATGCTCGTGGTATTACGCCGAAGCGTGTAACGAGTGGCGGGGCCCATCTCCGCGGCTTAGCGCCTGGGCTACACAGCTCCGAAAAAACGTCGCAGCGGTGGCGAGCCGTTGGCGACACTGTGCCGAGTTGACCGGCCGGTGAATCGAACCCCAGACCTCCTGCACCAATAACGTGCGTTCAGCGACTGAATAATTTGGTTACGTTTCTTTTTAGATGGCTTCTTTCAACTGTGAACGGTCAGTGGATTCCTGGTGTTAGTTCCGGGGGCAGCCGGAACAGTATTTCTTCTTACGTTACAAACCCACAATATTTTCTGGAGTTGAGAGAACCAGGTAAGTAGAAATCTACTGGCTTACGTTGTTTTGCGATCCTCTCCAGATTTGAACTTAGCTCAGCTTGAAGTACGTGCAGTTGTGTACTGGGTACTAGTAGCTATTGGTAAAAAAGTTCATCGCATATCAACACAAACGTTTGAAACGTCTCATTTTAGCATTCACAATAAAGCATGCCCGTTCAGGCACTATCATGCTCAGAAGTTGATGTAATTCCAATATCAATCTTTTATTTTTCAGATAACTTTGATCCTGCCGAAGATGATCCGTCGGCAGAAGGAAAATGTTCAGTGATCGTTGGGTTGATGCAGGAATACCGAAGAGTGGGAAGAGCAGAAGGACTGGAAAATCTATTCCTTGGGATGAATATTTTCAAAGTAAACTATGAGTGTGTAATGTGTATAATATTATAAAGGCAAGCAAGCTGCTGATAAATGATAAACAGGAATATGAAGTGGTGAAAAATAATTCAAGTTTTTTGAATCACTATGTTTTGCCACTCAGTGCTCATGTTATTACAAATTTAGCTGTATAACGAGTTTGGAAATAACTGAGGTTATTTTTAAATTATATTGGGGTGAAAGTTCAACAGTAATTGAGGGAGACTGTGCAGTGAGCTTGCATTCTTAAAGTCCGATCGACTCCAGCCGTGAATCGAACCCGTCACGTAGGATCTCTAACCTGCCCGCGATACCGCTAGGCCATGTTGCTGAGTAGGTTTTTGGGTCAGAGTGGTGGAGATGCCCTCATTTTTTCCTGTAATTCAAAAATACAAGACCTTTTAATTTTAGGTCAAAGAAAGACCCCGACAGAAGTTGGACACAAGGTACTTCTACAGAAACCATGAAGTGGCCACTACTGGAACATACATCAATCGACGGGAAGTGACGATTACCGCTGAACTTTCACCCGGATATTACGTCATTGTTCCTTCTACGTTTAACGCCGGCGACAAAGGAAGTTTTCTCTTGCGGATTTACACTGAGAAAACTGTGGACGTAGAACAGTTATAATGCGGACAAATAATTTTTTCCGCTTATTTAAAAACAAAATCCGTGTTTTTCAGCAGTCCAGTACTGCAATAACGAATCAGTTCATCTACATGATTGTACCTATTATAATTTTATTACCGTATTGTAGCGTTTTTTGTAGAGATTCGAATAAATGTGTCGGTGTAGAAAATGTTTATTGCTTTCTGCTCCATGCTTATAGCTGAAGACGTAGAAATTATTGCATGACTTGTATTTTTTTTGCTTGTTGGTTAATATTTGAGAAGATAATGTTCGAGTTAAAGCGCAACACTAAGTTCTTGCATTTACGTTAGCTTCAGTTATAGTTTAAAACTGAACCTTATGCTTTAACCTGTCAGTAGGTTTTTTTTCATAGTTTTTCATTTTAGTTGGTTTTCAGTAGTGTCTGCTTGTACTGCGTTTTTTTTCTGTCTGATTTTTGTTGTGATTGAACCGACTTTAATCGTTATTTAGTAGCATCAAACACTAAATCTTGCTTCTCAGTACAAACTTTGACGCGATTACCCACTGACGAGTGCGTCACAAAAAGCTGGGATAAACAGCTTTTTCAAGAGCTACATAAAAGCGTTACAACTGAACATTTCTTGAAGCCTAATGCCAAACAGTTTTTTTCAAAACTACATTGCATTCTAAGGTTATGTACTGCCAATCAACTAATTACTCAAGTTCTGTAATGTAAACATCGGCAACATACTAAATTTTAGTGAGTCTTTAACTCATAAAAACTGCATTGCAAATATCCATCGCATAGCTCTACAAATATAGCTCTGTAAACGTCCATCGCAGATCAAGACATTTTTTAAATTTTTATGAAGTTGCATTTCGCCAGAGCTGATTGCATAAACTGTAAGAGGGTTCTTAATTTTGTTAACAATAAGCATTTTGAAATTATTTTCGCTTTAGTAAATACCGGGTAGTCGATGAGTTGTTGGAATAATCGATGTTACGTTCCTATGTTGTTCTTTTTTGTTTTGCCTGTATCATATCAAAGCTTAGTTTTGTATTATCAAACAATATAGTATATCCCACCCTTTCTAAAATGATGCCTTTGATTGATGTATAGCAGTTTGGCGTAGCCTACATTAGGATTGTAAGTCGGTTTGGATCTATTCTAGCAGAGGTTTAAAAATCTTTTTACGTTCTTTTGGTGTCTATGTACAGCTGCTCAAATTGTAATGTCCAAGCATCTCTCGATCTTCCGCAACAAGTGGTAGATGCTTTGTAAGAATGGCGAGACGTCGAAACCAACCAAAACTTCAACATAATTCTGCCCACAGCCTGAAGGTATAGGGTTAACTTCTAGACCCAGAGATGGCATTTATCGAGATAATTTATCGGCAATAGTTATCTGCGATAATTTATTACCGACTATCGTTATCGCTCAAAGTAGTTTGGATTTATCGATTACCGATATCGCGTTTGTAATATGTTTCGTTATCGCTGATAGATTATCGCGATACACGATCCTTTGGCGCTATGGAAAAAATACAAGGTGTCCACTGTCCGTAGAGTTATATTGCTGTATAAACATATCTCTCTTTGTTTTGATAAATGCCACGGCAGAGTACGTGAACTGCTCTCTTTTGAAAAATTGAAAAAAACGTTTTTGCAGTTTGACTTACGAAAAAAAACTTCGTCAAACGCATTAAAAATTTACCGCAACATTTATCGGAAAAATTTATCGGCGATAATTTATCGATTACCGATATCGCTTTAAAAAATTGAGATTTATCGGCATCGCCCAGGCCTTTTTTGAAATTATCGGTTATCGTTGTCGCTTAAGTACAGAAAGGTTTGTCGTGTTCATTACTGCCTGGAGCTATTGGGTTTCACCATTGAGCGTGGAGAACAGGAGTTGCGTTTGACTGAAACAACTTTAAGGTAATGTTTCTTTACGTTTTTGTCCATAAATCTGATTTCATCACCAATTTCATTTTTGCACGCAGTTTGAATGCAGACCGTGATTGAGCAGCCTAAATGGCATATTTAACGGCACGAAATAATTTTAAGAGAGCAGCTGCACGAAATCGGTAAGGAATTGTACAACTTAAGCTGTTTCCACGCTTAAAAAAACATGGGCAAAATGTGAAATATTGTAAATTCTAACGACGGAAGTCGTCTGCTTTTTTGCATTATGACTTTTTGTCACTAAACAGCTCAGTTTTTAACCAAATAAAGTTAAGATCTACATGTAACAAGTTGGGACAAAATGTGGAGGTCTTGCGGAGTGGTGACGCAACGCACCTGCCTTCTGCTGAATGCGCTTTAGAGGCGGCACAGGTTGACTTTTTTGCTACCGCTACCCCGACGGCTCATAGCCCGGAACCTCTAGCTCTAGCCCAATAGGCAGCAGTAACCATAATCGATCCGGAAACTCATCCCAAATGAAAAATAAAGATCGGTCCGCTCAAGGCTCATTTTTTATGGGCCTTTTATCATATTCAAACCATAATGCAAACTTACGGTACTTTATTATTTCTTGGCGGATCGTTACAAGGGCCTAGCAAAAAACAAAAGATAGAATTGAGCCGTTAGTGGACCAGTGAAAACATGGGATTATAACGGGTCTCCCTGCGGCCAATTCCATGCCATCTCCAGTACGCTTCTCTACGCATTACCCTGATATATTCTGTCAGATAAAATCCCCAAATTGGATCAACAAAAAATTTGGCTTCTGTTTTTGTCCATTGTCTCCATTTCCATTTGATGAGCTGAAGCTAAATACGCGAAAAATCATTTTCAACAAAACCGCTGATACGTTTTTGAGAGTCACGTTACGGTAAATTGGCAACAGTGTCGTGGTGTAGGGAATAATGCGCTGGACTGCCACTCGTACGGCATCGGTTCTGTGCTCTCCTAGGTTTTGATTTTTTTGTCAGTGTACCATGCAGAAGTCGCTGTAGCGATTTTGTCGAAAATGATTTTTCGCATACCTTATTTAGCTTCTCGTTTATCATTGCAGATAACAGTATTTTTTAACTACTTCATTTTCAAAAACCTTGTGCTAGCGTGAGTCACCATGACGCCACTACGAGTTTTAGTTATTCACATCATCTTGTATAAGTGTGAAGTCGAGTTTCATGCCTAAATCCGTATTAAGCCTCAATCCAATCCCAGCCTCAATAACTCATTCGAAAAATATCCGTGTTCCACATCGCTGCGCAGGAAGCCCAACCCTCTCGAAAAAAAAAAATGAGTTGCAAGGTTGCAAGTCCTGGCTGTGCCATGGTTGTTGTGAGAAAGTTGAGGCGCAGACGTAAGTTGACAAGTGTTCCATTGTTAGTGAGTCAGACGTCGTTCGAAAAGGTTCGACTATTGGCATTGCACTCGTTTTGGTATTTCTTCAGCTTGAGTACAGAATAAGATACAAATAATCAGTAGGCCTACTAGAATAGTGAAACATGCGGTAAACTGTAAAGCATAGTTTGAATGGAATGTTTCTGTGCATGTATGAAGCTCCTTCGTTTTTCAGGATGTAATCTAGTTTTGTAGATTGAAGATGCAATCACACTGATTGAGACTTCGCAGGAACAAGTAAAAAACAAAGTGGCTATTTTTATGGGTTCAGCAGCATACTGCCGCAAACTAGCCTTATGTTAGTTGCTTTGGTTTATTTTGGCCTGTTGCCGGCACCTTACTTTGTCATTCTCCTATACTACCAAGAGAGTGCAAAGGAACAATAGAATAAACAAAGTGGCTATTTTCACTGGCTTGTATCGGTACACTGTACAAATAGCCAGTACCAATAAAAGTAAAAATAGAATACCGGTAACTGCTCAACACTACCGGAACCAGTACCGTAACACTGAACAGCTTAAATGTTAAGACAATGCAGTGCTAATTTCGCAGTGAGCATAAACAGAGATATCAAACACAGACTAAGACCATTGTTTCACAAACTTGGTCTGAAGTAGCACAACTCATAATGCAGCAATATTTATGGTTTTTTGGTACTTCAACCAGAAGAGAAGGGAAAGCTGCCACTTTTCCACTTACAAAGCTGAAAAGATGTGAAGATAATGCAGATAAACCAAGTGGAAATCAGGTATGGTAATTAGCAAGTAACAGGAGTAGACTAATGCACTACCTAGAAGACACTGTTTGCACTGTCATCAATCAAACGATAATCATTTAAGCAATGTACTGGTATATCTGTTATTCTGTATTTTAGATACTCTGATACTAGTACCAACATGTTGCTAATATTTGCGAGAAAGCTCCCAGCATTTGCCAGTACTATGATTACGAAAATCACTGTTGCAACATCTGTCTAGGCACTTTTTGGAAGTATTGACACTTGTACAGGTTGGACTGTTGGAAAAAATTTTATGTTTGCTGGCACTTTATTCTTATGATCTAGTCTAGTCTACTAAAATTGTAGAAAACGTCTAGCTGTCGGTACTGACTGACTGAATGAGTGAAACATGGTAAAGTCAGCAAACTTTTAGCTGCCGGTACTGTACCACTGGACTGGTTTACTGTAATTTCTGGTATCGGTACTGTGCATTCTGACATTGGCAGATTTGTGTACCATTCTGCATTAGGCCTAGATTAGCTAAATGAGCAGATTGCTTACCTGCTGATTGAGCTCCAGCTTATGCTTGTACCGAGTGTACAATAGTCCTAGTTCCAAAATGCACCTCTTAGTTCATAAGCCTTTGCTGTACGGTACAGAGTTCTGTTCCAATTTACTGATTTGATTATTGGTACCAGTATATTACTCTTGATCAGTGCATGTTCCAGGAGTTACCACTTGGCAAATTGATAGGTGAGCTACTGGCATGAAGTTAAGGTGTTTATCTGTTTATATTCCTAACCTGGATCAATTGCAACCAAACTGACCAAGGTATAAGTAATGTTGTCTTTAGGTCTAGTGGGCCAGTGGCAGAGTGGGTCAAAGGTCAGCCATATAAAGTTATCCCAGGCATTATGACTGTAGGGTCTGTCATCAATACAGATGAATGCAATTGTGACATCTTTAGATAACAATGTCATTGGCTAAAGGGAGCATCACCCATCATGCCTATGTAAAATTTTTAAACAATGCGATGTCACCTCTATCCCCTTCGTAGTACAGTACTATCACTTGGTCTATGGCAAATTATTATTGTGTTTTGAATTGCATTGCGCTTAGCCTATTAGGTAGGCTACTTTGGTTTTTAGCTTATGTTTTAACTTTGAATTTTCCAAGTAACGATCTTCAATTTTTGACTATGTTTGCTTGGTGTTTCTGCTGTTGTGAATGTCGTAAGTTGAAGAGTTATCATAAATTACGGAAGAAAACTGGATACTTTCAGTTGTCAGCATGTGACATCAGTGTTTTTTTTCTCCATTCTTATTTCATTATTGCTAGTAGCGATGCAAAAGAATGTAAGACTTGTTAATATTAATTCTTGTTACTCTATTCAAAGAATTATTTTGACATTAGGAAATTATCCAGGCCTATAATTTACTACTTCAAAATCTGAAAATTGGTGTTTGATCACACAAATTATTTATGTCAAGCTGTTAAGTGGGTTATTTATTGATGTTTATTCGTGTTACATTCACTTTAGTACAAGCTTTAATTTGAATAAAATACGATTATGAGTTTATTGCAAATGTGAATTTCAATCAGAATTATTTTCTGTGCATTGCTTTGTATTTCAAGAAGGTATTATGTAAATACAAGGTATGTACATTTGTACAATGAGTAATGAGAAAATATCAGGAGAAACATCATCATCCAATACGAATGCTATTCCATGGTGAAGTATGTATTGGTATATAGGCATATACTGATACTCTATGAACAAACCAACTGGTAGCTTTTGATTTCAGCAAGTTTTTGTGTAGTGTTGAGCATAGCATAACCAAATATGATTAGATTTGCCGATTTGTTAATACTCATACATGTCAAAACCAGCAGTAAAGTTTTTGTTAAAAGTTGAACACATTGAATGTGGTCTCAAGAACTATACAAAACTGTTAAAAGCCCGACATTCTGGCGGATGAAAATAACTCTGTAGAGCACAATTTGAAAAAACATAAATTGCACCAAATAGACCAATATTAGATAAAAGTTATAGCCTAGATCAGTGGTTTTTCACCTTTCTGGTGGAGCAAAACCCCAATGAAACATTCCGAAACTCGAGAAACCTCTGTGCATTAATTTAACTTACTAATTTGGTTGAACCCAGCTCTAAATTGTAAACTTGCAAAACCCCAGGACTGAACTGGCAGAACCCCAGTTGTGAACCACTGCTATAGATGAATTGACTTCTCCTACATGCTTTTTGAATGATAGTGTTTTCTTTTGTTTGTATGTAGTCGCAATTTGAGTATAATTTGAGTGGTTTAATTTGAATTCACTTTAATTTTGTAGCTTTCAAAGTTTGATTACTTACTGATTTCGTGTATTAACTTTTGAGCTGTCTTTATTGTATTATGGTAATGCAATTTCTACGTTGTAATTGGCCTGAAGACTCGATAGTTATTCCAATTGTCTCAGGTTTGGCGTTGGTACGTACAACAAATCAATTCTTCTGATGCTGCTAAAAAGTACAATTTTAAAATACATTTAAAAAATAGTAGATTTTTGCAAAGCATATTTTTGATATAGTGCTATAGGTTTATCGGCATCATATTCTGTATACCGGTGCTTAAAAAAAGTTTTATTCAATCGTGACTTAGTATCTTACCGATTTGCTTTGTCACTGTGTGAGGCCTAATTCAAAACACTCATCAGTTATTGCGTGCTCTTCATTCTGTTGAAATTCTGCGTTTTCTTGCAGTCATGTCAGTTCTGATTACATTTTATCTCAAATTTTAACTAAGAGTGATCAATCTAAGAAGACTTAGGTGTTGAAAGTGGTGCTAGAGTGGTTATATTAAATTGTTTAGTGTAAATCCTGTTTTTACAAAGAGTGTTGAGTGATGCTGAACATTTACTTACAGCACTACTCTAATCAATTCAAACCTTGAGTAACGCATTTAATTTAGACGTGATTGACTAGAATGCTAATCATAAAAATCAACCCAAATCTTCATTATACTTGTCATATTACGCCAAAGCATATGTAACAAGTGGCAGGCCCATCTCTGAGGAAAATGAAATTAATACTTGCATGCCCTTCAATTGTTAAAAATTGCATGAATATTATGGTATATTAATAATATGTCTCTGCTTAGTTCACAGTTTGGCCATTGCCACAGAATGGTGTTTGTTAAGTTTAATAAATAATAAGCATTAGGTTTGGTGTAATTGTGCTGCAGGTATTAACATTACCAGGTGGGTGACTGTTATTGGTTTGTTACGATTGAGCTCTCAATGTGATGTTGTAAAGCATATCTCCTTTGGGGCTGTTGAAGTTAGCCTTTATTGCAAATTTTCCAGCTGCAGTTGCATTGATGGTTTTGTAATTTTGAGAAAATATGCATTTAGTTTTTTCTCATTATTTTTAAGTTCATTCACTGACACTTAGATCTTTTTTGCATGTGTAGTTTTAATTTGATTATAAATTCCCTTCATTAAACGTGGTTACTAGTAGTTATTGCCTAAGTTTGGTATTGAAGAAAAGTGGTTTTAAAATGTCCTTATAAATTGCGTTTTAATTTCAACTCATCTATGTGATAAAATGCTACGATTAAAGTTTGCGTGAAGGTTGTTTTGAAGTAGAAAATGCACTTTCTGTTTCAATTCTTAGATTTTTTTTATTTTTCGTTTTCATGAATGTAACATATACAATTATGTAACCAGTTACCGTCGAGCGGGGCTATTATGAACTGAGGGGCTATTATGAACACTTTCGAGAAAAAAGATAGTTTTTAATTTTGTGGAGAAGTTTTTTGTTCTTTGGAATTATTTTGCAGGTTTTGTTTAAGTATAAAACGCATAGAACACAAGCGATCGTAAAGTATATTTTTCAGAGTGTTTGTTGAGCTATCTTTTTCGCCTTGAAAACTTGGTCTGAAAACCCTTAAAAACACATCAGCGTTAACTTTGGTGTATCAAGAAGATAAGTTTGATTTCATGATAAAAAAAAGTATTTTATATAGTGACACCATTGTTGGTGATGACGTTGCAAGTTGATTTACTTTGGTGTGGTTACACTTTGAAAAATAAATTTGCGAAAATTTTCAAACACCTAGATTTGGAGGTGGCTAGGGGTTATTGTGAACACTGTTATTATCTGTTTTAAAGAGCTGAATTAAATGTAATAGTTTCATTATAATGGACCGGCCATTAGCTCAGTTGCTTATTGCACGCTATCGGTTCGGGAGGTCTAGGGTTCGATTCCCGGGCCGGTCAAATTGGCACAGTGTTGCCAACGGCTCGCCATCATTGCGACGTTTCTTCGGAGCTGTGCTGCCCACGCGCTAAGCCGCGGAGATGGGCCCCGCCACTCGTAACACGCTTCGGCGTAACACCGCGAGTATAATGAAGATTTGATTTTTGATTTTTTGAAATGCATTAGGTCAAACTGCAAAATTTGGGATTGAACACTGTTCACAGAAACCCCATAGTACTTGATCCGGCAAAATTATTCTTTATTGTCTAGCTGTAATGGAAAAATGCCAGTTGCAGAAGATTAATCGAAAAACGCCAGTTGTAAAGACACAGCTACATTTCTCTCTGAAAAGATTTTCTGCATTATGCAGCAAAAGTTACTGAAGTTGAGCCTACCTGCTGGTAATATCAAAAAAACACCAATGCTATCGCTCTGTTAATCATTTACATGATCAGAATAACCCCAATGGCGGTGCTATTTTGAACAAAAGCACGAAATCAACGCTTGAGAGCTTACATTTTTTTGCTGTTCATAATAGCCCCGGCAGTGGGGTTATTATGAACAACCAGAAAATAGCGGACTAGACTATGAAAAAATACTTGCAGCAAACCAAAACTACTTCTGCCATTTCAACAAAATGCAGCTCATAATATTATCACGAACTCGTGAGAAAATGACTTATTTTGCAGTTCGTAGAAACTTTTTTTCGAAAAAAATGTTCAGAATAGCCCCACTTGACGGTATATAATTACAGACGCTTGGCTGCTCTGTTAGCAGGGAACGATTTAACGACCAATCCCCCACTAACCCAGGTCACCATTTGACATGGGACTGTTCAGTCACATCTTATTATTACACCAACCTTTGGCACGCAGCCATTTTTAAACACTCTTTTTATGTTTACTCTTTTATCATGGGTAGTAACCATTTGAAGATGACGTAAAGTAGAAGATCCATTTTTCCAAAGCTTTTCATCAGACACTACAGTAGAAATTTCACAATGGAGAATAATTGACCTGAACTGGTTGCTTATTTGGAATACCGGTATCCTGTGAAGAGTTCAGATCAGAAGCTTTGGGAAAATGAATTTTCTACTTCACGCCATTTTCAAGTTTTATACCACTAATTATATGTTCTAATTGTTTCTCTTCTTAACGCATAGATTGATCACCAGGCCGGTTAGGTACTAACTCTTCTCATATTGGTGTGGAGTGGGAGCCAGAACCACAATGCTGATCAAAATACGCTTAGAGCTAAGTTGCTACGGCAGCTGTGAATCTGATGCCAACATTTGATGGTTTCTCAGTTCTGGCTTTATATGCTGCATGTGTGTGCGTACAATGTTGTCAGTTAATAGATATTATGTAACGAGATTATGCCACTTGAATATTGCGGTTAGGTGCCCCATAATGCGCTGTCGGCAGCAATTGCATAATTTGCATTATGAATGATAGGGTGTGTTAGGAAGTTTTACATTATTAGGCTGTAATTGACACGATTTAATTGCAAGTTTTTTATGATAGTAAAAGACTTAGCATATTGTTGCACTGGTTGATAAATTTTTGTGCATTTTGCGTTTTATGTAAAGACAAATTTGAATATAAAAATCATGTGGTTCTCTAGTCTTTTTAACTCAAATTAAAATATGCATGTTTATGACCTTTTGCAACAGCGAACCGTTAGCTCTGAGTAATTTGAATTACGAGCTTTGCAAACTGTGGTTTGTAATTGCAACCTCTGCAGTGTTTATGGCGCTCAGTTTTGAGTTCATTTTTATAGTGTTATTTATTGGGTCTAGTTTTATTAATCCACTCTGCTGCTACGTCAAACAGTTACGAGCGCTTTTGCTTTTGATCTTACATTAGTGCGCTTGCATTTTAAATATAATATTGTTTGACTGTTTGTTGGATAGAAAGTTATGTATAGGTTAGTAGTTGCATTTTGTATTTTGATGTTTCGCATATTAAAGTAAGTACCGTACTTATGCCTCGTGAAAAAGCACGAGCTATTCAGTTTACGGTTAATCAACTTTTGTATTGATTTGAATGGTGACTCACATCGTTGCGTTTGGTAAGTAGGAGATTTGATTCTCTGAAGTAGTAATGTAAATGTGGTAAGTAGATTTTGAGGCGTGTTAATAATTAGTATACCTGATCAAGTCATTTCTGATGATGTAATGCAGTTATTGGCTTGTTTGTCTTCGCTGGTATTTTGTCATTTGAACGATTTTTCTCTCATGAGACCTTTGTAAATTCGATAGGGCGTGATTTGTCTTGTTGATTTCGAACTTAAATTGGCTGGCAGCTGTATAATTTACCAGAATGTGAACTTATAAACGATCCAGAGCATTTTGTTTTGGCTTTGAATTGCTTTACTTTCAACAAGTAGTCACCTTTTTCTCAACATTCCTAAGACTTTCTATTGAATGAGTTTTGCAGCAGTTGAAGTGAACAACTTTCTTTGAACTATTTTCGCTTCCTTCATGAGCTTTGCATGTTTGGCCGAATTGCGTGAATTCTATTAAACGTAAAATTCTAGCTAGCATTGTCGGCTGTATACATGCTGAATTAATGCATCTATAATCCAAGTATTTTGCTTCGAATAAGCTTGTTATGTAAAGTAGACGTGTTGTGTAATCAACGTGCACAATGTTACAATAGTTGTTCCTTCCTGTTGGGTTTAGTTCGGGCTGTGCTTCCACCCTTGGCTAGTTTGCCTTTTTAATTATTGCGTAGTAAGCAAAACTGCACAAGTTTGGTGAGGCGATGGCGTCAGTAAGTACGTAGTTATCCGCCAAGTCTTAGTTTAACCCTTGGACACCCCATGATTGGTAGTTATTCCTGTCTTTTATTAATTGCACTATTATTTTCAATCTCATCTAGTTGGCTAGTTAGCTTTTCGTGTTGAGTCACGATCTTTTAACTGTAAGTGACAGCGGTATTGAAACGTCTTTAGAACATTGTACTGATTGATCTGTTGAAGTGCTATGTCTGAATTTTCGTAGTGGGAAAGAACTTCTTGGAATGTTTCACTCAATTTCTAGCTTCGTGCTGCGATTTAATTGCATATTCTTCCACATTAATGAAGCCTATTAGTGATGTTTTGCGATAAGTTGAAGTGCCAGCTATAAGGTGGCTAAATTTTTGTTGGCTTGCATTGCTAAACAAGAATAAGCTATGGTTCTGAATATTGTTTGTGCTTTACTCTGTGATTTGTTTTTGTCAATTTTGTAAGCATGAAAGAATTTTCTGTAGTGCTCCAAACCAAGCGACATACTGCCTAAATAACTCATTTTTAGAAAATGCTGAGTTGACAATACGTGGAGTTTGCCATCTAACATTTACTGTATAGTTGATTAATTGGTTAAATTCTTCATTTTCTTATTTGAGAAAGCAATCAAACGCTATCCTACGCAAGACGTAATGCAGGCTCGCTTAGCAGTTGCTGTTGGTTCAGGTGTGTTTTAATTTGCTGAATGTTATTAATGAACTAATTAGAAAGAGGTATAGTGAAGTGTTAATTTCAAGGCCACTACAGTACCGCTTGTGTGGGAGTTGAACCACTAACTGCGATTGTGGCTTCGCGAAACCTTCGCCCCGAGTTGTTACGCAATGCTGCGCACGAATTTTGTTCCTGGTCGGGCGATTTTAAGTGTTATATTTTGATGATGTTCCACTGGTTAAACATAAAGTGACTGTTGGGATAAAACGTTTAGAGACATAGAATGTGTAAAAGACGTGTGGGTGGGTTTGATGCCACGTTAACAGTGTTTGTAAATATAGTGATTCTTTGCAATAGGAATAAATCGTATACTGGTTTGTTAAGGAGTATTAGCTCTCATAAGATGAGCAATAATTTTCCTTTTTAATTTTCAATGCTTTTTGCTTTGCAAGATAAGCACCAGGCAGTGGCCGATGATCTTTCCCTCTTCTTTTGTCTAGAACACTGTGCTCTGCCAGCAAGTTTGGTCTAAAATTCTAAAATCCTTATCTGTGTTAACACTGATTTGATTGAATTTTTTTGCAACAAATATTCCTGTGTTAATTACAAACAACACAGCTAAGAAACAGCTGAAAATACTTGTGCAGACATTTCGGCTAACTTCTGGTGCCATTGTCAACGCAAAAAGCTTACGTTATGCTGGGCCTTATGCCATTGTCTCAAAGAAAAAACTGAGGTAGGCAGAAGGAGCTTTGCCTTAGTCTCGTCACGTGTTGAAGAGGGGAAGTGGAAGGGATGTGGAGTCCATGTTAAGATCCAACTTGACTTGTTGAATAAATAAGGACTGAAGAGTGAGGATTTGTAGGTTGTTAAAGTCTACTTCCGTGGTTCTCAAATTTTTTTGCCGTGACGCCTTTGGAAAAGTTTGCTAGGGATGCGACGCACCACTGATAACAAAATTTTGAGTAGGAAAATTTAAACTTATAAACGAATTTACTGTCACGGTCATCTTCAAACATTGTTTTACGCTTCTTGTTTGCATCCATTTTACTCGATAGCATTAAAGACCGTATGGGACCGTATAGAACCGTACGGTGCCCATACGGTTTATAATTCTACCCTATTTTACTTGCTGAACCAACTGCGGCATCTTTCATTTACACATGCAAAATGAACATTGAGCAATGCTTTTTTTAGCGATCAATTACTACTGTTGCTTAACAATGCATTGAAATACAAAACAACGTCTTATCAAGAGTCATAGCAAAAGTTTATTGTTTAATCATAGATAGACATATAGTGATAATACGCCACAGAAATATAATAACTTTTACTCACATTAATTAGGTATTGCTACTAATGGAATTTCTTATGCGACGCCCCTGGAAAAACAAAACGACGCACCAGGGCGTCGCCACGTACCATTTGAGAACCACTAATTTACTTCGTGGTGGGTGTTGGATTAGACGGCGAGGTATCATGACTGTTTATGCTCCTTTTTTGCTCTTCGGTTTTCTTGGTATTTAGAACTCTTGCTGGTAGATGGGGATTAATGGAACTGCGCAGGTAGATTGATTAGTAGCTCGGTACCAGGATGGAAAAAAGAACAGCACTTAACGTGGTGCAACTTGTTTTTGATATTTTAGGGTGAGCTTTTCAGTTGCTTACGCGTGTGGTAATCAGTGCTAGGGTTTATTTGATGTTTGTCATTGCTCATTAAATGGTGTTCACGGTTTTCTGAAGGTTACGCGTGCAGCTGGTTTCGTTTTGTTTTCGTTTCGTTAAAAAGCTGCAGATTCACGCAGCTTTGCAAATTACGTCATATAATCCCCAATCGTCGGCCAAATTTGCGCTGCGCCAGCACTTATGTGACGTCATGTATTTGTCACGGTTTTTCAACATTCTGCGTGGTCGCAATAAGCCACGCCAAGCCCAAGAGCTGTATGCAGCAGGTCTGTATTGATATAATTTATTTCCGACTCTTCATGTTAATATGCGAATGCATTGGAAGTTAGTCTAGCGTTGTTAATGCGTCCGCTTTTGTTGAAGGTTACGCAAAGGAAATTCAGACAGCTATAAGAAAGCAGTCGATCGATACTGTTTTTTGCTTGAAATTGATGTCTGATGAAAAGACAGCCTAACGTAACAGTGTAATTTTGTAATTGTGATCAGATTTTTGGTTGCTCTGGACATTAGTTTCCATAGTTTTGTGAACAGCTTACCTTTCTAAAATTTAGATTACCATTAACGTACTGTACAATGCACATAACAATGTTAGCTGCTTGGACAAAATTATGAGCTATAAAACATTAATTGTTGCAACATTTGTGTGTTACTGCTGAAAAAATTTTTTCTGCTTTTTATGAAGTTGGACGAAAAAGTTTGTGTTTTCTATACCCGTTTTTGATTGGAATTTTTAAAATTATTCCACAAACGGTTTTATTGCGGCACACGTCTTCAAACACTTAGTTAGTTTTCTGCGAAAGGGCTAGGTGAGAATCCCAAACTTTTTATGTTGTTGTGAAATTTATCAAGAACTGAGATCTTATGCTCTCAAATATTCAGTTTTTAAAGGTTTCTGCTAAAATACCTGAAGTACGCCAAAATCTCAAGCGTTGAAATGAGGTTTCAAGCAGTTTAACATTAATATGAAACTGCATCCATAAAATTTGTATCTCAAATGCAAATTCGAAACCCACTGTTTGTTCTACCCCAGTTCATTGTATAGACCATACATGAGAAAACTACGGCCCTCGGGCCAAGTCCGGCCCGCCGGTCCTTTTATTCTGGCCCGCCGGCACTTACACAAACTTAAATTCTCACCGTGATTTTAGCGGAAGACCTTTTTTTCCTTTAGAGATCATGGATGGCAGTGATTTTCAAAAAATAAGCCTCAACGGTGCAAAATTGGAATAAAAAACGAGGTGAGAACCTCTGTTTTTGGAAATTACATTCGCACGTGGACCGTGATCTCCAAAAAAAAATAAGGTCTTCACCTTGTTTTGCAATCAGCGTGCGGCCCGCGGCTTCAACAGCTTTTCCAAATCTGGCCCTTCGTGTGAAAAGTTTGCCCACCCCTGGTATAGACTATAGACCGGTGGTTCTCAACCTGTGGTACGCGTACCACTTGTGGTACGCAAGGCCGTTTCCGGTGGTACGCGATAAACTTTGGCGTTTCACGTAGAAGTGAGTTCAAACTTTTATTGAATTGTTGTTGCAAAACAGCATTGTTGAGTAGTTTGTGACAACACCATTACCACCTTGCCGGTCCCTTTCTTACACGCTTTGTTCTAATTTTATGGCATCTACTTGGTAATGAGTATTTAGCTTTCAAGCAGAGCTGCTGCGATGTGGCTAAGCATGACAAGAGAGCCTGAAAACAAGTGCGCGTTGGCTTTTTAGATCGTTTTGTATTGTGCATTGTGACCCCGGCAGGTGACCACCCTAGTAACGAGACCACTCTCGATTAGACGACGTTTTTTCAATACCCCCGAATTATTTTCTATAATTAAAACTTGACACACCCACGGGGCCACCTCGGCAACACGACTTCCAGACTTTTTGATAGTCCCAGTGGAAGTTCTGTTGCCGGGCTCCTCATCTCGCTACACTTCATATTTAGGATTTTTGAACAATATCCATAAAGCCTTCAGTTAGTTGTGATTTTTCTCAAAAATGTCAAAGCGAAAGTATAACACTAAATACATTCAGTATAGGCAGAGCCGGCGCCAGAGCAGTCGACGTGGAAGGGCCAAACGCTTATTAGGGGGGGCCAAAGTTTGAAATTAAGCACAAAAGCCGCTGTTTTCAAAATCGAAAGCTTGTTAATTGGGGGGGCCAAGCATGTCGATTGGGGAGCCAAGCCCCCCTTGGCGCCGGTTCTGAGTATAGGCCATGACAAGCATCAAAACCACGGGTCAGAATCGTCTTTATGCACCTGGACATGGCTTCCAATGTGCCGTGAGCTCGGTCCAACCCCGCATTGATCAACCGATTGCGAAGAAATAATTGCAACCCTCACATTAAATTTGGTGTCGTTATGTGTATTTTTTTTTATTTTGCAATAAATTTTGAGTAAGTTAAAATCCTCGATCATTTGGTGGTACGCAACGGCAATGTAATACCTGTGGGTGGTACGCGGTAAGAAAAAGGTTAAGAACCACTGCTATAGACTGTCATTGCGCTCGTAGTTTATCGAAATTGTAGTGCCGCTCTATCACGTCTGACTTGGTTTAGTGATAAACTGCAACTATTGGTTCAGTGAAAATGCATGTTTTTGCTAAAAACCCTGCATTTTGCTTTGACTGTGCTTTACCAGCCTTGAAAGGCCAGCGCCAGAGATTACTATTTGCCCAGCCAAGTCACATTACGCTCTGTTGATGCCAAACTGTTTTCTTTTCATTTTTTGAAGGTGATTCATCAAGCTAATATTCTACTAGTAAACTTTATTGACCGCGTTGCTTCGTCATAATGTTATGTTAGGGTCAAACAGTGTTGCAGTCTAGCATCGTACCCAATGCTAACCATTTTGTGGCATCCTCTTAATTAGGGACTGCTTAACACCAAGTTTCGTGTAAGACAAATGGATATGTGAAAGCTAAAACGAATTGATTCTGCGTTAAGGTTTATTTTGCTGTATGATTGATGCTCAACTGTAAACTAGCGTAGTTGCGCTTATTTAAATCTAATTTAAGAGTTCTTGTAAGTAGCACTGTCTTCTTGCGTTTATCGAATCACTTTCAAGTTAAAGGCGTTTTCATTCATGTTACGCGTGAAAGAGTTTCTTGCGTTTATGTTGCGACACTCTTTGCCAAGTCATAAGACATTAAGTTATCTGCAGATCGTACAAAGCTCGTTTTTGCTTAGTTCTTCTGTAGGCTTGATTTGTTAAATCATTTTACAGTAGATATGATTAATTAGTTATTTCATTGCTGTTGTTCTGACTAGCGAAAATGCTTACTTTGGACGTTGCCATAGTGAGAAGTTTTTAAGTCAAATTTCACTGAAGTTTTTAAACTCTCCTCTTGCTCAGCACTCGCGGAGCTCAGTTACGCAGCTTGGGTAGGTGTTGAACCAATGACCTTGTGTTTATGGCTGTGGAAAGGCCACGCTACAAACCATAACGCTGTGCTGCTGATGTTTAAAGAGTTTGAGTTACTTAAAAAACGTACATAAAATGCCTCTGTTTTTAATACTCTGTTCATTTTCAGGTGATGGATTATGCACTAAAAAATAATGTAGTGTTGTGATTAGTAAATTGATTAACTTTTATCCAAACTTAGGCAAGTTTGCAAGCTAGATTTTCATTGGAAATTTCTGTTCTTGAAGCCTAGTTGCTTTTATTCAAGACCGATTTGATGAGTTTTACTGTAAAGAACAATACAACTCTCAATTTCTTATTACGCCATATAGACTCTACTCTCAATGATTGTATTTATAAGTCTTGCCATCCTTAATTTTTGAAAAAGTTGACGCTAAATAAACGACAATGCCATCGGACAGAAGTGGCAATCAAAAGGCTGGCAGCCTTAAAGACCCAAATGTGGCGAAGTTCTTTTTCACTGAAGACCCTGAAAAACTTTTTGACGATTTGAGGGAAATTGGCCATGGAAGCTTTGGTGCTGTTTATTATGTAAGTGCGTTTTTGCATGCTTTAAGTGTCAGGTCACGAAACAATGGCCTAATTAGGATTCAAATGCATTCTCCTTTCTCTTGTGTATTAGCTCCCAGCATTTGCAGATGTGGGTAGAGACCGAATATTAACAAAAGCGCGAATATATCTTTCCATTAAATAAAATTTTAAATCATACTTTTGCTACTCTTAGGAGAAGTTGCAACACTTCCTTTAGCGTCTTAAAGGATTGTTTTTTCACTGGGCTAATAAGACTTGCAATCGTAGTACCAATATAATATGAATGAGCTACTGTGAAAATCAGGGTAGTAAGCTTTCACAAAAATCTTGCTAATCCACGTGCAGATGCTATCAATTTTTCAAATCTAGGTGATGGCTTAAAAACGAGGCGGTATAAAACTGCTGCCATAGGTTCGTAATAGCTTGTAATAAACTAGAACTCTCTTATTTTCCTGCTCCATTTTATTTTCGTAATTTTAGCAAATCTTTCTAGTTACATAATAGCGCTCTACTATTGCATTTGTTACACTCACCTATAACCTGTGCTAAGCTAAGTGCTAGCATTTCCTTGTTGCGTTTGTAAGTCATGTTTTATGACCAATATCTCTCTTGCTATTACATCAAGATTTTAGAATAATAATGGTGAATTTCACTGTATTTCTTTTGGCTGAAATATGCTGTAAAGTTGGCGACCTAGCCGAGGTACCGTAATCACTTTGTGAGAGTGTCGGTAGTTCGGTAAATCGAAAGTATACGGGTTTAATGCTTGAACCAAACGTTTGTTTTGGGAGTACAAGGGTTGTGGCGACTTGACCCGACATAACATTTGCAATGAAAGCCGATAAAAGAGAGTGGCTTGCGTCCATCAGGTAGTTTTGGTACAACAATCAAAGACAATAGAAACGCATTCAACTTTTTGTGCTTTTGCAAAGACTACCATTTCCCACTCTTCTTGCTTAGGAAAGTGACCATTGCTGTCTGATCTGAAAGGGGTGGCAGGTGACATATTCCTGCGTAGTTAAAAAATTTATTGAAAGCTGATACTGTAAGATAGTTCGCAAGTTTGTTTTGCTTCACAAAATCGAAATAATGTCGAAATTTCTTCAGGCTCGAAACATTGTCACCAATGAAGCTGTGGCTATTAAAAAGATGTCTTACGGAGGGAAGCAGTCTGTAGAGGTAAGATTATAAAAATAATGTTGTTCCGGTTGTGCAAGATTGTGCTTAGCGTGGCTTAAAGTCTGTGCAACTTTAGACGTATTTACTTAAACAAAAGTTAACACACAGAACCCTCTAAAAGTGGTTCCAGAACACTTAACTTTTTGCTGTTAAATGTCCTTGGTGAACTCATTAGTTAGCGAGAAACTAATTTGAAAAACTGAAACTAATGCAGATGTGATTTTTTGTTTTACCATGATGTTTTTGGCCTATCCGTATCCTTTTTCGTTTTTTATATCTGTATTGTTTGTGGTAATTTTTCATAATATGTGATTTGAAATACTTCATAATGTAGTGTGCCATGTGTTGGCTTGGTAGATGCATGCGAAATGCTTATTGGATGCAAATAATGCAGTTCATAAATCTTTGTGTAGAAATGGCAAGATATCTTGAGAGAAGTGAAATTTTTGACCCAAATTCAACACCCCAACATTGTGGAATATAAAGGATGTTTTTTAAAGGAGCATACTGCATGGGTGAGTGTTTCGGTTTTCTAGATTTAGCTCTTGATGATAAGTTCATACTTGAGCTGTTCAATTTCTTGTCATTACAAATTTTGTTGCCACGAACTGATCTTCTTTCCGCTTTCTTGGCAAGGTTTTTGCATTGAGCAAGCGTTAACTTTCAATATTTCGCGAGCAGGAATTAGCCGAGTTCCAAACTTTTCGCAACCTTATTTAATGACCTCGTTACAAAGCACTTTTTGACGGGTAGTTTCATATTTAAGCATATTTTGAGCCGTCACTAAGCTTCGTTACCTTATTTTTGCGTTGATGTTGTTGTGTTTTGTAGTTGACGATGGAATATTGTATCGGATCTGCATCTGACCTTGTAGAAGTCCATAAATATCCTTTAAAAGAAGCGGAAATATCTGGCATAATACATGAAGCTATGTCGGTAGGTTATAAGGGAAATGACGCATTTTTATCTGTTCTTTGAGGTGTGACGTCATCTTTGAATGTCGCCTTATTGTCATTACGTAGGCCTAATAATGAGCTACTTAAGCATTAATTTGAGTTGCGCTGATTTGAGACTGAACTAATCGTATTTGTGTATTTGCTAATCAATGTGCCAGGTCTTTTATTATCCTTTTACGTCAATTCTTAAGAAGCTAAAGATGTGGAACTGCTACGTCATAATAGAGTATGTGTTGGTTTGGCTGTAATGTGCTTGGTTAATCACATGCAAGATATACACACACTTACCATTACGAAACACCTGATTGCTAAGCTGCGAATACTATTTTAACGGCTCCAACTAGGATGAAACCTCTTAACTCTTCTAACGACAAAGCGGACGTTTTTACCAATACATTCGGCAGCAAAAGTTCAACCGCCGAGCTAGGTTGGTTAGCATCAAATTTATAAGCGGAAGATCACTTGCTCGTGGTTCTGTTCTCAAACGGAGCGTTGATTTGTCTCTGAAGAAGATACTGAATGCTTATTTCATTCTAGGAGCTTAACAGGCTTGTGTCATAGTCGGTTAAAAAACTAGCCTTCAAATTTAGCACTTGGTTCTTTGGGCAAAGCACAGATATGTGGTATTTCTTGAACCAAGGGACATTTTTTTACTTATCTTCTTCATTTCAGGGACTTCACTATCTACATGTTCATCATAAAATACATCGCGACGTAAAAGCTGGAAATATTCTGCTCACTGACCGGGGTCAAGTAAAATTAGCCGATTTTGGATCTGCTTCTATCGCATCTCCTGCTAACTCATTTGTCGGGACTCCGTACTGGTGAGTTTTGAGTTGCAGCGAAACCTATCTCAGTTTAATTCAGTGGGTTTGCTGTTGTTTTGAAAACCATTTGGTTTGAAAATAAAAAAACGGCACATTTTTTAAAAACTTCCATTTTACTACTAGCGTACTATTTGAAATACCAGTCTTGAAAAAAGTGCAGTTATTTGATACGCGCTTGAATTTAAATGCGAAGAGAAACTTTGGGAATCTTCAAGGGCACAAGCATACTTTCTGCGCGAGAAACGTTTTCACTAATTTTAAGCAAATGTTTCTGAATCCAATACATTTTCGAACCTGCCATGCAATCTTGACACCAATTACAAACGCATACTCTATTAAAAGTTGCATCATATTCCCACAATCTTTTACGAATTCCACACATAAAAATGCAATCATAATTGTTTTTAAATCTTTTAACCTTAATGCGCCCAGCAATGCTAGAAAGAATCCTATTGAACAAAAAGCTCAAATCAATTCTTAGAATTTCGCACAAGCATTTATTTATTGATCCTTATTTCTATTGCGAGTACTTTTAAGCTGCAGTTGATTTTTCTAAGTTCGTTATCACATTTGCAGGATGGCACCAGAAGTTATTTTGGCCATGGACGAGGGCCAGTATGATGGGAAAGCGGACATTTGGTCCATGGGCATCACCAGTGTGGAGCTGGCTGAACGAAAGCCTCCTCTCTTTAACATGAACGCCATGTCAGCTCTCTATCACATTGCTCAAAACGATCCTCCTGTTCTTAACGATCCTGTTGTGGAGGACGGAGGACCGCGAAGAACATGGTCGCAAGATTTTAAGTGAGTTGCAACATCCGAGTCTTAAGCATTTCAGTCACCGGCACGTGATTTGATAACGTCTGTCCTTGTTAATATTTTGCAAATGATCTTTTTGTGAAGCGTAGCTGTGCTTCATTTGTTCTCAACTTTTTTCACAGGGAACCTTTTAACGGATTTCTGAAGCTAAATTATACCCCCATTGGCAAAATCTTTAGTATTAAAGTTTTTATCTAGAATGTCCAATTATATTAAATAAAAGTCCTTTTGAGAATGTTAAAATTTTCTAATAGTGAAGAATTCTCTTAATTGAGAAAACCGTGCGGTAGTTATTCACTTAGCAGGCGAAATTTCCAAGCTTAGTTAACCCGAAAGTTCACACGTTAAGTTTTTACTGGACCGAAAACTAAATTTTAGTGGTGTTTGTACATACTCAGAGTTATTTCAAGAGTTCCATCGCCTTATTTGAGTCAATTCAGATACTAAAGCGGTTGAACTTTTGACATCGCTCAAACAGGTTTCGTACCTGTTTTGAAACCGTCTTCTTGAGCGTTCAAGAAGCATTACGTTGTATCTTTTAAAAATAAATCTTGCCTCGCAGAGATTTTGTCGCTCTTTTGCTCCAGAAAATCCCAGACGATCGCCCAACGTCTAATGAAGTGCTGGAGGCAAGTTATTTGGCTAGCAACTTGATTAATTTCTATATTTTCTAAAAATAGCAGCTGGTGTCTGGTTAAACTGAACGTGATATTTTAAACATAGTTACCTATAGGGTTAGTACCGCTTTTGCAAGTATTTGCGAAAGCTGATATGTTTCTGGCTTCGTAATGATCTAGAACTTGCGCCATACAATACAATGTTTTGATTTGATGGTGTTGTAACCACTACCTGGACTAAGTATTAAATTGTGCAAGTACTTTCACAGTTTGAAGAGCATATTGATTATGGCATTCAAGTAATTTTGCATTATGGAAAACAACAGAAATTTCTTGATTTTTTAGATATTGTTGCCAATTATGTGATACGTAAAACTATGTATTGTAATACCTGCAAAACGTACAACAGTTTCTACTGTTTGCCCTGGGCGAGCGTAATTACCTGTCTTGGTGTAAAATTAGACAAGTCGATTATCAAATAATTTGTAAAACCAGACTGCCTTTCAAACCCTAATTGTTACTTAGCGCTATGTAATTTTTTACTGAACCTTGCAATTTTTAATTTTCCAGCACCCTTTTCTCACCAGAAGCCGTTCTTCTACTATTGTATTAGAATTGATTGAGCGCACGAAAAATGTCGTACGCGATTTGGATAATTTACAATATCGAAAAATGAAGAAATTACTTATCGTAGACAACAGAGTGAAGGTAGGTGCTGCCGCATGGTTTCTCTTTTATGCATTAGCCCATGATTTTACAAGATGTTTTATTTCGTGTTGCACATTTTAAAGGCCATTTTTTGTATTTTGAATTGATTTGTTGGTACAAAAATGAAAATACAGCATAAATAAAAACAAAGCAGCATTCGCTGAGCCCGACTACGTTTTCTTTATGTTTAAACTCTTATGTTCCTGCTGCAAAGTCACACTTTTCGGTTTTCCGTGCTTCATTTTGTATTTAGCTTTTTCTGTCTTCATTCTAGGTAATGGGAATCGCAGAGTTTCGGCAAGATTATTTATCATCTCTGTCATAGCGCCGTAGGTTGGTCATTAAACGGTTGATGGCTCTTGGTGCTATCCCAAGCTGGCATTGTTATTGTTGCTGGAAAAAAACTTACAAGCTGTCTAGCTACGTTATGCTACGCAGTCCTGCCCCTTTAAGATTGCCAATTAGACTCAAAAAGAACATTTTATTGCAAATGTCCGACTATACTGTTTCGAAGTGTCCGAGTTCTGCTGTTGATTCACTAAGCTACTCATTTTCGATTTTTCGTTATGTCCCAACGTTGTTAATCTTTCACAATGTTGATTTGTTAATACTTATGTAAGCGACATGGTCTAGCGGTGCCGTGCCTAAGTTACAAATCCTTCGTTGCGGGTTCGATTCGTCTCTGGAGCCGATCGCATTTGACAAGTACACCACGTGACTTTCGACTCGATATTCCGCTCATAGATTCGTATAAAAAATAGCTTGAAATGATGGATGCAATTATGAATTGTAGACGCGCAGTAAACGTGTTTTTACAACACTTGCAGTTATAAATTCGTTGTATCAAATCACGTCTCTTGACTCGCTAAATGGGAACCTTTTTATTGCACCATATCGAACAGGTTTAAATAACATTTTTACGTCCTTTGGTAGCTCGGGGGCAAACTTCTTGGTTAATGGTCGATAACGACTACTGGTATATTTAGAAGTCTTGCCCTATTCTACTAATGTTAATAAATAATTGATATAAGTCGGAGTAATATGCGCAACTTTTACAGAATTTGAATCAACAGAATTCACAACCTGCCACCGAAAACCCAGATGATGACCAGGAATCTGTGGTTAGTGTTTGATTTGTGACGGTTTCACATTATTTGATGTTGTGCTATACTTATGCATGAAAGTACTTTTGAAAATAGTGATTTTGTGGCAAAAGCCTCTGCTCTTTGACCCTGCCATAGTATCGTTTCGTGGTTTAATAAAAATCAGAAATAATGGAACCGATCTACGCTTAGCTGCTTTATTTATCTATTCAATGTACCGAAGTGGATTGCTATAAAGAGAACTTTTATGACGGTTGAGTCCCTTGCTTGGTGGAGGTATCTTTCATTGGTATTATTTGAAGGCTGCTAGATGCATGGTCGAAAAACATTCTGAGATTTCATTCAGTTTTGTTTAAACAGTGAACTTGCATTGTAACAAGAATTCTGACTTTACATACGATTAGCACTAGTTCATACAGTAGATTAACAGAACAATTATTTAAGTGAGCATGCATTAAGCAGGATGTCAGCAGCTCGAACAGGAATAGAACTCTGGTCTTTTGACTATGAACAAAAAGCCTAGTCTTTGCTCCGAGAAAAAGATCAACGCGACGCAGTGTACCCTATTGTGCTATGAACTCTAAAGCAACCCAACAGTATTAGTTGCGCGCTGAATATTTTGAGAATGCTGTTAATTATTTAGAAGCTTGTTTTAGTTCGCTTTAAAGACTATGTTGCGTATACAAATGTTCCACTAATCGCTCTCGTTTCTTCAAACTCCGCTTGCAGCTGGCACAGTATTTCATGTTGGGTGGTTTAGTCAAGCTTGCTTCTGTTTTTTTTTTTTTTTGTGATATTGTTCTACCATAAGAATTACTGAATTGCGGTGCGAGCCACTAAGTACAAAGGATTCGATCCTCTTGAAGTTTTTGGCCAATTTTAAACTTTTACTCAATGACACTATCTGTTTCAACGACGATGAGATAATGATAATGGTATTACTGCGAAAAATCTGGCGGTTTTTTTGTAATTTCAAAATTTCATATCGACCAAATTTTTTTTTTGGTAGTCGTTACTGCATGGTCAGCCTAATTCACAACACTTTGGAGGTCAAAGGTAGTGAATTCATTTTGCCAAAAAAATGCTTCTTGACTTCCCGAAAGTTTGCAGTTAGATTTTTTAAATAATCAAATCTTGTTCGAATTATTGCAGTGTATTTTTTGAAAGCTTAGCAATGCCATTAAATGTAATGACGTCATCGACATCTTTTAAAAATCGATGAAAGTAAACAAATCAGAATGCGATTTATGCAAGGGAAAGTATTTGATCATAGCTACTGTAGGTAGGATACTAAGCAGGTCTGTTTTTCACCTGATCTAGAATCGATGCCTCGTACGGGCAATAATGCCAAAAGTAACCTCCAATTCGTTTTAAAATTGATTACGTTACTTTATTTTACAGAATTATCTGTTGACGTAGGTTTTGATGATTATTTTCAAGCGTTTTTGCCGTAATAAGACGAGAGGTTGCTAGTGATTATACAACGTTTGTGTTTTAGCTTATGTTTTTAAAATATCATCAGCATTTTTTTACGCAGGACGACGGAAGCTGTGCAGACTCGTTAAAAAGCAACCCATGCTTGTCAAATGCTACCAGCAGCAGTAAAAGCAATAGTGTCAGTAGTTTGAATGATACGGTGAGTTGCACTGCAGCTTTTTGTTTTATTTTTAACGTTAGCATCTTTGATGTCAACAAGTTCGTATCATTGGTTCTTTTTGACCTTCCAAAACAGTCATAGAAATATTGCATGGTGAAATAGAAGAAGTGACTATGCTTAAATAGCTGCTTCCGATGAAACTGCAGCGTCAATTCGTCTCAATGAATGTGACGCTACAGTACAGCTAAAGCTTCCGTTAAAGTTGCGCCTGACCTTGTAAATCATGCTGAGAGTGTTTCATTTGCTGGTTAGATGAGTTGGAATGATCCTTCAAAATACCGGTCGCTGCTTGGTGTTGTATTAACCATATTTATTTCACCCTAAATTTTTAGCACCGTGAAGCTGTCAAAGTTTTCGAATTTCAGCATGTATTTTACTGCAGATTGTGTACACTGTTTCGGTCTTTAAAATCTCATCAGTGTAGTGTGCTGATTAACCTAGATCCATAGCTTTTTGCAGCTAGAAAAAATATTTTCATTTTTGATTTTTTTTTTTCAATACTAATTTTTTTCTTTGTTTATAGCGTTTAAGTGATGCAAGTAGCGTCAACAGTCAAGAAGGTGCAAGCAGCACGGTGTCAGAATCAGACGGTTCCAGTCAACCATCCACGTCCACTGCTTCCTTCCATACACCTTCCACATTTCAGTCTACTCGAACAGGGGTAAGCCACTAAGCCTCCTTTGAATGTTTGCATTTATATACTTATTAGTGACTCGACATTTAATCATTTAGTTGCCTTTATTATGTAGGCCTAGTATGAAATAAGCGTTTTTGAGGCCTTTGTTTGACCTACTCTGCGTTGTACGAACTAGAGTAGTTTGAAGTTACGTAGTAGTTACGTCAGCATGCGTAAGAATGATTTTGCCGCTCACTGTATGTTCTGCTTAGGAAGTGGTAAATTGATTAACGTACTGCTGTTGTACCTGTAGTTAAGCCATCTCTAAGTGAGATTTACAAGTTTTTACAGCGCCTGGTTTAAAAAATTCGTTCTTTGATAGTTGCTGTAGGAAATGATGTTTGGAATTTAGTTCGTTTTCATCTCGTATTTTGGCTTTGGGCCAAGATGGTTGCTTACGTGATTAATGGCGTCATCGCTTACGTAGTTTTTAATTCTAAGCGCTAATAAGGACACTCCTTCAACTGTAATTAATGACCCAATTTTTGCGCTGGCGAAATCGCTTACATATGTTTTTTTTTGGGTACTATAATCCCTAACCAACGTTTTGATTTTATGATACCCTTGCTTGACCGAGTTACCGCATTGCCATTAAACTCGTACGAACTAGCGGAATCTTTATTGTGGTTCAGATAACATGCAAGTGTGTCCCCAGAATAATTTGAGCGAGGGTTAATATATCATTAAATAATGACCTTGTACCTTTGTCAACATGTTACATAAACTGTATTTTATAAGGGTTTACTACGAAGATACAATTCCCCCTGTTTGTCGGTGCTCATAGCTAAGTTTTAGTAAAGGTAGCTTACAGTTAGAAAATGCCATGTGTTACCAAAGGCTTTGCTGCAAGATAGTTTGTTAACTGACCGCTGCTTTTTAAACTTGAACTTGTCTGACCCGTGTTATTATTTCTAAAATCGATCAACGTCTTATGCACACATTGCTTTTTTAGTGAAAGCATAAATCTCGTTGCTGTGTATTTTCAAAACAGTTTCTTCATGTAAAACAAAAATTGTTTAGCTGATAGTTCGGTACATATTTCAATGACATAGATGTGTTTTTCGGAACGCATATTTCGGAATGGTTCTACAGAATATTTTGCCACCACTTTACCCCATCCCGAATTACACATAAGAAACCAAGTACGTTGAGAATAAAATCAAAACCTAGAGGAGTATCGAATTCAGATCCTGTAATTAGCAGTCCAGCATACTGACCACTACACCACGACGCTGTTGCCAGATTTGAGTACAATTTTTCTACTTTAAGTCATCTCAATCGAGCCCTATTTTTTTCTGAGAACCATTCCGAAATATGTTTCCGGAACCCAGTTGTAAATAAGGTTGAAAATTTTGATTTTGGAATGTTATGACCCGGAAACTAGCTTAAAATGTAACATCATAACTGCATGAATGTCTAGTATGGCTTCGTGAGTATTGACTGTTTAGCCTAATTTCCTGCTCAGTCAATTTAATATAAATAGATCGGTTGGTGGAACTCTAGTAGAAACGATCCATTCCATGTTAATAAATGATATACTTTTTATAACTTCGCTTTATGCTGAGTGATAGGATGATTTTTAATATAAAATTGCGCCTTTTGAGTGTAAAATGACTATGCCAAAAATGCAATATCCGTAAACCTTGGCAAAGAGCATGCGTCAGCTTTTGCCCAATCGCTATTTTGTTATTTTTTTCAGCTTTCTTCCGGTACTGGCCATTCGCACAGGGGAAGTGAAGCAGGGCCTTCCAGTTCTCTACAGCATTCCGCATCGGCCGTTGGTGCCACCTCCAAGCAGCAAATGAATCGACACAGACCTCAACGAGACCGGTGAGTGGTCGTGTGATTAGGGAATTGTGGTCCATGCACGCTGGTGTGCTGCTGTTTTTATGTCTTTGTCGCTTCTTGTGTTGTTCGTAGTGAATGCTTCAGCCACAGAACATTAGAGCAGTCATTGCTATGTAATTTATGAACGCTTCATCTTAAACCTAGTTCTATTGCTGTTTTTTAAACCGTTGTAATTTTGTTGTCGTTTTGGTTTGAAAATGTTTCATAAATTTCAAAAGTAAAAACTTCCTGTTTTTAATTGAATTTACGTTCCTTTTTATTCTTAACTGAACAAATTCTTACAAAAATTTGTTTTGTAAAAATTTGCCGATAAAATACTGCTTTTTGGTTGCATAGTAACAATGTTACCCATTATGGATCAATTTTTGAATTAGTATACAAACGCTCATGGAATTAGAATAACTTTAGCGATGGCAATGTGATATTATTTGGTAAAATAGGTATTTTTAAGCTTGTATTTTAAACCTAGTAGTGCCGGCTAGTGAATTAAGCATTGTAATATCATATGCTGATTTTCGCATTAAAGTTATTTGATTGTATGGAGTATGGAAGCGTTTTGGCAAATTTCAAGTTTTACGTTCGAAATCAAGTCGCCAAAGTTCTATCATAGGATAGCAGTTGGCTAAAATGCATAATTTTGGATTTTTTCGGGCATTGCTTAATACTAATGCATTTGCATACGACTGCTTGTCTTGCAGTGTGATATAGAGCTGCATGGTATTACACTCCGAAGTGCAGCATTTTTAGTTGTTTTGACTTTATTTACTGGTCATACTAGGCCTGCTACCACTCCTTGTCCATCTACTGGTGCTGTTTATCATCTGCAAGATACTCTGAGTGCTGAACAGAAACAAAAACGTAATGAGGATCTAAAATTGGAGAGCTCAGGGTAACAGTGCTAAGTTAAGCTGTTACTTTTCAGTTTATGGGTTCGCAAATAATAAGGTTTATTTTGTATGAACCGGAAATCCGGTACTAAAGTGAAAAATCATTGAAGTTTAGCCTTGATTGGCGCCAGTTTACAGTTTGTTTTTGTTCTTGCATGTCAGCATGGTTGGTACGTTGTTTTATGTTGGAGAACTGTGACTTAAACTCAGGATTGGACTTTTGTGTTAGTTTTAAGACCTGTAGCTGTTTAGCCATTGGTTGAATCATAATTTGGTTATCTGCTAAATGAAAGTAGTTTTTCAATTTTCAAGGACATACCAATGCAATGCTTTGTTGAATTTTGAACTTCTTGTTTTGAGAAACTTTCTTGTTACGCGGCGCTTTACCGAGATAACTATCCTGTCGCTGGTTTAGGACTGAACAATTAGGCTTGTTATTAAGCTGCCGTAACTCAATCCATGTAAGAGATTTAGTTTTGCATTTGAAATATGCATGAGTGTTTTAGTTACTTTTTTGCATGGTTTTCCGTTTTGACGGTAATGTTTGGTGTATTTGACAGTGCAAATATTTCCACAGTAGCTTATCTTTTGAAATCTAGTGTTGCACCATCATGCTTTCATAAGGCGTAATACCATTTTGTTTACAAGACTTAACGTGAAACGAAAGTTTTGATACCTGTTATTACCGTAAGTTTTCTCAAAGTGTAATTTGTCTGGTCTTACAATTTTCAAGAAAATAATATTTTAAGTTTTTTTTTTATACCCATTGCACGTGTATTGCAGCTCCAAATTTAATGGTAGTCACGAAAAATTCTGTAGTTGGTAATGAATTGGAGTATATTACTGTACATCTTTATCTTTACCATAAAGTTGCAATGGCCAGCAAATTTAAAATTGATGGCATTTTTATCAAAAAACTGAACGTTTTTGACCCATTTCTTCAGGTCCTCATCAGAGAAAAATTATGCTGTTTACAGTAACAGCCAAACTTTCGAAATAGTTTGGCTGTTACTGTAAAAAGCATGAAAGCAGCTGAAGAAATGGGTCGAAAGCATTCAGTTTTTTATTAAAAATGCTATCAATTTTAAATTTGCCGGCGATTGCAACTTTATGGTATAGAAAAAGTACCTCTTTACTGAAGCTTTACTATCTTTATCTTTGTTGCCTGCGATAACACAGCGATTGTTTTGGCTATTTCAGCGTGTTAAATATATGTGGTATGGAGACTTGATTCTAAATCACTCTCTGTGAACCAAAATTTGCTGGCGGTTTGAATCACTGTGGATAATTATCCTCTTTTTTATTCGAGCTCTGATGTTGGCGTTTACTGCTTTTTTTCCTTTTTCGATGGCTTTATTTTTACCAAAACAATAATGATTTAAAGTACTATGGAGACATGAGCATGAAAGCAGTAGCATTTGCACTTGCAAATTTGTCTCAAATTAAAACAGCGTTTCTGCTAAAGCTAAAGTTGAGAGTTTACTAAGCAACAGTCACCGCTTTTTATATAGCTACGTTCCGGACCTTACTGTGTATTTTTTCAAAGATGAAGGACTATTTTGCTTTTGTGAATGTTGTAAAATCAATCCTGTTGTCACTCATTCCTTCCTTCAGATTTGCAACGATCCGATCTGCTCGTGCGATTCACCGGCAATTGGAAGATCATGAGGATAACAGACATCGGGAGCAGATCCTCGGATACAAGAAGATGCGACAACAACATCAGAAACAACTCATCAACTACGAACAGAAGCTGAAAAACGAAATGGATGAATACAGGTGAGCAAAACTTTATTTTCAATCAGCAAAGGGTTTAGGAAGGGACCAAGACGGAACTTTTTGGCGTGACTTACTCGGCGTTGAAACAAGGTTTTGGGTTTGGGTTTGATTTACAGTTGGGGTTAGTGTTCAGATAAGGGCCAATAGTCAGTCGCACGCTTGGATCGGACTCACTATGTTTAAGTTAAGAGTATCTTGTACTCCTCTGAACCAGCTTCCTTGTGTTGTATTACAGTAACTGTGTCTATGCATTTGCTTGCAGTGGCAGTTATCTAGACTTTTTGTTTCCATTGTTGCTGTAATAATTAATAAAATTAAAACTTCAAGTGCATTTAGTGCTCGGGAAAAAGCCATTGCTAGATTTTTCTAAAATGTCCTAAGAAGCGAATGTGAGGAGATTTTTATGTATAAATTTGCAACTTTTCTGGAGACATTTCATGTAGGAAAGCTCAATGCAGTATTTACCTTAACGTGTTCGACGCTGCTCTCGTCAGAACTTTTTGAAATAAGGCGTTTAGCTTGAAAAAAAGACGAATTTTTTGGCTGAAGTAAAGAGTTGTAGTCGATTTGTTGCATGTTTTTTCGGCTAATGTGCAAAATGAATCCAGCTACATTATATGCAATAGCTAAAAGTGGAATGTGGTAGTTGATTTTTTATTCTTGTAATTTTAAGGTACAGTGACTTAATGGTTTATATGTATGGTTTCGCTTTCGTTGAATTATGGGTTGGCTAAGCTCTTTTACTGATAGCTTATTGAATTTTTTTCTTCATTACGTCATTATAAGCGTCGATCGATTGTAAGAATGACGTCATCTCCGTATAGTTATACCACGTTTTTCTTGTGGCGTTCTATGACGATTTTCTTCCTTATCCTTGACATTAATCAACACTTTAGCATGTCTGGCTTGTGGACACTACACGACCAACCGCGTAATCACAATAGTTTTAAAACTTCCTAGAATTAACTTACCAAAATATTTTTCCTGAAAGGTTACTCTGCTCTAGAGTATAGACTAAGCTCTTAGTAAAACTTCTGCCTTATGATGTACAAACATTGCGGCAGTTATTTATTTGTTTTAGTTGCCCTGTGAAATGCGAACAGGTTTTCATAAGATTATCTTTTACATCATGTAGGAAAAGAACCATTGAAATTTGATTGTGAATTTTGTCAGCGAGCCCTCTTTGATATAGAAGTTACAAGTGGTCAGATATTTATATTCTAAGTCGGACAGTTTAAGGGGATGATGTCCGATTGTTCGGCTTAGTCTAAAACATGGCTAGGCAATGGAATAGCTGAAAATGCCGTGCTATTATAATGATAGCCTAATGCATTTCTATGGCGCTCTTTCCTGACGAAAAGTCGGATCAAAAGCGTTTGACAAGGACAAAAAACTTAACAATGGAAACAGTAGAATTAAATACAGTTGATATAAATATGAAGTTGCGATGATAAATTTGAAAAAAATTGTCACCGATGTTAACTTACAAAGCATTTAAATTGGCAAGAATGTTTACAGTTGGACTAACACTAAAAGTAGAGTGACAATTATGATACTCGCCAGGATCACAAAGTGGTGAAAAAAAAAGAAAAAGATTCGTACGGTATCAGTTTAACCTTCGGCAAGATTTGCACCATATAATTAACAGCGTAAAATTCCACGCTTTATAAAACTATTAACGGTCAGTTATACTAAATTCACCTTCATAACTTGGAAAAAAAACTGATTTATATATTTTTGTGTTTGTGAAAGCCAATCACCGGAATATTTTTCTTTTTTTTCTTTGGTCATGGTCTGACTTATCCGATATCCGAGTTATCAGGGTCCGTCTTAACGAGTGGAATCTGTATAATGATTTTGAGTTGGCATTGGTCCATTTTTTTCATACTTTGCATGCATTTGTATGAGATAGTGCAGTTGCGAATGCGCTTAAATTTTGCAAAGCAAAGACTGACCTGGTTCTCTTCGGGTTAACAGCAGCTACGTCATTGCTTAGTTATTGCAAGCGACCAGTGAACACTTTTAAACTTAGCATAGGCCATATTTTCGCAATTGGTAGCCTGTTTGGTAGTCGTTAGTTTGTATGTACTGTATTCGTTGAAAAAATTGTTTGAATTAGGTTGGTACTTTAACTGCTGCCTGTTTTCTTGCCTCTGCGTAACTGAGTGAAATATTTAAACGAAATTTTAAGGCTAGTAGCTGTTGAGGTACCATGACAATCTACCGAAGTTTATAGAGTGAAGAAATCAAAAAAAAATGAAATTATGCTCGGGATATTACTCTGAAGCGTGTGACAAGTGACCGACCCGGGAGTCGAACCCAGACCTCCCGCACCGATAACGATATAGTAACAACTGAGCTGACCAGTAAAGAAATCAGTTCTTCATTAAGTGCTCGAGAAAGCTAGCAGACTTATCATTTTTTTGCCATTGCTCAAACCTTTTTCGCTCATGTACATGCCGAAGAAAGTGACGATGATCTGTTTTGTTTTCAGTGTCAAATTAATCAAGGAGCTAGAAAATCTTCGCACGCAGTTTATCCAAGAACTTGATCGGCTTATTAAAAAGCATCAGCAAGAACTGGATAAAGAAAACAAAGCATCAATAAGCGATGACAAGAAGTTCCAACGGCACGCTTCTCAGCAACAAGACCAAGAAATGAAGGAATTTCTTTCCCAGCAAAAAAAAGATTACAAACAAAAGAAGGAACAACTAAAGGAAGTAAGTGCAAAATCAAAAAACCATCAAATCTTCTCATCATACTCGCGGTATTACGCCGCAGCGTGTTACGAGTTGCGGGCGCATCTAATCGGTTAGCGCCTGAACAACACAGCTCCGAAGAAACGTCGCAGAGGTGGCGAGCCGCTGCCAACGTTGTGTCTGATTTGACCGGCCCAGGAATTGAACTCAGAACCTACCGCATTTAAAGCGATGTCTTTAACACTGCACCAACCGGCCGATGGAAGTAAGTACTTTCTCATGAAATGAGAATGCCGATATCTTAAAATGCCGAAGTGTTGAAGGTGAAGTATTTCTGTACGCTCGTCGTCGTCGTTTGGCGGGGCATCTCTTCCAAGACAGATGAAAGGACCAAGGCCGAGGGTTTATCCTTTTACCACCCTGGCCACCAAACTGCTTGGGTCAGATGCTGACTGTAAGGGACTTCAGCCAGCATCTTGTTTCGTCATCCAAAACCATTAGACCAAACATACCTCGGGGTGCTCGATGTATGGGACACTGTGAGATGATGTGATCTGCGGTTTGTTCACTGGCACCACACTCACAATTCGCTAGAGGAGCGAGACCCCATTTGTACAATATATCGCACCAATGCACAGTTTTGCCTAATGTACCAATTTATTTTCAAGCCTGGTTGTCTGCATGTTAGAGTGATGATTAGAAGTATCGGCCGGAGTTCAAATCTCACCCAAGTCAGATTTTTTGATATTTTAATCAATTCTGCAATAATTTAAGCTCTCCTTTTTGCCTGATTAACTTGTAATTGTATGTCAAAAATGTGTACATTATTGTTAAACTCAAACTCACGTAAAAGGTTGTATCAGCCATAGCCAGTCGTATTAAACACTTGAGCCACTAGTTTTGGGTCTTGTGCTAGTAGGCGATATTATTTTTGTAGTTGGAACAACTTACACCTTAAGTTAGTGATAAAAACAGGGCGTGTGATTCGAAAATCTACATTGTAGTGCATTTGCTTGCTTTGGGACGATTTATGAAATGTTGCATAGTAGATCAACTGATCTTATATCCAGATTTTGCAATTGAAAGATTATTACCCCGATTTGCTTTTCGAATGGGATATTGCGTTTTTTGTTTTTGTAGTAAACGCTATTTCTAATTTCCCACATGGCGACTTAACTATTCAGCAGTCACTGCGTCCAGTTCTACCAAAATCTCACCTAGTAGGGCGTAAATAGAACTGGTGAAAAATAACTTAGGAGTAAAAATAAAACCGCAGTAGTGCTTAAAACTGGTCGTATCGACAACATAGATTCAGCTGTCATCAGCAGTGTTAGCAAAGCGGTAAAAACTGAGTCTACTTTCAGTTTTGAATTGCCTTACATTGTTTCTAGGCTGTAAATGCAAAACTAAAAGTGAACTTTCAGTTTTGTTCTGCCTTGTTTACGTTGCTGATGTTGACAGCTAAATCTATGTTGTCATAACGTCTATTTTTAAGAAAAACTGGTAGAATCTATTTTGGAGGCACGTTTTTTAGAACCTACTTGATATTTTAGGATGCGAGTAATTTGCGAGCGAGCAAAGAAGTTCGTACGAACTGGTTACAGCAGCAGTTGGCTATAATCTCGCAACAACAATCACAAGCTGAAGTGGAAATCCGGGAACGACATCAACAAAATCTCGAACTGGAATCTCGCAAATACAGAAGAAGAGCTCTTCTGGCTCGCCACAATCTGGAACAAGATCTCCTTAGAGAAGTAAGAATTGCAGCTCTTTTTGGAATTATTTTTGTTAAATTTCTGCCTGGCGATCTTAGCTTTTTATTTGCCTTTCTACTATTGTTGCGAAACCAATAGCGGTGATTGCTTGCAAGTAACTTGTTAATTTGTACCACGAGATTGAAAATAGTTAGTGAGATCTTGCTTGCCAAAGCAAAGTTTTCTACCTTGTCAAAGGTCTCACTTCGTAAACAAGTGCTGGAATTTAGAGCTATAGTGCCTCATAAAATATATTTTGAATTTCACTTTTTCATTTTTGCTAGTCGCGTATCTCTTTGGAAATTCTTTTACATTCTAATAATTGTATTGTATTTCGTCGCATTTTATTATTTATTCTTTCACGAGAAATCAATCAAAGCTCTCTAACGAGCTCGCTTAGAAGTTGCCGACCATCCGTCTGCCACACCAAGATGAGAAACCCAGCTAAGTGCCTTTTTCAACGGCACAGTAGGTAAACTTGCCGGCTTGTTCTTCACACTGTCCATTTAATGCTGAGCCCCAAGCACGGAAGCTGGAATACCAAGTGAATACCGAGTCATTGGTTTGACCCTACTTGGAATCAAACCAGAGTCTACAGCTTCAGAGGCAGACGCTCTTACCACTCGGCCATCTGATAGCTCTGTCTATATACGAACTACAGTATATGTGGTTGCTTTTGCACCAACCTCGCCCTTGCTGTAGAATGTTTATGCCAAGCTTTGAGATTTGGTTGCTGAATTGTGCTTAGATTTCTCATTGAATTTGTGTTTTAGGAGCTAAATATGAAGCAAAGACATAAAGACAAAGAACATGAGGTTTTACTGTCGCAACACGACGCCACACAAGCTCTCGAATATAAACACTTGAACGGCATTCAAGATCAAAGAATGGAACATCTAAGGTAAGTCACCATTATGATGGTGGTATGGCAATGGAGGGATCATGTATTATGGACAAAACACAGACAAAAGCCGTAAAGGTAAAGGTACGGGACAGCGGGTGCAAGCACACATTGTTTAGGCCATTTTCAATTGTCGGCCCATTACAATTTTCAATCACGAATGATTGAACGCTGTTAAGGGACGTAACATGACGAACAACACATACACAAAACCCTTCGCACTTCCGCTTGTGCCGAGCGCCTGGCGCGAAAGCTGCGAATACTATTTTTAAAGTCTTTAGTATGACCCGACTGGGAATACAACCCCAGTCTACCGACTACCAAGTGGACGCTCTTAACCGATACACCAAGCGCCGTAAGCAGCCAAGTAATTGGTGCGTGACAGATCGTCCCGAACCAGCCGGTTAGCTCAGTTGTTGGGACATTGCTATCAATGCGGGAGATCTGGGGTTCGATTCCCGGTCCGGTCAAATCGGACACAGTGTCGCAAACGGCTCGTCACCGCTGCTATGTTTCTTCGGAGCTGTGTTGCTCCGGTGCTAAGCCGCGGAGATGAGTTCCGCCGTTCGTTCCACGCTTCGGCGTAATATCGCGATTATTATGAAGGTTTGATTTGATTTGAGATCGGCCTGAAATAGCTTGAAACGAGAATCTGAAATCCAATTTTCTCCGCAAAATATAGTAGACGCAAACATCATTGACACACAAAGTTATTAAATCCCAGCAAGGTTAGTAAGGTTTTTGAAAAGTACACAATTGCATAGTGCACATTTTAAATATGCTCATGAAATGAAACGTTGAGTGGTTAAGCGGCTTCGTACAGAATGGTTAATCGCTTGTTTTCGGAGAGTTCTCAAGAACTTCGGTTGTGACCTAAAAAAAGTTGTTCGTCATTTTTAAATTATATTGGATAAAGAACAGTTTTCTCCCTTTTTTGTACCTTGATTGCAACGTTTTGCATGCTATCAGTCGAATACTAACCTCAAAATGTCATTGAGATGCTTTTAGCATTCGCTGATGTTTTGAGCAATTTTACCTACTCGTCTTCATTCTATACGATATGATCTATGTTAACACGTTGCTTTATTTTCAAAATTTTGTGACCAACCTTTCCAGGTCGCAACATCAAACAGAATTGACAAATCAAACGGAATATTCGCAAAGACGTGAAAATGAATTGAAGAGAAAACACGCTGCTGCAATAAGACAGCAACCGAAAAGTTTGAAGGTAAGAACGATCTTGCGTAAAAAGTTGTGACTACGACAAATCATTTGTCCTATCAAAATTTTTGTTTCATTTTTATGTTGTGAAACAATTTTTTTGATTTTAGCAAACCATACAATTGGTAATGGCTTAACGATTTCCTTCTTTTTGCATCGTAGCCTAGAACCTAGCTTAACGTAGACTTGTAGCGTTGATCATGGCACCAGATGTGGACCGAAATGTCCGCCCAAATATTTTAGCTGCTGCTGGGATATTATACTAAACTTTCTCGATTCTTAATTTGTTTCTTTTTTTGCCTCAGTGTAATCACGGAACTGCTATTCCGGTAAAAAAATCGCCTTTTTTACAGGAAGACTGAAACAATAGTTACGTATTCACTTACATGGAATTACGATTTCTTAACTATAACATGAACAAGACAAGAGTTTGTTCTGGTGAAATAAAGTAGATTTTTGGGATTACTTTAATTACATAAGCTAGGTGTTTCGTATGCTAAGAATTGTTGTCAGAGTTTCGCAGAGAAAGCACTGCGGTCTGCAAAACATAACCTTTAAGTTTTTGCAAGAAAATGTCGTCTTTGCGTTTGACTTTCCAATTTTAATTGAAGAACTATCACTTTACTGTGGTTCATTAACCAATAGGTTGCGCTTAGCAGAGCACAGTTTCGTAAGCAGTTCAAATACGTCATTTGCAAAAGCTTCGACTGAGGGACCTTTAATCTTACGTGTAATACAAGTTCGTTCCTTATGCTCGTGTGCTGCGCTGCTAAGTATCGTGAGCTGGCTGTGCCCATATTCGCAACTTGACACGTGTTAGCAAAACAGCTACGAACGTTGTTCTCTGCAGCGATGTTAAATCACTGCTAGCACTGTGCTTGTATTTTTAGACCTTTGTGAGTTGCTGACCATTTGTTTGCCACTTAAAGACAAGGAATATTGTTAAGTGCCTTTTTTAACTGTGCAACTAGCAAACTCGGCGGACTTGTTGTCCACCCTGACTTTTTAATGCTGAGCGTCAAGCAGGGAAGTAGTGATCATCAGTTTTTGAGTCATTTGTTTGACCAGACTCGGAATCGAGCGCAAGTCTACCGTTTTAGAGAGAGACGCATTTGTCACTCGGCTGTCTCGTCGTTCACGTACTGTGGACAATAATTAAAAATTTGCATATTGCGTGATAATGCCTTTGCAAATATAAAATTTTCTGACTTGAATGATTGATTCATTTTATTTTCCAATTAAATAATTGTACACTTGATGTCTAAAATAAAAAATTAGATAGAGGTTTTTGAAACAGTGCTTGTAGAAGCAGTTTTGGATTTTCTCTTCCCCTAGAAATTAAAAAAATCTGTCTTCGCAGGATTATTAATTTTATGGCATTATGTATTAGAACTTTGTAAATTAGTTAGAACTAAGTCCCAAAGTTTCACGTCTGAATTTGAAATATGACATAGTTGGTAAAGATAAACGTGGCTTAACAATCAGTTGAACGAGAGGATAGAGCTTTTGCTTCTGGAGCGGTAGATTCAAGTTCTATTGCGAATCTAAACTAAAAACTCGAGAAATAATGTTTGCAGCTTCCCTGATTGATTTTCAGCATTGAAAAAGCAGTGTGAGGAGGTAAGCGGGTAGTTCTCTTATTGGGACCCGCTGTGTTGGAGTGGTGACAAGCGGTTGCCATTTCCTGAACAATCTTGTTATAGCCATACCTATGCGTATAAATAAATGAACGAAAATTCCTGGCAGTTTGGAGGCTGCGCCGTGATATCGAATAAAGCGATCAAAATGTGATGTGTTACGATAAGTAAGTTCTTTTCAAATGATGACTTAACTTTGTATTTCAGACGAAGGAAAGCGTGATTAAAAAACAATTTCACGAAACTGTCAAGGTTCAGGAAAAACAATACAAAGCATGGAGAAATCACGTGTCGGAGACCGTGCCACGAAAAGAACAAAAAGAAGTGAGATCGAAAATAATTAAAAAATTTTTGACAACTGCATGGTGTAAATAATTAAACATTCAATCATTGTCGGAATTTTATTTCGATATTTTGAAAATAAACTCAGTTTTTTTTAAGACGAGCTGAAGTGTAGATGATTTTCGATGTCAGTTTTGAATTTGTTGTATTTTTAACACCTGTAGTGAACAAGTAACTTACTCTTCAGTTCCTCTCCCAGGGAACCGAAAATTTCGCAATGTACTCCAACTTTATGAACACTTTTTTCTCTTGCTAACTTTTGGACTGCTGGAACAACGTTATGACATTTAACTTTGCTGCTGTTGTGCCCTCTATAATAATCTACGCACAGTTCATTCAAACCTGCACATAACAAGCGTTTATTTGTTTAGGGTGTTTCGTTTTTTCACCATTTTCGATTTGAAACACGTTTGGGGTCGTGTCTGCTAGAGTTTGACAATGATCATAAATATCAATGGCTTTTCGATTATGACGTCATTTTGATGTTCTAGCGCGCAGTTGAAGTTACGTCATACAGAATTTCCCCGCTTTAGACGTATCTCAAAAACGGCACTCCCTAGGAGGTTAGGAGTGATGTCAAAATGCGCGGAAGGATCGATTTTCTATACCTTCGCCGAAGACCCAAAGTGCTTATCTGCTTCAGAAAAAATGTCATTCGAAAAACATTGAACTTAATCTATTTTGAAAACGTGTGCGCATTTTTTTCAATTTTGCTCCCCACATTATGCTTAATCCTTTTCTAATTTGATTTCTTAATCTTTTGTATTTTATGGCATCACCACACAAATGTTGAACAACACCATTCATTCTCATTTCTACTTCTGCATTGTACATACAGCTATGTTCGTAGCCGTAAGTGAGTAGCACTCATATGCAGCTTCATATTATCGCAAAGTTTTATGCTCACCAGTTCTTTCAGCTTGCCGATTCTTCGTTCGCCCTGTCGTTGTTTTCAACTACTTCCAACACTATGTTGATATATTGTGACAAGAGATGCAAGACGCATCTTTGCTTTGCGTTGTGAAAAAATGTTTTAATCGGGTCGGTCGTTTCATTAGCCTTGATTTGATATCTACCGATGGTGGCAAAGAACCCGTTTGAAGTGCCACCACATACCAGGAAGGCACTTCAAACGGGTTCTTTGCCACCATCGGTAGATATCAAATCAAGGCTAATGAAACGACCGACCCGATTAAAACATTTTTTCACAACGCAAAGCAAAGATGCGTCTTGCATCTCTTGTCACAATATATCAACATAGTGTTGGAAGTAGTTGAAAACATTAACAGGAAGAACTGGTGATCAAAAAACTGTGCGATAATATGAAGCTGCATACGAGTGCTACTCACATACGGCTACGCTACGTGCATTCCTGTATGTACAATGCAGAAGTAGAAATGTGAACGAAATGAGAATGAATGGTGTTGTTCAACATACGTGTGGTGATGCCATAAAATACAAAAGATTAAGAAATCAAATTAGAAAAGGATTAAGCATAATGTGGGGAGCAAAATTGAAAAAAATGTGCAGATCTTTTCAAAATAGATTAAGTTCAATGTTTTTCGAATGACATTTTTTCTGAAGCAGATAAGCACTTTGGGTCTTCGGCGAAGGTATAGAAAATCGATCCTTCCGCGCATTTTGACATCACTCCAACTTCCTAGCGTGTGCCGTTTTCGAGATACGTCTAAAGCGGGGAAATTCTGTATGACGTAACTTCAACTGCGTGCTAGAACCTGAAAATGACGTCATAATCGAAAAGCCATTGATATTTATGATTATTGTCCGACTCGAGCAGACACGACCCCAAACGTGTTTCAAATCGAAAATGGTGAAAAAATGAAACATCCTATTGTTCATAACTTCCACTCTGAAACTTATGGCTTGGTGTGCTTCACTGCACTACATTAGCGATTTTAAAATCATACAAATGTCTTGGTATATGCACGATTTTTAGCAATGCTTGCTTTCACCTTACCTTGTTGTTCGTTACTATTGAACGGGACAGCGCTGTTTCGAGCCAGCAGGCCTTATCAGGTTAAAGGTATTTTTATCCTTCGGTGTGATTGACATTAAGTGAGCCAATCACCTCCCCTCATTATTATACCCAAAGAAATTTAACTTTTGTGGTACGTAACATGCCAGTAAAATATCTTTGCGTGGCCACGGTACTACTATGAACGACATCATGCTTTCTGGCTTGCTGATATTGTGGTTTGACGTTACGACAGTAAAATCTACGACTTCTATATATTTCTGCGTTTTTTATGTTTTTGTGATTATCCGTGTTTCATTTTGTAAGCTTGCATCAAGACGGACTGTATTTTTTGCAGTTGCTTCGTCGTATGAAAGAAGAACAGATGCGCAAGCTAGCTTTACTGGCTGAGCAATATGAAAAATCTGTTACAGAACTAAATCAAAAGCAATCGGTAAGTTGTACGTTGTTGGTTGCCTTGCCATTCAAAGATGGGAGCACACCGTTAATGTCTCTACCAAAGGCACAAAAAGTAGACTTACCGGCTTCTTCTCCACACTGTCCTTTAATGCTGAGCGTCGAGCAGAAAAGTTGTGAATACCGATTTTTGATGAGATTCTGAATTGAACCCCAGTCTTCAACACTATTCATTCAGTCATCTGATCGGTTAAATTTGCAGATCAAACTCTCCGACGCTCAAGAGAAGGAACGCTCATCGTTAAACACTCAGCTCCAGCAAGAGTTGGAGATGTTGACTGCTTATCAATCCAAGGTGAAAAAAGTAACTGAATCTCAACACGAGAGGGAGCTGAAGGACCTAGAACAAAAAGTGTCCTTGCGTCGAGCGATGCTTGAACAGCGGGTAAGTCTAGAGTAGGCATTAAAGAATAATAATACTTACGGCATTAAATTACTGTGTCACATGTAACTTTTTAAAGCGTGCTTCTTGTAAGCTAATTTTATAGGACTTGGTGACCATACTTTTGGACCGCTTTGTTTTGCTTGTCTACAAGTTAATTGACATGTATTAGCTCAATCGGAAAATAGTAGAAATGTAATCAGTTGATTTTTTTGAATTTGAGAGAATTTGAAAATGGTAAAAATGTAATCTCTACTTTTTTTGCTTGTCTTCTAATTAATCGGCATGTATTAGCTCAATTTGAAAATAGAAGAGTAATCAGGAGATCACACATAGTTGCTCTAGGGTGTATTTTTAACACTGGCTTTTCTAATGTTATCAGGAAAACTTTGGAGTTCAAAGCCTTAGTTTACCACTAGGTGGTTGTGCTTGCAAAAATTTAAATTATTGTCGCATTTTTATTTATTATTAAAAATGTTACTTTTTGTAAACATCTCGAACATCCTTTGCTTGTTTATTTGTTTACTTTTAGCTTCAAGCGATTAATTTATGCATGACGTATTATTTAATAAGAAAACTTACCTACTTTGCTGGTTTCGAAGTTTTACAAAGGTTAAAAGTTTCTCTTCGTTTAGAAGGGAAATTTAGATTTTGGGTGTCTTTCATATCCAGAGATTCTTTTCACTTTGTTAGATGGAGGAGGAAACTGTGAAGTTGGAAGCTGAAAGAAGCGAGAGGATCAGACGACTCCTCGAACAACAAGGAAGAGAGATTGAAGCATTTGATGATGAGAGTCTTAGATTAGGATTCTCGACAGTTGTCATCACTAACTACGGAGACAGGGTAATTTTTTATCTGTTACTGCATTAAAATGAGTAGTATCCTGTGTTGGTGTCTTGGTGACAACTATTTGGCTCTACTGTATGTTCGTCACCAGCTTTATCAAGCATAGTGACATGAATTTTTTGAAGTTTGTGAGGTTAGAACTGCTCAGAAAAACGCAAATTCGCTTCACCATATCTCAAACTGCTTTTAAAAATAACAGCCTTATTTTTTTTTCAAACATCAAACGTCCAAAAGTTTGATGTTTATTGTTTTAAGATGTTCTGTTTGACTCACCGGGTTTGTGTAGTGGTTAAAGACATTGCTATCAGTGCGGCAGGTCTGGAGTTCGATTCCTGTGCCGATCAAATCGGAAGCTGTCGCCAGCGGCTCGCACCGCTGTAATGTTTCTGTGTTGCCCAGGCGTTCAGCCGCGGAAATGGGCTCCGTCATTTGTTGCGAGCTTCACGACTTCATCGTAATACTGCGAGTTTAATGAAGATTTGATGTTGATGAATTGTTTCTGTTTGTTTTTGTTTCCTCTAGAAAAAATTTACATCTCCATGTAAAAACTCGTAAAAGAGGATTGCGGAGTTAGATGTGTCAATATTGTTTGTGGATGATTTTTTGGAATTATGAACTTTCGTGTTTAGGTATTTGTCGATCCTCATGTTCGTGGAGCTGGTGATGGTAAAAGCGGAACTTCCCCGCATCATCCATTCCATGTATCCGCTTCTACATCCGCTCTTCCACTTAACCACCATCCAGGAGTCAGTCAAAATGCAATGTCTCGCAGCAGTAGTGGCACGAGCTTACGCCACGATTTATCTATTCCTCATCCAGAGCATCTTCAAAACTCCTCCTACATCCAAAGATCCTCCAGAGCTAACTCAGACGTGATCCGACGCTCCAACTCCCCTAGTAATCACAGTCACAACCGCCAGAGTTCCGGAGGTGGATTCAACCGCTTCTCCATCAGTAAATATCGACAATCTGGGAACTCGAATCGAAACAACAGCACTCGAATCAGCCCTAATCTTCAAAGAAGTGTGTTGGACTCGAGCGAGACGATGCCTCCTGGTCAAGGAAACAAGAGCAGTCCCATGATGGGACAACGTCACCTAGGTACTGTTGCCGTAGATCAACATGCTGCTTCGATGCTCCATAGAGTGGCAGCTAGTCGGTCTGGTGACGAACGACAGCATCCAAGAATTCAAGAGGAGCGATCTCTAGCCTCCGGATCTTCCCATTACGGTTCAATGAGCTCGTTAAATCCTCCAGGTCCTCCATATGCTCATCATGTGAGCCATCAGCGTAGCAGAGCAGGTCGCAGCTTGGATGAAGGAGACCCAACCTCATTATCATCTAACACGTACGCGATGCTCTCTTCAGCATCCAGTGGTGTCCCTGGACGTACAAGTCCGTCCCGTCGTCCTTCTGGGCTTGAAAAAGCGTCCACATCTCGAAACGGACACAATAGTCCACACATGGGAATGTCTTCATTGGAGCAAGCACAAAGGTATGGATCACAGAGCGCGTCCCAGATGCAGCGTCTTCATCCGACCCGGATGTCCGGTACATCCTTTTCATCCTCGTTCCATTAACCTCCTTTCATTGCATATTTCAAAATTCAAACGTTCAAGTAAACGTACTACGTTGTTGCGCATGCATGGCGGGAATACCTACCTAGTAAGCACTGTACCTACCTACTAAGAAATGCCAGAGTCGAAAAAAGTTGTACTCCAGTCAGCAATATCCGGAGTCTCTTGAGATTTAGACTCCAATCTTGTCCCAAACTCACGAAATTCTGCTCCGGTTCCTCTGAAACCTAGAAATAAAAACTCCCACGCCATATTTTTGGCGTCCACAAGCACCACTTTAATACCGCTTCAACTTTGGATCCAGTTTTGACGTTAACATAAACTCCAACTCCGGTGAAATTCTTTCAACTCTGCAATAGGTTCCTGGACAACTCTGGCACCAATGAAGTGCTGAGAAACTAACAGACCTAGAATCAAATCCGCTAGTGATATCCCTATTCCAGTGAACGGATTTGTTGAAATTAAAACCTCACGCTTAATAATGAAGCATCTGTAACTTGATTCAAAACCATGTTCAGTGTTCCGGGATGCGTCGCAATTGCTTCGTGTGCTGTTAGTCAGAACTTCTGCGCGAACATATTGAATTCCAAGTGAGAAATTGCACTACAATATTAAGCACCGACGAATCTTTCATAAGTTCAAACATTTTGAGTCGCTGATAGGCGATGACAAACTATTTTACTACATCAGATATTTTTCGACGTAATTTTAAGTTTGGGGCTTAATTTGCTGTATTATTAAGTGTGTCCAGTATTAAGAATTTTAATGAAAGGTAATTGTTTCTGTGAAATGACCATATTCATAGACTTAAACTCATGTCACTAAAGTATAGTGAGCATTGTAATACTCGCTCTGAAACTAGTCGATTGGAAAAGTGTGTTGTGTAACAACTTGTCTAACCAGTACGAAATTCCACTCAGCTACCTGTTTTTTCGTAAATTTAGTTTTTCGCTTTTAACACTTTAAAATTAATATTTTTGAAAAAGTTTCAATATTTTTCGAAATAATTTAACTTGTGATAAAAAAAACATAAAGCATAAATCAGCATGTTTTGCAGTTATTAAAATAATTGCTGCTTTGTGGTTAAAATGCACACTGCAAAGTTCTGCTGATATGTTTTCATTTCATAGTAAATTTTAATGTCTGGCTGCTTTTCATTTAGCAGTTAAATAAATAATTTCAGCTTACTTTATCGCGTTTTAGACACAATCATAAAATTGCTGCGAATTTCAAAATCTTAATTCTGTGTTTTAAATTTTGAGCTGTAATTATTTTGTGTATTGACGGTGTAACTTCGTTTTTTTCATTCTCATCCAAACGAAGTTTAAACGTCTTCTATTATTTTCTTGTACATACTTTTGACAACTTTTAATGTGCATAAGGCCTGATTATTCTTCGTGATTTGCTGTAGATTATCAGGCAAAATACAAGTGGTTCGGACAAGAGTGTTCTGCGTTATTACTCGACTAGTGAGAAAGGTGATAGGCTTGAAACAGGTCCGGATATGGACAATGAGAGGCCCTAGGCTATGTTGACTTGAGATATGCCACTAGTGATCTTAGATTGGTGATCCGACTCATTTTTAAGTAAATAAAGATTTTCATGGTCGGTCTCCGAAAAAAAACAGGTCTCTCCATGATAGAATCCAGATCTTTTGCTCGTGACGAGGCCTCTTGTTTCTCCGAGGCCCTGTAGGCTTCACCCTGCGTAGCTTATCGGTAAATCCGGCCCTGGCTAGAAGAACATCGTTAATAGTACATTTTTTTCGCAGCCAGGCAATTCATTCAATAGTGTATTAAATTTCAATGGCATTAATGTACATCCGTTATGATAACATTTAAGTCTCTCATTTGTTGAAACTGAGGTCGATCTCGATGAGCTTTTTTAAAACAGTTGTACTCGAATAAAACCACCGAATTGAAATAAGATATTGTAAGCCAAGCATGCTTGCCCTCTGCACAGGCTTTAATATTCTAGTATTTCCAAAATGTAGGGCTAGGAAGCAATGTTCCCTCTAATTTTTTGTAGCCTGTGTGCGCAGAAACTTTGGCGTGTGCGCACGTTTTTAGAAATGACTAACGTTTGTGCAACAACCCAGCTATTAACAACAAGTAGCGCAATTTCTCTAGTTTATGTTACTGCTGGTACATTTTTCGCTCACGGTGGACGGTACATTTTGCGAAGAAATGCATCCTTTTAGCAGAACCTAGAACAATTTTCCTCAACTTGCCAACCGAGAGCATTGCTTCATGATGATATGTCTGTGCGCAGAATATTTACGCGTGTGCGCAGTCTCTGAAAGCCGTGTGCGCGCGCACACGCGCACAGCTTAGAGGGAACACTGCTAGGAAAGCCCAGTGACTATTTTAAAATGCAGGCATTTTATTAGGGTTATGTTTTGGAATGGACTTCAATCAAAGTATCGAAATTGATGAAGGAATTCTGATAAAACTCATTGCATTAACTTTCCAACTGCTATAGCATGGCTAGGCGGCTCGACTAAATTGAGGAAGACAGATTACACACAACCTGGAATTTAAAGCTGCTTTGAGATTCGTTTTCAATTTCATCTTGCGTGGTTTTCGTGGAAGTTGTTAGAGCGGTGGCATCAAATAAACAAGTAATTGCTGAACCAAAATATCAAATCAGAAAAATCAAATCTTCATTATGCTCGCGGTATCACGCTGAAGCGTGTAACGAGTGGCGGGGCCCATCTCCGCGGCTTAGCGCCAGAGCAACACAGAAAGGTCGCAGCGATGACGAGCCGTTAGCGACAGTGTCCGATTTGACCGGCACGGGAATCGAACCCCAGACTTGCCTCGCCGAAAGCGATGTCTTTAACCACTACCCCAACATTCCGAAATAATACACCCAGTGATCCCGATCAGTGGCGGCGTCAAGGGGGGGAATGGGGGGGACAAGTCCCCCCCACTTCTGCTCAGACCCACTTTTGTAAATCGCGCAAAACCGTTAATTTTTTTTTTCTGGGGTAGGAGAGAGGGCAGACGTATACACCCTTCTGGTTTCTTTTCCTTTCTTTAAAACACGACAAAAATTTTAAGAAGTCACTAGATAAATTGTCCAGGGAATTCAGAAGTAGGCCTACATAATTTGACCACATGATACTACCTTTTGACCGTTACGCTTCTCATATTCTGCCAGTCCCATTGTTTTTTAACATTTTCAGGATTTTTCACTTTTCGTTTTCATTCCTTACAGTGATACTGTAATGATACACCATATGTTTCACTAAATTTGGTCTATTTGAAGGGTAGACTGTTTTTTTTAATAGCCTACTTTGAAGTACAGTGGTGTACTGTACTACAGAACCGGGCTACTAGGCACGATAACAGAAGGCAATGTCAATTTCTGAACAATTATGCTCACTAGTATCCAGGCTATTTTCAAGAAGTTTTTACTGGGGGGGGCAATTTCGTAGTGATAAAGTAGCAATTAACAAGTTTTTACTAAAGCGATTAAAAAGGCTTTAAAATCCTTAGGAGCGTATAATCGTATTGCCAACGTCATTAAGGCCACAATCGATTTTGACGGAAGCGATATAAAATAGAATTGTGCTTGTCAACTGCGCTTGCATCTTTTGTACAACTGTATATTCATGAAAACTGTACTCTTCATAAAATGCAATATTACCTTTTTAATTCTCAATATAATATTCTGGTGCTTATAAAATGTAAATATGACTATTTGATGGAATTAAATGATGCAGCAGAAATTAGATTTAGCGCCATGCTAACCACGCTACGCCAGTAACATCAGAAGAAGTCCACGCAATAAAGTACACAGTTTAGATTTGGGTATAGTATCGGCGTCATCTCCCTTATATCGATGGGCAGTCTTAAAAAACACTTTTTGGGTTAGCTTTGAAAAATCCTATTTGAGAAAGAGATTAAGACAGTTTTCGTCTGGCAGTTTGGGGATCAATTACTAGAATAAAAATAGCTTACCCAAAAAGCAGTCTTCAAAGCTAGCTACCCATTCATAAAGGAGTGATGAAGCAGGTATGGCTGCGGTGCCACAACCTTCCCTCTGTGCATATAGTCATATGCCTTTGCGACATAAAAAAGAATTTTTCTACGAGCAGTTGTCACAAACTGCCGGTAGTATTGTCATCATTTCTAGTTTGACTAATTATTACTGCTATTTACATGAAACAAGAATCAGTCGAAATGTTTGATATTGTACATAATGCATGGGCAACTTTTTGTCATTGGGGGCCAAAATGTGCATTTGGAACTTGACTGAGGGCCGTAGCCGTAATTGTGATTTTAAGTGTAATCTAGGTACATATTTTTGTGGGGTTTGGATTGTATTCATGTAATGCTATTTTACATGCAATGTGTTTTCAATTTTGTTTGCACAGGGATATCCATAAAAAAATATACCTATATTGATATAGGCAGCATTTTCATCATATTTTATCTGTAATTTCTGTATTGACATATAATTGTAATAATGAAAATGAAAAATTTATTGAACCCAATGAATTGTCAATCTTAATATGTCAGATATGTTATAAAACTAATAGTAATGTTTAATTAAATTACTTTCGAATGGTAAATCTGGGCTTGGTGCTTTTTCACCAACGTGTCAATTTTTGGTGCTATGCTGGAGGCGGCCACTCTTAGACTATTTTCAAGACGACAATCTGTCAGCCTTGATCTAGTTTTTGACTTAGCGTGCTTCATTTTGGTGAACAGTTGCTCGCAGATACAAGTTCTCCCAAATAGTGACATTTTCTTTCGGGCTAAATCTTTCGTAACACACATTATATAAAATAAATGAATATCGATATATTACATAGGCCTACAGCCCTAGAAAATTTATTGGCGGGCCGGATGAGAAGCCTTGGCGGGCCGGATTTGGCCCGCGGGCCGTAGGTTGCCCATGCATGTTGTACATGATATGAAAATTAAAGTCAAGAATGAGATTGGACGCCCATATTTTACCCTGTCAACAGCGTAAAATTTTCTAACTTGCTTGATCCATTTTATATTGTCTTTGAAAAGCTTACATAGTACAACGCCGCAAATAATATTGTCAAAACTCAACGCAATCAACTTAAAAATACCCAAGCAAACACTATATTGTCTTGTGCCCGCTTGGCCCCACAATTAGTGTTTGTGCCTACGTGTCTAGCCTTGTGAGTCGAAACGTTTGCATCGCTGTTTTTAAAACTTGCTAACGTGTTGACGTGCGTAAAAAATGAGAATCATTTTCATTAGATAGATTTTCATCAGATTTAACAGCTCAAATAGCGAAGTGGATAGAGGGTCTGCCTGTGTAGCAGTAGACTTTGGGTTTAATTCTGAGTCGGGTCAAACCAATGACTGAAACATTGATATATACAGCTTCCTTGCTTGACGCTTAACACTGAAAGGACAGTGTGGAGATTCAACAACAACAACAACCATCGTTTATTGTTTTTTTATGTTTATGTTTTTCTATGATTCTACCTTAAAGTGGTAGACAGCTGGCAGCTAGACTCAAACACCGAAAGGTCATTTCGCTGTCTCAACTTGGCCAATAAAGAAGCTGAATCGAAACCTTGACCTTAGTCTTGCACCATCTTGCACGCGATGCAAGCATATGAAAATAGCATAGTAGGACTATACCTTTTCAAACCTACGTAATCTCGCTAAACCTACAACGTTAGTGCTTTATGTTTACTTACACAGAGCCGCAACCAGGGGGGAGCGCGGAGCCCCCCTGAAAAAAATTTCGCCCCCCCCTACAAAAAATTGGTTACTGTAATACATAATACCAGTATAGGTAATTTGGCCCCTCTAAAATATTTTTCTCCCCCCTAAGCATTTGCTTCTAGTTGCGGGCCTGTACTTACATAACTCTCATTTTTTTGAAATGTAGCAAATTGTTTTTTATGCCCTATCTAGCTACACTCCATTACTCTCTTCTGCTAGACCAAACTTTGCAGTAAACTAGTGAAATAAGACTGTTGAGGGCTTTGTAGTAGGCATTGGGACAACCTGATTAATAGATCATTGCGACATAGACGAGTTGCCTGGGCGCATTCAGATCGTAGGTTACTTTGGGTGAGAATCAGAACGTATTCAACTTAAGAAGATCAATCTGATGTTATTCGAGTAGGCCTACTTGTCATCACGAGATCAACGCTTCACTATTTGTGATTGCCACAAAAGTTTAAAAGTATAATACAGTATAATCCATTGAACAAGCTATTACAGTAACTTCCAAAACACGTTTTGTAATGTTAAAAAAAAGTATGTAAAAAATGTAAGTATGTAAAAAACACATAATGTTAAAAAAAGGACTGATAGTATCCTATTTATACTTCATAATAAGTCCTCATTCCGACGAAAAATCTTCCTCGATATACGTCAGAATGCACTAGACTAAATTAATTCTAAAATTTCGAAATTTTTGGGGGAGGCTCCCCAAACCTTCTTGAAAGAGTCTATATTTTTACAAATTTTCGTCGCTTGGTTTGTCCCCTCACTTATTTCTGGCTGGCGCCGCCCTGATCCCGATATAGTCGGAAAAATATGTAGGGAGAGAAGACACAAACACGGTTTTAATTTTCAGCTCTTCGCAAAATCATAATCTTGCTCTTCTGTCACAAAAGAAAGCTGTGAAATTGCTATAAGATTTTATCTACTACTTTTAATCACGGAGAGTTTCGGGCTCGACTCGTTGTTTTGTGAATTTTGAGTTAAAAAATTATTTTGTTTATTTAATAGAAGATAGGTCAAATGGTGGGAGTGCTGGGAGCAAAGTTTTAAAAAATGCCAAATTGAGAAAATGTCTCTGGAGTTGCATCCATATTTTTATTTTGAAGCAAAACACGTATTTTAGTTAGCGCTCTGTCGGCGCGCAATCGAGCCTATTATGCTCAGTTTCAGTATTTTCTCTCAATAAGATGAATTTTTCGCAGATTTCAACTACTCCAACCATGTGACCAGAGATGGGCACGATAAACCTTTCTGTACTAAAGCGATAAAAATGCGCTGGGTGATACCGATAATCGATAAATTTCTATTTCTTAAAGCGATATCGGTAATCGATAAATTATCACCAATAAAGTTGTCCGATAAATGTGGCGGTAAATTTTGAATGTGCTTGACGAAGTTTATTTTGTAGGTCAAATTGCAAAAATGTTTTTCTAGATTTTTCACGAAAAGAGAGTAGTTTACGGACTCTGCCGTGGCATTAAACAAAACGAAGAGATTTTTTAAAATTGCAACCAAACTTTATGGACCCCGTGTGCTTTTCCATAGCGCCAACTCACTAACTTTGAACATTGTGTGCCTAAAGAATCGTGTATCGTTATAATTTATCGGCAATAACAAAACATATTACATAAGCGATATCGGAAATCGATAAACCAAACCTATTTTGAGCGATAACGATAATCGGTGATAAATTATCGCCGATAAATTATCTCGACAAATGCCCATCTCTGCATGTGGCATTAAACTTCGTACGGCGCGGATTCGCCTTCGAGAATATACCAAGGAAAGAAACATTACTCTACTGTGATCACGTGAGCGTGACATTGCTGTTTCAGAGAAGAATGCGCTGGGATTGATAAGCTACAAGTCAGGGGCATAAAAGGCTGCTGAATTAAAAGCAAAAACAAAAAAGCGAAAAAAATTAATTGCAAAAAGCTCAGACCGCGAGTCCGCGACAGTCAAATAACAGAAGTCCAGCACCGTCCAGTTTGCTATCGAGCGATTCTTGGTGAACATTGCCCGTTACAATCTCAAGACTGACCACTGAGCAATCATGGTTTTGTCGTGACAGAGCTGGGACAAAACGAAGGAGCGAAGCCCGACCGAGAAGCAGGCATGTGTATCCAGAAAAATATTTCAGGGGGAAAGTGTTGATGTGAATAACTGAATGGCTGAGTGGTATAAGAGCGTCTGCCTCGAAAGTTGTAGACTCAGGTTTGATTCCGAGTCGGGTCAAATCAATGACTTTAAAATTGTTATTAACAGCTTCCCTGCTTGATGTTCCGCATTAAAGGGACAGTGCGGACAGTGGAGATAGGACCGCTCTGCCATGCAAATATTATCTAGAAATATATTTCGTCCTTAAATGGACATCATCAGCAGTAGCGTACACCTGTGGAAATTATTGGGGGTGATGAATCATTGCAGCGTCAACTAAAACGTCAAGATCGTGTCAACTTTTGGGGGGCTCCAGACCCCCCGGGGCTGTTATTCTTTGCACGTTACCTCGTTTCAAAAGTTTTGAGACTATGAACATGAACTTCTTCAACTATTACAGACTGAACAATATTTACAAAATAACATGCCGGTACAGAAAATAAGCTGAACATTTTCGTACAAATTGACAGTCCTTCATTACAGCCTGGTCAGAAATAAAAAGTTAACGCATGGCAAACTAATATAAGCGGAAAGCAAAACAGCAAGGCAAGGGTCCCCCTTTTGCTTTTCACTTGAATTAGTTTGTCCTGGGCGCTTTACCTTTTCATTTTCGATCATGTTCTGGTGAAGAACGGCAGCGTGGCCGAGTGGTTGTCGGTAGCGTGGCCGAGTGGTTCGGAGCGTCGTTTTTACGACAGCCATGATCGCAAGGTTGGTGGTTCAACTCTCATCCAAGCCTCGTTGTTGCGTCCTTACATAAGATGCTTCACGGCAATTATCTCTGCTTAGAGGAATTTCACAAGTAGCAAATTGAAGAAGTTAAAAGCAAAATTCAAGCGGAAAAATCGGAAACAAGGGCAACTCCTAAGCGAGTCTGGACTCGTCCCATGCATAGCGCCTCCGTCGCTTTCTCGTGACAGGAGGATAAAAATGAAGAAACCATCATCATCAAGGACGGTCGAGTTGTTCGAAAATGCTCAGCATATTTTTTGTATGTTATTTTCTAATAAAAGCGTTCTACGTTCTGAACTTATTATCTGTTGCTACAATATGGATAGTTGAATATTAACAATCTCCTCTCTCCCAAAGTTACATTAGGCTACGAGCTGGTAGCAAAGATAAAGCAAATATGCAGATAGCTGCTGCGAAAAGTGATGAATCAAATAATATTGATTGATTAATTAAAATGGTCACTAATTGTGACAAAACTTTTACCTCACAAAAAGCAAATCCATGGAAACGTAATAACCTGATTATTACTAGATGGTAAAATAATCTTACGTCATTATTCATGAACTGTGTAGTGACAATCAACAAAATCTTGGATCACAATGCATTATCGGCTTAATCGTACCGGTCTCCTCTGCCAACCGTCACCTGACATCAAAAATATTTTATAGCAATCGTGTAACAACTTCTTCCAATACTGGGGGTGTCGGGTGATAAATGCATTATCATCCCCCATCGAAAAATATTGGGGGGATTCATCCCCCCGTCCCCCCCGGCATGTACGTTCTTGATCATCAATCTTATTCAGATATAATGTCCGTTTAAGGATGGAATGCATTTCTTAAGAGTATTGATGTGGTAGAGCGATCCTTTAGTTTTAAATAACATTGAGCGGACTAGCTGCTGTTAACAAACCCTTGAAATTTTTTGTGTAACGAGTTGTGAAATAAAAAGATCAAGGTCGTTTTAATTGTGTTCTTTGGTCTGTTAAAAAATGAGTATTTTGCGCGTTGCTGTTTGCGATTGTGCAGCTTGACTGCGTTTTTACCTGCACCAAATTCAAGAAACTTTGGCGCAAAATCGGCAAGCAATGCATGAAAAAACCCAGGCAAAAGTAGCCTACAAATCGGAAGTTTTCAACCTGCGAGCCGCGGTGCTGATTTCAGTGGGTCGCAGAGCTTTGCTAGAAAGCGATAGGCTATCAGCATTTCCTAGTCATGTTGTTATGCTCACTTTCCGCTTTTTCATAAAAGTTTTTTATTTGGGCCGCCGCCACATTTTATGATTTCGGTGGATGATCAGCAAACCTTGCTATAAACCTTTTGTAGTGTTCGTGCGTGGTGTACCTCGTTGGTGTAAGGTGCGGTGCCTGGTTTTTAATTTATGCAAGTTACAAAATGCCTACACGATGTAACAACCACCTTTTGAACACACTTCCAGCATCAACGTGCGATTCACATAGTTAAAATCAACAAGAAGTTTAAGTGCAAGCCTTTTGCCTCACCCTTTTAATGCGGATTCTTGGGCGCTGGCATTTATGAAAGGGCGAGAGATTTTAGAGAGGGCTCGCTCGCCTTTAGTGCCCCCTTCGGATGCGCCATTGAGCATAAGTCGCGCGCTTTATACAATTTATTACGCCTCTATCGGTTAAGGTCAAGTATTTTTGGGGGGACTGATCCACCTATATCTCCTCCAAAAATACGGCCTAGAAGAAAAGAATGCCAGAAACTGAAGCAAGAGACTGACAAACCGTTCCTCTTAACGTAAAATTGTGAATCAAAATTGCTATATCAAGGCCTCATTGCAGTAACACGAATGTTTCAAAATTTTTTGATTCTGGAACAAATACAGTGATTAAACGATTCGAACTTAATAAAAACTGGTGCAGAGGTGGGAGCGAAGCACAGGAGCTAAAAGCTTGATATAATGATTACGAACCAAAAAAGACTGAGAATCATTGGCCAATATGGTTTAGTACAATACATTCATAACAGAATGAAGAGACAGGCATCGCAACTAGTAATCAATTGTTTCTTTTTTTCCCATGATAACGCAAATGTCTATGAGAAATAGGAAACAATCTGCGTGAGAAAGAATAAGCACTGCGTGCTGAATAAAATGCATTGGGAAGATGTTGCTTTGCAACCGGTAATCCAGGGGCGTATCCAGGGGGGCCACCCCCCCCCCCCTTTCCCCCCGAAGATAAATGCACAAAACTTTCGTGGTATAAAGGTGATATACGTATAAAGGACAATCTGAGGGCATGATGACCTTTTTTTGCTCTTCACTTGACTTTGAGCGGAAAATTGGTCATCTGCGAACGTGATGACCCTTTTTCTTTGCTCAGTGAAAATATATCCGGCCCTGCTGGCATGGCTTCAAATTGCGCCCCCCCCCCCCCCCCCCCGTTTCAAATTCCTGGACGCCCCTGGGTAATCACTCAACCTTTCTAAACTATAATTATGACCGAGTGGCTGGAGGATAAGACTCGGAGCTGTTTCCGAATTGGGTCAAACCAATACTTAAAATTTCGTATGCACAGCTTCCCTGTTTGACGTGTACGTTTAAAGGGACAGCATGGAGAATAATTTCACAAGTTTTCTTGCTGCGTTGTCGGGAAAAGCACTTAACAGCATTAACCGTTTTGAAGCGGCAGTGAAGTGTACGGTAACGCCTTGACCAGTTCATATAGCTTCCTAGTCGCTTTTTTGTGAAAGATAAGAGTGTTAGTATTTATTGCTACTAACACTAGGCTACTACTAGCACTACTGCTAATAAGAATAATACATATGACCGGCATATAAAATCCACGACTTCACGTTCTATCTCCGTCGTCTTTTTTTGCGGATAACTAAACAAACTGTTTTTGTTTAACAATCTAAACAAACCGGTTAGCACAAGATCAAAATTTTCAATAGATTAAAAATGGAAAAAATGAGAAAAACTGAATCTGTCTATTTATTCAGTAATTGTGAGCTATTGTTGTGCCACACTCAATTGTTTAGTTTCGACCCAGCAGTGAATTTGGTTCAAAGAGTTTTTTTGGATGTTTCGAATCGATTTTTCTGATTTAATGGTGATGAATTAAAGCGGTTTCTTCGGAAGAAAACGTTACAAAAAGATTCCAATCTGCTCCATTTAAAAAAGGTTCTTCTTTTTTTAAGCCACATACGTAAATGCAGCTTAGGTTTTTTATATTAGTGAATTTCATGCATCATGGAAGATGTCGTAGTTCAGAATCGAACCCGCGAAGTCATTTCCGGAGCTCAATGCGCCAACCACTATTTCTTTTTTTTCAAGCCACTTAATTGCAGCTTCGGATTTTTGTGGTATAGTGAAGTACATGCATCATGGAGATGACCTAGTTGAGCATCGAACCCGAGAAGCCAGCTTCGGAGCCCAATGCACCAACCACTCGGACAACTCCATGTGCACCAACCACCATTTCCTAACTCCTCCCAATAAGAACCAAGACGTGACTACATAGTGACGTGATATAATCGTTTCTTTAACCGTAATTAGTCGCTATTGTACTATAAAAAGACGTACTACTTACTAAAATATTCTATGGCTCATATTTGCTTTGCAGCGTAGCTTAGTCAGACATCAATTTAATTGGGTTTTACATTTTTCAAGCGAACGCTCCTAGGAAATGAGCAACGCACTGACTTCCTCATGTTATGTAATTTGATCACTTGATAAGTGTTATAGAAATATATTAACCGTTCTAAACAAGATTTATCAGCTTTCCATGCAGTTAGTGCGAATTTAATATATTTTTTTATCAAATGACGAGTTCAGCTAGAAGTAAACTAAGGTTTTAGTGAATCTGCTTTAAAAAATTTTATTGAAATGAAACAGCAATATTTATTTTATAAAAACTAGTTGAAACTGAAGTGAATAGCTCAGTGAGAAAAACTACACAGTAAGTGATTTAGCCTGTAGCCTACAAGTCAGCAGTCACCAGAGATTTGCATTTGCTTCGCAGAGAAGTTGAGGGATTACTTTATCAGCGATTAATAATGATAACAAAACTTTCCTGCTTCGTCTCGCAGGCAAGGGGGACTCGAGCCATATTGTTGGGGGTCACTTTACATTGGATTACATCATGAGTTCCTCATTCTGAAGGATGAGTATACTTTTTACATGAGTACGGTTGATGAGGGCTAATAGCTCGAAACAGCGCTGTCCCGCTCGATGGTGCACTACCGTGTTACACTAGCTAACTTTTCAGTAACATTAAGTCAATGATGAGCTTTTATAAGGTAATTGGCAAAAACACTACAGCGTTTGATGACAACGGCAGGTTTTGCCAATATGAACAGCCTTGTTTAGACTTCTGGACAATAAGATTCTTCATCCCTGACACATACCCATGTCAGCTGCTGTAGGCATAGGTAACTAGTGGAGTATTTGTCCTTCAACTAAACCAAAATGAGAAAGGACAAAATCATAAGCTTCTGTATACATTCAGCATTTTTATGCTTACAGAAGAAACTAACTGACTTTTTCGCTTTTGAAATACGCTTTGGAGAATTTTAATCATCGAAATACGAGAACTTTTGGTTTTGCAAAAAAAAATCTATTCCAAACTTCAAATCAATTTTTTTTAACATAGATATCTGAGTGTTCGAATTATCAAGTCCATATAGTTATTCCATTTTTTTCATCAAAAAGGACAAAATCAGACTATCGTATTGGCTCATCATTATTGTGTAATAGCGTAGAGGCGTATATTCTATTTTCTTCGCTCAATGGCGTAAGAAACTCCATACAGATCTAACATAAGGGCCAGCTCATTCAAATTTAGCTAATTATTCGATGGTCCAATAACATTCATACGGGCGTTAACAATAATTTCATCATAGACTACATCTGGTTCTTTGAATTTTGCATTTGTTGCCGCAGTCAATGGCTAGGTTGTAAAAAACTATCATGTTTCCCAAACAATCTGCGTCTTGGAAACATTAAATAAAACTTTTGCGACGATTTTGGTGTAACAACTGTCTGGTACCGTAAAAAAATTCATTTTATTTTACTGTATGTGCGTTTGGGTATATAGCTAGGTACACACAAATACGAAATCGGGATATGAATTTACAAGTCAACCTGTTAATGTCATATTTTGCTCAGGCTGTCCTATATTTTTTACACGTTTGAACGTTGTACAAATTCCATGCGTATTGCATGCTCATTCAAATATAGACCTGATTGGTGAGCGCGCCAACTTTCTCTCAAGTGTTCCTTAACAAATTAGTCTCGCGACATTTGGTTTCACTTAATAACATTCGTACATCTTAGAACAAAGTAGTAAAAATACCAAACGGCAAAGTTGTAATTTAAAATAACTCCAGAGGTGCGTAGTTTGCATGGCTGTCAGCTTACCTGCACGGTGTTATAGAATAATTATGCTCTTTATTGTGGTCATAGGCAGTGGTGCAACAAAGTGGTAAAGTGGTAATGCACGGAACGCCGCTACGCAGCAGTTGGCAAAGGTTTGCAAAACGCCCCATATATATTAGCTCAAAAACCTGTACTATAAGGTTAGTAAACCTGCAAATAATGGAACTTATTGTAAATTTTGCATTAATGAGCCTATTGATGAATTAGACTGCATTAAATTCTTGTTAAAGTGCCGTTGAAAAGCATTCATCTTTGTGAGGTTTTCGCAGTTGACAATTGTTCAAAAAAAAATATGCGTTTCCATTACCACACTGCCTTTCAGCATTAACACCTCTGGTCATAGGTTAGTTACATGAGTTTACATTTCAGAATAAAATATGGTTTGTCAATGTTTATTGGCTTTGAACCAAGTATTGCACGTCGACGTATCGTCGATACACGAACACGCTTAATTATCAAGTAAATTCACTGTCGGCTAACAATTCTTTGAAGCAGGCAGGCATGCCTTCGACACTGCAACCAGTGCGACGTAATAGAAAGATTCATGAAGACAAAATCAAAAAAATTAGATTTCAGAGCACAATTGATCAAGATTTTGGGCTGTGAAACTTGGATTAGAAAAGCAAGTAATGAAACATAACCTAATTACGTATTTACTGTTATCTAACCAAAACGTCTGCGTAGCTTTTCATTCCTAATTTTAAGACCAGTGGCGAAGCGAGAAATTTTAAAATGGGGAGAAATTTTACAACTGAAAAAGGCAATGATGCTGGAAGTGAATGAGCAGCGAAAGCGAGGACGGCCGAAAATGGCATGGAGGAGGCACGTGGAAGAGAGTGTGAAGAAAGTCGGGTTGAAGAACGAGGAAGCTGCAGGTCGAACGAGATGGAGGGAAGGTGTGAGAGCGATCGCGGAGGAAATGAGGTGTATCCGGCCACCTTCGGTGATGAGGAAAAAACCGGATTGATACTGAATACATGATGATGATGATAATGGTGGGGGAGGGGGAGCATCAACTGCAAAACCCATCAGAAGAGTCTGACATATTTTAGTCACTTGCAACATTTGATCTTTTTTTATTATAAAAAAAATTCAAATGGGGGGAAGGGGCGCACAGTTACTCTCTTAAATACGCTCCTGGTAATTTTAAGACTATTCCAGCGTCTTTTCGACAACAGGCTGCTACTGTACGACACGGAACCGTTAGATTTTTACAAAAGTGCGATACAGAATTTCTGGGAAAGACTCGGTACGGAAATGCGGCATTATGTTTTCCGTCCGGTACTCTTTCATACTCTATTTTACTTTTTGCACTTTTGCTTACGAGTTTACAACGTCACGACGCCGCAGGTCGCCACTCGCAGTTGCGAACAAACCAATTGTGATGTCATAAATTTCTATATCATTTGTCTGTTGAATTAATGTTGTGTGCTGTATGTTAAGTATATTCGTGTTGCTGCCAAAGTTTTTTTCACGTAAATTGGTAAAAAAAGAATAATTATGTTATGCGTAAGCAGAGGTGTCCGGAGTCTGTTTTTGAGACTCCAACTGCACTCCTTCTCCAAACAAACAAACTCCGACTCCAGCTCCGGCTCCCGTGAAGGCCAGAAAGTAATATTTAAACTCCATTTTTGACTCCTGTTTCTCACGTCCACAAGCATGATTTCAGTTCATTTCAGAACAATAACTTGACTGACCTAAGAAATTGGTCAATCTGGTTCCGACTCCAGTTATGACGTAAAAGCAAACTGCGACTCCAGTCCGGCACCGGTAAAATTCGTTCGACTTCAGCTCTGCATCTGGCTTCTGAACATCTTTGGCGGAAAGATAGGGTATGCCTGTTACGGAACGGAAATATTTCGTATCATGCTGTTACGTACCGTATTCTTGCGAGGAGCAAAACTACGCTACGTTATTTTCGAGAGGTACGTACGACAGAAAATAATCTGTACCGTACGTCGTACCGAAGTAACCCATTGCTTTTTAATCAAAACAGAGAAGCCTGGGATACATTTATTTAGAGAGCACTAGTTTCAAAGTCTACAAATGGATAATACAAAGAAATCAAAAATATTTCGTGAAAATGTCAAAAAATGTAAAAATTGTAGCGTCACAACTCTAATGTTAATTTGAAATCTCAAAAGTCTTTATTTCTTGTTGCTGAAGTTGCTTAGATTAGTGGCGCGGCGTTGTTAACTTGTAGAAGAAAACATGTCGTAGCTTCACTGCGAGAAATCAAAATCTTGTTTACGTCATGTAATTTTTATCTTAATCAAACATAAACGATCTTATAAGCAGATTTTTATGGTAATTTGACGAACAACCTTTTCCTAGGCACTGATTAATGTATTATCGGACCGTGCAGGTGTAATAGCACATTGTTAGAAATAATTTGGTCTAATTGATTAGACCGATAGTCAAATGCATCTTTAATGTCAGCTGCGCCCATACACGAAACAGATTCTCGGACAAGTCGGTATTTAAGCAGAGACTTTGCAGAATGAGCATGGAGAGAATCCGGAGTCGGATTAGAGCCAAAGTTTGGCAGAATCGAACCTGGACTTAGCCTACGTGTTGAATCGGATTGGAGTCGGAACGAGAGTCACGCAAAACATAATCGTTTTTGTAGTGGCTTCGTCTCAACTTAATTGTTTATTATTTTCTTTTTAAAGCAAATTTGATCTATAAGTTAATACAATCTTTTTCATCAAAAGTCGCTATTCACTGGGAAAACATTTCCGCATTAATTTGTAGTCGTAGGTTATGTTATTTTCGCAACTGAAGTTTAGGTTCGTCTGAGTCCGACCTAGGACTCTTACTGTGGCTTATTGTTTCGGAATCGGAGTGGATCGGATTATTATTTCAAAAGGTCGGGTTGGATTCGGAAGTAGAAAATATCACGCTTGTCTCTGCTACTTTACGAACTCCTGAGTTTCCCCTTTTGATTTGGGGATTACGCATCAGAGACGTCCAGCGAGTTGGGCTGAAAAATTATTTTTTGCTAATTTTTAGTGGATAATTTGCATGGTCAAAAAGATAAATCAAATTCGCTGTTATTTGTTGGTCGAATATTCAAGAGGGGTTTGAGGTGTGGCTTTATGGATGGATTTTATACTGGTCTGCAAGTCATTTTTTGGAAAGTTGGCTTCTTCAAACCAAAAAAACGTATTTGCGTTGTTGTCTAAAAACCTCTGACAATTAGCGCCTTCACAAAACATGAGCTGGTTGGGTTGACCTGCTGGCTAACCCCCACACGACCAGTGTGTTTATGTCAGCGACATGGCCTAGTGGTACCGCGCTCAAATTACAGATCGTACGTGACGGGTTCGATTCGTGACTGGAGCCGATCGCATTTGACATGCGTAACGGGTGGCTGCTAACTCCAAGAGCGCAACCTCGTTTCACAGCCTCTCACAATTACTGTTGAATTTTCGCTTCGATATAATTTGAAAAGAATCTTAGTTATTAATCTATTCGGACTCACCAGACCCCTGCTCGTTACACTTCACAAAATAAGTAAATGTTTACAAGCTAATTGCGTTTGCTTGCATCCACCAAGTTGCTGAACAAAGTAGAAAGAAAAGGCATGTATAACTTAATCGCATAAGGAGCGCAGATGGACGAGCATTAATTATTACATATTCAAAATCAAAACAAGCACAGTTGAAAAACTTTCTCGCGCAACACTATCACTAGCATGACGTCACACACACGTCCGGAACTGACGATGAAATGTTCTCAAATTTGTCTCACACTCCCTGCGGTTTGTCTCTTCCTTTTCTCTCTTGTTTTTCTCTTCTATTCTCTTTCTTCATGCTCCTTTCTTTTTCGTCGATTGTAGGAAGTAATGCAGCCACGGTTTTTCAACGTACGTACTGTCAGTATTTTCAACGTAAGTGAAAAGCATGAGCGTGTATTTGCAGTAAATGGACTAAGAGTTTATACCACTCAAGAATGATTCAGCGTGAGAAGCAATGAATACTGAGAAACAGTTACACCCTGTTGAAAATCGCAAAGTACAGCTTGAGTATTTCTATGCTTTAGTGCCGGTATTCACGTATTCTGAACCGGCCGTTAGCTCAGTTGCAAAGCGCACGCTTTCGGTACGGGAGGTCTGGGGTTCGATTCCCGGGCCGGTCAAATCGGCACAGTGTCGCCAACGACTCGCCACCGTTGCGACGTTTCTTCGGAGCTGTGTAGCCCAGGCGCTAAGCCGCGGAGATGGGCCCCGCAACTCGTTACACGCTTCGGCGTAATGCGGCGAGTATAATGAAGATTTGATTTTTGATTTGATTCACGTATTCTATATGTTGTCTTGGCTACTTAAGGCAACTGGCGATGTTGCGAGTCTTATCAGTGTTATACCGACTATACCCAGAGTACGAGTTGAGACGAGATGATTAGAAGTTAAGGCGCCCGCAATCGACAAAAATTTATTCAATTTTGAAATCATTTTATGAAAATTATGTTGTTCATATCTAGTCTATTCTTCAGTAGTACGCGTGTCCATGCTTTGAAAGCCAGGCTACTTGAAATCAGTGTTTTACCTTGCTGGCTTTGTTGATAGCTGTTTCTCGCCTTTACTGTAATCACGTTATTGCTTGCTTCCTATTCTGGTTCATCTTGCGAGTGCCATAATAAGTTTATTTGGCAGTAGCTTTCAGCAATTGGTACTCGTGGTTTTTCAACGTAGTATCGGTAGTAGCCTAATTTGTGGCATTTACTGACGACTGAAACACATTAAAAATGCAAATCTGTGGTAAGGTTAGAGCGACAAACGTCATAGGTTAAAATAACTGAACGTTAGAAAGTGAGTCAACTAAAATAAAAAAGCTTGTCGATGGACGCTGCGTTCAAAACGGAAACTGAGATTAAAAATGAAACGCAACAAATGCGAAAACCTAGCCAGAAATATTCTCACCAAATCACAACCGCTGAACTTAATTTTCCAGCTTTCTCCTTAGCCATCAGTAATGCAAGCTTAGCCTCTGGCTCTAGTTTTAAGAATGTTGTTTTCTCGTTCGTCTGAGTGACACGCTCTATTTGTAAATCTTCCTCAGACTGGACTACTACGGCCAGGGCCGGCGCAAAGCTATTTGATGCCTTAGGCAAGCTTTAATTTTGATGCCCCCTTGCATACATATTTACCTTTAATAAGTGAGCAATAAAAGCGACAATGTTTTGGCAAAAACATTTTTATGCCCACAAAAAGGCATTTTGATGCCCTTAAAGCATGCCTTGAAGAGTGATGTCCTGGGCTGCTGCCTAGTTCGCCTAATGGACGCGCCGACCCTGACTACAGCTGGTAAATTACCCCATTGGAAAGACTGTGACCTGTGAGCAAGCGCAGCTGGAGATAGCTAATTATGTTTCAACAAAAACTTTTTATCTTTTCGTTTTGTCCTAGCGTAAGAATTGCAAACGTTACACGTACTTCTGATGATTACTAAATAGAAAAATACAAATGCCAGAAGAAACGACTTTTTTACGGCAATAACCGCAATTCTTCTGTCATCCACTGCATCCTTAGTTCGCTTTGTGATGATTATCATCATATTTGCGAATAATATTTGTGACAATAAGCGAATTAAAAAAGCAACGAAATTAACTTAAAATCAGTGTCAACTTCTAAACGAGTTTGGTTTCGTGGTACAGTAGCACCTTTGTCACTTTTGTTGCAAGTGAAAGTACTTTTGAATGGGCATGCTCTTGTCTCGAACCCGGTACTGTGGTTTGAGATTTCCAACTCTCTCAGTGCTTCTTATATATTAGTAAGTGGGGAACGCATAGCTGAAGAAAAATGGTCAATGACCTTGGCGTTTCCAAAGACTGCGTTACTCTCTCTTTCCGACTGAAGAGTAGCATAATGTGACCTAAAAAGATAGCTTACCTATGAGAGCGACCCAATAGTAGCCTAAAGCTTGGTTACATTTACTCTTTTTTTTTCAGATGTAAAGTAGGTAATTTGCGTAGGCTTTTGTAATAGATTGATTGCATTTTCTTGATCGTGTATTAAGTGTATGGAATTACTGGACCAGATGTGCTCTGAGTCATTTTCTTATTAAACCTCTTGACTCTTGTTTGGCTGTAAACGGATGCTTGTAAACTCACGGTCTTTACATTGATTATTTTGTGGCGTAACCAATTGCATCATCATGAGCGAGTCTATGGAAAAGACAATGAGAATGAGAACGTACGTTCTCAAAGAAATTCTTAAAACGGAGAAAGATTACGTGGAAACTCTAAGATTTCTTGTGCATGTAAGTCTTGTTGATACTATATAAAATACAGTAAGTTATAATAATAAATAATCATTTTTTTTAAAATTCAAAGTTATGTCTCCGCATAGCGGTTACTCAAATGCTCGCCCAACCTCATCCTAAGTGTGAAAAGCGGCTACGTGAGTCCGGTGAAATCAGGTCCAGCATGGCAACTATTGTGGTTGCAGTTGGGGATGGCCATTTCAGGATTTCAAATCCTACTTGGCAGTTGGCACATAAACGATGCGAGTTTTGGAATAAATTTAGCATCTTTTTTCATTGCCCCATCGTTTTGCACATTAATATTACTACTTCGCTCAATGGGGGCAATATTTACCCACTTAGGCAATCGCTATTCTACACCAACAATGCCAGCATCTTGTTTGATTCGCATACAAATACCATTGCCTCTACAAAATGACTATGATTGTGTTTTCTCATCTTTTCCGGGTTCAAACTTTGTTAGCTGCGTGGACTCCTCTAGTTCTATAATTATTAAATTTGTTGGCTCATACAATGCTAAAATCCAAATAAGTAGAAAATTGTGTTGTTGAAGGGGATTTCCATTTTTACTGCGCCAGGTGCAGTCATTGACCAGTTACTTCTGATTTTGTTTGATTGACAAGTGACGCGATTCCGCAAAGACTGAGTAAGCGATCTCGCTCTGCCTTCGTGGATGTTAATTACTTTGCTTGAGTATCAATGCCAAGTATAAAAACTGCTTTGCAAAATGTGGTTTCATGCATTTTATGTGGCAAAATGCCGTCGCTAAAGACAGTCTTTTAAGGACAAATAACTGTGAAGCTATTTACATACGTAGACATACATGTAGCTTAAACTTTTTCGTGCATTTTCGGTTTATAAGTTTCAGAGTAAACCGCAGGTTGATTGATATATCTCCATTTAGTAAACTCCTGCTGAATTAAACGATCAATGCAGTTGAAAAAGCAACTTACTTTCTAATCATTGTGAAACTACATGTTCTACAAAGCCAGATTTTATTTAAAGTCGCTTCCTTAAACGAATTTCGAGTTTTTTTGGTTAAGGTTTCACACTTAATGAGTTTTTTTGTATACAGAGAACAAATTCTCCTTTCTGCTACTGAGCGAGAGCAAAATGTTTATTTTTTTTTGGTTTTACTCCAAATTCTTTATATTTATTCGTTGAGAGGTTCTGCCACATTTTTAAAAGTAGATACAGAGCTTCACAATGCCACAAAGGTTGAAGAACACGGTAGAAGAGCATCAATCATTAGTTTCTAGTTTCTAAAAGCAGAGCTCAAAAAAGCTGTCTTTTGAAAAAGTTTGAAGTTTACCCTTGATAGATTCACTTTTTTGACATAAATGCTGGAAAGGGAACTTACATTTCAAGTCAAGGTTACTTGGAAGGGTTTAAAATTTCATTTGCTTCTTCATTGCTTATTTATCTTAAATGGAAAATCTGTGAAATCAAAAAAGTGAAAATGATTTGACGAACGCGTTTGTTTTCACTAATTAGCCCATCTCTTCATGAGCTTATAGGCTATACCTTTATTCTAATTTACCACATTTTTTAATTTTGTGCTTTTAGTAAATATGACCTGTTAAGCCACACGTTTCATAATCGAAAGAATCGGGATTCAAACTTAGTCTTTAGGTTTGTGATTGTTTATATACAATGCTGGTTTTGCCAATGTATAAGTTTCATAACCTATATACGTAAACCTTCACTTACGTCACTGTTTGATTCATGAATTAAGGAAGTTCATCTTGTGACGTGTTTGAGTCTGGGTTGTTAGTTGCACTACGGATATCCTGAAACGCTGCGTGTATTGTCTTAGATTTAAATACTAGAACTAATCTGCTACTCGCGAATCCTATGTCAGCAGATTCATTTCAACTCCCGTCAGCGAGCACTGCATCAGCAGCTTTTAAAAGGAACAGTTATTTCGTTTTTTTTTTCCTTTTGGCACTGCGTGCTGTCAGAAAAGTTTTTCCACCTGATGCAAACACTGATATTGTCATAATGTCACTCGACAGTAGCTTTTAGGATATCCAGCAGGTTTTGCAAACGTGCAAAGCGCTTTTGCGATCATCGTACTCACACTAGCTCACACTCAAATATTTTCTGGGTTTAGTTGGTAATGTACCGAGTTTTGCGGTTGCACTACATGCCCGAACTCGCAAATTGTTAGCACATGAATACCAATACCAACCTTGGGTAATACTGAAAAATGTGAATTACTGTAGTTTGCTCAAATGGTGTGAAAAAAAGTTGAATGAAAATAATCGTAGAAAAATCATAGAAAAATTTGAATGCGTACAGTAGTATTCTGAGTGCTTCCAAATCGTGAAAAAATATGAATACATGCACTCGCCACCACTGCGGCATCTCGCTATATCGTGTTTAGTCGCCGAGATTAGCACTAAAAGCTCATGACGCGCTTGACCGTTTTAAGCGAGCATGATGAAGACTTAATTTCGATTTTAGTTTGTGACCCCAAATCTGGGCTACTTTTTTCAAACTTAAGCCCAATGGACCTTCGAGGTTTGGTCCAATCTGCTAATGTGGCCAAGTTTTTTCACAAAGTCGACCGACAACAACAGCCAGCAAAATATCGTAATCATATCAACAAACAGGAGGTACCACTGTCATTTGCTTCAACTTAGCTTAAAAGAATTTAAGATATTTGTAAAAGAGACGTAAGACCATGTTATAGTAGTTATGTTGTTTTCGACTGATAAAAAAGCTTTCAGTTGGGAAATCCCTCAACTAATACCAGTAAAATATATTTTTAAAAGTGACACTATTACTGATAAATTATTATGCAAGGGTTAAACGGCCGATTACATTCCATAAATAGATTGGTTAGCAACACCGAATAGTTCAATTATGTCATTAATTAGTCTATGAATTTTCGACAATAAACAGATAGAAAACAATCTAATGGAAACTTTTTTTGATAAGAATTACGTATATTGTAAATGCATAAACAATCACTTTATAACGCTTGATAATTGTGGTTGACATCGATTACTGTTATCAAAAATACTCGTAACAGCTTTTAAGAAATGCACTATTGTGGCAATGCTCTTGTCTACGTGTTAATTTGCCCACAAACCTATTCTCTGTGAACAAAAAGAATTTGTCCATTTCTCGAAAATGTGTGAAATCCCTCTCCTTGGACTTTTGTGTTTGTTTGAAGAGTGTTATTGGCTATACCTAACCAATCAGAACCCTTCCCTTTCAACCAATCAGATCTCTTTCTAACCTATCAAAACCCTTCAATTTTCGGACAAATCAGAACTCTTGTTGCTTTATAAATCAGTTCGGCTCACATATTTTTCGTTTTGACGATATCCCCTGAAGAGTGTCAGATGAAAAGCTTTGGAAATGAAAATTTTTTGCTTTTTGCCGCCAACAATTCTCTAAATCTAAAAGTAGTGTTTATATTAGACGTAGGTGCATAAAACGCTACCCAGGACTGGCGCTAAGGGAAAGCGAGGGGGCCTGCTCCCCCCCCCCAATCAACATGCTTACTCTTTTGAAGCCAGCGGCTTTTGTGCTTAATTTCAAACTTTTGTCCCCCCCCCCCCCGGTAAACGCTGACTGCTCTGCCACCGGCTCTGACGCTACCTGTTAATTAGTGTGATCAACATTATTACTTGTTGCTGTAGATAGTTCTGCTGTAGTTCCTTGGTGTATGCTTAAAGAAGGATGGAAGCGAATCACTAAAAATATGAATAACAGCAATCTTAGATAACATTGAAGTAATAGATTCACAAAAATCTGTTTTAATTTGTTTACTTTGTGGTGACAATTCGTAGCGCGCTTTCAACTTAGAAACTTTCGTAGCTTTGCTACATTTATAGCCAAAACGGGTAGTTGCTTTAAACCATCATTTGATTTTGGTTTACAACTCCTTATAACTATAGTTTGTTAGTGTATTAGTTTTGTTATGATTGCGTATGCTGCGTTTTGGCGTTAAAATTATTGTAACGTAATTGAGCATGGCAAAAGGTTCGGTCAAAAATGGCTGATCTTGCCGCCCTGCTTCATCAACAACTAGAATATTGAGAATCACGTATGAGTGATTACATGGTGTATAAGATAAACTATGGCCTATATCCTGACTCTATTGACTAGTTTCCATATTCAGGTTTTCATGGAACGTTTAAAGTGCAGAGAAGAAGATGAAAACGATAAGCTTATTCCAACAGGATCTGTCGTTATTCTCTTGTCAAATGTGGAAGACTTATACAAAGTAAGTTTCGAAATTATAAATTTGCTTTTGCAGTATTTTATGGCCTGGTTGTCTTGCGTTTGTTCTCTTCTCAGTGTATGAACATTTTGGAACTGACTACTTGTTTTTGAACGGATTGAAAAAAAAAACGAAAAACTCAATTTAGCTCATAAGATAGTCTTGCTTTGGGTCAAAGCTTTCCCTTTTATATATAGTATAACTTATGTTGAAATTGGTCAACTTTTAAGGGGTCAAAGTTATCCCTTGATTCTTTTTATGAAGCTTCTGCCTGCTTTGAATTAGCATAATAGAGATCAACTTATTTACAGTGTGTTATCTCACTTTTATTACATTGATTGATTTGCTTCGTAGGCATACCATTCTTTACCAGTACCAGAAACCAAGCATTTTAACCTTGGATGAACTTACGAGTTATGAAAGAAGGAAAAGTAGATGCGATAGAGATAATTTGGTGAACAAGTTTGAGTTATCTAGGCTACTCATAATTATGTGTATCTTGTCCACATGTCCAATTGAAGTGGACCAGAAGCTTTCGAGCTTGCTACATCACAGTTAACTTTCGATTTCATAAACTCTTTTCCGATTATGACATCGAAAACAAAAGGTCGTGGACTTGGGACTGGATAATAATAATGGCGTTAATCACGTTTTGTAACCACGAAAGATTTTTTTCACGCAAAATAATATTTTACAGTTTCATCAAAAGATGTTGGCGAGCATAGAAGAGGCTCTTGCTCCTGAACCAGAATACTCTCAGCAAATTGGAAAGGCTTTTCTGGAGCATGTAAGTTGTCTTTATTTACGTTTCTCCATATCTGCAGCTACAAAACTCAAACGATATTTGACTTCATCGCTAATCATTTGACTTCTTCTTTTCAGTCGATTGCAGTGCTTTGATATATAGATTTTAATTTACTTGTGTACGTAATAGAAGCTTGTATATATGTAGCTTTTTCTCCCACACTTGAAAAAAAATCGAATCGAGGTCCATGTTATTCTCATTTAAAAGTTTGAAGGGTTGAAAAACCGGCGCTTGGTGTATCGGTAAAGAGCGTCCTCTTGGTAGCCGGGAGACTGGGGTTTTATTCCCGTTCGGGTTACACTGAAGACTTTAAAAATAGTATTTGCAGCTTTCGCGCCAGGCGCTCGGCGCAAGCGGAAGTGCAAAGGGTTTTGTGTATGCGTTGTTCGTCATGTATGTCCCTTATAACAGCGTTCAATCATTCGTGATTGAAAATTGTAATGGGCCGCCAATTAAGAATGGCCTAAACAATGTGTGCTTGTACCCGCTGTCCCATACCTTTGTTTAGGGTTAAAACGCCTAATCCTAGCCCGAACCCGAACACTGATCTCCAACCACGACCCTATAAAATCAAACCCGAACTCGAACTCTTGCCCAAACCCGAACTGTCTTAGGGCAACTTGTGCACGCCGGCTTGGTCTCACCAAAATTTTTTGGTTTTTTTTCTACCATCATAGCCTTTCCTGGCTGGAGCAACATTTAGGTTGGTTGGTTTTAGCATTATCCATCCTTGAAAATTGAACGCTGATGTTGTCGAAACTTTTTTCGTTTTATGCTGAATTGCGCGATTGGCTTCACCTATCAATGCAGTTCAAAAATAATGAGTCATTCTCGACGACAAAACGGAAGCTCTACAAGTTTTTGTGTATTTCGTGAAATTAAACAGATCGTGACCAAAAAATGCGAAATATAAGCATTTAAACAGAAACAGTAATAATCGGTCGCTTTTATTGAACCTTGGCCAATGTTGAGTGTTGAAATATTATTTACCATTTTGGATGACATCTTTGCCGTCACACGCTCTAAGTATTCTAATTTGATCATAGTAGGAAAAGATTTGATTGGCCTAACCGATCACGCGAAAAACTGCAAAATCCTTCTACATTTACCTACATTATCATTTTAGTCGCGTTGTCTCTTGCCGCGTGTCGCCTGTCGCGCATCGGTAAACGCACCTTTAGTCGTGCAATGCAAGTTAAAGTTTCTGAGATATGAGTTCGATTCACGGCTGAAACTAATTGTGTCTGGTCATATTATAAAAAGTTTCGAGTCAATTTGAAATGGAAGGAGTTAAACCATTACTTATGTTGCTGGCTCGCTCTGACTTGGTGCGAGCACTGGGATTCCTTGGTATAATTACTCTTTTACGAGTTAAATTCTTGTGGTATTTTTTGCTTCAAAATCAAATTTTTAAAGCCGTAGTCTCTCTTTGTAATGTTGAAAATTTAGGTATGATGCAAAAATCTTAAGGTTTTTGGTCCGAAAAACCGTAAAAAGTTCCAGTTACTTACCTACGGCACGTGTACTCATGCACGCTTTTCTTATTCTTTCCCTGCTGTTGATGTAAAAGTTAAAATTAGCGTGATAGGTTACCTTTTGATAAATGGAAAAATGAACAATGCTCACTTGAAAAATGCTTCAATACTTTAAAAATCCATTTTTAAATTTTTACTCCTAGCACGATTGAACACGTAATTGTTTTAATTGAAAATTCTTGAGCACCTGTAGCCACAGAAATGCTCCAAACTGCCTTCATTTAACCATATTGTTTGAAACTACTTCTCTCATCTTGACAATTTTAAGACACAATTCAGACTTATAACCACTTAAATTAGTACAATAAATATGGGACGAAAATAGCATAAGGAGGAAAAGTAAAGCGACAGTAAATCTTAAAACTGCACGTTTCGACAACGTAGATTCAGCTGTCATCATCAGCAGTTCAAGTAAGGCAGTACAAAACTGAAAGACTAGTTTTTTGGTTTAGTACTGCTTTGCTTACACTGCTGATGATAACATTTGAATCTATGTTGTCGAAACGTCCAGTTTTATTTTTCCTCCTTACACTTAAATTATGAAGTAATCTCTGTATAACAATATTTATTTGGGTTTAAAAACCTTAGTTTTGATAAAATACCTCGCTGTAATTTAGCATATCAGTAGAGAATTACGTAACAGTACGATGCATCCACTGACAGAGTAGCTTACCTATACCTGCTTGTATTTTCTTTTGTGAGTGCTTTATAATAAGAAGAAGCCTAGAGTAGTTATAAATATGGTCTATTGGTCATGGGCCTTTTTGATTCTTACATTTACATTTTGCTAATATCTGTACATATCACTATAGTAGCTAACCAAAGTGAAAACAGGAAAAAATTCCTAAGATTTACCGTCTCTAGTGAAAAATATGTAAGTGGTTATATATTTGTTTCCACATTTTTACAACAAGGTAAAGGTAAAAGAGTTGTTGGCATAACCAAAGAAGTGCTCAATGTACCTTCCAGGTCTAGAGCTAAGTAAGAAATAAAATTATTTGAGGCAAAATAGCCTTGCAGACTGTTTCGCGCGATTGCGCTCTTCAGAGGTTCTAAACAATTTTTATTATTTTTGCAGAAAAATCAGTTTGAAGTTTACGCACCATATTGCTCAAACCACGAAAGAGCCCAGAAAAAACTGAATGAATTGACAGAAAATGAAAGCTTTAACAGCTTCATATTGGTATGTAATGAAATTATTATTTAGCGTATGAACTAATCCCAGTTTTGAACCAACTATCATACACTGCCGATGATGACCGCTACATCTATGTTGTCGAAACGTCCCGCTATGATAATGTTTTTTTGGGTTGTTTTATCAGCAAAGAAAAAGAGGATATAGGCTGATTGTTAAAAGAAGGTTTCAAAAATATATTCTGTGGTTTTTAAATGCTTTATCGTCCAATTAGTTTCGCGTAGGTCTGAAAGCTTTAATTGCCACTACCAGTGATACTTATGTTATTGTAACAAATTAAAAATCGTTTCAACTTGTACTGATTATTCAATGTTGATTTATGTGTCAGTAGTAACAGTGAATAGGTACATGCAGGTTTTGTACTAACAGAATTTGCGACCATCTTGATATTGTACAGTATTCTCTTTAATTTTTTAACGGAGTTGCACTATTTTTCATAACTACGTAGAATTTGCGCAATTAAGTTTAAATGTTAATACGAGGAGGTTAAGAAAATTACGAAGATGTAACTGTATGTGTTAGATTACTTGCTTGCAAACCATTGCGTAGACGTAACTTTTCCATTTACGTCAATGCGATTACGTGTACGCGCAACTTAAATACGTAAGCAGAATGAGCAGACAGCTAGCAGTAAAAATAACGCATTTGTGTGCTGCAGCGGTAGCAGCTCCATGCAACATGGTGAATTTGTGAACGTCTTTGTATATCACGAACATCAAATTACTTCAACTGGCGAAGATTTATCGAGCTGTCTCGACTATTAATTACTGCTTGCCAAATCTTCGGTAGCCGACAGTGCTAAACTGCTATTTTCGGCAAACCGTTCTGTAGCGGACATTGCTGTCAAGATGAAACTAATTAACTAAACGTAGCAAATCGAGCTTAAAATTGTTTTTTTTTCTTTTTTTTTTTTTTTTTGAGACATTAAGCCGGATGGCTTTTTTTGTATGAGTTTATTTACCGTAAAGTTTGCGTTAATTTAAAAATTTTTTTCCTAAGTTCTTTGAATTTTGAATATTCTTTTTTACGACAATGTGTACTTATTTTTTTGGATTATTTCTTAACACAAAAAGTCAACTTGTGGTAGTGTCATAGGCAGGAATGGAATAAAAATGCTTTTAATTACAGGGTTGTCTACTTCTTGGGAACTATGTCAACGACGTTTCAATGGAAGGCTTTCTTCTTACCCCAATTCAGCGAATCTGCAAATATCCTCTTCTTTTAAGGGTAAGATAACTAGCACACTTATATAAAGCAGTAAAAGTATTGTCTATTGTGATGTCATTTGCTCGTATTGGTGAGTTATGAGACCTGATAGGTCAAAACATTGTTCACAGTCTGCAGTTCTGTGTACATGCTTGCCCTTCTGCAATTGTGATTTGCTCGTGTGTTTTACCATGGCACGGAGTGTTTGTTTTTTTCTCCGACACGATATGGTAATAAATGGAATACTATTTGATTTTGACCGTTACATATCTCCTGTAAAGAGGTCCACAAGTTTTTGGGATCCCTAGCCCAGAAAAGGTTAAGACCCACTGGAATAGAAATACTACTAAATAACGTATTTTATCAGGAATTGTTCAAGAAAACACCAGCAGACCATCCTGATTATGAACCGGTCAAAGCTGCACTAGAAATGATGAAATCAGTTTGCAGTAACGTAAATGAAACGAAACGTCAGCTGGAACAACTGGAAAAACTAGAGGACTTACAAGCTACCATAGCCAACTGGGAAGTGTGTACTTTAAATTTCTATTATTTGCCTGAATGTAGTTATTAAAGATTTTGTAAAAACTAGTTTTTCAATTAAAGATTTTGTAAAAACTAGTTTGAAATGTATTGAAAGAGAAAAATGACTTGGCTATTTTAAAAAATTTTGATCGGAATTGCCTTGACTTGTGCGACCTCCTCTTAGCAAACTGTAGAACCGGCTCAATAAATATCAATTCTAAAACTCATGATAAAATAGTGTCATTCAGTCTGTAGTAATGGTTGTCTAATAGATCGTGGAGCACGAGAAAGATGAGGTAATTTTGTTGTAGGAAGGTTTGACACAATATCTCTATCTCTAGTTCGGTTTTCAATGCATTTGAATATGTAGAGTCTTGGCAAAAAAAGTTCTCCACTGCTGAAATGCGCTAACGGAGTTTTGAAATTTATTGCGGTAAAACGAGACATTTTGATGAAAATCGAAGTACAAGCAAAGCTGACAACCTTGCAGTTCACATCATACAAACATGTTTTGAAATGTAATCGACATTTTTCGGGAAGTTAAGAATCAATAAATGCCTATCTTGCTATGGTTTTGCATTTAAAAGTATCGAGGAGGCTAATTTATTAACGTTCACAACCAGTCTCATAGCGAGAAATTTTAAAAGAGGCTCAGGGCAAAAACTACAAAACCCATCAAAAGAGTCTGGTATATTTCAGTCACTCAGCGACATTTGCTGTTTTTTACTGAAAGGCAAAATCAAAAGGGGGGACCATGACACTATGCCCCCAACCTAAATACACACCTGTTCACGACTAAAAATTCAGGGGGTTTTCAGTCCCCTCAGTTTCCTGGATCCGCTAATGTGCTCCTATGACTACTTGACACTAAAATTGTATTTTTTTTATTCAGGGAGCAAACTTGACAGATATCTGCACGAGACTTATCAAACAAGGTCCATTGATCAAGATATCAGCTGGAAATATTCAAAAGAGACAATTCTTTTTGTTTGATCACTTGCTTGTGTATTGCGCGAAATCAAGCACATTTAACAAGTAAATAGTTCTAGATTCAACTATTTGTAGAAGTTTAACTCAAAAAACATTTTTTACGTCATTAAATTATGATCTCATCGAGTTGCCATGCCATTTCTACACGGCTGCGAACTCGACTTCGCTGAATTCAATCGTTTTTACCGAACTCAAAGTTGAACTCGATCATGAAAAATGTTAATTGAGTTTTGAACTAATCCTAAACCCGATAAAAACTGCTTGAACTCAGCAGAAACTCTGCAAAAATTGCTGAGCTTGAACTCGCAAAATTAAGAACTCGAACTCGGATTGCAGATTTTTAGTGAACTCGAACTTGAACTCAATTACGGATGCTTGCTAGTTCGCAATCCTGCGCTCCTATGACGGAGGAAAATTACAAATAAATTATTACTACCAACTTAGTTTATAGTTAATTGCATTCATGATTAGCTAGAAGCATTTCATCGAGTATCGTTATGTTGCACTGTAAGTCTGCAGATAGTGTTGGAAATACTGGATTAAACAAACGTGCACATCCCATTTCCAGTGGTGTGGCGAGAAATTTTAAAAGGGGGAGCAGAAATTTCGAAAGCCATCAAAAAAATCTTGCGTATTTCAGTTACTTGGCAATATTTGTTTTTTTTTGGTAAAACGCAAAGTCAAGGGGAGGAGGGAAGCATGACGTAATGTCTCCCTTCTTTCTTAAATACGCTCCTGCCCATTTCTATGGCCCAAACTTTGTTATGATCAGTTAGAAATTGCTTTTTTATAGATTAAGTGCATCTGAATCTAAAACTGGAACGATTCAACGCAAGAAAATCAAACGAAAAAAATCGTCTGTCGATCAAAAGAAATGGATTTTTAAAGGAAGGATTGCTACAGAGCTGATGGAAATCGAAAATTTAGAAGATGGAGCTTGTAAGTATGAAAGAGTAAACTTTGGAAGATATCACTCTATAAAAAAGACGCCTTCGTAAAATCTTAAATGCTGAAACCAGCAGACGTTTCTTGCCCAAATTACGAACTTTTAAATAATAGATCTCCATGTCCAAGCAGTTAACTCTGCTGCTCGTGCCCAAAACATTTCTTTTTGGACTTTTCAGTAGTTGAACATGAAGTTCAATTAAAAAGATTAAAACGAAACGGACTTCCTTCAGCTTGTCAATAGTTACGGTTATATAGCTTTTAGCTAGATCTCGGTAATTTTATTTACCTGCACTTAATACTGTTGAAAAACGGCTTTACATTCAAAAACTTCATTATACACGCCGATTACGTCAAAGCGTGTGACGAGTTGCGGGGCCCATCTCCTCGGCTTATTGCCTGGGCAACACAGCTACGAAGAAACGTCGCAGCGGTGGCGAGTCGTTGGCAATACTGCGTCCCGGGATTCGAACCTTAGATCTTCAGCACCGATAGCATTGTCGTAGCGACTGAACTAACGGCCGGTCTGCATTATTTCCAATGGTGAAAAAACTTCGACGTACTGAAACTTTTGGTCTACGATTTTTGTCAATTGCAGCTGATTTTCATTGCCATGGCAACACAGTAAGCAATGCATGGAAGGTATTGAATGCAGCAAAAAACAAATGGTTTGTCCTCTATGCTGAAACGAAACAAGAAAAAGATGGGTGGCTGAACGAATTCATACTGGAAAGAGAACGAAGGAGAAGTGAGTAGTTACTATTAGTTGCACGGTAGGGGCCGGTGATGAACATTTATCGCGAAAATAATTTATCGGCGAAAAGTTATTGCGGATCATCACCATCACTTTGAGATATTTGACATTTGTAGGTCACCGGTATCGCCTAAGCAATTTTAAAGTTATCGATAATCGTTATCGCTTTGCTTTGAGAAGATTTATTGTGCCCTATACTGGGTTCAAGTCTTTACCTTTACCGTCGTAGTTAACCCTTGTGCGTTGGTATGGTCGACTTTGTGACAATATTTTACGCGATTTTGATCTTGTAAAGGAAGTGAGTTTTGTAGTAGTACTTTTCATCCGACGCTTGTCAAGAAGTGTCGGACGAAAAGCTTCGGAACTATGAAACCCCTCTTACTGGCTATCTTTGCTAACAAAAGTATTTTACCATTTCTAACAAAGTGTTATCCTTTCAGGCAAAATTAGTTTGGATCAAAGAGATCCTGTTGATGTATTGCATGGCCGAGGAAAGAAGATTTACTACAAAGCAACTCATGAGGGACTTATAAAAGATCGAAAATCGAAAATGAGGCATTATCCGAAATCTTTGCTTGGAAAGTAAGACGAAAAGACAGCCATTGCTGTTAATGCCGCCCCTCTTGCTTTCTAGGACGACGTTTGTATCTCTACTCCAATTTATCAATGTTAACAAACTCTGCACCTTAAATTTTCGAATATATTTAGACTGCTGTATCTCTTTTGCTCCTTTCACTCCGATGTTGTTAATAAACCTGCACTGCAAAAACTAAATTATTAAGATATTTGCCCTGTCCACATGTCTAGCTTTTGTGGGCTTTAGGCCTGGTTCTTGGTTTTAGTTTCTGCATCATAATCAGTTTTTTGGTGTCACAATTAAAAAAAGTAAGTAAGACATCAAAAAATTGATGTATGCGAGGAAGACCCTTTGAGCTGGTATTGTTTCAGAATTAGATAACTCATAAATAGTTTTGGTTTGGTTTATTTTGTGGGTAGGAATCTCATGTGCTTACTTACCGGGATAGGATTCGAACTTAGAAAGCACATTTGAATTTGCAATTTTACTCGTTAACGAAAAATTATGCAATTCATACATGAGTCCATATATGTGTCCAAAACCATGTTTTTTCTCCATACATTTTAACGTCTTGGTCAAAAAAACAATTCACAAAAATTAAGGTCAAGGTGTTGTGACCAAGGAACAATTGGACGCGGACTGTGAAGTTAGTTAAAGTCATGCACAACTACAGGCATTATAAGAAAAAATAAAACAAAGATAAAATAAAAGATAAGCATCAGCAATTTCTACAGCTATTTGTACGTAAAAAGGAACTACTTTTGGCATCATACTACTCAAAGTAGTTTCTTTATGGCTTAACACTGAACACACAGATATTATGCAATGCACTTTCAGCAAACTACCTAAAAATCTAAGTACGAATTAGGCTTCATCGCTTTCTTCTACTCGGAATGACGACGAAACATGTAACGAATAACGGGATCCATCTGCGCGGCTTAGCGCCTGGTCAGCACAGCTCCGAAGAAACGTCGGAGCGTGGCAAGCCGTTCACGACCCTGTCCAATTTAACTGGCCCGAGAATCGAACCCGTGCCAATAGCGATGTTTTTAACACTACTCCAACGTGACGTTTTCATAGCTAGAAAACATGGTAATTATCATATGTTTTAGTGATTTTGTGGACTGGTTAGTACAAACCAAGCAAGAAAACAGTGTGGACGAAGCAATTCTTCTGTGTCAAGCGCTGTTGGATTGCGGGATTATTCATCACGGTACGTCTAAGCTCGGTGCTTTCTTGTTTTGTGTTCTAAAAGGCGTTTTACCTCGCGAAAGTGCTTGTATGAACAGCTTAAGTTTGTTAAAAAAGTTTTTTTGCTGTATAGTTACAAATCACAAGTAAAAAAACACAACTTGAAATATATAAACAAAATAATGTTTGGTCAGAACTACTTCACCAGTAAGTGCTGAAGCATGGTAATTATGATTATGACTACTCTTTGAGGTAATGAAACTAAACTTTGTATAACTGCCCGCACAATCTTAGCAACGATTTTACTCTTTGATACCAAGCGAGGTAAAAAATTTGGAAGCATGAAACAGATGAAGAAAGCTTGCGTAAGATTTTTTTATATCCGATTTCTAATGCTCAGCAGTTCACAAATCTCACTTCGGTATGTTTTTGTACATCAATTTAGGCAGAAATAAGTAAGCACGCTACACACTTGTGCAATGCACATAGTTTAATGAAATTTGCATCTGTGCTTATAACAGTAATCACTAATGTGCATCTTAGGCCTGTTATTGCTTCCCTTGCTTGAGGAAAGCAAATAGCGTAAACGTGAAAGCATTTTGTCCCATATCTATCGAAAAGTTTTTGAAATTAAGTTGCTTGATTATTTATCTATGAGACTGAAAGTTAGGGTATGTGGCTATGTTAAAAGTTTACATGGGTATTGGTTGACCTGTTATCAAATAACTTGCGTAGTTTGTTATAAATTTGTCAATGTACGCAAACTAGCTGCTGATGAGTGCTGGTAACTGAGAGCGTTTACCCGGAAATGCTTGATAAAAAAAACACTTCTCGCTGCTCTATAGTGTGATGACGCTGTACTTACATTAACAAAAAACGCGGCAGTGAGTTGACACGAAAAACGTCATTGCGAAGCATTACAATTACATTGCAAAACAGCATGATTTCGTGCTGATGCTGTACTAAATTTCTTGCGCAAGCGCAAATTTTTTAAGCTCAGCATCTTAAATTTTTTTACAGTCTGTTTTAGTTTGTAAAACCAGTTGCTTAGCCTACTGATTTTCTGCAAACATTTTTTATCTCAACTACCTAGACTTGCTGACTCGTATTAAAACTTTAGTACGCTAATTATGCGTTGCTGGTGTGATACAGCAAGTCCCTGATAGGCAGTGATGGTGTTACTCAAGGAGGGAGTGCTGTGCAAAGCAAAGTGGTATGATGCAAAATATTTCTAAATCTTTTAACGTGACAAATTATGTTTGATAGCTGAGTGGATAAAGCGTCTGCCTCTGCAGCGGTATAGACTATGGTTTGATTCCGAGTCGGCTCAAACCAATGACTTTAAAATAATTATTCACAGCTTATCTACGTGACGTTCAGCATTAAAGGCACAGTGTGGACAACAAGCCGGCTAGTTTACTTGTTGTGGCGTTGGGAAAGGCACTTGGCGGGATTTTCCCATCTCAGGGTGGTCGACAAGTGGCCGACAACTTCCAGTCGAACTCGTTATAGCACTCTGATCGCTTTATCGTCATAGTAGGATAAATATGCGTCTAAATTCAAAACATGAGGAAGCCCTTGAACGTAAAAGATCACGGAGGAAGCTGTGTGTTTGCACAGTTTGCTCATTATTAAGGCCACTACTTTTGAAAGGTATTAGGATTTACGTGGATTAGCACTGTAGAATCAAGCAGTTTTACAGCTACCTTCTATGAGTGACTGCTTGGGAAGACGTTTGCGAAGGTCAAAAGCAAACATATCGCTTTTTAGTACTAAAACTATGACGTACATTTTTTAAACTTTAGTTGGAAGCACTTATAGTTTTTACCTAAAGCAGCATTTAGTTCAGGTTAATATGGTTGCATATTATTTATCCTCCTATAACGAGCTCGCTTAGGAGTTGCCGGCCATCTGTTTATTCAAGATGAAGGAATCTCGCTGCGGTAAGTACCTTTTCTAACGGAACCACAGGTAAACTTGCCAGCTTGTTCTCCACACTGTCCCTTGAATGCTTAGCGTCAAGCATGGAAGCTGTGACTGAATACCAATTTTAAAGTCATTGGTTTGACCCAACTCAGAGTCAAAGCCAAGTTTACAGCTCCAGAAGCAGACGCTCTTACCGCTTGGCCATTTGCTGACGTACTGACGTTTGTACATTTTTAGTTCAAGACAAACACCACTTTCGCAATGAAGCTGTTCATTATCGTTTCCGTTATGATGATGGAACGTTCAAAGCTCGAGGGGAAAACCAAGATTTGGTAGCAAAAGGACTTCGAATTTATTGCCGCATACACTGTTCATTCCGATCTATATTCAGGTTTGCAGTTTAATAACTTAAAACAGGACCTTTTTGGTGAAGTCATTGTCTAAACTTGTGTGGAAACTCTGACATGCGTAGTACTTAAAACTTGTTTACGGTTGCAGTAATTAATTGAACTAAGCAGCTTGTTTGTATTTAAACTGCACCATTTTCAGTTATTCCAATTATGGGTTTCATTTAGTATTTTAAGCCACATTGGCCACCCCAAAAAGCTTACTTTGGACAACTCAACCTTATGGTATCATATAAAAAGTGCATTGACCTAAGTCTTCCTCGGCAATCGAACTCAAGCCGTCAGCTTGTTACTACACACCCATAGTTTTAAGCACATTTTCGTTTGCAGTTACTTGTTGAGTAACCTCTCAGTGAAAGACCAACTAAGGATTGAAAAAAACAAATTTTCAATTTTGTTTACCAGCTGAGTAGCTGCTATCAGTTGCGTGTATGTAGCTAATCTATCCTCGTTTAGTCTTTTGTACTCATGCCATGAGTCAGGATATTTTGCATTTTTGTGTTCTTTTGAAGTCTGCGTGATTGGTTATTGCCTTGTAGTTTGTACGCGAACAGTGAATGACCCCCAAGGTTGATATCTAACTATGCGTTTAGGAAATTTGATCTTTTTTGAGGAGAAAAAATAAAGTCACAATACGGCAAATCTTAAAACTGGAAATTTCGACAACATATCATCATCATCAGCAGTACTTTCAGTTTTGTACTGCCGTGCTTACACTGCTGATGATGACAGTTGAATCTATGTTGTCGAAACGTTCTGTTTTGATATTTACTGTCGCTATATTTTTCCTGCTTGAGCTATTTTCGCGTCATATTTATTGTATTCCGAAATTGATCTTTTTTGTTGTACTTTAATTACACGAGTCGGTGGTCTGTCTTCGCGACTACGCACTTATTTTGCAATCAAAGCGCTATAACGAGCTCGCTTAAGGAGTTGCTACCCATCTGTCTACCACACCAAGATGGGGAAATCCCGCTGAGTGCCTTTTCCAACGGCACAACATGTAAACTTGCCGGCTTGTTCTCCACACTGACCGTTACCAATTCTAAAGTTATTGGTTTGACCAGACTGAGAATCAAAGCCGAGTCTACAGCTCCAGTGGCGGACGCTCTTACCACTCGGCCAACTTTGGCATCACAGCTACAAACGTAGACCGCTGCTGCAATAATTAGTCACAGGTAGCATTGCGCTTACATTGTGTTCTCCTTAGAAGCTACCAGCTACCTGTCCACCACTTTAAGATAGGGGTATTGCGTCAAGTATCTTTCTCAACGACTTAACAAGTGAATTTGCTTGGCGTTCCTCGCCTGCTCAGGCATTGAAACGACCAAGCGTGGTTATTAGCTGCTAAAAGCAATGAATTTTGGTTTATTCTCGCAGAGACAAAGAAAAAGCTTCGAAAAGCCATCCGAAGCTTGAAATTGAGGCTAGAAAGCTGATTGATTGGTTACTTGATCAAGGTGATTGCCAGAATCGTGAAGAAGCGTGTAGTCTGTGTCAATCAATGTGTGAAAGTGGGATTCTTCATCACGGTAAGTGCTTAAAGATATAACACATTTTACTCTGGGAACTTGGCTGAAAAAGTAATAGACAGAACACAGAAAAAGTTGGAGGATTATTTGATGAATGTCATTTAGTGCTAAAACAGTAAGACCGTAATCGCAAAGTCTCTAAAATCTTACTGCCTAGTCTGAAGATGCAAAATCATGATAAGTCGTTCATAGCCTAAAGAAAAGGTTTAGAGTAGCAAAAGCGATGGAAAAATACTCATAATTTTAACCGTAAAAGTAAATAAAAAATTAAATCCTGATTATACTCGAGGTATTACGTGGAAGCGAGTGACGAGTAAAGGCCCATCTCCGCGTTCGTGGTGTAAGACATCGCTATCTTTGTTGGAGGTAATGGTTTGATTCCCCGGCTAATCGAATCGCACTATGTGAAAGTGATATCAAATTTAATGTCTTCTGTATCGAACAGAAAACGTTCCAGCTCATATCAGTTTGTAGGCTAAAATTAAAGGCTAGATCAATTTAGTTAACGAGCAAAGCTTCTTGAATCCAATTTTAAACCACGTTTTGAACTTCAAAAGCTATGAGACCTTGATGAAGGCTGAAAGTTGTTTTTTGCAAAAAACAAAAGAAATTTTCAGTACACTTGCGTTATTACGCCGAAGCGTGTAACGAGTGGCGGGGCACATCTCCGCAGCTTAGCGCCTGGACAACACAGCTCCGAAAAAACATAGCAGCGGTAGTGAGCTGTAGTTGACACTGTTTTCGATTTGACTGACCCGGTAATCGAGCTCGAGACCTCCTACGCCCATAGCAATGTTTTATTTAAGTAATAAATAAATCATTCAGCTTGTCAATGCGATGTTTGGCAAGACTATAATAAGCGCTATGGATTATCCTATAAAACTTTTGTCGTTGCAGTTCAAGATAAACAAGATTTTAAAGACGATTCGAGTCTTTTCAAATTTTTTCCTGATGAAGAGTATGGAAAATCAAGTAGACTTCCTAATCTAAAAGATAAATCGTCCAAACAAGATTTTAAACTCCAAGAAGCTTTCAGAACGAAAACGATTTTATTGGTAGGTTGTTTTAACGTTTATAATTGCTTTGTAGCTGGGTGTTGCGGACATGTTTACTTTTTTCTCAACTTGGTAATTCCTCCTTAGCCTACATGTGATTTCCTTCATCGTTTGTGGCTTCTCTTTTCTTGTACCATCTTGTCAATGTTTTTCATCTTATGCTTGCTATCGTGCTCTTAGAAAGAAAATTTAAGACAATAGCGTTAGGCTACTCCAATTTAACAAAACTTGAACTTAATCTTTAAAAAAGATATGGAAATAGCAGCTGAGAAAAAGTTTCATGCTAATTGGTAGTTGCGCAATGCGCATGAATGTGCTTCTCATTGCTAAGAACTCCAAAAAGTTAAAAACACCTTCCTTTGCCAAGGTAAGACTTTAAAAGTGTTCTTCATCAAAGCGCAGTAGTTATCAAATTTCGTCATCATTCTTGCTGAAATCAGCAGCGAGACGCAGTGACTTTGAAACTGCTTTAACGACGTCTGAAATCTCTCTTGTATTCCTCCTCAAGCTTGATGCTCGATCATACAATGCCTCGGCGGTATAATTATAAGTGCTTTACGGATTTCATCAATAGCAAGTTGTATTAACAGAAAATTTGTCAAGGGTGGCCTTTTTAATTAAAAAGTCTTAAAACAAGTTAGCATTTCGACTATAAAAGTCTTCTCATCCTTGCTACGCGCAGCCAATCCAGGCTAGATTCTGGAATGAATCTTGCCTGTATTGGCTGTGCGTAGCGAGGCAGTCGAGACTTTTGTTATAGTCAAAGCATTAATTTGTCCCCTGGAACTTTTTCATTTAAGTTAACATTTAAAATTTACGATATAATTATATTATCTTTATTGTTTTGCTTATGCAGTGGTAACTGGTAATGCGGTAGTTTGGTTTTATTTCAACAAGATCTACTTATTGTCGTATTATTCTAGTGATAAGTTTGTGGCAATAATTAAGAGTTTGCGAAGCAATAAGATTTATTTCAGAATAGTATTTCTTGCACAAGTCGGCAAGGTTGTGGGTTCGAAACCTACCAAAGTCACTTAATTTTTGCTTTTTTTTTGTTCTTAGATTTTTCGTTACATAAAGGTTAAATTGTTTACTTTCAGTTGAATGTTTATGATACTTCTACACTTGGAATTGACGTGAAGTTCATTGAAGATCGATCTTCTGTAGTCATCACTTCAATCATCAGGGGATCTCCTGCTCAGGTAAAAATATTACGCTTTAAAAAATTAAAATATTCGGCTTGAACTGTGTGGCTACAGGCTGGAATGTATGAGTAATTTTTTGTGGATCGACTTAAGATTCTGGCCTCGGGTTCGATACCCAATGTGAACATTTGTTAAGTTTTTAAGAAAATTAACTGATGACCCTTTCGATAGATACTCGCAAACTATCGATATGTTCACAGTGTCCGTCAGAAAAAGCACGAGCTTATAAACCTTGTGCGATGGAATAACACCATCGCTATGCTACTACGTGATAGCTGTGCACATGCATGACAGCAGTGCATAAATAAAAAAAAATAACTGAGGTTATTTTCAAATTATATTAAACTGAAAATTCAACAGTAATTGACGGAGACTGCGAAGTGAGCTTGCGTTCTTCGAGTCATGTCAAATGCGATCGGCTCCAGCCGTGAATCGAACCCGTCACGTAGGATCTGTGACCTGCGTGCGGTACCGCTGGTTCATGTCGCTGACATGAACCAACTGTATAAGCATGAAAGCAGTAGCGTGTTGTCCCAATGGTTCTACTTCCTCAATGCATGAGACCAAACGTGCAAGCTCAGCTTTATGTCTGTTGAAATAGCGGATATGCCATGCAAGCTAACAAAATGTTAATCCTATTGGGTCGTTACGCCGTAGAAACAAGATGTACTGATTGATAGTACTAGTTGTAATAGGAAACGGTGCTTATCAATCAATCAATCTACTTTATTTGAGATCAAAGTGTGTCCTTTTTGAAATCCTATTAAAAATCAAATCAAGTCTTCAGTACACTCGCGGTATTACGCCGAAGCGTGCAACTAGTGGCGGGGCCCATCTCCGCGGCTTAGTGCATGGGCAACACAACTTCGAAGAAACGTCGCAGCAGTGGCGAGCCGTTGGCGACATTGTGCCGATTTAACCGGCCCAAGAGCCGAACCACAGACCTCCCGCACCGAAAGCGTGTGCTTAACAACTGAGCTAACCGGCCGGTCTAATTATATAATGATTATACAACTCTTACAAAAAAGTTTAATTTTTTATGAAAGCTATGCGTTTCACATGTAGAGCAAGCAATAACAGATCACATTTTACAGCAAGCATGTGATTTGTTGTTGCTTAATTACTACAGTGAAATACGTAGAGCCTATTTAAGTCTACATAATAAATTATTATAGTACATTAGCATCTATCTGATGAGTGGTCAAACTGCGAAACCACTCGTAGACGTGGTTTTTACAGTGTTCATTTAGTAAGTCTTTCAAGACCCTTAGCGTAAAATGGAACAAAATGTCTGATAGGAAAAATCCAGGTAATACGAAACAAAATAATTAGAATAATTAACTTTAAGTGCTTGAATGACTGAGTAAAAATGAACAAATTGTGTAAATCTATGAATATACAGTACTACCAATTAAAGACATATATGAACTTGAAATGTCAAAATTTATGCATTCTTACTATCATAAAAAACTTGCAGAAATGTTTAATAACTATTTCAAATCTGCTGACAAGCATCACAGCTATGTCACTAGATCAATTTCTAAGAAAAACTATTTTCTTCAAAGAATGAACTCACAGTGTGGGCAATCTTCATGTTTTTTTACTGGGACAAAAATTTGAAATAACATTCCCTTGAAACCAAACTATTATCTAAATTCACCCTCAATAAAGTAATAAAGAAGAATTTGATAGACAAGTATTAATCATTTCTCTCTGATCAAAGAGTGTAATTTGATAGTGAAGAGTCAACCATTTTCGTTTTGTTGTTTTTTGTGTGCTTACGCTGCTCCTTTCTTTATGATTTCGAATTTTACGTTAAAAACTTAAAATCAATAGTAAAACTGGACAGTTTGACTTGGTGACCATGAAATGGTCTTTCACCGTCCAGGCTACTTAATAGCCCGCACTGGTCTATGTAAATTTTTTATTTTATTGAAAAACTAGCAATTTTTCCAGTCGTTCGAAAAATTGTTTGAAACTTATTAATTGCGATTAATCATTACTGCGCTGTTAAATAAGCAATATAAAAGTTGTTGTTGTTGTTAGCGCAGTGGACTAGGCGTTGTTTTTGGCGCCGTAGGTCTAAGGTTCGATTCCCGGGTCGGCCTAATCGGGCACAGTTGCCAACGGCTCGCCTCCCCGACGTTTCTTCGGAGCTGTGTTGCCAAGTGCTAAGCCGCGGAGATGGGCCCCGCCACTCGTTACATGCTTCGACGTAATACCGCGAGTATGATGAAGATTTTATCATATTTCTACTACATGTTGATTACTATGCTTAACTCTGCTAATGTTGTGAAGCATTTCTTTTAACCAAAGACACACAGAGTGTTAGGTTTGAAAAGTCATGCACCAGCTGTGCGTGCTGAAACGTGAGCCCTGTGCCTTTGAGACAGCATTTTTTTCAGCTTTCATTATTAAACAAGGCTTTATTACTCTTGGTTTTTAGTTCGATAACAAATTTACCAAAGTTTGAGTCTCTGAAGTTATGCATTCGGTTTTAACTCCTAAGGTGTATTTACCGATACGCGACAGGCGACAACGCGACAAGTGACAATTTTTTATCGCACCTTGTTTGTTTTGTTTTACTGTTTAGCCACTACGCGAAAACCTTATACATTCGCTTGCAATATAATTTTTGTCGCTCGTTGCGTGTCGCGTATCGTTAGACGCACCTTTACATCATGTGAACATTCTTCTTGTAGGTCCAAGGTTTCCACCCGGGAATGAAAATTTTACAAATTAACAATGATTTGATGACGTCATGTCCATCCCAGGAATTTTTAGAACAAGTTCTACGACATAACCTTGAAAAACACAAAATGGTTCATTTCGTTGTCAAATTCGATGAACTTTCGTAAGTTGCATTTTTGAGCGTTTTAAATTCATTAATAGAAGAAGAATCCTTTAATTTTGGAAAATCAAAAAGTGTTATATCTGCAAGGCGTTCCATAAATCACTCACCTTCCAGTTTTTCAAAAAAAAAACACGAACGCATGAATTTTACGATCATAGTCGCAAGAGATGCTTATTCCGTGTATTGTTCGCCCCCCTGTTACATAATCATCCAATCTATCAAATAGACAAGGATCCTACACATTGTAATGGTGCTCGACTTGTAGGACTCCCTGTATTGTATATGTGGTGTGATGACGTAGCCCGCTACGTAAAACTTAATTTTTTTTTTTTTGAACAAATGCAACTGATGGTGAAAAAAATTAATGGAAAAAAAGCACTTCGGGTTATAGTGCAAGCATAATTTTTATGTCTCGGAATATGATAAACATGGGACGAAAATAGCTTAAGGAGGAAAATGATGACAGCTGAATCTTTGTTGTCGAAACGTCCAGTTTTAAGATTTACTCAGACTTTAATTTCTATCGTTAATGTTGTTTCTGTATGAAAATTATTTACAATATCTACCGGCGAAATTGCGATATTGTAATTACATCATCACCACCATTTTCTGCATACGCTGGAAATTTCCTTGCGGCTTGTGTGTTTGTACACGCAAGACCTTAGGCTGGTATTTTTGCTTCATGCATTGCTTGTACTGCGAGCATAGATTTGAAAAAAGCTCCTCGATTTTTCACTATTTTGAACTGATAAATATTGCACCTGTAATGCTATGTAAAACAACAGAATTTTTTCGGATTCAGACTACTCAGGATGACCTCATCTTGGCGTTATGGCAGACTGGATTTCACAGTTTGATTAAGGGCGCTGATTAGGATTAGAGATGGCGGTTTTTGTTCGTGTTAAGGTTAGGTGTTTCAAAGCTGAGTCTGTCTCGCCTCATATTTGCAACTCTACTAGAAGCTTAACAACTAAGTATAATATGTTTTTGAGTTATCTATTTTTATATACGCACTGGCGAAAAAACTCCCTAATTTTACAAACAAATTGTTTGTTCACACTTTAGCCTATCATTGCATTTCAGTCGTATTGTGATTCCTGTTACGAAAGAAGGAATGGGATTTCAAATTCGTGGTTCGAACCCTTGTGTGGTCCACGCTGTGGCTAAAGGAGGCATGGCGATGAACCATGGTCTAGTAAAAGGCCATGCCATTTTTAAAGTAAGATTTTGTTTTGTGTGGAATTACGTATCTTAGTGTCAGCATAAATATTAATTTTTTGCATCTCATTTTACGACCTACTATATAATTCTGCGAATTTGCAGTGGTTACAGATATTTAGCATTGAACAAACTCTCGGTTACATTTTTCTGCGGCGGCTAGCACTTGTTAGCGTAACAACGAAGGTGAGAAGTAAAGTTGAAGTAACGGAGTTTTTACTGACACCAAATGCTCTATTATTTTGTGAAAAACTAAAAAAAGAGCTAATCGGAAAAAATCAGAAAAGTTTAAATGAAGATTTACAATCTAATTTGTTTTTACATTTTGATTTCTTAGGTAAATGACCAATTGGTCAATCAAACTTCCCATGATGACGTAGCTGCTGCCATTCGTGAAGGATGCAAAATTCCTGCTCCCACGGAGAAGCAAGTTGAAGAAGTGCAAAATAACAGCAATCCTCCTCCAGTGTCTGATGAAGAAGCGAAGGCGGTAAGTATTGATGAGGGAGTGTTTACCGTTCTTCTAATGAGGTTTTAATTGAAAAAGTTACTGAGCACGTATAGAGTGGCGGAATAGTGGACGCATTGTCCTTTTAAGCTGGCTTCGTGGGTTCGATGCTCAACGCGGTCATTTTCCAAGATGCATTTACTTTATTAATACAAACCTAAGCTGCAATTGCATATGGCTTAAAGAAGAGCTGCAGAACATATTGGTTTTCTGGTGTAGGTCAGTTCAGTCTGCCGTCATGTGTGTGTTTTCTTTCGTTTTGCGTTACCACCTAATATATGTCAGGTTATCTTGTCATCGGCGATATAGTTTGCATAATACCGCTGGAAGTGTGCGTACTCAATCTGCTGGTATATATGACATTGATCTGTTAGTATGCTTCCAATTGACCGGCTGATATTTATTTCATAATGTGCGTCAAACTGGCCTGCTAGTGAGCGTCAATTTGACGTGACCATGTGTAGCAACTGGCCGGTTAGCCAGTGGTTGAATACTCCTGGCGCGGGAGGTTCTGCATGCATTCCCCGGGTCGGTCAAATCGGACACAGTGTCTTCAACTGCTCGCCACCGCTGCTACGTTTTTTCGGAGCTGTCTAGCCCAGGTGCTAAGCCGCGGAGATGGACGATTGTTACATGCTTCGGCGTAATGCCGCGAGTATATTGAAAATTTGATTTTGATTTGATTTTAGTATGTGTCGCGTCTTTTTGGTTAGATAACAGTTTGGGCTTTGAGAGTAACGTTAGAATTTTTCAATAAAGTGTTGCCTCTTGGCGACTCAAAATGCTTGGTCCGTAACAGCAGCGATCGTTTTTGTTTGTCTCCGCAATATATTGCCTGAAACAGCAACTTCTTTTACTGCAATGATTGCTATATGTTTCGTTGCAAGTCATGGGTACTGGCGTTAAATAACATAATATTATGTAGCTTCTTTATTAAGTACCGATTTATTATGCCTATGCCAGCAAGTGCGGGCAAGTTCCGCGAGAAAATATTTAATTTGTTTTATATTTGTTTATGTTTAGGTAACAGCAGCTTCCGGTGGAAAAGGTTCCAACGCAAATACTAGAAGACAAAAACTAGCATTGCTAGTAGGAATCAACCACACCAGTCTTAATCGCAAAGATAAAAAGTATGTATGATTTTGTCTGTCGAAGTACTGTCCAGCAAAAATAACGAAGTCTGTTGTTGCTTCTGTCTTTGAAATTCTGCCCTCACTGTTTACGATAAAATTTCATTGTTACAATGACTTGTGAAATTTTGTTTTGGAATAACCGCACGAATATTCGAAAACGTATTAAACTTTTAAAAAATATTAGATTTTATTCTTTTTACGCCTGAAAAAAAAAAAAGAAAATTAGGAACTCTCAGCTGCCATCCTTTTTATCTCGATATCCTCAGCGCAGCAGAACTGTGGAGGCAATCAGCTGATGGCGTTGCCGTCCTTTTAATTCCAGAAAAATGTACCACCCGTATGTGCCTATGTCAAAATCTCAGTTTTTTTAATATTCTTAAGTGTTAAGTACTTTTACTATTTGATGTAGCCATCCTGACCCTTAGCATGTGTAAACACTTAATAAGAATGGTGTAGCAATTCCTCTGTAGTGATAGGCTCATTTATTTGTTTCTGATGAGCTCTTTTACTGAAAGTTTAATGCACTTCATATTTTGCTTAATAATTTCGCAATGTCATTATAAAACTAGTTACATCAGAATACAAAGAACTAGTAAAGGTTAATAGATGTTATTGCTCGTATGACGAAATGAAAGCTTATTTTAGCCTATTTTCGTTCGTTGGTAAGCCTGTAATCTACTTGGTTTCTAAAACGATTCTGTTTTGGATTTCGACATCCTCGCTTACGTTTTTATTTTCTGAAAGCTTCCAGTAAGTTTAGCCCTGGCCGGTTTGCTCAGTTGTTTAGCATACGCTATCGGTGCAGGAGGTCTGGGGTTTAATTCTCAGGCTGGTCAGATCGGACAAAGTGTCACCGATGGTTCGTCACCGCTGCGACGTTTTTTGGAGTTGTGTTGCCCTTGCGCTAAGTCGCGGTGATGGACCCCACCAGACGCTTCGTTGTAATATCGCGAGTAGCCTATAATGAAGATTTGATACTTTTTTGAACTTTTCCGTTACAAAGGCTCGTATAACGCTTTGCTTATTTCAAACGCGTCAGCAAATAAGCGCGACTGTCTTTTTTTTACTTTATCTTCGGGGCGTAACCGGTTAACTCGCGTGCGACCAGAAATAATAAAGGATGTAGCTCCTGAGCGCTTAAAATGTGAATACTGGTAGTGTGCACCGTGCTTAAGATTCCATGGTGGGATTTATACAAAATGACTTATTCTATAGCGCACTGCGATATCACCAAGTATTTTTACATCAGATTGCTCTCGTATTTAAAACAGTGATTTCTCGTTGACAGACATCTTACTTTGCTAAAAATAGCGAGCATAAATTAAGTTAAAATAAATGCTTTAGGCTACTAATATACATAGTAGTAGCGGAATTTAGCTTGTTCATGTCAACTAGAAAACCTACTCTTTTTAAGTAATTCCGCGTTTATTTTCTATTACATAATTTACCGCAAGCTATTAATGTATTTGACGCATTGAAAGCTTTGTTTGAAATATATGAATTTGGGTTTTGACTCGTTTTAAGTCAATACCTACGCGCGTTTTGTATCATAAACTGTCTTTTGGTTTATACTTGCTTGTCTTTTGTTGAACTGGGTTAACATCATTCAACTTCGTTTTATTTCAAAAGTAGCGATCATGAGAGCAGTCGTCTCAAAATCAGTGAGAGATTTTGGATGACAAAAAATTGGGATAGGCTAAATTTGAAGTCGTCATGGTTCTCCTTTGTGTGTCCTTAGTCCATTATGGAAACTAAGCCCATTTGGTCATGGAATCTACCATCAAAAACTTGCATCTTATCCACAGGAACTAACTGTATTTTTGCTTGAATAATGCGTTAATTGCAGCAGGATTAGATTAATAGTTATTGCTGCAAGATTAGATTTATAAATAATATTAGAGTTTTCCCACAGAACTTTTTACCGAACCATAACACACAAAATTTAAATTCTTATTCTCTTTCATTGCGACGGTGAAAGTTTGAAAATGGACCATTCAACGTGGTCTTAATTTTAGTTCATTGAAGACTGATCTTTTTGAGTTTCGTAAATTTGGTTAGCCTGATACTTTTGCGTCATCGTTAAGAATTTTTTTTTATCGTCACTTCCTAAAATTTGTCGTATAAATTAACATGAACAGTTAGGGATAACACAAAAAATCAGATCTTCAGTATACTTGCGGTATTGCATCGAAGCGTGTAACAAGTGACTGGTCCATCTCCGCGACTTGACGCCTGAGCAACACAGCTGCTCTTAAGAAACGAAGCAGCGGTAGCAAGCCGTTGGCGACACTGCTTCCGATTTGGGCGGCCCGGGAATCGAACTCCAGATGTCTCGCACCGATAGCGATGTCTAACAACTGAGCTAACTGGCCGGTTTGCGAGTAACATTTGAATTAAAAATCAATTGCGTCGGAAAACTTCTAATAGGTTGTTTGTTTGGAGGTGGCTGTAGACTCGATGACCGCAAGATCCCTTTCTCAGCTTCCTGTAACAATTCAATTAATTACGTGTTATTTTTCACATAAGTTGTATTGAATTTTCTCGTTTTTTTATTGAACTGTTTAAATAAACTGTGAACTGAATTAACAATCAACTCAATGTTTGTTTTTTAGGGAGGGAGAGAATGGAAATTCCATAAACAAAAATGAAGTTGCCTTACATGTAAGTTGATTTGTTTTGTAAATCAAGACTCGTAAAGTTAGTATTTTGCGCGAGTGTTTCTTTTTTACTTGTCGTCAGCGACATTGCCTAGAGGCACGCGCGGGTGACAGGATCCTACGTTACGGGTTCAATTCGAGGCTGGAGCCGATCGCATTTGACATATTTACTAGCTGCCTGCTCACTTCGCAGCATCCCTCAATTACTGTTGAATTTTCAGTTTAATGTATTTTGAAGATGACCTTTTTTATTTCTTTTTTTCAGCTTGTTGTTGGAAATCGCCACTTAGAGCGCACTTGCATGTACACTTTTCATAATTCGAATGGGGTCAAAACAAATGTTGTTGAAAAGACCTCTGAAGCTCCATCGATATTTGATTTGGCTGCGCAGGTAATATTTGGGTAATTTTCAAGGTTGCTGAATATTTAACAAGTAAAAAGTAATGTTTTAAAGTAAACTTCAAGTTGTTTGTATGGTTTTCATTTTGAAACTGCAACATTTTTGTGAAAGTTTCATTAAAAATTTATGATCTATCAAATGTGGGATTCAGGCGCAGACGGAATTACCAATAAATATTAGCGTTGGAAATTGCTGAACTTAAATTTTGAATCCACGGGGGAAGGTGGAGCTACGGTGGCTTAAGTCCCTTTTTTAAATTTACAGCTATACATATTGGTGCGATAGTTCTTCGTAGTTCGAGACGCCCAATGCTGCAAAATAAGCTTTTTTTGTCTCCAAATCCCCCCACCCTCCCAAACAAAGAATTTGCATTTTTATCTGAGTCTAGTAACCATGATCTAAGTCCAGCTGTGTCGCAGTTGAGCCAAAAGTATCTCGATCCAAGTCATACGACGCCTTGATTCGAGCGAAAGAAATCCGTAAATCGTTTTGGCTTGCCATGTTTTCACATTTTCACGGTTGGATTGGCTTGGCAGAATAATTTTATATACTGATGAACTCAGTGGTGGCTTTAGTTTTTTTGAAACAGGAGAGGACGAGGCAGAGTCTTTTTTTGGAGATCAACCATTGCAGTCCTATTTTTAGGAATCGGCCATTGCAGAATTACATTTCTACTGATTAAAGCGTAAGGATATTAACCGCGTAAATATTAAAAGGGGACCCACATAAAAGGGGATTGCGGCGGTCGCCTTGTCTGCCTGTTCCTGAAGCCACCTTTGGATGTGCTGAGCTAGATTCCAGAAATACATTTACTTTCAAAATTCCACTAATAGTCATGCATCCAAAATTCAAATCCGCATGAAATCCGAAAAATTATCTAAATCTTATCCGTTAAAAGACAAACCCGTCTTCATCTCAGATAGGTACCGCAAACAGTATTTTGTAATTGGTGAATATCGCTCATACCACACTGATCCGACTTCATGCATCGAAACAGTATGAATTTACGCCAGAAGACAAATACTAACCACATATCATCAACTTTCAGCTCTTAGAAGTTTTGGTCGCGGAAGACGAACATGTCCTTGCTGACGTTCAAGCACTTGAAGAAATCGCTCCATATGTTGCAGATGTGCAGAGCGAAGTGTTTGAACGAAGAAGAAGTCTCAGATACGAAGTTATTCAAGAAAGACTTGATAGTTATAAGAAGGTGCGGTAAGGCTGTGTAGCTGTAGGTTAACTTAAATCAGATTTTTTGTAAGGTAATGCTAGGTTTCCCAAATAAATTTGCGGGCACCCAAAATAGATCTGTAGGGATTAAAAAAAAAAAAAAACAGAACAAAAGGTTATCTTCATCCGTAATTTTCCCTAATCTAGGAACCCGATTTTTATTCACATGCCCGACAAACAGCTCAGATGGCTCATGATAAAAACGTCTGCTGCTGGAGCTGTAGACTCTGGTTTGATTCCGAATCGGGTCACTGTTCACAGCTTCCCTGCTTGACTCTCAGCATTAATGGAACAGTGAGAAAAACAAACCGGCAAGGTTACTTGTGTTGTTAGGAAAGGCACTTAGCGGAATTCCTCCATTTTGATGTGGTAGCTAGAGGGCCGGCAACTTCTAAAAGAGCTCGCTATAGCGCTTTGATCGCTTTCTCGTAATAGGAAGATAAATATGCGACTAAACAATGAACTGAAATCAGTTTTTATTTAAAACAAATGTTTCGTCCCCAAAATGAACTCGCAGAGACCCAAAATAGACCTGTAGGGACCCAAGATAATGCAAACGTTATTTCCTCCATAATTTTCCTGATCTAGGCACCCGATTTTTATTCAAAGGTACCCAGATCGCATTCCGAAAACACCTAAAAAAGTTTGAAGTTGTGAACTTGATTATATCTTGGGTGATGTACGTTGCCTTAAGTTTTAACCAAGCTGTGAAAGTTTGAACCAGAATATTTTTGTCGTAGTAGCTTACACTAGCTTGTTTTTCTTAGTTCAAACGACATCTGACCTCCTACATGTGGCCATCGTACAAAGAAGCGGTTACCAAGTACAGTGGAATGTCTGCTGGTTCTGCAAAAGATTTCTGCCCTACTAATTGCCACATCAATCTCGTGACTGTAAGTTGGCGAGTTTTGTCGTTGCAAATCTTCTATATTGAGCTATAATGGTGATCACATGGAAATTTTTAGGTATCACACCCATCAGAAAAATATAACTTGAGAGGTTTGGCGAGCTTACATGACAAAAAAGACGAATCAAAGCAAGAAGCAGGTTAGTAGAAAGTTATATTTTTGCGTGTTAGGAATTTTGTCGTTGCTTGGTTTGAGGATTTAACAGGCAGCAAATCAGAAAAGAAATCAGTTGGTTAACTTGAAACGAATTTAGATGAAAGCGAGTCGGGATTCGCTCTAGTTATAGCCTGTATAACGTTTCATAATTTAAATACTAGTGGTGTTTGGCTGAGCATCCACTCCTGATCAAGGACACACTACTGGGGGCCAAAAGTCTGTCCTTATATTTCCCCACGTTGTTGCACAGTATGTGTGGTGTAGGTATAAAAAAACTTCGTTATACTCGTGATATTACGCTGAAGCGTGTAACGAGTGGTGGAGCCTATCTCCACGGCTTAGCGCCTGAACAACACAGCTCCGAAGAAACGTCGCGGCGCTGGCGAGCCGTTGGCAAAACTGTGACATGACCGGCAGAGGAATTGAACCTCAAACTTTCCGCACCAGTAGCGGTGTCTTGAACAACTGCGCCAAGTTCCTGTTGATATCACTAGCAAAACATTTTTGTGTGAAATTGCAAATCTACGTTTGGTCTAGGTAGGGATTGACCGGGGCCCCGGCCGTGGGGGTCATAAAAATTGGCCAGGGCCGAGGTTGAATTTCAAATTCATTTACCGCATATTCCGGCGCACAAGACGACCTTTAAAGGGCCAAAACCCACCCTCAAAAATTGGGGTGGTCTCATGCAACGAATATAAAAGTCATATCTTAATTTTTACATGAAGATTTTTATATTTTATATAAAAAATGCGTTGGTGCGTAAAAATAAAGTTCGTCATGCACTAATGAAAAGCGTGTACAATTACGAAAGCATTACGTAACACCATTGACGGCATTTACGTGAGGAGTGAAGACGCAAGAAGCCTGCTTAGCTATGTATTCTAGACACAATGTAAAGCATTGTATAAACCCCGGCCCTGGCCCCGGCGGGGGCAGGCGCAATTCCCCGGCCCCGGCCGGAGCTCCGACGCCGGCCAAAATTGGTGCCCCGGTCGTTCCCTAGGTCTAGGTGTATGTTGCTTGCCTCTACTGGATGAAGTGTTTATTGAGATTGCTTGCTATATTGGTAGTCTTACTCGGCGTTTAGAATAGGTAGACATTAATGGGGTGTCTTGTTTGTTCTAAAGTTTGACGTCATTGTTTCCTCGTACCTCCACTACTCATAATAAATGTGTAACTTTGCCCATGACTGAATGCTTTAATTTTGTGGTCTAACCAGTGCCTAAAGTATTCCTTATGCAGTTGAATATAGCGACAGGCTCTCAGCGTTCGTATTTTTCATTGTAACCCAGCTGTTGTGCACTACAAAACGCCCACTATCAACATACATGAAAAGATTTGGGAAAGCGTGCATTGCGTTAGATTGCTAATATTTATAAGCTGCTTTCCGTAACTAGTTCAATTAACTAAACACTGAAAATTCAGTTATTCAGTTCATGTGTGCTGAATTTATAACATCAAAACAGGAACCATGGTTCATACGACCCACACTTCTACATGTCTCGCCGCTCCATCGTTCCGAGCTCGAAAAAATGAAATGCACGGCTTGATGGCGATGCAGCGCGGAGTTGAGGGGAATACGGAATTCATGGATTCGATCCGTCAACTGATGGTGGCACTCGATCATGCTCTGTTAGAAATGCGTCAAGGACAAGGCCATCTTATTAAGTAAGAAGAATTTTTAAATGCGAAACGCTGAAACGTTGGCTCTTCAGCCACGCACTAATCCTGGTCCATTCTTTGTTTGTTTTAAGTGGTTATGCTTGTAATTCCGGATCTTTTCTCTGACTTTTGTTTCTTTTTTTTATTTTTGTCGGAATAACTTGCCTACTCGCTTGCGGCCAGAAAAATGGCAAAAAGATAGAGATGCTTAACCGCTTAAACGTTCACAGAGTAGAGTAAACTGCCTTTTAAGCTCAAACAGGCTGATTTTAGCTTCTGTGTCAATCTATTACGTCGATTAAATTAAGACTTTCTCCTCTTTAAAAGAAAAGTTTTTTAATTACTTAACCAACGTGGTTCAGTGGTGTGAGCGTTGTTTTTGCACCAGTCATAATCGCAATGTCAATGGTTCATCTCCCTTCCAAGTTTTATCTTCGTGTCTTTGGATTTTATCGTTGATTAGTTTCAGTATTTAGCAAGCAGCGCATTAAAAAAATCAACTGGAAAACCTGAAACAGAAATAACGTCAAACGGAATTTAAAAAGAGGGTAGTCTGGACTCGCTTTATTTATAACCTGTGTAACGTTTCGTTGTTCATCTTGACAGAAGGATGAAAATAAAAAAAAATATCAATCAAAGAGTGTGTGGCAAAGAGTAACTTTTGAAGGCAATAGTATTCCAATTAAAACTTGTTCGTAGATGTTTGGGTAGCAGCTATAATGTTATTGCTTTTTATTACGGTACCATTGACGAAAAACGATGTACAATACTAATATTCTTACGTTTACAGAATACTGGAATCGCAACAAAATTTTGCTGGGTTGCGCGACTCATTTGTGTCGACATCGAGTCAAAATAGCTTTCAATTGGACGGGGATGAAACCCCGATCAGCCCCAACTCACCCATGACCCCACAAGCTGAATACTATTCATCTGTTGCCCCTAGCAAAGATCTTGTAAGCTTTACGTGCTGAGTATGATGATGTCTTACCAAAAAAAATTCAAGATTGATTTTGATGCAAATTAATTAGGAGTTGCTGCTTTTTCTTTTGTATTTTTTTGAAAGTAACAAAACTGTAGTGTTGCATAGCTTCTTTTACGTACCACAAAGGTTCAATTTTCTTGGGTATATAAATTCAGAAGAATGATTGGCTCATGTAAGATCTACCATTCTGAAAAATGAATGTATCTTTTACCTGAGTGCGGCTGGTAAACGCTAAAGTCCCAAAACAGCGCTGCCCGCTTTAACGTAAACTGAGGAATATCCCAATGCATAGTGCTTTCAGGCCCTGGCGAAAGTAGGTGTGGATACGCTGACGTTGTACGATGAAGTGCTTAATTTGGCGATGAATGGGTTGACTTCTGTTCATCAGCACAAATCAGTATGCATTGCTTAAATTTTAAAGGGAGAATTAAATTTTAAAGCCACCTATTGACATCTTAAGTATCTACAGTACTTAAATTTTGTTTGATTTTACGGTTTTTTGATTTCTAGTCCATCAAGACTTCTACCCCTTCTTCTGATCGGAGCATGTCCAACAATTCCCTTCTTGGTTCTGACATGATTCAAATTTCTGGTTCAACGGAACTTCTTAACCAAGGTTGGTTTTAATATTTGAATACTGGAATAGACTTGCTCAATGTAAAAACTGCGGCAGAAAGGAGTCGAAACCGGATTTTGCTGGCGAAGGATACTATATAAATATAGCCAATGCTTTTCTACTGCAAATTGAATGAAGAAGTAAATTTGTTAAATTGCTTCTTAAATCGTCTAGAACTGTTGTTAAAGTTCTTGCTTTTCAGTAAAAAAATCTGTCTCAATCTCTGTCTTAAAACCCTGCAAAAAGCAATTGGTATAACTTAGTGGTTTCAAAACTTGTTTGCTAAAGTCACAGTGGTAGTCTTGCAGCTGTAGGAATCACTATTGATCTGGAATCCAAACGAAGCCATCAGCATTGTCTGAGGTCTACTCTGTACCATGGATTATTTTTTACGCTTTGTTTCTAGAATCGTTGTCGAACCGCGACAGCGGCCATGGTGAAGAAGATGCAAATCAAGGGCAAGATGAAAAGACCCCACGAATTGACGAGCCCCTTCCCCCACCTCCACCTGCGGTCGAAAATCTAGCCCAAAATGGAAACGAATGGGATTGTGACTCAGGTTAGAAGAACACAGGAATAGGATTGAGATTGATTTCAAAAATGTGAATTGTCACCGGCTGGTCAGTTCAGTTGTTAAGCTCGCACTATTGGTGTGGAAGGTCTGGGGTTTTTTTCCCAGGCCGGTCAAATCGGCACTGTGTTGCCAACGGCTCGCCACCGCTGCGACGTTTCTTCGGAGCTGTGTTGCCCTGGCGCTAAGCCACGAAGATGGCCCCCGCCGCTCGTTACACGCTTCGGTGTAATACCGCGAGTATAATGAACATTATTTCAAAAATGATAATTGCTTGTGTGACGTATTTTGCAATTTTGCGGATGAGGAACTGGTTAATTAGCGTATTCACATGAGTATAAGGTTGGGCACAACTTTTTTCAATTTATGAATGTACTTTTTGACATATTGCCTACTAAGACTTCGGTCTTCTTGCAGTGTATATAACGTAATCTTAGCAAAACCATTTCTTCCGTAAAACATGCAGTTTTAGTATAGATCAAACAGTCAGTGACATGGCATAGCGGTACCGTGCGCAGGGTACAGGTCCTAGGTGACAGGTTCGATTCTCGGCTGGAGCCGATCGCATCTGACTAATTTACCGGATGGCTGCTGACTCGAAGAGCGCAAGCTCACTTCGCAGTTTCGCTCAATAATTACTGCTGAATTTTCAGTTCAATATGATTTGAAAATATCTTTAGTTAAAAAGAAAAAAAAACACCAATCATCTTTTTCGTGAATGGTGGTCTCAAGTCAGTATATCCAACGGTTTTACCATGTACGTAGTGATGGAAGTTTTGAATGTTTCTGTGACGGAATAAAAGTTTGTATAGTACACTTCGAAAAAATACAAAAGCATTATGTTTTCAGGTATTCACAGCAACCGAGGATCAATTGGAGATAACGAACGATTGATGTTTAATTTTCCTAATGCAAATCTTCCAGATCCTCCATCGACAAACCATCAAGGTGATACATAAAAAAGCAAATCTTCATTATACTCGCGGTATTGTGCCGAGGCGTGTGACGAGTGGCGGGCGCATCTCCGTGACTTACGCCTATGCAACACGGAAACGTAGCAGCATTGACTAGTGACAGTGTCCAATTTGACTGGCCCGGGAATCGAACCCCAAGACTTCCCACGCGAAAAGCAATATCTTTAACCACTGCGTCGACAAGCCGGAAAGTAGAAGATTGAGAACTCAAAAGTGTTTAGAATGACGAGATAAATCCTTGCATAAACTTGTGATTACAACAAAGAGGGTAATTAGTCTAATTACTTTTGTTTCACTGTAAGGAAAAAATGTTGCGATATAACGTGATTGCGTGCAAAAAGAAAATTTGAAATGCCATTTGCAATAATATTTGTGCAAAATGTTCGAGGTATTTGGGAATGCATTAAATATCGGACGAAAATAACTTACGGAGGAAAAAAAGCCACAATAATTCTCGAAACTGTACGTATCGACAACATAGATTCAGATGTCATCATCAGCAGTGTAAGTTTTGTTCTGCCTTGCTTACACCGCGGATGCTTACGCTGCTGATGATGACAGCTGAATCTATGTTGTCGAAACGTCCAGTTTTGAGAATAATATTACTGTGTTGTAAGATATTGCTTTATTTCAGATAATCAAGAACCAGCTAACCGACCAACCGAACTTCTTCTTCCAACAGTAAGCTCTAGTGATTTGCTAGCGACTCCTGCTGGTGAAAATGCATTGAAACCGGCGCAGTCAATGCCATCACTTTCGTAAGTACATCGGTGCAACAGCACATGTCCAATGAAGTCTTGTATGTTCGCCATCTACGTGTGATGTTACAAAATTCAATTGAAACTGGACAAAATAACTCCCTGTATGTTGCGTTGCTACGTTTTTCAGCACTAAGCGGAAGATAAGTATTGGCGCAGTGTTACAGTTTTCAGTTTTAAAACTAAAAAAATCAAAATAATCTTCATTATACTCGTGGTATTACCCTGAAACGTGTACCGAGTGGCGTAGTCCATCTCCGCGGCTCAGCGATTGAGCAACACAATGCCGGAGAAACGTCGCAGCGGTGGCGAGCTGTTGGCGACACTGTGTTCGATTTGACCGACCCGGGAATGGAACGCCAGACCTACCGCGCCAATAGCGATGTTTTAGCAACTGAGCTAACCGGCCGGTTTTCAGTTTCTAAATCTAAGAAATAAGAATGAGTATTACAGACAAAGAGCGTGTCACAAAATTTGCCGTTCATTTCCAGCTTTGCTGTTTTGACAGTAAAAATTTAAAAAATTTTGGGTCTATTTCCCCACGTATATCTTGCGTTAGAATTACTGATTTTGGAATAAGTCATCTTGAGAATCTCTAGATTATCAGAATTGATTTTAACAGACAAACAGATGACAAATCTCCGGTGAGAATGAGATCAAGAACTGGAAGACCAGCATCTCGGGTCCGATTCTCTGGTAAGTTACTCCGAAACTTGCAATGTTTGCCATGCTGACACCCCTAATCATGAATTTTTAAAATGTTAAAGATACAAATATAAGTTAAAAATTGACTTATTTATTCGTTCGAGCCATTTTTTTGCGCCGGTCAGGCCATTAAAGTGTGTTTGGTTTACTGTCTGTCGACCTGGTGAAAAACTAACCTCTATCACTAGGTGGACAGCTGGGCCTATTCCCTTTTTTGTCTTCATCATACACTGATAGAAAACGCACTTTAGCCTAAAACGATACTTGCTTTGGAGTGCAAGAGATGTACAAGTTGCAAAGTAGCTGGTTCAGTTCATAGCAAAGCTTTCGACCGCCGAAACTAGCTATTGTTTTCGCAGTTCTTGTTAATTGAACAAGACGATGTGATATTCATTTAGCTCTATTCCATTTCGACTCTTTTTTTCGATTTTCTTAGTACAAAATTCCAAACAGTCATTTAATTTTTAGGACGGGATCGCGTCTCACTGATCAGTACAACAGAAAGTACTTGCTCATCAGAAGGTATGGAGAATATGAGTTATATTGAATTGGATCTGACACCGGACGCGTTAGATAAACTGCAAGGTACAATGGAATACTTCCGAAGCAAGGTAGGGTTTGTTAAGTATTTAGCTGCATATTTATCTTCTTATCAGGAGAAAGCAATCAAAGCTGCGCTATTACGAACTCGCTTAGGACTTGCCGCTGTCTACCACACCGAAATGGGGAAATCCTGCAAAGTGCCTTTCCCAACGGCACATCGAAAAACTTGCCAACTTGTTCTCCACATTCTCCCTTTGATGTTAAGCATCAAGCAGGGAAGTTATGAACACCAATTTTGAAGTTATTGGTTTGACCCGACTCGTAATCAAACCCAATTCTACAGCTCCAGAGACTAACGCTCTTACCACTCGGTAATCTGAGCTATACCGAAATACTGTATGTCGATTGCTTTTAATTTCAAACTCAATGATGAAGGATTTTGAGTTGTTATGTAGGAGCTAGACCCAAATCATCTGATAGCCGAAAGCTTGTGCCTCTGCTGCTGCAAACTCTGATTTCGTTGTCGTTTGGGTCAAACCACAAACGCCGAACTTATGCTGCTCAGCCTCGCGCCCCCTTCTCTACTCATTTCTCAGGACGCTCGGCATAAACTGCCGACCGAAATCTTAAAAATACATAGTTTGATAGAGCCCAGCTTGTTTAATTACTACTGGAAGAGCAGTTTTGGTCAGGCTGGCTTACCTATAAGCGTACTATTACTGATGCCCGGTAGACAGATAATCAAGCATTTGCATTCAATTTTTTATATCAAAAAACTGTTACCAAATGCTTTGCTTCCAGATTCAAAACTTGAGTGAGCTTGTTAAATCAGCCACAATCAAGAAAGTATTTGACAACACGCAAGACACAACTCCAGAAAGAAAATATGGCAAGATGCTCGATAACTTAACTGCAAGGTAAGTTTCAATTAATTTGCTATTACCAAAATTACCTATCCATCTCCAAAAAAAAAAACAAAGTTTATCTAGTTTGGTAGCTGTTATTTAAGACAAGCGTTTTTGCGCATATTTTGTGAAGATTGTATTGTGCCATTCTGAACATTCACATGATGTTTTTGTCATACCGACTCACGGATACCACAATTGAACTTATTACTGGTACTGTATGAGAAAATTTTAGCTTCTTGATTAGCTTCAACAATTATTTACTTGCTTAATGATTTTTAGAAGGTTATGTGAATCGAAGACTTAATGGTCACTTCGCATTATTCCGTGTCATTGTTATTTTCTTTGTCAAACAACATCTTTTTGTGTCTGTATGTATTCTGTACCGAATGAAAAAAAAAGCTGTTCCGTTCTGTTCTGAAACTCATTGCTTTATGAGATTTTTGTATTGTTTATAATTTTATTGCTTTCATATTTTTTGAGACCACATCTTGCATATGCGCTAATTGTAACTCTCTTATTGTTTTATTTTATTTGCAGGGCTTATATTAGTTTGTATTGTGTTTGTTATTCTGTCTGGGTTTTTGACAAAGCCTTATCTCTTAGTAAGGAAATACATGTTGATTTGTTGAAGTTATAGACGTAGCACCATGTTTTCTGCGATAATGCTTAAAGAAGAAGACATTTTCTTGTTTCATCATTAATTTTTTTTAGCACGAGTAACGAAGTCCTCAAGATGACGCTGTCGAGATGCTACAACCCTGATGAGTTCGCTGAAGTCATAAACACTCTTGTTGAACAAGTTGAACGACAAATAAATGAAGTTCGCACACAACTTGTGTTGGCACTTTTGCTCCAAGAAGGTACGCAGATATTATTTAGCTTGATCTGAATGATCAGGGGGCGCTTTGCGTGGCTAAAGTTGTTTATTTGGCAGAGGTGATGAGAGTGGATTATAACCATTTTTCCACCTGGTGCAAGCGTGAGTGTCTCCACAGATTTTCCAACTTACAAGCTGCTGCTTCTTCAGATTATTCAAAATTCCTTAAGCAAACCTTCTGCTCAATCTGATATGTTTTTACAGCTGGAGCAAATCGCTTTTAATATTCGATCTTTCTCACCGATTTTATTGATTAACGTAATTACTACGCATTGAAAAAAGAATCATGGCATTGCGTGAACACATTTAATGGGGCTCTTATCACCCTTGGTATGTCAGCTGATCCTACTGCTTAGATGTTGTTTTAGTGTTCAACTTGCTCTTTTTTTAGTGTAACTAGAACTCCACGGCTGGCACACCAATTGTCCTCGTAAGCAACCTTTCGAGCGTTTTTCACTTGCGCGGACACGCTCTGAGCAGTTCTGTATTTGAACCAAAGTCGGCAATTTTCGGTTACAACCGTTGCTCTACCAAACTTAACACTTCAAAAAGGTGTGATTGCTTCACCTTTGAATTGTTTTTGTTATGCAGATCCGAAACTGGTTTCACGTCGAGACAAGGTTTTCAGTCAATCTCTCATCACTGCTATCACCTCTTTCTCAGCTAAACTGCGATGCGCAATTGGAGGAACATTTAACAATATGAAGGTTTGAATCCTTTGACTTGAGCGGCAGATTAATTTTTTATCTGTCAGCGTTCAATATGTTGAATGAGTCAAAGATTAGTATTTAGTTGCATATATATTCTTCAATCACGAGAAAGCGATCAAAGCGCTATAACGAGCTGGCTTGGGAGTTTCCCGCCATCTGTATACCCCACCAAGATGGGGGAATCCCGCTAAGTGCCTTTCCCAACGGCACCATAAGTAGACTTGCCGGCTTGTTCTTCCACTATCCCTTTGCTGCTGAGCATCAAGCAGAGAAGCTGTAAATACCATTTTTAAAGTCATTGATTTGACCCCACTCAAAATCAAACCCAAATGTACAGCTTCAGAGGCAGACGCTCTTACCACTCGGCCATCTGCATTGCTATAGCGGAAAAATCAGTTTTTTGCCTGCCAGCGTTGAATGTGATAAGAAAGCCAACGAGCAATCGAACTGATTGATTTAAGACACTGCTTATGGTCGTCGACAAGTAGTGGTTGTATACTATGTATTTTAATCAACTTACACAGTATAAATGACATAAGCTGGGTAGTTAGCATTGCTGTGCATCTCGTCCCATCACTTATCTAACTACATCTAGCCACTGTATCGGTCTCAACCTTACATCTTGTTTATTTCCAGGCGTATGGTGTTCGATCAGAAGAAGCCAGCAGAAAATGGCTTGAGCAATGCATGTCTATTGGAGCTTGCATTATGTTTCAAACAACGCTTAATCCTAATGAGGTTAGTGTGAGGCTTCTTCTTAAAACATTTATAATGTTTGCGTGAATACAGGCTACGAACTCGGGTCTTTTTTCCAAACTCAAACTTGAACTGTATCTCCAAAAAGTTGATTGAGTTTAGAATTTATCCTAAACTTGACGAAAATTGCTTGAACTTAGCCTACACCCGATAAAAATTACTTGAACCAAGCATGAACTCGATAAAATCACTGAATTTGAACTCGCAAAAGCAAGAATAAAGAGCTCGAACTCGAGCTGGGGTTGCCAATTTTTAGTGCACTGGAACTTGAACAGCAAATGCTTGTTAGTTCACAGCTTTGCTTAAATCATTAAACGATTTTATTAATTTTGGCAAAACTGAATGGAAAAAAGATTAATTAACAGTTAAATCTATCCCATCGGTTACTGAAAGCTTCCTATTTTAAAAAACGCTGCTTCAAAGGTTCCCGTTCAATCAAGTCACGTCAAGCAATCAATCAAGCAATTTACTTGCTTCGGCCAGGTAGCTAAGCTGTCCAACATATCGCTGTCTGTGGGTGAAGTCTGGGGTTCGATTCCCGGGCCGTTCAAATCGGACACAGTCTCGCCAACGGCTCGCCACCGCTGCTATGTTTCTTCGGAGCAGTTAACCAGGCGCTAAGTCGTGGAGACGGACCCCGTACCTCGCTACACCTTTCGGCGCAATACCACGAGTATAGTAAAGATTTGATTTTTTGTTTTGTTGTAGTCATTTTTGTATTATATTGATTTTTTTTCTAGCCTGAGGAATGCACTAGTTTGGAAGACAGTTACGTCGGTGTGTATGATCTTGAAAGAGTTTCTTTCCATTTTAAAGCCATTACAGGCGAAGTGGAACCTAACGGTAGGTCCAAGAGTTTGCTTGGAAGCACTGTTGATTGTCCGAAAATTGCATGCTCTTGTGTTAAGTAACTCTGTGAAAATTGCAAGAAATTATGTTTGACTTAAAAAATCCATTTAACTAACGTTACTAGTTAATGAAGAGTCCTAAATTGTTGTTGCAGAATAATTTGGGGTGTGTGGTTGATAAAAACGTAATGATTTTTGGAAATACTGAATGAAAAGGATTAGATTAAGCCGTAGAAGTTCTAAAAGTTAAAAAAAAATATAGCTCTTAAGTTGCAAATATTCAAGAATTCCGTATAATTGTCTGCACATATTACGTACTTAATCAGTGATAGAAAACCAGCAATTTTTTTTTAAAAAATTATTTGAAAAAATTTCTGTTTTTTATGCGTCTTTTCACATTAACGCTAATATAATCATTATTTTAGATATTGCTAGTTTTATTTATATTTATCCGGGAGGTCTGGGGTTCGATTCCGAGCCGGTCAAATCGGACACATGGTCACCAATGGCTCGCCACCGCTGCAACATGTTTTCAGAGCTGTGTTGGCCAGACTCGAAGCCGCGAAGATCACTACTCGTAATACCGCGAGTATAATGAAGATTTGATTTTTTTAAATTGCCGCCAAGTTACCCCCTTAATTTTCATTAAACTAACTTTGCACAACGTGTCAAGTTTTATGGGTTTCAGTTTTTATGGCGGTAATATCGATCTAACTAAATTGGGTTTAAATTTCAGTTTATAAAGTGTATAATTTTTGTTTTGTGTATGGATATTGCATTGTAACTTTTTTATTTCAGTTCTGCGTAACACTTTTGTTTCACTAATCAAAATGATAACTAAAGGTTATATTCTGCTTGCTTACAAGAATTCACTACTAACGTGCGCGAGATGTAAAGACAGCGTCACTAGTTACAGCAAAAAGCTAATAAAAACAATATCTTGAGATTTAACACCAACTGTAATTAAAAACTTCATTTTTCGACGTTATTTTGTGCAAATTGGTCCAATTGCGCGATGGTTCGCGTCTCTTAATACGCAGTAACCGCGGCTGTGTTTACCTTTGATCAAGGTTACAGCCGACCTTTGCCCTGTCCACATCCCGAGTTTAAGTGGGTAAAATTGCTTTTTTACGGGCTTTTTACAAAAAACCCACGGGCTGGTTACATCACAATTGAATTTTTGGTCTTATAATTCCTTTTTTTTCAATTATGACGTCAAAAATTTGATTGTGATACACAAAGCCTGTGGACTTTGGATCCAATTAAACCGGACATGATTGTGGACAGGGTGAAAGTGCATTGTAAATTTGAGTTATCGTATGCGGACTTGCGCATTATCTGAAAAACGAACTGAAATTGTTGAAAGCATGAGTTAGTTTTCCATCGATGAATAACAGTTTTGCTAAAGAAATTGATGGAAACTAGATTGAAATAATTGGTGTTTAAAATCGAGTAAAAGCTGTGAAAGGCTGTTAGAGCTCACTCTTTGCCCAAGCTGACATGGTTGTTACAATCAGTGTTTTTTTTTATGCGTTTTGAGGAACCGAAATAGTCTCTCAAAATTGTCCAGCGGTCTCTCAAAATCTGCAAATTTTTGTTGTAACAGTTGTTGACTGCAGTTTCATTTACAAATTTTAAAAACTGTTGATCTTTTAAAGTTGCTTAATGGTTCCTCAAGCCAAACCTTACAAAAACACTGGTTACAATCATATTCTAACCGCCATGATTTTTATTTTTGCCTGTTTTGTTTTTGTTTGGTTCGAAAGAATGTCCAGCCAATGCTAGCAATGATTTTGATGGATCGAGACCAGTCAATATCGACGGTAAGTTTGATCATTGCCAGTGAAAAATTTCTTTTATAACTTTGTGTTTCCTTTGAAAATAAGCAGTGGTAGAATACAGATACCGGGGTAAATACGAACCGACCCAAAATTTAGTTGAAAAGGTCCATTTTTTTCCGCTTAAACATTTGCTTTTAAAAGCAACATACTGCTAAAATTTAACTAGAAACTCAATAACTTTGGAGGCTTTACTGTTTCATACTGATGTAGTACCCCTGTGGCTGCATACTGGTGTTCAACATTTTGACAAGTTTGAAGTAAATGGAGTTTCCAAGTGTGTTACATTTACGCTATTTGATTTAGATTAATTGTTTCAAAGCTTGTGAACTCTAATAGTCAGAATTGTTCTAGTAACCACTGCTTATTATGAAGTATAAGCATGCGATTTTGCTTGATTGGTTAATGTGAAAATTTTTATTTTTGCATTCTTGCGGTGGCTCTGTATTGCTGCTTGCGAAATCAGTTTATGCATGTTTGAAATTTGTAATTGCTGTACGCTCTGACTAGAAATTGTTTTGCTTGACCTTTTGGAATACATTTTCTTATCGAGACCCTAGACAATTTAGTTTCCTTACGAAAATGATTATCAGTTCAAATTCAATCATTACCTTAAACACCTCGCTGAAAATACTAACGGTTAAATAATAGAAAACGGCTGGTCAGCTCGGTAATTGATAAGACATTGCTCTCGATGCGGGAGTTCTGGGGTTCAAATCCCTGGTCGGCAACGGCATAGTGTCGCCAACGGCTCGCCACCGCTGCAACGTTTCTTCAGAGCGGTGTTGCCCAGACTCGAAGCCGCGGAGATGGGCCCCGCTATTCGTTTCACGTTTCGGCGTAATATCGCGAGCATAACGGGGATTTGTTTTTTGTAAATAGTAATAGAAGCCAGTGTTTCTGGAAAGGGTGAATGGTGCACCTTAGATTGAACGAAATTTCGTAGATTGAATGAAATGCAGAACTCTGTAGTAGCGGTTAACAACACCAAAAAAGTTTAAGAAGCACTGACATAGTGTATTTTCGCTGAAGCGTTTCATATCTGAAAATCTTCTTCTTATGCTAATATGCTAACGATATCACGCCGAAGCGTGTAACGAGTGGCGGGGCCCAGCTCCGCAGCTTGGCGCCGGGGTAGCACAGAAATGTGGCAGCGTTGGCGACAGTGGACAATTTGACCGGCCAGGGAGGTTACCCCAAGACCTCCCGCACCGATAGCAATATATTCCACCATTTCGTCAACCGGCCAGTTCGATTCCCGGCCCGGTCAAATCGGACATTTTTGCCAACGGCTCGCCACGGCTGCGAAATTTCTGTGTTGGGCCCCGCCACTCTTACATGCTTCAGGGTGATAGCGTGAGTATGATGAAGATTTGATTTGTTTCATTTTAAGCATACGCTTCGACGATATTGTTGATTGTTTTTATCATGTACACTTCAACTTAATGTGATGAGTTGTTTACTAACAAGGTTGTTGTCACATATTTTGCTCTTTCACACGCATGTCGCTTACATCTTTGTTAGTTTGTTAACACCATTAAACTATTTTGAAAAGCTTCCAACTGTCTTCGTTTTCATTTTCAAGTTTTTCATTTATGAAACAGTGTGGATTGTATGTACTTTTAAAGCTTTTGCTTTTTTGTCATCACAGTTACACTTCTCTAATTCTTCATTGTTTTGGCTTAATATGAAACAGCCTAATCCAAAATTCATTTTTCTTATTTTTTTGCAAATTAAAGTGCGTTTACCGATACGTGACGTGCGACGAAAATTATAATGGAAGCAAATGTAGGAGGTTTTCGCGTGATCGCTAAACAGCAAAATAAAACAAACAAAGTGCGATAAAAATTGTCGCGTTGTTGCCTGTCGCCTATCAATAGACGCACCTTAATACCTTAAGAAGTTAATTTTTTTGTAGTTTCATCGTTGATGGGACTAAGTCAATACGGCCAGTGGACAGTTCTGCCCGTGCAAGAAATAGACGTTAAATGTGTTTTCCTAGGACATAACGATGCAAACCAATGCGACATCAAGCATGAAATCATCTTATGAATATCGACGCTTTAGTCTACCATTTAACCTAAAACTTCTGTTTACCGGCGCTTATTTCTAACTTCTAAGCTTTTACTCAGCTGTTTTTTCTATGGGAGAGTAGAGGTCTTTTTGTCATATACCTACAATCGCATTACTGCTCTCGTACAGACCGCAATTTTTCGACACTGTAGGCTCAATAGTGTTTTTACAAGGATTGAGAATAGTTTTCAGCGCAACGAATAAAAAAATTCAACATCGCAGAGACAAAGTACTGCGATGTGATTTAAGGTTTTCGAACCAGCAGCCTCGGGTGTTTCAAATGCGATCAGTTTCAACTCTGAACCGCACTCATGACAAGGGATTTTCGAGGCTGCACCATAGGTGATGTTTGGCTATGAGCTTGTCTCTGGTTGACTGAGATATTTTATGCCAGGAAACGGAGTCGGATATTCAATGGAGGGAAATCGTTGCTCTCTCAAAGTCTTCTTCCATCTCGATAAACATGTGTTCATCAAACTTCCTCCAAGGCTCCAGGCAGGTGGAGGAGTTAAGCTGGTTCCTGTTCTTTTTAACCATGGTAAGAAGTTACTTCTGATACCCAAAGTACTTAAATGACAAATTTGATAATTGCAAAGTGATAGTCTGGTTTTACAAGTTTACTACTTTCTTCAATCAAACGAAGTACTTTAACTGCAGTAGCTGCATTTTTTTTCGTATGTTTTGATCTTAATTTTAACGTTTTGGTGTAGATTTGCGTAATTTAATGAAAACAAGTAACTTAAACTTCAAACCAAATTTCCATTATACTCGCGATATTATCCCGAAGCCTGTGAAGAGCGGCGGTGTCCATCTATGCGGCTTAGGCCTTGTCTACACTAGAGCGACGCCAAGCTAAGCGACGCGATGCGACGCGCTGCTGCCCAAAGCGTCTCTGTCTACACTATGTTTTTACTTGCGCCGCTGAGCGAGGCTTTGCGTTGAAGTGACGTAGAAAGTAGCAAAATTTTTTGCGTTCGAGTCGCACCCAGGTTAACAAGATGAATTAATTTCGGCAAAATACCTATTCAGCTCATGCATCTTTTTCATCTAACTTTTATTCAAAGCAAAAGCAGCAAAAAAACTTACATAATAGATCATTGGTTGAATTTGCAGTCTGGTTAACACTTAACAGGATGATTTTTAAAGTCAAAATATCCCATTCAGCTGATGCAATAAAATTTTTGCTTGTCCAATTTTATTTAAATTTGCGAGACAAAACATATTTAAAAAACATATTATTAGCGTAGGTCCTATTACCTACAGTACGCTATGTGGTAGCCTGGCAGGTGAATGCATGAGCAGCTACAGGGCGTATTCTCGCACAAAACTGCAACCTCATAGATCAGGAGTTGGCAAACTTTTCACACGAAAAGCCACATTTTAAAAAAAATTGAAGCCGAGGGCAGTAGTGATTGGAAGAGCAAAAAAAAAAGTCTACACGCCCTCAGATGTCCTGTTTTCTACGGAGAATCAGTCAAGAGCATAAAAGCTTTTGATTTACGGTAGGAGTTTATATTTCTGTCTGCGGGCAGCATAAAATGGTCTAGCGGGCTGTAGTTTGCCCAGCCCTGCTCTGAACCCATGGTAGTTTCGTCTTTGTGGAATTAGTTACCGGTAGGCTTGTGAAATTGATACGTTTTTGCCAGAACTTAGCCAACATTTTATGTAGGGACGCCGAAATTATTTTTGGAGTGGGTGCTTAAAATTAATTTTACGGCTGAAATTACAGGACATAATGCCACATTGTTTCGCAGTAACCCTGTAGGCACTATTTCGCAGTAAACCCGTAGGCACCGGTCATAAGAATAAGAACCGAATTCAAGTCGTACTAAATTAATCGTATTAACCTGACTAAAAACATTCTTTTACACCGGCAAGAACCAATTTTTATGCGTGAAGCAAATTTTAGCCCTGTAAAAATCGTAACTTAGCGTGATGGTTTTTACAGTTTCGTTAAACTATTTTTCTGTCTCAGAATAATTAACGAAGAGTCATACACTCGGAAGCGACTTTTTGGTAAAACCTCAGCCGATTCGTCCGTGAAACTACACAAATTCTTATCTTTCGTTATTTTATCTTTAGATCCAGGTGCTCTAATCGTCATGTCTCGCTACCTCTCACCAAAATATTCGGGTCAACACGACTAAATTCAATGCAAAAATTTTTTGTTCAAGGGTTTTCGCCATTATTTCCTCGCAAAATTTGGTATTTTCTGCAAATAGACACTAGATGCATGATCAGTAGTCTGCCTGTTAGCGTCCTCAAAAAAGCACTTGATGCAATTCTTCAGCGTTTAAAGAGAGTTTCTAGGGGCAGTTGTTAAAAGGATAGGCCTAAAAGTTTTTCATTAACAGAACTAGGTATTGTGTAGGCTGAAGTAAAAATAAAACTTAGCAACGGTACACATCAAAAGCACATATTAAAAAAAAATAACACAAACGCTATGGTGAGAAGCACATAATTTATTCAGGTCAACAGTACGGTAGTAGTTTTTCAATTATAATACAGCACATCATTTAAAATTAGATCGGCATCTTGTTATGGACATAAAAATACGTATGTTGCAATAAATATCTGTAGAACAGATTACATCTGAATAAAATCACTGTAAAATCGTGAAGCCACTACAGCCTGTTTCGCCGTTGTCGGCTCTTCCCGGGGAATAATGCATCTCATTCAAAGAGAAGATGCTTTACGGTTTTTATTCAAATAGAACACAAGCTCTAGCTAGCCATAGTTATTGAGCACTCTGCCACAGAAGATTGAACCCTACTCAGACTTGTAGAGCAGATTAAAGCAAATTGTTGAAAATAAAATATCTTTTTTATTATGTTCTTGATCACAATTTTGGCTCGAATTGTATCAAAGCATTTTAGCAAAATTTGGAATTAAACGCTTGAACAATTGTAGGCTACATCTGTGCAACGCTTAAAAATCTTGGCATGGTAAACATTGGACAACACTGCAGAATAAACATTTTACATCCAAAATAATGATCTTATTATGTTCACGATAGGTATAAAGTATTGTTTATGATTTGAGATATTGGCTTCATGTTGAGTCGGTTTGTCGAAAACGCAGCTCTGGAATCTGCAGCACAAGAACTTATCCAGCAAGCTCACATGATGGTGAATGAGAAACATTTCAACGCTTTGCTTCTGAAAATAAAAATCCAAAATGTAGTTCAATGTTTGATTAGAAACCAAAACCGTTGTTTTATTTATTTAGTCGCATTTTTATCCTCCTATCACGAAAAAGCTACTGAGCGCTGTACTAGCTTGCTTTGGAGTTGCCGGCCATGTATACAAGTGCTTTTCCCCACAGCAAAACAAGCTCGCTTTGGAGTTGCCGGCCATATGTCTATCACACCAAGATGAAGGAATCCCGTTATATGCCTTTCCCAACAGCTAAACAAGCGAAATTGCCATCTTGCTCCACACTGTCCAGCAGGGAAGCTGCAAATACAAATTTCTAAGTCATCGGTTCGACTCGACTCGCAATCGAACCCCGAGTCCACCGAACAAGAACCAAACGCTCTATCCCACTTGGCCATCTGATCGGTATAAACACGGTAACACTTTAAAATAAAATAAACTTGTTGGTCAATTGTAATATCACAGCACAATAATCAGCAGAGCAACCAACAGTGAAAAATACTGACTTGTAAAAAATGCCTTTAATGTCTTGTTGTTTATAGATAATTTCCATTTCGCTTTCAAAAGTGGACATAAACAATGCCAAGGTGATAAGAGTTATAAAAGACTCCAGCACCTGAATAAAACAGTGTTAGCTAACAATACTAGAAGCACAGTAACACTACAGGTCTTAATCCTGCATAGTGCATATGACTAACACCGGCAGGCAACCTATAGCAAACATGCCACTTTACGATAGTAAGGAAAGCTGAAAACGTAAAAATTGTTCACAGTGTGAAAATGATGAACTATAATAGCTTACATTCAGAACAGTGACCAAAACTTTAGTTTACAAAAAAGCTGCATTATATCGACTTTGTTAAATATTTTTCTCAATTACCACATTAAAACAGTGTGCGTGTGCGTCATAATTCACATTTTAGCAAAGAAAATCTTGTATAAGCTTTATCTTTTGCAAGATTTTTATACAATTCACTATTGCATAGAAGTAATATTGCGCACAATTCACTACTTCAACCCAACAAAAAACTGCAATCTCCTTTCCAGTGCCGAAACTAGCGCCCCTTGAACTCCCCAACCGGGGGTGGGGGGGACGCACAAAAAGGGGACCCAAGTAAATAGTTAGTACGTAGTACTATTAACTCAACGTATGATAAAGGTTTCTCAAATAGGCCTATTCTAAGATTCAATATATTTTTTGTCTTAACTCGCGCAATGTGGGCCCCCCATACCATATTCATGCTTTTGGAAATGGGGGGGGCCTGCAAATTTTTCGAAAAATAGCAGTCGCAAAACTAGCAAACAAACGTTTAGTGACATACCAAGGGCCCCTCATCCTCATGCGAAAAGCGCAAAAATAAGCCTTGAAAACGTTTTTTCTTAGCATTGGTAGCAAAATGTTAGAGTATAGGGTTTGCTTGCAGCATTATTTTAGTGGGTTTGGAAGGGATCTAGTAAAACAGACGTTTAAACCTTGTTAAAACTGAGGAATTTTAAAAGCTCAAAACGCACAAGAATCCTCCAAAATAAAGTCAAATTCCGCAAAATTTTCTGGGGGGACATGCCCCCAGACTTACCTAGCTTGGCATCGCCCCTTCGGGGCTTGCTCTTTTGTATCACCATCCAAGAAAAAAATTTTAGGCGGCCCTGAAAGATGATTTTTGGGGGGGGCCGCATTGCCTAGTTTTGGTCCTGCCTCTTTCTCCCCACTAAAGTAATCAGCATTTTTAGCATTATACTAGGGGCACACAAACTGAGCTTATGGCACAATAAATCACGAAATGAAATGCAGTTATCCAATCACTACTGCATGCATAACCAACTAACTAGGCAATGATTTGTAAAAAATTAACTGTTTGAAGTTAAGGCTTCTTTGACAAAGTAAAATCAAACCTTCAAAACCAATCACTAACAATTCTTGTGCCATCATATCAGACACTAATGTGGGCAGCAGAATTTTATGCAACTCGTTATACAGAGACTATTCACAATCTACCATACATGCAAAGTACTACTTTTTGTTGCAAAAGTTTTTATATGTGATAGTTCAGCAAAACTTTGTGTAGTGCAAAAACAACTTTTGCCTTACTTTTGAAATTGATTAAGCAGATAGAAAAGTCTTCAATCTTCGACTGCACTCATTACTATCACTGAGCAGAATATATTGCATTCATCACAATCCATAAACCAAAATTGCATATTTTAACAGCAAACCATTTAAATAAAATTGGATTTAAATAAGCCGACAAATAATTAGTGTTATGATCTGCAAAAATTATAACATGACCTGTATTTTTCTAAAGTAAGATATTATGTACCGTACGTATTTAGTAAACCAATTATTACCACCAGTAACACAGTAACATACTACCGATAGGTCCATATTAACTAGTCAATATAGTTTTACAATACAAAGTTCATACCGGTTATGTGGTGGAAATAAACAATATGGTGTGTTTTGCATAGCATCATAATGGGCTTCCACTTTCACTACCGGTATTGCACTGTAGTCAGTTTTTAAAATATCTACTACAGCTAGTATGCTGTATGATTAATGTTTAGATAGTCATTAAATTGTGCACCAGATAATTACCTAATAATTGATAAAAAAGTGGTGAAAAGATACAGTATTTTTACACAGTACATCTGAAGCAGTGAAATCCATATATTTTTAGTGTAGTCTATATTACCGGTATGCATCTCGATAATTACACACTGTTCCGTGTAATTACCATATAATTTATAACTGAAAACTTACTTCATGAGTGACCAGCAGAATCATGAAAATAAACAACTTCAGTCCAGACCTTCTTTGAGCTAGAAATGTAGCTTTCATTTATTTAACTTTTCATAACCGGAAAGTACCTAACCAGAAAATGATTGCTGGATTGATAAACTACTGTTATCGGTACGTCTAAATTACTAAAAACTTATGGCTTGCATAATACGGTAATACTTCAAAAATCTAGCAGCCTGTCGATAATAAAACATCCGATTTGACCTCAGCAAAACATTTTAGAAAATGGCGCACTGTGCAAGTGCAGCTAGCTGAGAATCCGAGATACACACCAGCAAACTACCCATTACCAGCAGTCTAGACTGGCTGATTGATAAAATCTCATAGTAGCCTTGATCCAGGCTAGACTTTTAGTGGTAGTCTGCTTTCTCACACTTTCTAGTAACTAAGTTTACAACTGATGGCAAGAAACTGCAGTTGGGGAACCGTGGTCAAAAAGTTATCGGTGCTAACACTTTATTTCTTTCTAAATATTTTCTAACACTTATGTCACCAATGAACAAGTTAATATTTTGTCAAAATTAGTTTTACAAAGCTTTTATACATCTCACAAAAACATTTTGTCTTACCCTGTGACGCTAGCCTATACGAGACCTGAAAAAAGTGGAGCACGGTGGAGCAACATTCTTGCGCTACTTGCTCCACGAATCGATACGAAGCAATACCAAGCTCCACGAAGCATCAGCTTCACCATGCTCCACGGGGCGATGCGATGCGCGACGCAGCTTGATTGCGTCATAATGAAACAACTAAAAGTTGGCGCATGGCGACGCTTCGTGTCGCTCTAGTGTAGACAAGGCCTTAGTGTCTGGGCAACACAGCTCCGAAGCAACGTCGCAGCAGTGGCGAGACGTAGCCGAGACTTTGTCCGATTTTAACTGGCCAGAGAATCGAACCGCAGACCTCCCACGCCGATAGCGATGTGTTTGAAAAGCAAAAAATACACGTTTAATTGATTACCGTAGTTTTAAAAGCAGAGTTCGTATTGTAACTTTCTGTAATGCGCATAACCATAGGTGCAATGCTCGTTGCAAAAGTGTGGATGCTTAGATCTTTTTAGAAGTTCATTACTTAGTGTATTAAAAAAAAACGCCCAACCTTGTATCTGCATCTTCCACTTGTTGATTAACGGCTTTTGAAGTCGTTGGAAAAAATTGGATTTTACAAAGTTTGTTGTGGCTTGGTTCTACTTTCATGTGTTTTTTATTTTCTTTTTTCATTGACGCGGATTTCCTTGTTTCAGGTTTGCACGATCTTTCTGGAATTCTCTATTCAAAAGATGTTACTATGAATGAGTTCAGTAACTCGATTAATGAGAAGGCGCAGAGCAAAGCATACGATTACTACAAGAAATTCCGTGCATTCCATTTGGATCGATCCAGACTACCTCGAGACACAGAAGCTCGTGCTGTGTTGGTTGATCGGGTGAGCTGGCCCGGATTCAATTTTCGAATAAAATGGCTGCATTTAGTCATTTGTACCCTGTCCACTTGTCCAAATTTAGTGAGCTTTAGGCCCACGGCTCTTGGTTCTAGTTTCTGCATCATCATCAATGTTTTGATGCCATAGTTAAAAAAAGTGATTATGACATCACAAAACTGATTATGATGCAGAAACTAGAATCAAAAATTGTGGGCCTAAAGACCACTAAAATTAGACATTTGGATAGGGTATTGTTAGACTAGATTGATCAAAACTAGTTGCATATCAATTTCCAATGCATACTTGCATAGATGGTTTAACTTATGATAAACAGTATCGTTCGCAAAAGAGGGGTGGCATAGGCGCTTTGTACCCCCAAGCTTCCACACTCGCTAAAAGCTGCTATCACTCAGATTCTACCTGAAACATCGTGCACAATGGAAAGCTTTTAACTCCCCCCCTTAGAAAATCTTTGTTACGCCCCTGGCTGTAAATCCCACGGTTCAATCCTTAATTGCGCCAGTCGTCAGCCTGCCTCATATAATTAAGCTGAAACCAGCCGGTGACGTGGTGATAGCGACATTGCTATCGGCGTGGAAGGTTTTGAGTTCGATTTCCCGGCCGATCAAATTTGACACGATGTCACCAACGGCTGGTCACCGCTGCGATGTTTCTTTGGAGGTGCGTTGTCCAATGTCCGTACGTTCAGCCGCGGAGATGAGCCTCGCCTCTTGTTGTACATTTGGGCGTAATATCATGAGTGTAATGAAGATTTGATTGTTGATATGACAGCTCTCTCGACCTTTGAATGCGCTGGATGAAGTTGTGACTTTAATGGAATCAAACGTTCGATCACTTCCTGGGAAAACAATTTTGGCAAACACTGGTTGCGGTGTGCTATCCCTGGCTGCTGAATTCTGCCAGCGTGTGGGGGCGTGCAGTATTCTGGCTTGTTTGAATGGCGTTTTTCGGTAAGTTACCTGATACGTAACTGGCACCCTTGACCCAGCAAAACCTAGTTATTCTTTCGCGTGACCGTTGCTTAAGAAAGAGCTCTTCTCAAACTTTTTGGAGCAGATGATGTTAGTGTGTCATTTCGTGTATTGCACTGGAGAAAGTTTTGCGAGGAAGTGTAAATCAACACAACATGCATCATTGATTCTCATCACTGTTTGGTGCCAGCAATAATAAGATAACAGCAAGCGATGTACGAGGGAAAAGCAAAATTTTAAACTGCTTTTGGGGTAGTTCTCTCTCGTGAGGCAAGCCCCAACTAAGGGGGCCAAAGTCGCTTCCAAAGTCCGCTTCAAAAGACTTGCTTTCTATCAATTTGTGAACTAGCTATACTAACTTTCAACTTTCACTTTAAAATAGATTTCCGCGCAAGTTATTGCTTAATTACGGGCGCTAAGTTGTGTATTGCCTAAGCGACTGGTCAGTTGGCGTCATGGATAAACTTATCGCTACTGGCGTGAAAGGTCTGGGGTTCGATTTCCGGGCCGGTCAAATCGGACACAAAGTCAGCGGTTATAATGCTATGTTTCTTTGAAGCTGAGTTGCCCAGGCGCTAAGCCGCACAGATGGGCTCCGCCACTCGTTATTGCATGCTTCGTCTTTGTACCGCGAGTGTTGTTTTCTGATTTGAAGTTGTATAAATTTCTTCTGTTATATTTCAGATCTACTGTAGCTTGCACACTGCAGCAAGCTCTTATTCTCTCCAGCTGTCACGGTCTTCCTCCGAAACTCCTACTATCTGCTGCGAATCTAATGAACAAAGAAGGAGCTCGTTCAACGAACAAAGAAAAAAATCCAGAAGCAAGAAATCGAACTACCTTAAGTATCCCAAGGTACGGTTCAAATTGATGCGGGTCATGTAGAAAAACGTTTTTGGGGCACTAGTTTTTGCAGGTCCGGAAGGCAATTAAATACAATATAACTTTTGGTACATGGCAATCAAAATTGCGTTATTAATTGTCGAGAGACAATTAATTAGGTAACGTTGAAGGCAAATTCTTTGTGATTTCCAACGCATTTTTTCTAGTCATTAAAACTTTTCTAGAGAAACTTAATTTGTAATTTCGAACCCGAGCAAGCTTAGTAGGGAGGCAGAAAAAACTAACTTACTTCTGTTTTTATTTTGTTTGTAGCAAGGCTTCGTACTCGCTAGTTCCAAACAAAACAGAAAAATAGACATCTTTGTCAATTTCTGTTTGGTTTGGAACATGGCTGCGAACACGCCAGCTTTCTTAATCGAGTTTACTGAGAATTTGCGAAGCAACTCCGAGTTCTTCACTTGTACTTTTGGGGGTTCAATTCAGTAATTTTTACCAAGTTTATACTAATTAAGTTCAAGTAATGTTTCGACTATAACCAAAGTCTCGTCAGCCTTGCTACGCACAGCCAATCCAGGCCAAACTCATTCCAGACTGTAAAGACTCTTTTTTTTTTGCATTGCTTTACCTGTACATATCGACTTCATCTCTTTTCTAGGTTGTGCCCAATTTTTTTTTGGCAGGCTGTTTGTATGTAGGCAGGTTGTGCGTAGCAAGGCTGACGAGACTTTGGTTATAGTCGAAACATTAATTTGTCCCTTGCAAATTTCTCATCTAAGTTCAAGTAGTTTTTGTCAAGTTTATGTAAGCTCGAAACTCAAATCAAGTTTTGTTGGAATCATGTTCAAGGATTTATGTTTTTTGAATTCGATAAAAAGACAAAGTTCAGCGAGCTCAAAACCCTGGTTGATAAAATGGCATGCTTTGTAAGCGACATGGTCTATAGCGCAGGGGTCGGCAGCCTGTTGCACTTAAAGAGCCAAATTAGTCCGTTTGTTACAATGCGAAACCCAGCGGGAGCCGCAAAACTACCTTCAGGTCCAAAAACTTCAGTTATTCCGAAAAATTATTCCTGAAAAGGTCTTTGTTTACCTCCACAAGGAGTCACAACTGGGGGTTCAAAGAGCCGCAGGTTGCCGACCTCTGGCCTAGGGACGCGCAGGGTAGGCCTGCAGGTCCTACGTGACGAGTTCGTTTCACGGCTGGAGCCGATCGCTAGTGACATACAGTATAATGGGTGGCTGCTGACTCGAAGAGCGCAAGCTCACTTTGCAGTTAAACATTTAGGCTACTGTTGAATTTTCTGCTCAATTTGAAAATAACTCCAATTATTTCTTGTGTTAGATTGTATCGTGGAAATTATGGGGATCTTGATGCCACTACTCCATCGTGACGTGTGATTACGTGACCAAAAACAATACGTCGTCAATATCACAGTGATGTATCACTGCGAGCGTGAAGCCGAGCCAAATTCTCAATTTATGTTGCAAATATATCAATAAGCGGAATCAAATTTTGTGTATTTTTTCGAATGTCCTCTACAAATTCGCGGGTTTTTTACAGTTACGTTGATCACTGTTTACAGTTTTTAACAGTGAGTTTGATTTTTAAATAATCAGGGAGAAAAGTTCGGTGTCAGCTGGAAGCTCACATAACAGGCTATTGCTTGCAGTTTAAAGTTAATGTTTTTATTGCCAAATTTGTTTTCAATGTTTGAAAGTGATTTCTTGTCTTTTACACACTTTCTAGTTTATGCGTAGACATACAAGTATGAAAGAGCATTCCCGAAGATTTTGAAACAAGCGTGTTTTTGAGATCACCATTTCTCCTGATTTCATGAGTTGCTTGACTGGACATTGCCTTTGCTTCCAGCCTTTCACTGTTGAAATTTTTTGATCCAACCGGTGAAATAGTGTGCTGGCTGTACTAGAACGTTTTAAGTGGTAACAAACGCGTTGCCGACATTAACCTGTTTCTACTGGACTAGAGAATGCGGCTGCCAAGCCTATTGTTTTATATTCACCGTACGTACACCGCCTCATGTGAAACTTGTTTCAATACCTTTTTTCGGCTTCGTTGAGCTTTCACGGAAATTGATGACAGGTTTTTTTAGTGACTGCAATGGTTCAGGACACGAGCTTATATTGCCTTTTAATTGGTTTTAAACGTATTATTTAACCTTTCTGATTTGTGAAATCTAACTTGCAACATTAAAACGTGGATTTCTTTGCCATAATACGCGCACTTACAGCTTGCATTTAAATAAGTTGGATTTTGTTATTTTGTAGACCATATGCTAGACTATGCATTCAAATATTGAAATAATCTCGACAAAAACGTTTTTCTTGTAAACAAAAGAATTAGGAGCCGAAATCGTAATTTCATAATCTAGCGCAATCAAAATAGACTGATTCAGAGCTGGGCTAACTACGGCCCGCGGGCGCTTACAGAAATATGAACTCCTACCGTGAATCAAACCGAAGACCTTTTTTTGCTTCAGTGGAAAAAATAGGACATCTGAGGACGTGTGGACCTTTTTTTTTGCTCTTCCAATCAGTGCGGCCCTCGGCCTTAAAAATTTTTCCGTCGCGGCCCTTCGTGTGAAAAGTTTGCCCACCCCTGCCTAATTCGTAGCCCAAATGCGGACTTCTGATGATGACAAGAAAGCGTTTGTTGTCGAAAGGTCTATTGTTGAACTTTTTGCAGTTTTGTTTTCGCGAGTTTTTTGTATATAAGATGATTGATTGTACATTTTATACGTTTGATAATTAGTAATTACTCAATCAGTTTCAATGCAGTAATCGAAATAGCAAGTTTCATAGGCTGATATTGTTTTATGTTAAAACAGAGTTGATTTTGTAACGCAGTAATCATGCAATGTAAAAATCTTGTTTCAATTTTTTTTGTGTCTGATGTTTATTACAAGAGCGCTGTTTTATTGTAAATTTATTGTTTTGAGTCGTTTTATAACCAGTTGTAGATTGAAGAGCAGCTCGAGGCCGATGTCTTGCCTAATCTACAACCACCAATGGCGCAGCGAGGTATTTTAAAAGGGTGTGAGAAGGGTACAAGCTACAAACGCCATCATAATAGCCAGGCATTTTTCAGTCTCTTAACAAACATTTGATTTTTTTCACTGAAAGGCCAAGTCAAAAAAAGGTGGGAGAAGCATGGCACAACGCCCCCTCTAAATGCGCTCCTGACAACCACCAAGCTAATAAGTTATCTAGTAGCAATTTTTTTTGCTCGAAATGCCGTCCAAGGTAACAACTTTTGGCAGTATTTAGGGCACCAGCAAACCTTTTTCAAAATTGGTCTTTGTACGCACCAACCCCAAAGTTACATAAACTATTTAATAGGTCTCTAATCCTATCTCCAAATTCTCCTCACCTCCAACTGTACACTCAAACCCCTAATTTTTACGCTTCAAGTTACTACTGATGACACTATACTAGCGTGACACCAACATAATGTAAAGAAACAAACAAGGGGTCCAGTGCAGCAGCGTTTTGATAATGGAAAACCGGTACGGTGCTCTAGTCGGACATAGGCTATTACATAACTTTCATCAACTGCATGGCTATTAATCGCACAATTGTTCTTTTTTTATCATAACTGCGTCTTGGTTTTGATGCAACTTTATTAATAACTTCTCAACAATTAGCGTTCAATTAACATAATTATTTCAGCGGAGCTTAAAGATTCACGGACTTCCACTTTTCTTTGTTGTGACTACGTACGTAATGCGACTTACTTAGCTTAAAAAGCTAAGGAAAATATGGATTCAAGAGGTAATGAAGAAAAACTATCAAAAAATTGTACTTTTAAACACATATCTTTAGTAAATATATTTTTGTAAAGCTTACAAAAAACAGCAGATTTTTTCATTTTAAAATATAATCTACACCAGCGTTTCCCAAACTTTTTCGTCAGAGGAACCCTGCAAGATAACTTCAGCGAAAATGGAACCCCACTAAAACAAACAAACAATCGATAGAAAGTATACTGTTTCGGGTTTTGAACCCTCATCAGTATCGATTTACACCAAGCCAGGCCAAATCCCGAAAGATGAAGCCCCACGACAATTGTCAAGCTTGTGGGACATACAAGTAGCCTTGCAAAGCTGAGCATCGCTGGGCTCTTTTATTTATTGTATTATTAATACAAGTAGCCTTGCAAACTTTGTTCAAACACACAATGTTTTTCATTTGATTGTAAATAGTCATTATTTAGAGATCATGATGAAAAACGAAGTTAAGAACAATAAAGTACTCATAATTAATCAGTTTAACCACGCAAACACGGCTTTTTAATGGGATGAATGAACTTGTTTTCTTGAGCGCACCAAATCTGAAAAGTTGGGCTTAATATGTGATAGTTGTATTCTCATATCTGATGTGGCATCTAGCCTGGCACGATATTTGGTCTTCGTTAGTGCATATCGAGAAAAACCTGATTCACACAAATAAGTCGATGCAAACGGTAACAGCTCTTGAGTAGCTTTTTTTGATAAATTCTCATATACTTCAACCAAATTTCCCCAGAAAAGAGCAATAGAAACTTCTTCAAATTTAGCCTTTAAGACACTATCAGACGTAAGTTCTATTAAGCTTTCATAGTCTGATGCTGTTAACTCCATTGGCATTTCCGTAATCTTAAAAGGATTCTGCACCCAGGAATTCGTTTTACTATCCAAATTTGGAAAGTATTTTTGTAACGATTCAGTCAAGCTGCTGAGATGATCTTCAATTTCACTAGCAATCGTGTCTGGCAAGTTTTCTCCAAATTCTTCAATTAGTTCACTTAAATGTGTAAAACATGTAAAAGTTTTTTTTCCAACAACTGACGACCAAAACTGTAGCTTTCGCAATAAAGATGTCATTTTATCTTGTGCTTGAAAAACAGATAATTCTCTACCTTGCAAACGTACACAAGTTTCATTTAGTTTTGAAAAGATATCAGCTAGGTAAGCAAGTTTTAAAAGCCAGTCTGGATTTGTCAATCTATCCGACAAATGAAATTTGCTACCTTGAAAATAGGACATCAATTCTTTTCTCAGTTCAAATATTCTAGTCAAGACCTTTCCTCTTGAAAGCCATCTAATCTCCGTATGCAGCAACAAGGATTTATGCCCACTGTCCATGGACTCGCACATTTGTTTAAAAACACGATTTTGCAATGGCCGAGATTTTATAAAATTAACAATTTGAACGGCTTCATCCAACACCTTTTTTAGTGAGGGTGACATCTTCTTTGTCACCAAAGCATATCTGTGGATGATGCAATGAAGACTTTTGCAGTTTTTTGCAACATTTTTTATCTTAGTTACAGCACCATTTAATTTTCCTGTCATTGACTTTGCTCCATCACTGCAAACCGAAATGCATTTTTCCCAACTGATATCATGCGCTTTCATAAAGTCATCAATGGCGTTGAATATATCACTTCCCGTGGTGCGCAGCTCTAAACTCTTGCATATCAATAAATCATCTTCAATTCTTTTATCAAAGGGATACCGCACAAACACAAGTAAAATCGCCAATCCAGCTACATCTGTGGATTCGTCTAATTGCAATGCGTAAGCATCGCAATCCCGCAATCTGGAAATAAGTTGTGTCTCAATATTTCTTGCAATGTCGTCAATTCTCCTTGCAACAGTGTTGTTAGACAAGGAAACCGTTTTGAGTTTTTCAACAGACTCTTCATCCAGAACGCATGATGCAACATCAGTCATGATAGGTTTTATTAGTGATTCACCAATAGTGTGTGCCTCACCGGCCAGAGCAATGCGATAACTGGCTTTGTATGAAGCTGCTGTTGCATTTTCTTGTTCTGTTTTAAACTTTTTTGCCATCAAACATTTGGAATTTTCAAAGGATAGTAGTTTATTTTCAAAAAAAGCAATGTCTTTATTTTTGTAGGATGGGTGGCTTGTTTCAATATGTCTTTTTAATTTAGCTGGGGCCAAAGAACTATTAGAAAAAGTTTTGTTGCAAAGTAAGCAAAGACCGTCTGGGTATTCTTCAGTGCCAACGTAAGTAAATCCAAAACTCAAATAGCTGTGATAGTACTTGCGTTTTTTTGCAATCTTCTTCACACCAGAACTTGTAGATACACATTGCTCTTTACCTAAAATGTTCACTTCAGAAACAGATGATTCCGATTCCATCTTTTCATTGCTTTTTGTTGATTCTTTTGTTTGGTTAGGCCCGATTTTTAGCCATCGTTCCATCTTTAGAAGGACAGTATACTAATACTAAATAAACGTTGAAAAAAAAGCAATTTTTGTTACTGTTTTGGAGGTCGTAGTCTTTTGACTTTAAACCACAACCTTACGGGGCGATGCCGGCCCGACCGGTTCAACCAATAACAGAAAACACAAGTTGGCAGAAGATTTCTGTTTCAAATAACATCATAAAAAAAGGACTACCAACAACTGAGGTCGGTTGGCAAGCATACTAAAAACAGATTAGGTCTGCTGGATTCGCTTAAAGCTAAAAATACAACAAATACTCTTTTAAAAAATCTTACATTGAAATTTCAAGGTAGAAGTACTCTATTTGTAGCCTAGTCAAGTTATTAGTTTGCTAGAATTAATCAATAAAATATGAACCTGACCATTGCACCTTCTTCGCATAACGTAGCCTTGCCTAATCATAAAAAGCCTTCTTATATCGCTTTACTGTTTAATTGTTAGATAACATGAAACATCTGCAAGCCATTACACTTCTTCAACCCGAAGGAAATTTCCCGTCTACTTTTGTCGAATAACTTTTCAACAGTCGAGCTAGCGAATGTAAACTTGTGTTATTGCAATACAAACGTCACTGTTGAAACTACGTTTTCATTATGACGAAGGCCATAGGGAGTAAATCTTAATCATTCCAAACAATATAAACGCAGCATCCGCTTCATGGCGATAGAAATATGTCTCGCGCCGTAAAGGCGTTTACTGGTAATGATTTTCACGCTGACATGCGTTTATGACAATTATGGTATACAAAAGTGACTCTTTATTCAACGTACGGTTATGTTTGCCTGAAATAAAGTTATTACATTGCTTGCAGTTATAGATCAACGACAAAAAATATTTTAGTTTTTTGTTTTTGTACTAGAATACTGTATAGCGGCTCATCTGCTCATGGAACCCTTTAGATTCTTTAATGGAACCCCAGGGTTCCGTGGAACCCACTTTGGGAAACGCTGATCTACACAGTAGAGTACACATTCACACAGTGCAAATAAACAAAACTGTACACTACAGTGTCAAAAATATCTTCGAACTTGCAAAAAACGTAACGGTAAGAATCAGATTTGCTTCTAGCCTAAAGAATTGGTGAAGATTTCACAGTTCTAAAACAGGCTTTAGATTTCCAAGTTAAGTCATAAAAAGTATAAAAAACATTTTTAAACACATTGAAGTAAGCACTATGTAGAAACTCGACCTTAAGAAATGTTTCGAATTTACACAGCCAAAATGTACAAAGTTTTGCAGGTGGAATATTTCCCTGTGCGAGAGATTTCTATGTTTATTGGTGACGACACAAGGCCATTTGTGAAGATCTGCAGCTTTTGCTACAAACTTCTAGAAAAATGTAATCAAGCTACAAGTTCTAACCTAAATTACAGTGCGGAAATATGAGTAAAATCAAAGGTAGCTAGCTCAACAAAAAAATCCATGCGAGTTTTGACATGATATTAGTTGCCTAAGGTTTTCTATGTTACCAACCTACGCTTGCTTTCTTTTTTTGGTAATCACACTTTTCGCTGCTCACATACGTCATCACGCAACTATTTCGCTTTAACCGCAGCTAACTCGTTTGATATTGCTTCCATAGGTATATTTTTTAGTATTTGGTAGCCAGTTTTTAGTGTTTGGTATATTTTTTCAATTTCCTGCTAAAGTTATACCGACTATCTGTTGATATTGGCAACACTGTTATGAAATAGTAATCGCTAATCATCAGGTGCTCCACTGGACACCACTTTTGAAGTTGGAAAGTTTTAGCACAATCTAGCCACTTTGACAGTTAGATGATTGCAGTAATACCACACCCTGACGCCAGTAAACTGGTAGGGTAAATGTTACCAGTACTTCAACTTAATTTAGGCTAATACTGTTTGACTGTGCCTTGTTATTTGTATGGACAGGTTAGACTGCTGATCTGCTAACTAGTTACCACTTACTCTGTTCAGGTGCCGGTGTACTTTGATATACAGCATAGTAGTAGTTTGTAATTTTACATCGCTTTCTAACTGTTAATTTAGTCGTGAAAATTTTGCTGCAAGCATTCTTGCATCGTTTGTTATAGTTTAAACAAACAAACAATATTCTCCACCTCCATCAAACCTGAAGAGTACCGGTAATGCCTAAATGGAAATGCAGCTATGAGTCTGGAAGAAAATATAAGACTATCTGGGAAAAAGAATTTCCTTGGATTCAGAAAAACTCCAAGAAAGAAGAAGCATACTGTAAAGTTTGCCAAATATCTCTTGCTCCTCGAAAAGCTGCATTAACCAAGCATGCTCAAACCAAGGAGCATATGTAAAAAACAGCTGCTAGGGCAAATTCAGCAAAACTTTCTACAGTGTTTATGCCACAAATTTCTGATTCCGTTCGCAAAGTAGAAATGGAGCTGGCTGCTTGTATATGCTGTCATAAAAGTATACTTGCCATTGACCATATTGGTGAAATAATTAGAGAAAATGGGAATGGCAGCAACATTGGTAAAATCAATTTGCATCGGACAAAATGCTCTCGCTTGATTGATTCGGCAATTGCTTCTTGCTTGAAGGACAACTTAAAACATAATTTACAACGAAAAAAATATTCTCTCCTCTTGGATGAATCAACAGATAGCTCGACTACCAAACATTTATGTATTTGTATTCGCTATTTTAATGAGGAAAAACTAAATGTTGACTCTGCTCTTTTGAGCTTGATATCAGTCGTAAGCACAACAGGAGAGGCATTAATTGATGCATTGAAGAATTGTTTGGATGAATTTTAATCTAAAGTTATCAAACTGCATAGGATTTGGAAGTGATGGTGCCTCAAATATCGTAGGAATCAGAAACTCAATTTGGTCAAGAATTAAATTGGAGTCACCAAATTGCATTCTATTCAAGTGTATTTGCTACAACTTAGCACTTTGTGTTGAAAAGGCTTTCGAGGGATTACCTTCAAGTTCAGGATTTTTAATCGGTGAAATTCCAGCTTGGTTTAGTCGTAGTTCGTTGAGACGAGATGAATTTAAAAGAAGTATTTCACAACATGTCTATGTGTCAAGATGAGAATGATGAAAGTGATGGTGTTGTTTCATGCAAACTCCCGTTCTTGACTCTTTGCCCAAGCAGGTGGTTGGTGAGGGGAGAAGTGCTAGTGAGAATTTTAGGTAATTGGAATGACCTAAAAACCAATTTTTCTTCTGCAACATTTGATCAAAATAGTAGGTACAAAGCCAGAACTTTGATTGACATGTTACATGACGATGTGAATTATTTGAATATTTGCTTCATCACGCCAGTGGTTATAGAGTTTGATAAAATCAATAAATTTTTTCAAGCAACAGATGCTGATACCGAAGCAATGAACCAGCAATTACACATGCTCTATGTTTCTTTAAAACGTAGACTTTTCGACATTCATGGTAATCAACTAAGCATTAGCAGAGTTGATTTTGGAGCAAAATTTGCAAGTGAATCATTGCGTTGCAGTCGAGAGCATCAAAATTCTTCGTTTGAAATTCAGTTGCTAAATGTGAAAGAAAGGTGTGTCAAGTTTATACTAGATCTTGTTGCTCAAATCGAACTAAGATTGCCAGCAAACAAAAACATTTTTGCTGGTCTCAGTCTGTCGACATCTGGTAAACTTTTGTCTCATGTCAACCGAGCTCCTTTTGGGCAGTTGCCGTTTCAACAAATGCTACGGGACAGTGAGGATGTTGACGAAATAGAAGAACAGCATCGAAAAATTATTTTGCATCCATGGAGTGAAGAAAAAATGTTTCAATAAGAAGTTCCAGCTAATGCAGTGCAATTTTGGGCAGCCATTCACAGCTATCAAAATGGTACCAGTTCTTACCCATATAGACTTTGGGCAACTTATGCTTTGGCATGCTTGAGTACCCCAGTCTCTAATGCTCTTGTTGAGCGTGTATTTTCACATGTCAATGCTATTAAGACTGACAAACGCAATACAATGGGGTTGAAAATGATTGAATCTGCAACCAGAATTCGAACAACCTTGATGAAAAAAGACAAATGCTGTAAAGACTTAGTGGTAACCAAGGATATGCTGCAAAAATTTACCTCAAACATGTATCAAATCAATAACTCATTTTCATGTGGGCTAAATTATTCAAATAATTGTTGGGTATATGCAGTTGCTTTGATCTTTTATTTTATCTTGGAGAAATAATAGCATTTAAGGTATTCTGTCAGATATGTGTTTGAATCAAGTCGACAATAATAAGTCGTGTGTTTGTGAACTGTACATATTTGTTAATACCATGCACAAAGTAAACTTTTACTATTTGAGGTGTCCTGCGCAGTGTTTTGAAATAATTGTTTTTTCTTTATTCAGAACTGCTTGGTATATATTAGTTTTTAGATTTGGTATCAATTTGGTATATATTTTTTTCAATTTGGTATATGTTGCTCTAAAAAATCTGGCAACTCTGATTTTGCTTCAGTTATCATTTGGTTTTGTTCAGCAGACGAGCAAGTGTATAGCAACTAACAGTTTGTAGTTTGACCGAATAGCCGTTACACGTGGTTGAGTTTATAAGCTTTACAGTGCATGTGGTGAACTTTATCTTTACTTAAGTGTTTCGTTTAGAGATGTTTGTGTTTTAAAGTTTAGTAAAGGCTATTTAGTAAAGGCTATCTATTAGTAAAGGCTATAGTAAAGGCTTTGGTAAAGAATTTGTTGTATGATTCATGTCAACTTACTTAACTTTATAAGTGAGCCACAAGATGGATAAAGTATTGCGACCAGAACGATTTGAAGAAGTTCTGCCTTACTCAGATAACGCGTCTAAGCGGTGGCCACATTGGCCAAAGACTTTTAAAAACTTTTTAACCGAAGTTAGCCGTGATCGTGAGAACTTGAATAAGCTAACCGTTCTTGTAAACTACGTAAGTTCGTATGCATACGAACTTTTCAACGAGTCTGCAACTTATGATGATGCACTGACACTACTAAAATCTCTGTACGTAAAGACCCCAAACGAAGTATATGCAAGCCATGTTTTAGCTATTCGAAAACCACAACCCGAAGAGACTTTAGATGAATATTTGCAAGTTTTAAAGGTGATGAGCAAAGATTGCAATTATTGCGAAGTTTCCGCAAACCAGCATAGAGACGAAGCGATTAGGGATGCTTTTATCAGCGGACTACTGATCAGTTCGATACGCCTGGGTCTTCTCGAGAACAACACGCTAACTCTTGAAGCGGCATTTGATCAAGCAAGAGCATTGGAGTCGGCCAAGAAAAGTTCAGACTCTTACCGGATTTCCCACACCTCAAACCTAGCTACAACATCCATAGTTTCAGAGGATACTATTGGAGAATGCGCACTAAAGACAAACGAAAAATCTGTAATGATTGCTTCGAACAAAAGATGCTATTTTTGCGGTCTCAAACACCATCCGAGATCTCGCTGCCCCGCAGAAGATGCCACGTGTAACAAATGCAATAGAATTGGTCATTACCAAGGAGAATGCCTGGCAAAGGGCGATATACCGACTACGGCTGTCATGCAAACAGCAGCGCCAGCATTGCTTCAAACCTCGCTTGTTCCAAAAGGTTTATTCAAGTCGTGTTTACCAGTTGAGGTAAATGGTAAAACTGCTGAAGCATTAATTGATTCTGGTAGCACAGATAATTTTATCCATCCTCGGCAAGCAGAACGATGTGACTTGCAAAATTGCTCAGGGTTTAAAATTGTATTAATGGCCTCATCCGCTTCCAGCAAGAAATTAGAGGGACATTGTGTCACTGATATCAATGTTCAGGGTAACATTTATCCGGATGTGATACTGCACGTTTTCCCATACTTGTGTGCGGATATTATTTTAGGACAAGACTGGCAAGCAAAACACTCGAGTGTGACTATAGAGTACGGAGGGAAGCAGCCACCCCTCAAAATTTGCAACTTGACTGCGCTAAATGTAGATCCTCCTCAATTGTTTGAACACTTATCACCCGAATGCAAACCCATAGCAGCTCCATCAAGAAAGTATAGCCAGGAAGACCGTATGTTCATATCGTCGGAAGTCAGCCGATTGCTTTCGGAAGGAGTAATTGAACCAAGCACTTCTCCATGGAAAGCGCAAGTTGTCACGAAAAATCAAAGGCATAAAAAGAGACTTGTAATTGATTATTCCCAAACAATAAACCGTTTTACAGCATTGAATGCGTACCCGCTTCCCAGGATCGATGAAACGGTAAATCGGATAGCGCAGTATCGAGTCTTCAGCACAATCGACTTGAAGAGTGCCTACCACCAAGTGCCGTTGCAGGATAAGGACAAACCGTAAACAGCATTCGAAGCCAGTCGCCGTTTGTATCAGCTTTGCCGAATTCCCTTTGGAGTATGCAATGACGTGGCAGCCTTTCAGAAAACAATGGATAATTTCATACGAAATGAAGAACTTTCTAAAACCTTTGCTTACCTGGATGATATTACGATCTGCGATCATGATCAAGCTCACAACGACAAAAATTTGACCAATTTTCTTGCTGCTGCCCAGCGCAAAAATTCTACGCTCAGCGAAGCTAAATGCATGTTTTCGACGCGACAGCTAAACATCCTGGGAAGTTCAGTGTCGGAGGGCGAAATTCGTACGGATCCAGAGCGACTTAAACCGTTACACATGCTGCAACCACCTTCAGATGCTAAAAGTCATAAGCGAGTCCACGGCATGTTCTCGTACTATTCTCAGTGGATCAAGAATTTTTCAGAGAAAATTAAACCCGATGTGCATTCCTGTAATTTTCCGCTGGACAAAGAAACTCTGGAGGCTATTGATCTGTTAAAGAAAGTGAGCTGTCATCCAGGTGTCACGAGAATGGCCCATTTTGTCCGGTTGCGTAATTTACCTTTTTCTTTAGACAAAATCAAGCAAATGATAAGATCGTGCAAAACATGCTCTGAGTTAAAACCACTATACTTTTCTCCTCAAAGCACTCAACCATTCGAGCGGCTTAACACAAAGGACCCTTGCCTAGTAACAACCAAAATAAGTACATCTTGACGCTGATTGATGAGTTCTCAAGATTTCCTTTTGCGTTTCCTTGCAAAGATGTCAGCGCAACTAGTGTTATTCATCATTTGCATACTTTGTTTGGTGTATTTGGTATGCTTTCTTATATACATTCTGACAGAGGCTCGGCTTTTATGAGTACTGAATTGAAAAGTTTTCTTCATGACAAAGGCATTGCTAACAGCCGTACTACAAGCTATAATCCCACTGGAAACGGTTTAGTAGAGAGAATAAATGGCACCATCTGGAAAGCAGTAACTTAAGCATTAAAATCGAAGGAATTGCCTATTAAAGCCTGGCAAGAAGTGCTCAGTGACGCACTTAACTCCATTCGCTCTTTGTTATGTACATCAATTAACTGCACACCACATGAGCGACTATTTTCTTTTCAGAGAAAGTCCATCAGTGGCACCTCGATTCCAAGTTAGATGGCCACTCCCGACCCAGTGCTTCCGAAACGTTATCTCCGGTCGTCCAAATTTGACCCTTTTGTTGATGAGGTGGAACTCATCGAAGCAAATCCCCGTTATTCTCACGTTAGATTTCCTGACGGGCACGACACTCTTTCCAATAAACGATTAGCTCCGGCGGGTGATATCGGAGAGCCACTGACTATTTGTGAGCAACGGCTCAACGAAAGCGTTAACACCGATGAACCTGAGCAATTAAATGAAAATAGAGATGTTGATGAACAAGAGCCTGAACTGACTCCCCTATTATCACCAAATAAACAAATTGAACCCTCTACTAGTCACAATGCCGCACACGAAACCACTACTCGGCGACGATCTAGTAGAATCCGCCGTTCCCCAGACAGGCTAACGTATTATTGAACTCTCTCTGCTGCTGCTATTGATTTTTTGTTCTGTTTTTTAAATGCGACTTCTAAAAGCTTTCGCAAAGCTTTCGAAAGTTTTCGGCAAAGTGCGAAAGCTTTTAGAAGTCGCATTTTTTCTTGGTTGTTGGTACCCAATGACGTCACGAATTTAACGATATTCTACCAGTTTTCTCGTTACCGAGACCAGATATCGTGATCGAATTTTCGCGAAAATGTTTAAATATGTTAAATACATATTTACAACTATCGATGAATTTGGGTGCAGTGGGCCTTTAACCGAATAGCCGTTACACGTGGTTAAGTTTATAAGCTTTACACAGCGCATGTGGCAAACTTTATCTTTACTTCGGGGTTAATGATACAAGATAAACTCAATTACAAAAACTCGACTTAAAAAAATCAACCTAGAAAAGAAATGAAGTTAAGATGTTTAGGATGAGCAATGAAACATATAATCCTTGCAGTCTGGAATTAGTCTAGCCTTGATTGGCTGTGCATAGCAAGGCTGGCGAAACTTTTCTTATACTCGAAATATTAAGTTGCCCTCGCAAGTTTTTCAATTGGCATTGTTAAACAAATTCTACTTGAGAGTAATGCTCATTATGTAATGTATGCATTGTTGGTAATGCAAATGCTACCATGAATCTCGAGACCAAACCTTACCTTTGCACAGTCGTTTTCACTAAATGAGCGCCTAATGCCATGCCTAGTTAGCCAAGAAATGTGTGTTTGAAGGTGCAAAACCGTTGTACTTCTTACTTCAGTTTCCAACACAAAAACCATGTTAAGCTCACCAGCAGCACGCAATATCAAAAAATATCTTTTCGAATGTTTAAGAAACTCAGCATCGCACAACGGTAAGTTAGGGCAAAAATTACGGTGATATGAGCAAGTCACGCTAACTATCATGACCTTGCATAACCAGCTTGAAAAAGTTAAAAGTTAAAACATTTTTATGCTTGTTTTTAGTTGCATTTTTATCCTCCTATCACGGAAACCGAATAAAACGCTATAACGAGCTCGCTTAGGAGTTGCCGGCCATCTGTTTACCCACCAAGATGGGGGAATCCCGCTATGTGCCTATCCCAACGGCACAACAAGCAAACTTGCCGGCTTGTTCTTCACACTGTCCCTTCATTGCTGAGCATCAAGCTGGAAAAGTGCGAAAACCAATGTTAAAGTCAGTGGTTTGACCCGACTCGGAATCAAACCCGAGTCTGCAACTACAGAGGCGGGTACTGTTACCACTCGGCCATTTGAGCTGTATGGTGTCGCTCACTTCCACGTAGTAGTCGCGCGGTTTCTGCTGTGATCTCTTCCTCTGATTCCTCCTACTCCTAAAAGTCCCCTTGATCTTGAATCTCGATCTCCGCCCATCATACCACCGGAAGAACTTCCAGCAACCCCGGAGTCGGAGCTGGAGTAAGCTAGTTCTTCGTCGTATAAAAGATCGTAGTGACCATACGATTCTTTCGGTGGGATCTTGTTCCACCTCACATCAGGGATTTCCCCGTTTGGAGCAACGATATTAAGAGAATCATTGATCAAATTGTATTTCATGATGCGATCGTTGGCGGTTGTGGAAGACAGAGACGGCGATGCATTTACCTGCGAAAGTACAAGAAAATAAACTCAAAGGCGAAAGATTGTTACTCCAAACAAAAAAAATCTCAAAAACAGACTATTTCAATTTCAATATTAAGTATATTAGTAGTGACATTGCTATAGCAAAAAAATAAAATAATAAGGCTTTCCGGTCGAATTGCACTCAATGTAATCAAACGGCAATATTGAAACTCTTAGAAAAATTAACTAAAATAGCAAAATTTTAAGAACAGATTTTCTTTTGTATCGTATTTAGCCTACTATGAACAAGTTCTACCATTTCCCTTCTAAAACTAATCATCTTATCTCATTATCTCTGCTAAATTTAATATACAGTTGATATTATGAATAAACAATACAAGAACACAGTAATAGATGCTGGTACCCCAATCTGGCAACTGCTTTCGCATACTGGTCTCAGGCCTGCGTACCACACTTCCATAGAACTTTGGGCTTTGTCTTACGTCACAATGCTGCAAATTACAGGATGAGCAGTTTTCAACCAGTTTTAAATTTTATTCCATGATAATCGATGAGCCTTAAAATTCCAATGAAGGGTAACTTGGAATATTTATGGCGGACCGGCGCATGAGAAACAAAGGGAAAATGCCTATAACAAAAAGCAAGAAAGGGTTCGCTCATTATCTGGACATTCCAAGAACAAATTCGCGCTAACCTCCTGAATGCCATCACTGAAAATAGCCCACTACCCTAAGCTGTAGCACGTCTAAACGCCTATAGCCACAACCTTAAGTCAGGCAATTTATTGAAATCGTAGGAAAATTAAAAAATACAAGAAGACCCTTGATGTAAAAAACAATTCTCCACTGTAAACCATAACAAACTAGCAAATTATAATCAAACAAAATTGTGCAAGTAAGCAATTCCCTAGCAAGGCGAATCAAGCAATAAAAAGGAGAAAAAAATGAGTAGATGCTAACGAAAGTAAACACATCGAAAGCAATACGGTCAAAATTATTCGACAGGGTGCAAGAAGTAGGCAGAACTTATCGGCAACAGCGAATCTAGACCAGCCTGCAAGGGAAAATATTAAAAAAGAATTTTACTCGCATATAATACACAACGCGAAAATCACGTTGAATGTGGCAATTATCAGACTTAAAGTTTATAGTTCCATTTTATGCGAATTATTTGCATTTAGTTGCATATTTATCCTCCTACCACGAGAAACCGATTAAAGCGCAATAACGAGCTCGCTTAGGAGTTGCCTGTCATCTGTCTACCACGCCAAGATGGGGGAATCCAGCTAAGTGCCTTTCCCAATGGCAAAACAAGTAAACTTGCCGACTTGTTGTCCATACTGTCCATTTAATGCTGAGCGTCAAACAGGGAAGCTGTGAATACCAATGTTAAAGTCATTGGTTTGACCAGACTCGGAATCAAACCCAAGTCTACAGCTACAAAAGCGGACGCTCTTACCACTCGGCCATCTGAGCTGCAAATTTTCATTATGAATGCACAACATTGTAGCAACTAGCGCATAGACGAACACTTCATTTCTCTCTCCCTTTTCAGTATTTTTGGTGAGCTTACCTCTATCAGCCAAGGCTTGAGTTTATCATCAATTATGATGTCATAACCATAAATTTCGAAGCAGTGTCGATCATTGGCCATCGAACTAGATACAGCTTTTAACGACATCACGGTGAGCCAATTAATCTCATCGAACAGTTTATCAGTCACAGCTTTACCTCGGGTGCCTTCAAGGTACAACCTTAAATTGCTGAAATACAAGAAACATCAAATCTTCATTATACTTGCGGTATTACACCGAAGCGTGTAACGAGTGGCGGGGCTTATCTCGGCGGCTAAGCGCCTGGGAAACACAAAAACGTCCCAGCGGTGGCAAACCGTTTGCACCAGTGTCCGGTTCGACCAGCCTGGAAATTGAACCCCAGACCTTCCGCCCCGAGAGCGACGTCTTTCGCCACTACGCCAACAGGGCGCATGATCTAGTATTGCAAAGAAATGCAATATATCACACGAACAATACACAACTGATGCGCCGTGATCCAAATTCATCACTCTACCCTAATGAAATTCGATCGTAAACTTTAGATAGTGCGGAGGTAATGTAGTTGCCCCAGTAGTCTACACTTTTTCGTCGGTGCATGGCAAGCAAAAAAGACGAATAGGAAAACTCAATCATGCAAGTCACCATAAATGTTTCAATAAATATCAAACTCGCGTAATATGCTGATACTGGTCACAAGTTGGCGGTGCCAATATCTGTAACTTAGAACTTGAGCAACATAGCTGCGTACGTAAAGAATGTTGCAGCGGTAACTAGTCAGGGGCAGCTCTGTGCGCACTGCTTTCAAAAATCTAACTACCCTTACCTGATTGTCCATTTTCCACCATGTACAGGATTATATTCCTCACCATGTTTTTGAATTGATACATTGGTTAAATGAACAAACATATTGTCCAATTCATTGGTACTTTGTGTGTACTTGACAGTGCAGAATCGACAGAAACCGAGACGATACATGTAACATTTTAAAGGCCGATATGAGGTAACAAGAACATACCTAAAACAAATACAAAAACTGTGAACAAAAAATGAATCATCATACAAAGTTTATTACTCGCCTTACCAGTAGCAGCGACAAATGCCACTAGTAAGATTGTTAGTACTTAGTAGTGGCAATTTTTCTTTACACAAATAACACAAACATACAAAATTATAAATTACTATTATAATCGAAAGAAACGCCGAAATTTACAACACCAATGGTACAATCCACAATCACACATGAAATATATTCCGATAAACACTAACGCAGAGTTGTGACCGCTAGCGTTTTGCCAAGCTGGGCCACTGCCTACTTCACGAGGTAAAGCAGTTTGGCTCATCAAAAATGGTGGGTAGGACAAGTTGACGCCGAAAAACCTTTTACAACATCAGAACATTAAACCTTGCTTTTGAATCGCTAGGTGCTATTTAGAGTAGTAGTTGTTTGAAACATCTAAGTTTTAAATTTATTCACAATCTGCGTTTATAGCAGTGGTTCCCAAACTTTTGCGACCCACTATTTATGACCACAAAGCTTACGGCGACCCACTTAACTTTAAAATGTCAGTACTGGGGTAGCCACTGATCTCAATAGACTGTGATTACTCATGGCTGTGTAACGCGCAATTTCATAACTCTTTACGACCCACCAAGATTCCATTTGCGACCCATAGTTTGGGAAACGCTGGTTTATAGTAACCCTATTACCTTACTACTTACATTCTCAAATCAAATTTTTTTCCACCAATTAATAGAGGATTGTCAATGTAACGGGAAATGACGTAGGCGTCTCGAGCGGAAGTGGGTACAAACGAAGACGAGCGACTATCACGTGACCATTTCTTGATTTGCGATAATTTGTTGATAAGAAAGATGCCGATACCACGCGCCTGAAAGATAAAGTTCGAAAAGAGTTTTTGTCACAAAATTGCAGCGCACAAATCTATAAAACGGTGGTTTCCAATCCCTTATGGTTTTGTGGCTCCTGCTCAGCAACAAAAATTTTTGTCGGTATTTCATACATAGTAGCTACAGCTGTTTGCTGGTCATAAGTGGATAATTACCGTTAACAGGTTAATAAATTTTGCACTTGTTCCTCCTTGGTTGATGTCTCGTGGCTCCCTAGAGGGGACAATGGCCCCCAGTTGAGAACCCCTGCTTTAAACCAAGTTTTACCGTAAAACGAATCACCTACAACAATCAGCAAGGCTACTGTTTAATTCAACAATCTTTCGTATCTCGAACAAATTTTGCTTAGCGTGAAAATAGCTCTTTATTTTAACTGAGGCCGGCCTTGTCAAAAGGACAAGTGAACCGATTCACCAGATTCGTAAGGGAGCAACGTACCGTTCCCTTGTATTGGAGCTGAGGGAGAAACGAGCAAGAAGCATCGACGACGAGCCCTAAGGTGTAAAGGAATCGTTCGTAGCCGCAAAACCGTCTTTTCGTGATATCATGAACTTAACTCAGTTACGTAACACTCCATGCATTTTTGTCAGCAAAGTTACTCCTCCAGAATACATTCATCATCATACCATTGCTATTCGTTCCCATTCAACTGCTGAACATAACGCACACTAATAGCCATTATTAGCAATAAAAAAATCAAACATTGTCTTAAATTGTTTCTTAATATAAAATAATAGGCTTACAGGTAGACTAGCTTGACCTGAACTGCTCTTCCAGAAGCAATCTAAGTATTTCTAACGCTTCGCACGGCAGGTTGCGCCGAGCATCCTCGATGATAGGCACAACCTGCCGAGCTAATAAATACATAGTCTGACAGTGGTCAGCTTGTTTAAATACCAAAGGAAGAGCAGAGTTGGTCAGGCTAGCCTACCTATAAACCTACTGTTACTAATGCCCGGTAGAGAGATAATCAACCTTTCAAATTCAACTTAATATACATTCACATTTTTACGTACTTTTCCACAGGGTTTCATAATCCACGTGCTAGAAGGATTTTTACGAAATTCTTCAACAAACAGATTGTAATCAGCAGGAAGCAGAAAAGTAACTGGAATCATATCCAGATGAACGTATCTTCCATTTTCGTCCTAAAGCATTGCACACTTTGTAACTATCTAATCGCTCTTTTTTCGAAGCATTCAAAGTGGGTTCGTTGCATTTCAGTCTTTTCCGCGCTGTTTAGTGTTCATTATGGTGGAAATATCAATCATGCACTCGAATTAGGCAGTAAGGAATCATAAAATCAAAGCTTCATTACACTCAAGTTACTACGCAGAAGAGTGTAGCGAGTGGCGGGACCATCTACGCGGCTTAGAGTCTGGGCAACACAGCTCTGAAAAAACGTCGCAGTGGTGGCGAGCTATTGGCGACACTGTGTCCCATTTGACCGACCTGGGATTTGAATCCCAGAACACCCGCATCGATAAGGATTTCTTGACAACTGAGCTAACCGGTCGGTCGTGAGGAATCATAATGCAACTAAATCAGATTAAAATGGTTCACGTCTAGTCGGCAATCTTTGCATAGACAAGAGGCTTTTTCACACAAAAGCAAGCACGCAGCTTATGTGCTTAGAGCGCCAGGGTGTGACAATAAGTCTACAAAGTAGTTTACACTAGAGCTGTAAACTCGCAAGCATTTTCAGTCGAGGTCAACAAGTTCGAGTTTAACAAAAATTTCCAAGTAAGTTAAAGTTTTTCATTTTCAATTTCGCAAGTTTAAGTTCAGTAATTTCTACTGAGTTTATGCTAAGTTCAAGCAGTTATCGGGTTTAGGCTCAGTTCAAGCACTATGCGTCAAGTTTAGGATAAGTTCAAAACTCAACTAACTTTTTTCGCGATCGAGTTCAAGTTCATGTTCAGAGATTTATGTTTATCGAGTGCGGCAAAAAGGAACGAGTTCAAATTCGAGTTCACAGCTCTGGCTTGCACGCCACAATTTCAAAGCGATCACAGTTCAGATTATGATAGCACAACACAAACACCTCGCAAAATTGCGGAATGAAGACAATAGATTTTGAGCATTTACACGAAAGCAAAATATAACTTAAACAAAGAAAACCCACAGAAAAATTTCGTAAACCGATTTTGCTCGAAATTCTAACATCTTGCAGGGTAGAGCATATTACGAATGACTAACGGCACAACTGGGAGTCACTTAGCAATTTGATTATAAATACTATCGCCACAAAACAGCTAAAAATGCTTGGGCGGATTTTCCTTCCTTTGCACCATGGCATAAGAACCAGCTCAGCGAAGGTTTACAGCGTTGACTATGTCACCAGAAGTGAGCCGAAACGTCCGTCCAAGTATTTTTAGCTGTAATAATTATAATTACAATTAATTATAGTAAATAATTATAATTAAGAATAACTAACTTTCTCAGCTAAGGGGTGGTTGTCTTTGTCAAGGTCTTTACGAAAGCGTTTAATGTTTTTCACCATCAAATCCTTGCGAGTAAGTTCATAATGATTGGGAAAGTGATTGATTATTTGATCATCAGACAATCTAAAGAAAAACAAGCAACTTAAGTAAAAACACCAATTGCAATTAAGGGAAAATTTGAAAAGACTTGATTCAAAGCCCATCCATTCGCCTTGGGAACTAAACCGTTTTATCTGGGTTCGAGCTTTTACTTTGCAACACACAGCCTTAATACATAATTAGTAGGGTGGATTGAAAAAAATTTTTTTTGCAATTTCAACATGGGGGTGTTCTAAAAAGCTGGCAAACCTTCTAAATATAACAGTTGCACAAATTTTTATGGGTAGGCTCCAAAATTCAGCCACCTACCCCCCAAAAAGAGTCACGAGGGGTCGCTTGAGGTCAAATTTTAATGATATTGCTGTAACTCGCTTCCTACTTATCATAGAAAGTTGATTTTGGTGTCAAAAGTTGCAGAATGTCTATGTTTCTATCTGTCACAAAAGAAACTTTTCCTCTAAATACTTTAGCTTTTGAGAAAATCTAAAAAATCCGTTTTTAGCATCTACTTTCAAGTCAGTTGCCAACATTCAATGCCATTTACCATATACTGGCAATTAGTTTTGTGATGAGCAGTTGAGCACCTTAAAGATCAACATGAACACATACACCATGATAATAACTATCAGCAATGCACTAATTTACCAGAATAGCTGAATGATAAAACAATTAAAACATGCATAAAAAAGTTGTAAAGTATCTTACAAGTCAAGTTTGTAATTACTACAGGGTGTTCCAAAAAAATGTTTCCATTTTTATTGATCTGTAACTTTTGCTACAAAGCAATGGATAAGATTCAATACGCTTGCTCATGGAATGTACAAAAGCAAGTCATTCAGCCTTCCTTTCATTGCTTTGACTCTGCAATAATTGTATCTTGTAGAGAAGGGAAACATTTCACGATCTTGAACTCGTAATACTAAGCTTTTTGAAAGATCTGTATCTTGTGATAATCGTCTTCTTGATTATCTTAGAGATTGTTGTAACCGTTGTCTTATGACTTCAACTTGACTTTCTGTTCTCGAAGATTTTGGTCTACCACTATGGCCAACATGGTTATCTTGAACACTACCCATTTCTCTTAATTTGTCAAGAATGCGATAGATTGTCAATGTGCTAGGAGCTTTTCTTTTTGGAAACTCTCTAACAAACTGTTTTTGAGTATGAACAATTGACTCGGTAGCAAAATATTTTTTTTTTATTTATTATTATTGGCATATTTATCCTCCTAACACGAGAAAGCGATCAGTTCGCTGTACGAGCTCGCTTAGGAGTTGCCGGCCATCTGTCTACCACACTAAGATGGGGGAATCCCGTTAAGTGCCTTTCCCAACGGCACAACAAGTAAACTTGCCGGTTTTCTCCACACTGTCCCTTAAATGTTGAACGTCCAAGCAGGGAAGCTGTGAACACCAATTTTAAAGTCATTGGTTTGACCCGACTCGGAATCGAACCCCAAGTCTACCGATCCAGATGCAGACGCTCCATACCACTCGGCCATCTGATCGATAATAAAATTGCACTAACTTGGTTTTTCCTTTAACAGAATATGTCTGTTGCTCCATTTGCACGCACTATTTTTCAAAATTAAAAACCTAGGTTTCTCTTATACCTGCAACACAGAAGTGCAGATTATTACTTTGAAAATATTAGCAAATTTAGAACGTAAAAATTTTTGGACCACCCTGTAGTAGCTTACATCTGCAATGTGATTCATCAAAAGTTTACAAGCTCAAATAGTGGAATTAGTAGATGTGAAGTAGTCTTGCTTGGAGTCAATTTTTTTAATTAATTTGCTTGACTTAAGCTTTTGCCGGATTAGTCCATCTCTTCGTTCGAATGTGCTTACTATAGCAGATGATTCGCTTACACTCTGTATGTGTCGTTCCACGGCTTGATTATGGCATGGATGTTCAAGTTTGAAAGGGATTTGTCGGATTGCCTCAAGTTCTTTATTGTACAGGTGCTTTGTTGCTGGAGGCTCTTCTATGTCTGGCAAATTCATCTTCACCATTTTATAGTAAACTTTTGCCTTGTGGTTAAGATTCGGTCTACGAAAACGTCGAATGTTGTAATATGCTTGTATTGTGCTTGCATTTTCTGAGTCAATGTCATCATCACTCTGATAGCCGCCTTTAAAATTATCAGATTGAATAAGAGCAGTAGCAGCTTGTTGCTCACTTCGGTTTGCTAGAATCTTGTTGACAGCCATGCACCGAACTTGGTAGTCTTCATCACTTAACATTGAAAGAAGAATGTTTTCTGGATGTGCATAAAATGAATTACGTTCAAGAGTTTTTAAAGCTATGTTTCTGGTTTCACCATTAGTGAATTTCATTATCCGACTCATGATTGCATAATAATTTTTTGCACCTTCTGATATTGAATTTTGAAATTTTATGTCAAACCAGGAAGGAAAGTAAACATTCATTCAAAAATCTGGCAGCGTTGCAAGATTTTTTGATGGCTTTGTTTCTGAAACATATAATCTCAAAATGCGGCAAGCCATTGTCAACCAACGAGCATGGTATAAAGGTCCAACCTCCGAAAGTTCCATATCCTTGTCAACATCGCCCAGCATAATGCACCAGCAAAGTCGATAAGCATAAAACTGATCTGTGCTTAAATCATCAAGAACTTCGTTGGGTATACTTGGAAAATTTGCATTCTTTATTGGCTTGAAATTAGCAACACCCCATTCGGACACTTTGCCAGATAATTTCTTTCCAACAGGACCAGAAAAGGAATCTGGAACAGTTGATGATCCATCGATGTTAAGAAACACTTGCCGCAAAAGTAATTCAACGCAATGCAACAGACATATGGACCACTGCAAAGGCCTACGTAGAAGTTCTTCCAGCTTTCTGATTGCTCCATTATATTCACCAGTCATAACAGGAGTTCCATCACTGCCAATTATCTATAAATATGTTCCAACATCGTGCCTTTAATTTCTTCATAAATAGATGCAGCTATATCGACCCCTTTTCCAGAAGTTGGTGTCGTGTGAGACAAATAAAATTGACCTGGCTCTCCAACAATGACATAGTGCTCTTCAAGTTCAACATTTCTAAACCATTTATCGTCTTTTTTGACAACTTTTATGGTTGCATCCTTTTTGCCATCTGTATATATTCCATCTACAAGCTGAAAAAGTTCATCTTCCTTTTGTATTTCAAGTCAATATTTTCCCCTTTCTCTTCTTAGTTTATTTCGGTCTATTGCTAATGTTTGATCTATTTTACTGACAAAACCATGGTCCATCAAAACGCTGGTAGCAAGAGTTGCTCCTACTCGATTTGACACATTGCATCGATCACAGCATTGTGCCAAGTTGCGATATGGATGTCGATTTTGGCACAACTTCAAACTTTTCAAAGGTGGCTCATACAAGGTGGTATCAATCGACTCAACACTACCCATTTAGGAATCACTCTCAGAAGATGGCATTGTTTCTGCAGATATTGAAGGTTGACAAGGCAAAAACTTGGTGAGTGGAGGACCAGAAACTCTTCTGGCAAAACGAAGGTCAGACTCAGTAATTTTTTCTTTGGTGTTGAGACATTTTTCTGCTCGGGGTCCTTTTTGGTCTTCATAAAACCAATATTCCTGTTCAGTCATTTTCAATTTGTGCCTGCTTTCAAGTTCTCTTCGTTTAGCATTATCATGAACAAATATGTCAAATAATTTATGAGACTCATCCACAACATTTTCAAAATATGTTATGCCTCTTTTCTTTTTGGGGTATTTTTTAAGTTTGCTGAATTCTGTAACTAATATCAAAATTTTGTCTGTGACTTGCTTTTTGCTTAACGGATAAACAGTACAATGCACCCATATGTCAGTAACTTCCTGAGCAACAACAAAAGCTGTCTCTCGAGTATGTCAATTTGTTTCATGTAACAGTCTTTCAATGACATCTGATTTCGTAGGTAGTTGACTTCTAGGAAGCTTATCTTTTGCAGAAAATGCTAGATCTATATCTACCACATCTTTTGCTGCTTTTCTAGTTAACATTGCTACTGTACTACTATGCCTTTGAAAATTTACTATTTATAGTCTAAATCAGGGGTGTGCAACCTTTTTCACTGGGGGGCCACTTTCGAAAATTTTAACAACGTCGAGGGCCAGTCACCGTCAAATATGTATAAAATTATAAAATGCTAAACACAACCCGTGTATTATAGACGGTACAAATAGCTAAATAAATCGATTTTTAAAAAAAAATTTTTTTGTCCTGCCATCGTCGAGGGCCACATTGACTAGCCTGGAGGGCCGGATTGTGGCCCGCGAGCCGTGGGTTGCACACCCCTGGTTTAAATAAAATTCATTCTGTTAGAAAACGTTTCATTACCATTTCTTGCCAAATCTGAATTCTTTATGACTTTCCTACGCTGATCAGATGCTGCATACACCTCTTGTTATTGCACATAGCCAACTGCAAACATGAATGTTATTCTGTGAGTGTTCTAAATTACAAGCATCTAACCATTATTGTAGATTCAAGTGTAACAATAGTCATTGTTAATTGTTCCTGTTTAATTTGGAATAATCAACTGAATCAAAACTTAAACACCCAGATGGCTGAGCAGTTGTGCTGTATTGTAGCTTTAAATGAAGGAAAAAGTATTTTTTAAATTTTTCTCAAAAACTAAAGCATTTAGAGGAAAAGTTTCTGTTGGGACAGATAAAAACATAGACATTCTGCAACTTTTGACACCAAAATCAACTTTCTATGATGAGTAGGAAGCAAGTTACAGCAATATCATCAAAATTTACAAGTTACAGCAATATCATAACAGCTTACAGTTTACAAGCAAGTTACAGCAATATCATAACAGCTCAGACGACCGAGGGTAAGGAGCGTCTGTCTTTTGAGCTGTAGACTCGGGTTTGATTCCGAGTCGGGTCAAACCAATGACTTTAAAATTGGTATTCACAGCTTCCCTGCTTGACGTTCAGCATCGAAGGGACAGTGTGGAGAACAAGCCGGCAAGTTTACGTTGTGCCGTTGGGAAAGGCACTTAGCGGGATTCCCCCATCTTGGTGTGGTAGACAGATGGCTGACAACTCCTAAGCGAGCTCGTATAGCACATTGATCGCTATCTCGTGATAGGAGGATAAATATGCAACTAAATAAAATAAAAATAATAAAAAATTGAACCTCACGCGACCCCTCGTGATTTTTTTTAGGGGGTAGGTGGCTGAATTTTGGGGCCTACCCATAAAAATTTGTGCAAATGTTGTATTCAGAAGGTTTGCCAGCTTTTTAGAAACCCCTAATGTTGAAATTGCAAAAAAATTTTTTTCAATACACCCTAATAATTAGTACGAATTTATTCACAGAGAATTATTTCTTTCATCTGACTCATTTTATGCCGCTCAACTATTACTAAATTGAGATTTTTATCAAGCTCATATGACAGACCACCCGATTACTTATGGATCACCGCTTTTCAATGCAGAAAAAGTCTGCAAATCCTCCCGCTTTCAAAGCCAAAAAAGTACGTACTTTCTGACTTTACAGATGATCGTTTTGGCTTTGAAAGCCCAATCACTGAAGTAGACTAGTGACGGTTAGGTTAGTAGACTAGAAAGGGTTAGGGTTGGTTAGGAATAGGTTAGGGTTAGGTGAGGGTCAGGTTAGGGTTTAAAAGGCAGTTTATTGAGATCAAGCTTGAAAATTTTACAAAAACTTCTTTGGTCCCACTTAGAGTTAGAGTAGCCCTAACCTAACCCTCGCCAGTCTACAAGTAATTTGGCTTTCAAAGCCAAAACGACCATCTGTAAAGTCAGAAAGTTTTTTGGCTTTGAAAGTGGGAGGATCAGCAGACTTTTTCTGCATTTGAAAGCAGTGATCCATAAGTAATCGGGTGGTGTGACTAGTATCATTCTGTCATTGCACCATTCGAGTGCAGAGTGTCAGCAAAATAACAAAACACTTTGTCTTATTCACCCTTTTTGCTCTTTAAAACCATGCATGTTATTGTATCCGACTAGGCCTATATCAGAAGAATTTTTTTTGCTTTTCTTTCAAATCGCACCATTCATTTTTTGTTTCTTTTCGAGAAAAAGTTCAGTATGCAACATCCTTCGTTTTCACAGTCTAAAGTTCCAGAACTTTCTCAAAGATGCTGCCAAGGCAGCAAAACATTCGAACAAAAATCAGCTCACATCAAGCTTCACATTAAATAATACTCAAAAGATCAGATCATACCATATACCTGTAACCATTTTCAAGACTAAAAATGCTTCGAGTGGTATTAACATTCGTCCAATAAAAATTCCAATCTTCATCTGCTGAAACCTAGCAAAAAATTTAACTGATGAAGTAGTTCAAGGATATTTGCTTCGCAGTTAAAAGACTGGGTTGAATACTCATTAAATCAAATCAAAGTTCGAGAAAAAATGGCAATTACAGCACTGCTAGTGACGCACCATCTCAACAGCAATTTTCCATGCTTGTAGCTGAGCTACCTTGGCACTAAGCTGTGAAGACAAAAAATACAAAATCTTGCCACTCATCAGCTTATGAAGCAATTTAGTAGCCCTTGTATAAACAAACTGATATAACTATGCAACAATCCATAACATGAAAGTATGAGCTGATATTACAGTATGAACATTTTTGCGAAAAATTGCACCAATTCATCAATTTACAATGTCAACAGGTGGTTGAACAAAATTTAGTTGAATAGTTGGGAAGCAACACTAGTGTAAGCATGGCCATGCCTTACACCAGAAATGCTGAAGTGATACCGGTACGAAATAACCAGGAAGAGCATCTTTGAACATAAAAAAGACAATTGACACCACATACACGTTTTAGGTAGCTACTGACAATGCAGTGTTCTAAGTTCTACTCATTACTTCAATCAAAATTCTTGATTAATTAACAGTTAAACAGCCTTGCTCACCTGAGCCCATCCTCGCTTTTCAAAGTTATTGATCAAAACTGACTTTTCAAGATCAGTAGCAAACTTCATTTTATTGCTCATTTTGTTCGTATAACACAAACTTTCTGCAAACAGTATTAAAAAACACATGGAAAATAAATAAGAAAATTGATAAGATCATGCGATCATGCTTAGCTTAACAAATCCACCATTATTTTCTCACTTATGATCACACCAAACTATTAACTGGTACCATCGTACTGGTACGGCAATAAATTCTTTTATAAAGTTTAAACCTGCACATGTGTCATTACCAAACAGTCATAAAAATTTTGCTGTATAATCTGGACTGTATAATTGAGTGGCAGCACAGAACTAGAATAGCTCTGAAAAAAGCTGTTTTCACGTTAAGGCTTGAAGAAACCCTCTGTCGTAACTCTTTTGTGTAACTTCGAAAAAAGCTGTTTGTCAGAATGTATGGACTCCCCAAGACACACAAACCGAAAGTTCCATTGCATCCCATTTTATCTATGACTGGCTTGGCTCACCACGAATTGAGCAAATGGTTAGCAAGCTTATTAAAACTGGTAATGGACCGACACACAGTATGGTGCACTGCATTTCTGACATGTTCCCGTTTGCCGATTACTTTCAAAAACTGGATGGGCAGATCGATAGTTTCATGTGTTCGTTCAATGTAAGCAGCTTGTTTACAATATTTCCCGAGATGAAACCGCAGTGATATGTGCAAATGAGCTGTATGACAACCCTGATTCTCAACCTTGTATTTCCAAAGAGGTATTAGTGGGACCGGACCTACTGAACACCTCAAAGGACGACAAAAGACTGAAAACACTGCAAAGGACAACAAAGGACTGAAAACACTGTAAAGTACAACAAAGGATATACTAAACACAGCAAAGAACCACAATAAGGACTTGCAATCATTTTTAATCTTAAAACATGAGAACAACAAAGGACTTTAAATTAATTACCGGTACTAAACACTGCGAAGAACGAAAAAGGACTTGGAATCATAATCTTAAACATAACAAAGAACGACAAAGAACTTTAAATTAATTATATACTAAACACCTCAAAGAACAACAAAGGACTTTAAACTAATTACTAAACACCACAAAGAATGACAAAGGACTTGGAATCATAATCTTGAACATAACAAAGAATGACAAAGGACTTTAAATCAATCATATACTAAACACCGCACAGAACGAAAAAGCATTTGGAATCACAATCTTGAACATAAGACAGAATGACAAAGGACTTTAAATTAATTACTAAACACAGCGAAGAACGACTTGGAATCATGATCTTAAGCATAAGAAAGAACGATAAAGGACTTTTAAATCAATTACTGGTTGAGATGGGGGGATTGGGTTTGGGTCAGAGGGGTCGGCAAAGATGGGCATTTATCAAGATAATTTATCGGCGAAAATTTATTACCGATTATCATTATTGCTCAAAATAGTTTTGATTTATCGATCACTAATATCGCTTTAGAAAAATATTTTGTTATCACCAATAAATTATTGCAATAAGCGATTCTTTATGCATACAGTGTCCAAACTTCAGAGTTAGTGAGTTGACATTACGGAAAAAATACCTGAAGTCCAATAAGTTTTGTTGCAATTTTTAAAAAATCTCTCTTTGTTTTGATTAATGCCACGGCAGAGTCCGTAAACTACTCTCATTCCTTGAAAAATCTACAAAAACGTTTTTGCAATTTGATTTACAAAAAAACACTTTGCCAAACGTATTGAAAAAATACCGCAACATTTATAAATCGGAAAAATTTATCAGCGATAATTTATTGATTACTGATATCGCTTTAAGAAATTGAGATTTATCGATTATCAGTATCGCCCAGGGCTTTTTTCAAGCTATCAATTATCGTTATCCTGTAGTACAGAAAGGTTTATCGTGCCTATCACTGGGGGTTGGGGAGTTTGGGTTGGGGTCAAGGGGGGGTTGGGTAAAATAATTTAAAGTCTTTTGTCGTTCTGGGTTGTGCTAAATATGTATGATTTCTAGTCCTTTGTTGTTCTTTCCGGTGTTTCGTAAAATAAAGTCTTTTGTCATTCTTTGCAGTGTTTAGTAGATCAATTTGAAGTCCTTTCTTGTTCTTTGCGGTGTTTAGTAGTCTTAAAGTCCTTTGTCGATCTTTGCTGTGTTTTGTAAGTCCTTTGTTGTCCTTAGCGGTGTTTTTAGTCCTTTGTTGTCCTTTGCAGAGTTTAGTAAGACTCTTTGTGGAACTGTTGCACAGTGCCACAAGTACGATTGAGCTCAGTTTTTACCTTTCCGAGAATCGTACCCAAGATCTCCTACACCGATAGCTTGCACTTAACCACTGAGCTAACCAACCAGTTAGCACAGGGGTGCCAGAACAGGGGGGCAGTATTGCCCTTAGCATTCCATTGTGAAAGTAACAAGTAAAACGTCTGCTCTGTAGTATAGTGAAGGTATCAGTAGTTTCAGTTTTGCTTCCATTGTCTCCAGTTATTCCAGCTTTAGTAGGATTTGATTCCAGTTATTGAGGACACGTTTGTTAATCATATGCATCAGAAAAAAGGCACAACACAATTTCATTGTAGACCATTGGCATAACTAGGCCTTTTTGGGGGGCAAATTCTCAAGGTCTGCTGCGCCCTCCCCGCAGACAAATGCACAAAACTTTGGCAATGTAAAGGTGATATACCAATTGCCGGCACCAAGGGGGGGCCAGGAAGGCCTGGACCCCCAAATTGACATGCTTGCCCCCCCAATTAACAAGCTTACTCATTTGAAGACAGCAGCTTTTGTGCTTAATATCAAACTTTGGTCCCCCTAAGCTGACTGCTCTGGATGTATGTATAAAGCACAATCTGATGGCGTGAAGACCTTTTTTTTGCTCTTCACTTGACTTTGGGCAGAAAACGAACGTGATGACCTTTAAAGAATTAACCTGTCCTCCTTTTGCACAGTGAAAATATATCCGACCCTGCTGGCATGGCTTTAAATTGCCCACCCCCTTAAAAATTCCTGGGTATGACCCTGTTGTACAGCAAATAAAGAGGTTTCATATTTTGGTTATCTTTAAATTCTGTGCCATCACTCGGTTGTTGAGCAAATATTCGAGCCTTCAGATAAGGTCACAGTTACTGGAGGAGGCATGTAGGTAGCAATATCAAATCTCAATGACCACCTGGTTACTGCAGTATTCTTAAGGTTTTGGTCATTTTGTGTAAGCATGGGAGTAAAAATTACTGTGTCACATTTAGCATTTCTCATAACTTCTACAATTTGCACTGAGTGATTTCCCTAATCATTTCTAGATACCTACTGATAACTTATGCAAAATTTCAGCTGATAGCTTTAACAACTCTTTATTTTTTGTAAGGAAATGCAGATGGGTAAAAAAATTCGAACAGTGAGAAATATCCTTAATGTCCAAATGAATGTTGGGGAAATTCGTACACCTTTAATATCTCTAATTATCTCCATAATTTCAAATATTTTTTTGATTTACTAGCATGATAATAATTTCCTTGCTATCTCTAGGAAAGAAAAAAAAAGTTCAGGTGAAAACATCAAAGCCTAATAATGTCTTTTATTCTCTAAAATTAAGTTACTTTTATATGATCAAGTATGTATCGGTGAGTTGGCACTTTTTAAGTACCTGCTAACTACACCCTTCTTAAAACTACTTTTTATCACATTTCCTCAAGCTTTTCATTTTCTGATCAAACTAGAAAAAACTTAAGCCCTCTGCTTGAATTATGAAGCTAAACTCAATTGATTTATGAATTTCTCATGCTATTTTTGCACACATAAAAATTCCCCTAATGTCCAAATTTTTATGCCCATTCAACAGCTTGCTGTTAAGAAAAAAGTAGTTGGCATATGTTGCTAGAGAACTAATTCCTGAATCCATTGACATTTGAATGGTTATTCTAGGTGTACAGTAAGGGAAGTTACAGGGATGTTAGCAAAGGCGCTACAGAAGTTTCTCAATGTACTTAGGGACAGGATTTTGCGAGGGTGAAGTTCACTCCATGATTGTGAGAATTACAAAGGGAGTTTACGCCTAATTTTTGATAGCTGAATTTGGCATAGCTTCTTCTTACTAATGCACATTCGTTTTTTTAGTTTGGACTGATACCAAGCACTTAATTTTAAAAGTTTCACAATTTTCGGACATTAGGGAAATTCGGACGTAGGGGAAATCACTACACGTCATTTTCAACAATTTGGTTGTCAATCCCAGCAGGTAGCAATAAATACAGGCGAAGAAAATTAAGAGTGTATATTCTGGTTTCTTTTTGGACACAAAGTTGCGATCTTGAATTTTTTTATACAGGGGAGCTTGGACTTAGCAGTGGACTAGTGCTCAACAACAATCGAGTCCAACAATGTCGAGCGCCCCACGCAAGCCCAAGTCTGCTGCATTTACCAACACTCAGAAGTGTATTTACAGGGGGCATTGTGCTGTGCCCCCCTTTGACGCTGCCTTTTGGTAAAAAAGAACAAAATCAATGGTGTCAAGTGACTGAAAAATGCCAGACTCTTTTGATGGTTTCTGTAGCTTATGGCCAGGGACAAATACAGGGGGGAGGATGAGGAGTATGCATCCTCCCACCAGTCATTTTCAAAAAATGTTTTTGATGTATAGAATTTTTCCACAATTTCAAACTCCTTCGATAGTGATAAGCCTTATGCCTTAAGCACACATAATCGAAAGTGTGCAAACAAAATGCATCATATTCAGATATTTGGCAAAACACTCGAAATTAAGGTCAAAAAATTTTAACAAAATTTGCACGAAAATTGCTCAAAAAGCACTAAAATAGCCATTACAGCATGTAAATTTTCAAAAATTTTCCAAGGGAGCATGCCCCTGGACCCCCTACAGCCTTTCTTGTTTCTCAATCAGCTTCAATTAATTCTTCCAAAAAAATATGCTTGAAAAAAATGTTAAAATTATGGCCTCCCTTTAAAAATTTCTTGCTACGCCACTGCCAACACTGCTTCAGCAGTTAGAGATTATCCAGTTAACCAGTAATTTTAGTAGGCCTATGTACCGTATGCAACATACTTACTACTCTGGCTCTGTTGAAAATTAGTTTTTGTTTAAAGGGATTAAAAAACAATATTGATGATAATTGACTGTACATTGATATTAAAAGTGCTCTTTGAAAAACTTGCCCCCCCTCCCCTTGCCTTTATGACGTTCTGGAACCCTTGGGTTAGCAGATACGTTTTGTTTACTAAAATACTTAGCCAGGCCATGGCCACGCGATCCCTAGCGTTACTATGAAGTAATTGCAATAACTTGACTCAGCTCAGTTGTAAGCACTTAACATAAAAAAACACTTTACTACCGGTATGTTTCATACGGTAATCAGCTATTCACATACTATTCACATTTTGCAGAGGCAACGCATGCCACTGTAAAATCGCTGTCTGGCGCAATCTTTACTGGTAATGCGATGCCATTCAACAAGGTTTTTCTTTCCCCAAACATTGATTTTCACGGCTCATACACATTTGTAATATTCCCACTATTTTTGCCTTCACCCAATTTAAATTTTGGTAGTGTGAATTTTGCCGTTAACGGCAAAATAGCTATACAACTGTTTTGCCGTAAGTGACGTTGTGGGTTTTTAAGTGCCATTTTGTGCTAGATTGCCACGACTTCTCGATAGCTCAGTGGATAGAGTGCAGCGTATAATGGAAGCGCTGCACTAATTTTGGGTTTGATTCTCGTCGCGGCTTCCATTTGTTTTGCTTTGGTGGCTTTGGTTTGGATCGATTCGAATTCGAGTGACCTGGGGTTAACAATTAGGTTCGTGAAGGCAGTAGAATAGAATAAGATGTAATATTCGTGTGACATGGGGTTATGCAGCTGCGACAAAATAGACCTAAAAGCTATTATGGCGTAAACGACAAATACACACTGCCTTAAATTTTTTTCCAAAAAATTAATCACCGCTTTGTTTCATGCATTTTTATCAAAAATTCCCATCTAAATCAATGCATTTTTAGCTGATCTATGCCCTGCATCATCATGACGTCAAAGCCCAAAGAGATGCGAAGTTGGAATCATGAATAGGATAGGCTACCAGTGGACAGGTAGACTAGAGTAGACTATCACTCAGAAAAAATGCTGAACGACCTTAGATCTCTACCCAATTATCCTGCGCACTTCTTAAATTTTTGTGGGCTTCAGACCCGCAGTTCTTGGTTCTAGGCTCGTTCCTACCAGGTACATCATAATATATTGGTAGGACTAAACGACTAATCAATTTCTTCATGTCATTCTGCATTACTTTTTTAACTGTTACGTCAAAAAATTGATAATGATGCACAAACTAGACTTGAGCTTCAAGAATCGCGGACCTAAAGCCCACTAAAAATGGACGTGTGAACAGGATAAATTCAGATTAGCTATTTAGCCAACTGGTCCAACATTTAAGGTAAAACATAGTACCAGTACCGATGTACACCAGAGCAAAGCGGAGCCGCAAGACAAGGTACCGGTAGGTTATTTCAAGTATCGGCACTGTGTTATCACAATATTGAACCACACCACGCTAATCCCAGATAAGCTAAAGACCGCAGTGTCTAGAGCAGCGCCCCAGTTACTAGGCCTGGCCTATTATCCACACGACGCTGCACCGAAGCCACCGATTTAAAACGCATCCTTTACTAAGCAACAATAGCGATACTAAGCGGAATTAAAAATTGTAAAAGTTCCATTCCATATCCGTACACTATAAGGTTCTGGGTAGTTCAGGTTTGCGCGAAAACTACTCCATAATACAATAAATATGGGACGAAAATAGCTTAAGGAGGAAAAATAAAGCCGCTGTAAATCTCAAAACTGGACGTTTCGACAACATAAATTCAGCTGTCATCATCAGCAGTGTATGCAAGGCAGTACAAAACTGTAAGAACTAGAATTTACAATTCTAACTACAAGTAATAGCATAACCCAGGCAACGGGTCAAAATAAGTAATATAATTATAACGTCATAAACCAAAAGCTAATAAAAAGACTGACGGAGTTAAATTAACAATTAAATAAGTAAAGAGGAGCGGATTTGGAGTCAACGTTAAGCAATGGCTCATATTTTTGAATAAAAAGTGACTCAAGAATTAATAAGCGTGCAGAATCACCAGAACTACTAAGAATGTTCGGTTTGGCAAAGTCCACTTTATGGTCAGGATTGTCCATTAAAAATTAATTTTGTCCATTAAAAATTAAGTCCATTAATTTTGTTAATTTAACTCCGTCAGTCTTTTTATCAGCTTTTGGTTTATGACGTTATAATTATATTACTTATTTTGGCCCGTTGCCTGGGTTATGCTATTACTTGTAGTTAGAATTGTAAATTCTAGTTCTTACAGTTTTGTACTGCCTTGCATACACTGCTGATGATGACAGCTGAATTTATGTTGTCGAAACGTCCAGTTTTGAGATTTACAGCGGCTTTATTTTTACTCCATAATAAATTGCGCGAAACAGGCTCATGAAGTTGACCGAGTGGTTGGTGCATTGGGCTCGGAAGCTGGCTTCGCGGGTTCGATGCTCAACTAGGTCATCTCCATGATGCACGTGCTTCACTATCACAAAAATCCTAAGCTGCAATTAAGTGGCTTGAAATAACAAAAAACAAAAATTGCGCAAAACGAGAAATGATAAGCATAGTTATCTTTCGACTCGATTTATTTTATTTCTGCTGAGTTTTCATTACACAAGTGATTACGGAAATTCTTGTGCATGCAAGCCTTTACCGGGTCCACGTTTTTTGATAGCAATAGAGCGATTTCAATTTTTCAATTCAAGTTTGTTTTCAGGCAAAATAAACCAAAAATGAAAACACATGGTAAAAATATTACAATTTTACAGGACATTTGATCGCTTAAAACCTTAACATTTTGAAGCAAAGTTTAATGCATTAACCTAGAAGCTGAATCATTTCTCTTCCAATAAATTTTAGTACCGGTATTATCATAACGATAAATTAAAGAGTGCAGGCTTAAAACGGCGAAAAATCCCACGGTAATCTGAGTCAGCCCATTGGTCAGCCCGAGCTATGGCAGCAACTAACAGTATCACTGGTACCACACCACCATAGAAAAGCGAAAAAGAGCGGAAAAAAAGTAGAAAAGGACAGAAAAGTATGATCTTTAAACGATCACAGAAAGTAGAATAAATTGTGACTCGAGGTTGAAAGCAATAGGGAGTAGGCCTACAATAGAACAGTTATTCAAAGCTCGAACCTTGACTTTTGCAGTTGCCCAATCCCCAATCATCCGCTCTTTGAAAGCTCTGTGGTGAAAAACATGATCTCTGTTGTGAGGCGCCGTATGGAAAAAATAGTTTAGGTTTTTCCCATTGTTTTTTCGGCTAATTTAAGCTAGAGTCTGTTTAATATATTATATAGGATTGTAGCGTCGTTTAAGTAGTTATTTGTAATACGGCATTTAGCATTTGGTTAAAATCGAACCAAGTTCTAACTATTTGGTTTTTCATGGAACGCACGCGTGTATAACCGATGAACGCTGCAAAGATGCGCAGCTTTAACTGAGTGGAGAACAACCCTGTCTTGCTTGTTTTTTATACTGACAACTTGGTTGCAGATTTGCTCGTAATTTTCACGCAACAGAACAGATTTATTTCGTTGCGCAAAATACACAAACACATATAAGGGATTGGCAATAAATACAATTTTGGCAACAGGCAGCTGTGATCAAGAGACCAAAGGTCATCGAGTCAAGTAGCAGCCCAATGGAAACGTGTTTTTAAGATTTAGCCTAACTTTTGTCGTACAGTGTAATTTAAAACAATTATCTGTATATAGATCCTGCAAATTGATTATAGGAAATATATGTGTAAACAGAAGGTTTCTTAATAATTTGTTATTTATAATTGGTCGTATTTTAATGATAATTGCAAATGCAATTGCCCAAAAAATCCAAGAGTGTTTAAAGCTTGCGTGTAAATTCTAAAAATGACTCAAGTGTTGAGTTGGATTGTATGTAGGCTATTTAGCAAAAATTTTTTATAACAGAGCTTAAACTTGGAGTATGTTATTTTTTGACATCATGCGGAATATTGTTCCATATTTTAGTTGCAATGAAACGCTGAGTACGAGTAGTCATGAAGCGAGGTAAGAACATGGTTGTTGGTTGTTCACTTTGACAAGTAGTGTAGTGTGATACGAAGGTTGAGTAACTGAAATAATGGTTGAAATTATCAGGAGGTTTATTACGATTAAATTGGTATATGAATTTAGCAATTTCATGGGTGTATAAGTCTTCAAGCTTTAATATTCAGTCTTCAGCTTTTTGTATTTCCTGCTTGCAAGCAAAGCTGAAGCTCTTTTGAGCGAGGCAGTTGAGTTTGGTCACTAAAAGGTACGGACGTACCATCGTATTCTTGAATTTTTTTTTTTTTGGTGATTCGACTCGTGGAATGTGCTATAGGCTGGATTTAGATTTAAAATCTTTTACCGGTACGGCGCTCGGCAGCAAATCTTTTACCGGAACGGCGCACTGGACCGTTCCGGCTTACTTTCACCACTGGGCTTAACACATAGGCAAGAGTGGAAACCTAGCTATTTACTGGCCACTGCCACGCCCTTCGTATATTCGAGCCACTGCTCTCAATTTCCCGAGATACCTTAGCTAGAAGAGTATCAGGATTCTTCGGTCGTAACCGCAATAAATGCTTGCGAGAAGGAAAATTCTTTTGGTAAGTGCGAATTGGTTTTTAAATTATGCAATTTGTCTTTAAAATATTTATGTTTGATGTTTACATAGAAAACCGTTACCGTTGCCACGCCTACATTCGACTATCAATATAATCAAGTGCATGACAATCGTGAGACGCATGTTTGATTCTGCAAACGAGCAAGTTTCGTTACGAGGATATTTCCTACATTTTGTCCAATATAGTATATAGGACAAATATGTGGTCTAAAGGAGCCGAAAACACTGACGCAAAACATATAGGATATTTCCTATATAATATATAAGACATATTATTGTCACTAATTGGCCAAAAAAAGCGAAGCAAAACGTATAGAAATTTCCTATATCATAGCCTATATAAAACAAATTGTTGCATAATTTAGCAAAAAAAGCAGCATGTTTTGCGCTGCTTTTTTGGGCCAATTTTTGACAATATTATTTGCCTTATACCTTAGGCCTATATAGAAAATTTTCTATATGTTTTGCGCCGCTTTTTTGGCCAATTCATGACAATATTTTGTCTTATAGCCTATATTATATTGGAAATTTCCTATATGTTTTGCGTCAGTTTTTTTGGCTATTTTAAACCACATATTTGTCCTATATACTATATTGAACAAAATGTACCTTAAATTGGCAGAAAAAACATGTGCAAAAATCTAAATAATCTTTTTCGAAACGGTGCCAGTCTTTGCCGAACCGTTTCCGGTAACGATCTTCACTTCGTTGTGACTGCACTGAATGCACTTCATGTACCGGTACCGCACCGTAGATGATAGCTGGTCTGCAGTACTGATGCCTGTGCCAGCTTGTTTGTTGTGTTCATGTGGGCAGATTCTGCTGAGGTACAGCAGTGGGCCAGATTGGAAAGAATGCTACTTGCGCGGATGATATTTTTTCCAAGCGACATTTTGCGCGGATTCGAATGTTTTTTTGATGAGTTTTTGCGCGGAAAATTACTTTATTTTGTTCGCTTTAATCCGTCAGTGCTGGAAGCCGGATGCGAAGCAGAGTTGATCATGAGTGAAACCAATCTTAAAGGAGACGGACTAGAGTCGGAGCTGCGTAAAGTTAAAATTGGGTGGCGTATAGTCAAAATTGCGTCCGAAGGTGAGACCGGATTGAAGACATAGCCTACCATTTTAGGTTCAGATGGCCGAGTGGTAAGAGCATCCGCCTCTGGAGCTGCAGACTCTGGCTTGATTCCGATTCCGGTCAAACCAATAATTTTAAAATTGGTATTCACAGCTTCCCTGCTTGACGTTCAGCAATGAAGGGACAGAGTGGAGAACAAGCCGGCAAGTTTACTTGTTATGTAGTTGGGAAAGGCACTAAGCGAGATTCCCCCATCTTGCTGTGATAGACAAGTGGCCGGCAACTCCTAAGCGAGCTCGTTACAGCGCTTGATCGCTTTCTCGTGATAGCAGGATAAATATGCAATTAAATAAATAAATTCGGATTGAGGTACAAGAAATAGCAGTTGTTTATGCCCCACTTTACCGGTAGGCCTATACATTACACATCATAAAACTCAATCAAGAGCGTATTTAGCGGGAAGGCCATTAGGCCATAAACCCCTCCCCCCACTTGCGACTCTGCCTTTTAATAAAAAAGAAAATTAATGGTGCCAAGTAACTGAAAAATGCCAGACTCTTTTGATGGTTTCTGCAGCTTATGGCCATGGGCGGATACAGGGGGAGGATGAGGAGTATGCATCCTCCCACCAGCCATTTTCAAAAATGCTTTTGATGTATAGAATTTTTCCATAATTTCGAACTTCTTTGATAGCAATAAGCCTTACGCCTTAAAGCGCGCACAATCGAAAACGTGAGAACAAAATGCATCATATTTGGCGAAGCACTCAGAATTAGGGTCACAAAATTTAAACATAATTGCCTAAAAATTATTCAAGAAGCACTAAAATAGCCATTACAGCATGTAAATTTTCAAAAATTTTCCAGGGGAACATGCCTTCGGACCCCCTAGAGCTTTTCTTGTTTCTCAATCAGCTTCAAATTAATTCTGCCGAAAAAAGAATACGCCTAAAAAAATATGGAAATTATGCCCCCCTCCTTTTTAAAATTTCTCGCTACGCCACTAGATTCAATCGATCCTGTTCAGATTTTATTTGCAGTGGATTACTTCCCATTTTAACACTTTTTCGGTTTGATTCAGAATAATAAGATTGTATTTTTTCCCGTGAGGTGCTGATTCAGTTTGATTTGGCCCCTGTAGCTCCAAGCTTGTGAGCAGAGTTTCACCTGTGGTTGCGCGATGATTGTCTACTTCTGCATTAGATTAGTTCTTTTAAGCCTACTACGTAAAAAAATACACAAAAACTTAGTTCGGGCTCAAAAATTGGGTATAGGCTTACAGACACGTTAGCAAATTCAAGCAAGTGTGTAATCCGTAATTATCTGGACGCTAGGTGTCCCTTTCACTTCATTTTTGGCAAGAAATGATGCACATGGAGTTGGCTTACTGAGTGGTTAATGCATCGGGCTGAGGAATTGGTTTTGCGGATTCGATGCTCAACTACGTCATCTTCCATGACCATGACGCAAGCGATACACTAGCATAAAAATCTAAGCTGCAATCATGTGACGGAGAAATAATATGGCGTGATAGTGTGCGCAGCAAGCGATAGCGAGCCATGCTTGAGGTGTATTAATTGGAAATTTGAAACGGTAATCGGCACCGTCTACGAAACACGGTTCTACTAAACACCGCAAAGGACGACGAAGTACTTCAAATTGATGTACTAAACATCGCAAAGAACGACAAAGGATTTTCGATTGATCTACTTAAACACCGCAAAGAACAAAGGACTTGGAATCATACCATAACAAAGAACGACAAAGGACTTTAAATTAGAATTAGGGTGGGGCTAGTGTTAAATTAGGGTTAAGGTAAGGGTTTTAGGGTCCTTTGTCGTACTTTGCGGTGTTTAGTACATCAATTTGAGGTCCTTTGTCGTCCTTTGCGGTGTTTAATAGGACCCACAAAATACTGTATGCTTACAAACAATCTAAAAAAATTGAAACAAGACTTGGCTAGCAAACAAAATATTGGCGAGCAGCGGCGTCTACAGCCAAAAAATTTAAAAGGGGTGCAAAATTTCCACATTTTTTTCAAGCGTATTTTATTCGGCAGAACTAATTAGAAGCTGATCGAGAAACAAGAAAGGCTCCAGGGGGGTCCGGAGGCATGCTTGCCTGAAAATTTTTTGAAAATTTACATACTGTAATGGCTATTTCAGTGCTTTTCAAATAATTTTCAGGCTAAGTTTGTTTAAATTTTTTGACCCTAATTCTGAGTGCTTCACCAAATATAATGCATTTTGTTCTCACATTTTTGATATGCGTGGCTAGGCTTAGGGGACATTAAAACAAATAAGCCAAGGTAAAAATTCGCACGGTTCGTCCTAATTTTCCTCATTTTCGTCATTTTGGCACGTGAGATTAGTCTATTGCGACAAAAATACACGTTCATTACAACAGGCCTGTAGTGCTCTGCTTTCAACTTCTTTGCCGTATTTTTTACTTTTTAGATTCATCAATATACTGTATGTATACAAATTAGCGTAGTTGCCAATTTGCCATTTCGGACAACTTATCTTCACTCAGTTCTCAGTAGGTGTGCAAACCAGGCAGCAAAGACCAATCCAATAGGGCTGTACAGTGGCGACGTCATAATGCTCATTGTTTGGTTCCAAACAAACTGGAACCTAGCTCTTAAGACTGGCAAAACACATTTAGATAAAACTTGCTTCCACTAAACTCGTTATATCTGTCGAATTACGATGCGTGCGCCGATTTCCTTCTAGATTAGGATGGTTCAATGTTTTGTTCCGGACTGCAACCACCGAAGTGAGTCCTCGGATTGCAAATTTTATCGGTTTCCGACAAATGAAATACTTGCATCCAGGTGGGAGAAATTTTGCAGGTACGTGTATCAAACAATGTAGAATGCCTAGGTTATCTATATGCTAAGCTTATTGCTAAGCAGTACCGGATTTCGGATACTGTGAGCGTAAAGCTTAAATCACTGATGGGCCTATTTTTACTTGTGTAAAAACTTTTTAAAAGATCTATTTTGGGTTGCGATGGATAGTAAAGTTATTTCAATTTGTCTTTGCAAAGCGCATTCGAACAACTTTTTTATTTTTTGTAGGACGAATTTTCATGGCCTAAAAAGCTTCAACTTGTTCAATTTTAAGAATAATCTAGCCCTGATGTTAAGGCAAGATAATTACTCTTGTTCGGATAACGACTCATTGATAGTAATTGACTTGAATTTAAATGTCTGTTTAAAAACTAACCATATATCGGGATGATGGATTAATGATTTGCATTATGTGAAAGTTACGACTTGTAAACATTTTTTTGAAAAGTTTCGACTAGGCTTCCTGCATGTAGCTTTGTAAACAACGATTTTAGTGCAATGCTGCTCAGTATTTGCGAAGAATTTTTGATTCTTTATAGGCGACAAGACAAACAAATCACAAGCAGCTCTAGAATTTGCAGCTGCCATTTTAAGGATGGTTTAAAAGACAATGGACCCACAATGTACCGGAGAAATTCGAAGAAAGTATTTCAATATGCGGATCCGGAACCTCCGAGAAAACAAGCAAAAAAAAAGTCTGCGTCTTCTCTTGACCAATCGTTGTCTGCTTGCTGTTCTTACGAAAGCCCATCTTCCGTCGCTTTGCAAGTCGAGGTTGATATTTTAAAATCGCAAGTGTCGAAGCTAGAAAGCCAGCTGAGAAACGCACCCAAAGCATTTTCGCTTGATGCCATCAAAGATGACAGCAGTTTACTTCAGCACTATACGGGTTTGCCACCTCTGGCTGTTTTCGATCTGTTGCTACAGTTGTGTAGCCGTTTTGATTTTTCGTATTATTGTGGTTGGAATGTTTCCTCGATTTCACTGCAAGATCAACTTTTTCTCACGCTATTGAAATTGCGTTGCAATTTCAGTCATAAAGATCTAGGTGTTCGCTTTTCTGTGTGTCCCAGTACTATATCCAACGTGACTATTACATGGATTAATGTCCTTCATGAAGTTTTGTACGCCGGTTTTTTAAAAGACAAAATACCTTCTGTTAGCAAGAACAGGATGTGTCTTCCAACCTGTTTCTCAACTTTTAGTAACTGCAGAATCATTCTTGATTGTACGGAGATACAGTGTGAAGTTCCGAGTAATATGGAATCCCAGAGCGCAACTTTTTCTCATTACAAACAGCGTCATACTTTCAAGGGTCTAATCGGAGTTGCCCCAAACGGTGTTATAACTTATGCGAGTGGTTTATATCCGGGATCGACCAGTGACAAAGCAATTGTTAGGCATTGCGGCATTCTCAACCTCATGGAACCTGGGGGGTTATTACAGGATGCTCGTTAAGCGGTTTGCGAGCTCGCAAACTGCTCGGTAAAAAAATTTTCCTCGCTAACGCGCTTTTCGGGATTACAGGATTTTCCGAGCTGGCGAACTCGCTCGGCAAGTAGCGAGAAAAAAAATGAGCACGTTAAGTTACCGAGCGATAATTTTATACACAACCAGCCATGGCAGAGCGCATTTTGTTAGGTCATAGTTTATGCACAATAGCTAGTACCTAGTGTATGACACAACTAGAGCTTTACACAACTCTCAGGCTTGTTGTGAAATGGTAGACTCAAGTTCAAGTTTACTCATTCGTGCGAAAGAGGCCAAGGCTCATTAAGTCGCTACACTCTATCACAAATATGACACATGTGAACAGAAAAAAATCAGATTTTCAAAAATAAAAACAAAACAAAAAAGAAAAATGCAAAGCATAGTCAACATACAAATACATACAGTGATACACATCAAACTAAGACTAGTACGCCAGCTGCTGATCACTGGTACTAGCTAGCGCCTAGTCTAGTGCTAAAACTGTTCTAGGGTGACTTATTACAAAGTTGGGATGGTTTCAACTGGATTACAGGTAAGAGTGTATGTAGTAATGGTGTCTACAGATGTACCGGTATAGGCTTGTTGTGAGGTGCTAGACTAGCAGCTGCTCTTTGCTGGCTGGCACCTAGTCTGGTGCTAAAACTGTGCTATTACGCCTATTGCAAGCATGCGTTGGCTGCAGACTTAGTCGGAGCAATGGTCGGAGAGTATGAAGTAATGTTATCTTCCACCAGTAACTGTGTGAGGCCATGGCCAGCAACTGCTAGTCTAGCACCTCACAACAAGCCTATGCATCAGCAGACACCATTACTGCATACACTCTTTACCTATAACCAAGTCAAAACCATCCCAACTTTGTAATACAAGCACAGTTTTAGCACTAAACTAGGCGCTAGCCAGCAAACAGCAGCTGCCAGTCTAGCACCTCACAACAAGCCTATACATTCCGAGCAGTTAGCGAGACACTCGGCTTTACCGAGTAGCTGCTCTTTCTGCGAGCGCAACCTGTAATCCCAACTTTGCGAGCACGTTATCTCGGCTGTCGCTCGGAGAATTTCTCCTCCGAGGAGAATTAGCGAGAGAAATCGCTCGCTAACACATAAAATCCTGTAATCACCCCCCTGGTGACCTTATTATTGCCGATAAAGGCTTTTTAATACAAAGTATTTTGCCACCAAACGTTTATTTGAATTTGCCTCCATTTTTGACGAATTCCCAGTTCACTAAATCACAGGCTGAACTTACTGTTAGAATTGCCAGGTCAAGAATTCATGTCGAGCGAGCCATTCAACGAGTGAAAAGCTATGCTGTGTTGAATTTGATTCCACACAACTATCGATGTATGGCAACGAAATTATTTCAAGTTGTAGCATGTTTGGTGAATTTGCAAAAACCGATTATTCGTGAAGTAGAAAATGAATTGTAAAGTTTTGTTTGTACATTTAGTTTCTGTTGTATATTTTAGCTTATTGGCTCCTATCACCGTATTCGTTTCCTTTGTTGTGATGTTATTAGGCCTCTAGTTGTCGATATTGGAGCATGTGTATTTCTATATATGCGAGAAAGCCAAGTAAATACCCTGGAATGAATTACGATTGTATTGAAAACACAGATTAGTAGGCAAAGCAGCTACAACTGCAAACGTCAATATAATACAACTCACACAAGTATGTACAGTATGTGAATGCAGCAACAGTAAACACATAAAAGTTGGCAACAAAACATCCCATTTTTAATTTCTACTCATCAACACCACCTTGCATGTACTTAGGCATATATATGGTCTTAAAGAAATTAAATAAAATTGGAATATTGTTCGGCGAAGATTCATCCTTGTAGATGGGAATAACGTACATCGACTTGGGGCACCATACAACCAAATCACACACCTTTCTATCAGTAAGATGTAAATTGCCTTGTACCTGGTGGTAATAATTAAAACCACACACACTTGACATATTTAGTTCAAGCAAATTGGTGTTGCCGGTTCTTTTGAGGAAGCAGTTTGAGTCAGTGTCAACCAATTCAAGCAGATGCTTGTCGCGCCCCGAAAAGGGGCATTTCACTTCAATAATTTTTTCTGAAGATACAACGCCATCGGGAGATCCTCCAATGATTCCTGACGAATGTAACCATAAGCCAGATGGAAACACAGTAAGCCCAGTATGTTCAGTATATGCTTTTATAGCAGTGGCTTCATGTTGAATGCCCCACTGTACTGATCTAACCGAACTCAAATTGTCTTTTCCCAATAAACGCTTCATCGTCGAATTGCACACAGCCCTATTTGCTAGAATCGGCTTTAAAACCAAACCAAACTTGGATGACGTCAGTCTTCCTTTCCGATATGAAGACCAGAGAGGATTTTTGTGCTGACCGCGTGTACTTTCCTCCACTAATATCGATTGCTGTGGGGTAATTTGCATTTGTGTGAGAACAACCTCGATAGCCGCTGGCGCTCCCAAGACTTCAGGGCTACACAAAACTTCGTCTACAGTAAGAATAGGCTTAATGGAAGATGGGGGTTCGGGTGACAACAACCACGAAAAGCCATTTTGAATTGCGCTCATTGACAGCGCCCCGGCAAACCACGCTCTGTCCGCGTCATCGACTTTCCTAGCTAACCCTAGGAAAGAAGGTTCTCTGGGAAATGTTTCTTCTATTGTTCTGCAAAAACGATTTATTTTAGACCTTCCAAATTTGGACTTTCGTTGGGCGATCAAAGCTAGTAGGACGTGATAGGACTACATATACTGCCAATCTGCCGTACGCTTTCCATCTCTATAAGAATGGAAGCTCCCATAGAGATTAGTCCTGTTTGAGATGAATAGATCTAAAAACTCTTTACGACAAAATCGAACACTCACTTGGTTTCAGTGGGTGTTTTTTTTCGTATCCATTCACATGCTTTATCTGTTTTTGATACCGTCTTGACTGCATGTAGTAGAACTACTGCCATGTGGTGGCACCGAAGCAGTCCTTTGGGGCACTCACACTGCGCAAGATTTACGCAGCCATCTTCATTAATTCCAATCTGAAATTGTAAACCAATATTTACTTAACGTCATGCAACCCTCCTCGCGCAACATGAAATCATGCAACTCACCTCCACTTCATAAACTTTTGGCTTCATACTCGCCTTTACTTTGCCCTTCATCATCCCCATGCTGCCGTCATACACAAAACTCTGCAGCCTGTTGCTCTCTAACGCATTTTCCCCCTTTTTAATAAGTTTTTCTTCCCCCGAAAAAAATGCAGCAATTGCCGAAATAGCCACGACCGACATTTCACACAGATGTTATTAAAATTTTTTACAAATACCTATGCAAATACTTAGCAACATTACGCTAAAATGTGGTTGCTTACAAAATTTACGATAGGAAGCGTAGTAGAAACTTTCTAAAACTGCAACTGCGACTCCAATCGGGAGTGATACATTGAACCATCGTCATATTAAAAATACATGCCCGCAAACAACTCATTTCGTGAAATAAACAAAGTTTAGTGCACACAAGTTTAAACTAAATGTGTTTTGCCAGTCTTACTAGCTAGGTTTAAATTTGTTTGGAACCAAACAATGGGTATTGTGACGTTGCACTAAACAGCCCTATAGGCTCTTTGAATCACGTGTTTCAGCACTTCAAAGGTCTGACCTCTGCCTTTTTCTTGCTTTTCCTTCACGTGATGGAAAGTCTCCCACCATAGTTCTCTATAATATGGTTGTACAACTGTGTCACGTGACCCACTCGTCACGCATGAGTTACAAGGTACGCTCTGAATTGCTCCCAAGGAGCACATCAGATTAGCAGTTGAAACAACATGAAGCTAGTGTGGAAGGCCTATAGTCGTGGGAGACCTAGGCATAGGGTTAGTCGAAGGAAACAGGAGTGCAGGGAGGGAAAAGGTACTGGGGGTGTAGGGGCGGGGGTGCAAATCTATGTTGAGCAATGGAGGGATGATTTAGCAAAATTGACACGTCCGCAGATGCCCAATTTTTTGTCAAAATAAAGTGAAGACCAAGAAAACAAAAGGTTGCAGATGCCCAATTTTTTGCCCAAAATGAAGTAAAGACCAAAAAAGGTCATCACGTTCGCTGATGCCCAGTTTTGAGCACCGGTAGGCTACTTGGACATTAAAAGTATTGGGGGGATGCTGCCGAATTCTTGGGGGGGGATGCATCTCTCATCCTACCTGGATTTGCACCCATGTGTAGGGGGAGATGTGGGATAGAGTATGGGGTAAGTCTGGGAAGGTGTGGTAGAGTGTACGAGGTGAGTGTTGACAGGTTGAGGTTGAGGGTGTGGGAAAAGGGGTGGAGAAGTGAGTTGGGTTGTGGAGAGGTGTTGGAAAAGGCATAGGCCTAGTCGTAGGAGACAGGGGTGCAGGGAGGGCAACCACCCTCCATTTGTACAATTTGAAAATGCCGCGTTAAAAATTTAAGCACTGTAAAATGTTTTTTGGGCATGATTTGAATGCTCAAAATTAGTTTTGACTGATTTTTTGAATTATTGAGTTCCTGAAAATATTTTTTTCCAGTTCAGCAGGTTTAATGATTTGCGAGCAAATAACAACTTGTTGATACAATGCCAGTTTGGCAGTATCTAGATTTAATGAGGTTGTTGCCTGGCATATTTTTTCATTATGTTTAGTCTACTTGTCCTGAGTTATGTACAGTGATGGGCATGATACCCTAAATTTGCGTTAAGCGATATCGATATGCAATACATTCAAATTGGGCTAAAGCGATACCAATGCGCTATACTTAAAAATACTACTTTAGCCATACCAATACGTGATACAGTATCGTCGATACTTGTACCTCAATTCATTTTTGTAACAAGTTTTAATTACCAAGTTTGACATCATCATAATGCAGTAGTGGTTTTTTTCTCAGTAACCTTAACTTTTCTGTCAAAAGTTGTTTTTTTTTCGATACAGTATTCCTATTATGAGCAACAAAGCAATATTAGCGGTATTGCAAAATGAATATTGGTGGGTCGCGTAAAGCAGTGTTCCCTCCAGACATAAAAATTTTAAAAAAAATGCTCACAACTAACAAAATTTGGACAAAAATGCAAGCTATCATAATTTTAAAAATTTGGGATATTTAAGCTGATCAAAGACCTTTTATGTTTGTTTTATTTTTCACTTTTTTAGGGAATAATTAAAGACCTATTTTTTAGAGACTTGGACAAAAAAGTGGGTCGTCGTAAGCTGTGGTTATAATAAGTGGGTCCCAACTCTGAGAAGTTTGGGAACCAAGTCTGCTCAATCCGTGTTGTTGCTATTTTTCAATGCAAGCAGCCTATCCCTAGTGTAGCATACTACCCCTACCTCACCTTCACTGTTCACCTACTGACTTAAACTTTTTTGTATTTTTTATTATGGCCAAAAATATTGATTAAAAAAAGAAGCTTTTGCATTCACCCACAGAACTGTTGCACTTTCGTAAGTTTTACTTCTTGTATCTACCTGAACCTCCTTTTGACTTTCAATACTCTAAAAGCAGCTTTTTTCCTAAAATCAAAAAAGTTCAGGATCTGTAGCCTACCGCATGCTAAAATTCAGTTCTTTAATTTTGAAATTGCAGTGTATGGCTTTATGGCTACCAGCTTTCAAAGAACAGTACCTGAACTTTTCTTACTTTTGGGGGAGTGTAGATGGTGGGGGAATTGGGAAATTTTTGGTAGTTGGGGCAGTTGGGTCAAGTATGGGGGAAATATGGAAGGAGTGGGGAAGTGTATTGGGGTGTGGGGGGAGGTAAGGGAAGGTGTGTTGGGGGTGTGGGAAGTGTGTTGGGGTGTGCGAAAGTATGGGGTGGTGTGGGGAATGGGGGTAGGTGTGTGGAAGTGTGTTTGGGGTGTGGTGAAATGTGTTTGGGATGTGGGGAAAGGTGTGGAAAGGGTTTTGGGGTGGGGTCAAAGTGGGGGGTGCGAGGAAGTGTGGGAAGAAATATGGGACAATCTGGGAGAGCGGGAAAATATGGGGAGAAGGGTAGTGTCACGATTTTGGACCCCAACTCTCCTGACCCCAACCCTCCAACCCCAACTCCCCTGACCACAATTCCCCCGATCCCTAACTTCCCTGACCCCCGAATCCAACTCCCCCAACCCCAACTTCCCGACTTTAACCTACCCAACCCCAACACCCCCGACCTCAACCCCCCAACTTCAACCCCCTCGACCCCAACTCTTCTGACCCCACCCCCCAGTCCCCCTAACTCCAACCCCTTGACTTCAATTCCCCCGACCTCAACCTCCTCACTGCCAACTCCCCGATCACAACTCTTCCGACCCTTAACTCCCCCAACCCCACACCCTGACTCCACCCCCCCAACCCCAACTTTTCTGACCCTACGCCCCAACCACTATTCTGCCAATCCCAAACCCCCAACCACAAATTCTCCTACCCCAGCCCCCCTGACCCCAATTCCCCTGACCCCAACACCCCCGACCCCAACCCCCCAAATCCAACCTCCTCGACCCCAACTCTTCTGACCTCACCCCCCAACCACAACTTCGCCGACCCCAAACCCCTGACCCCAGTCCCCCTGACTCCAACCCCCTCAATGCCAACCCCCCGATTCCAACTCTTCCAACCCTAAACTCCCCCAACCCACACCCCTGACCCCAACTTTTCTGACCCCACCCCCAACCACAACTCCGCCGACCCCCAACTCCAAATTCTCCGACCCCAGCCCCCCTAACTCCAACCCCCCTACTTCAACTCCCCCGACTTCAAACCCCCCCAACCCCCCCGACCCCAACTTCCCCCCAACTCCAACCTCCTCGACCCCACCTCCCCTGAGGCCCTACCCCACCCTCCAACCACAACTCTGCCGACCCTAACCCCCCTGATCCCAACTTTCTTGACTCCAACCCCCTGATCCCAACTCCGTCGACCCCAACCCCCTGACTCCACCCCGCGACCCCAACTTTTTTGACCCCACCCCCCAACCTCAAATTTTCCGACTCCAACCCCCAGACCTTAACCCCCCCCCGACCCCAACCCCCCAACTCCAACCTCCTCGACCCCAACTTTTTTGACCCCACCCCCCAACCACAACTTCGCCGACCCCAGTCCTCCCGACTCCAACCCCCAGATCCCAACTTTTTCGACCCCAACTTTTCTGACCCCACCCCCCAACCACAACTCCGCCGACCCCAAACCCCCAACCCCAAATTCTCCGACCCCAGCCCCCCTGACTCCAACTCCCCCGACCCCAACCCCCCTACTTCAACTCCCCTGACGCCACCCCCCGACTTCAACATCCCCGACCCCAGTCCCCCCGACTCCAACTTCCCTGACCCAACTCCCCTGACCCCAACCCCCCAAACTTTTCCTCACCTTCCCCAACACTTTCCCACATCTCCCCACACCCCAGCACACTTTTCCACACCTCCCTCAGTACTTCCCCACACATCCCCCCACAACTCTCACTTTCCCCACTTCCCCACATCTCTCTTCACCTTCCCCACACTCCAACACACTTTTCCACACCCCTTCTCACCTCCTCCTGCCCTTCGCCACACCCTCACACCTTTCTCCACATCTCCCTCACTCCCCCCCCCAACACGTTTTTTACACCTCCCCCACACTTCTCCCACCTCCCTTTACACTTCCCCTCACCCCAACGCACTTCCTCACTCCTCCCCCACACTTCTTCCTAAAAATTGTTTGTTATTACACCTGTGGTTGCGGCATTACTGTACTAAAATATCGTGGGAATTCTACTTCCGTACCTTCTCATTGAAGCGTGACAAGATAAAAAAGAGAAAAAGAAGAAAAAGAGTTGTACAACCATATTATAGAGAACTATGCTCCCACAGTCCCAATGCTTATAAGCCGGCGAAGTCACGCATGACGTTAAACACGAGATGGGTCTGACGCAAGTTCATAACAAGGGTATACCGTTAAAAGTTCTTTACATGCGCTTTTGCTTTTTTATTTTGAAATATGTTTCACTTCATACCATGGGATTAGCGCATGTGCAATTTAAAGCCATTTCCAAACAAAGCAATGCGAACATTTTCTAAACAAAGCGAGCGAACTTGAACTAAAGCACTTTGATCGGTTGCCTTTGAAGGATGATAAAACTTGTGATACCTTCACGACTTTTACCCAGAACTATGGAGATTTTGTCAAAGATATTTATATTATAGCAGCAGCTATTACTTGCTAAGCAGTGCTCGAGTTGTAAAAACACTTATGGATGGATGGTGCAAGCTTTTCACGTAGACGTAAAGGGGAGATGGTCAATTGGTCATTCTTTATAGGGGAATGGCTTACGCTAAAATATTTTATGGAAGGATGGTGTTGTTTTCCGGGAGGATGGCATTCTCCCTCAACTCGAGTACTAAGCATTTAACATTCTTATTTCTCATTATTTAATATTTAAATAATAACTCCCAAGCAGCAAAATCAGCACGTTTTCAAACGAAATTAACTGTTCTTCCCCAGGTCATGATGATTGAAGTAAACGAAAAAGTCAACTTACTGTACTTATGAAAAACTAAGTCATGCGAAGAGCTAAAACAGTGGGGGACATGACATATTCTAAAATTCCAACATGTTTTCTCGAAAGTAGAGAGTAGATCTAAATTCTAGACCAAAATTACTAGGGCCGACAGCTTCAGCTCACGGTCGAAATCCGTTAGGCATCACGTCTATACAACGAAACAGCATAGCCGTATTGGACCACTATTGGTCAAGCTCATGCAGTCTAAATTTGAATCGACATTAAGCAATTTTTAAAATATAATAACATATAGGGATGTTCATTTCAGAATATCCCCATACTCGAGGATACTTTCGAATCTTTTCTGAATTTTGTAATCGTTCCGAAATATCGAATCCTATTGCAAAATGAGTACAAAATCATACATGCTAAATTCACAGTCTTGTTTTGCAAAATTGCAACACTGAAAAAAAAACAAAAGTGCGAAGTTCATCAAAAAAGGCAAAGCAACAGAAAGGGCAGCGTGTGTGCGTGTTTGTTGTTACTGAGTCAGATCGCGCGTGGAATAACGTTTATACACAAACTACGCTGAAGTAGCCAATCTCTGCGAATGTCACCTATTTCGAATCTTCGATTCCGTATTCCGTAATTTGTAACCTGTACAATTTTGGAACCGGTCCGATGGATTCGGTATTCTGGAATGAACATCCTCAATCAAACAAAATTTTAAGAATTGTCTAATCACCAGCGCTAAGGATCTGCATTTGGACTTGAATAAACAACCACATGAAAGAGCAATTTATAAGCAAGCGCATTTTGAACCGCACTGAATGTTCAGTGTTACCGCACAAGCGAATGGTTGTTCTTTCATATAAAAAATATTTAAATTTTTCCAACAACCCTATTACCCTTCTTTGTTTATATGTTAAAATTGATGCCAATTCAAATATGGACTTCATCAATTTGATGCAAAAGGCTACACTGTTTGTGTACAAAAGTATGATTTCGATCACGCGTTGAATTGTCTGCCCGCGTAATTTTGATCGTCCTAAAAATTATACTTTCGTGAAAGCACTTTAAAATATTTGGTTCTTAATTGGGTGGATAGGGACACATCAATGGGTCGCGAGGCCTAATGTGCTTCACTTCACAGTACACACTCTTCATTGAATTTAAGATCAACATTTTTTCGCCTTTTTCACGTTTGTCGTAATGCCTAAATATGGCCTCAGTAATAGTAGCCTCCATTGTACTAACTGATACGTGATCATCAAGCATAATATATTTAAAACATTATTTTTGAATTAATTTACGACAGTGGAGGGGTGGATCTTAAGCGGGAAATCATCGCTGAAGGGAGGCGTAGTACTAAAAAGTTTGAAAATCGCCGATGCTTTAAAACTTTAAAATAGGTCAAGTACCCCACTGTTTTCGTTGATCAATGCATGGTTTACTTTGGTAAGAGTTAACTTTTTGTTCTACTTCAATCATGATCTGGGGAAGGACAGTTGATCTCCTCCGAAAATGTTCAAACGTTCAGATTTTATTGCTTGTGCGTTATTTTGTGAATAATATGCAGTGATGCAAATCTTCCGCTTTTCGGCGAATTTCGCCGATTTTGTTGCCAAAAAAGTCATTTTCGTGAATCACCTAAATCCGTTGAGACAATTTAGGGGGGTATGGGAGGGGGTTGGGGGTGCACAATGCATATTCAGGTTGTTTATACGAAACTAATCGATAATTTGTAATGGCTTTCACTACCTTGATCTAATGCTATTAAAATTAGAGTGTGATGGCATGTTTTTTCTTAAGTGTTATGTTTTCGATATCAAAGAGGGAAATGGTTTGTCTGACTCGTTAGATCTAGCGCACTCATGGCTTTTCGACAGAAAATCGTTTGCATGACCCATGCACATGATGTAAAATGCCTGCCCTATATTTTCTCATACGGCAAAAACTGAAATTATTTTCTGACTCTTGGTAACAAAGTAGCAGCAGTAGTAGTGTTTAAATTTAATCCATTTCTAAGCTTTTGGATTAGGCTACTACAGTATTCTTGATCATTTTTTTTTCAAGCATGGGAACTGCAGTCCTTGACGTTTTCGTACAATTGTTAATTGAAATTTGGGAAATTGAAACATTAGAGTTTCAACTGCTTGATTTCTTGATCACAAACTGCACATAACTATTCATTTTGCTGCGCCGTTGACTGGGCTGGTTTTTAGAAAATCGCTTAGGTAAAAAATAATAATAAGATCAAAATTAATTAATTATAGTAGCCTACTTGGTTTGCAATCATAGGCGTACGGTTGAAGGTTTCTAAGCGCGCTTTTGAATATGACTGTGACACAAACTTAATGGTCTATTATGCAGCAATAGTATTGGTTTAAACATATTCTCAACCGCTGCGCCATAGCAGCCTCAATTGCGGTGTGGTAGCTCCATAGGTGCACGCAGGGAGGAGGGGGGCACGATGCCATGGCTCTTCTCTTGACCCTGTAATAGGCTGCTAAAACCTGACTGTCGATCTACAATTACGTAAACTAATTGTGGTTGCAGCCTCCTTTCGTTTATTTTAGCCCAGCTCCTGCTTTTAGAGATGGACTACTAAAATATTTTTGCATTTTCTGTAGTGACTGCACTCACTCATTCCAGGTACCGGTATGTCCTTTTTCCATAAAAAAGTCTGCTAAAATGAGTATTTTCGTATGTGAAAACCGTAAAAATCCTTAGGTGACCGGAGGCTCTGCCCTCAGACCCCTGGTTGCGGTCGTACACATCGAGCATCATAGCTATGGTAAAATTTATTAGACTGGAGTAGCTTCAAAAGTGCAGCTACGCAGACATTTTTAATGCAGAAAAGTTATGCTGCTGGGCACACGCAGCTTTTCACTCCAACTCCGTTTTCCTTCGAAAAAAGGTTTGTGAGCGAAGTAGTCTTAGAAAACAGTTATTTTGACTCTCCAGTCTCAACCTACTGAATTTTGCAAAATACGAATCTCTTCTCCAGAAGCAGAGGTTTCATATTTTCCGAAGCTTTTCGTCTGACACTTGTCAAGGGAATCGTCAGAATAGTGAATGTAGAGCTGAGACCGCTTGGAAAGCGCAAAAAAAGAGAAAAGGAGAAGTAGTTTCTAATGGGACAAAAAGTGTCGACCAATCGTCCAATCAGAAATTACTTCTTTTTTTCTCTTTTTTCGCATTTTCCAAGCGGTCTCAGCTCTACATTCACTGTTCTGACGTTTCCTTGACAAACGTCAGACGAAAAGCTTCGAAAAATATGAAACCTCTGCTTCTGGCAATCTTCAAGTTCTGTATCACCAACCGACTGTTAAAATCTCTTCATAAAATCAAGACCCTGGGATATACAAAAGCAAAGCACCCATTGAGGGGTCTGGGGCGTGAAGCCCCCCAGACGTTGATAAGCGTTTTTTTTTAATTCTCGCCGATTTTCACTCCAGCGGTTTGCATCACTGAATATGAATAAACTATTGTTAAATGTTTTAGAAGTAGTAGCTGCTGCTACCACATAAGTTAGATACAGTCCAATTTGAAAACGAGGACATTCAATGGAAATCAAAGACGCATCATTGCAAAAATAACAGTCGCGGTTCTTCGAGGTCAATTACTGAATAACCTATTAGACATGTCAAACCTGCGGGCCGCATGTGGCCCTTTTCAAAAACTAGAGCGACTTTTGCAACATGGTTAGTTTACTGCATAAAACATTCCAATTTTAAAATGCCTCATGAATTTAAAGAAAGAATCAGTTCAGAACAAGGTGGTCAATAAACGAGGTTTTGTCCATGAAACAACCACCGTATGCCCATTAAATGTTACATTTCAATAAAAGTTTTCACCTCATACCAAGCGGTTAGTGCATGCACTAACTTCTGAGCCATTTCCCAATAAAGGGAGGGCAGCCAACAGAAACGATAGTCGATAGCAGTTTGATCGATATGTTTTGCCTGCAACAGATAAAAAATAGCTTATGGGTTTATGCTACGCTTACGACTTGAAAACAAAACTATTAAAATTGACCACGAGGTCATCACGTCGAAAAACGAAAATTAAAAAGGGAGTAGAGTTAAAATGGCTGTTTGAAGGTTCATAATACTTTGTCGTGAAAACTTTGTTCAAATCAATAAAAATCAAATCTTGGTTGTACTCGCGGTATTACGCCTATAAGCGAGTAACGAGTGGCGAGATCACAGCGAGCCTTTGACTGCAATGTGTCCGATTTTGCCGGTCTAGGAATCCAACCTCAGCTTGACTAAGATAATTAAATGAATAAAAGGAAGATGCAACTTATTAGCTTTGGCCTATTTGATTGAATGACGGGTAGGCCTAGGCGTGTTCTATAATCTACAACAACTACAGGGCCAGCGAGGGGCATGGCACCGTGGCTCTCCCTGAATACGCCTATGCCGTTGGTCCTGGGCTTAAACTTACGTGGTCCAGTGTGCAAGACCAAAAATAGAAACCAATCAAAAGCACCCGCGGTATTTTTCATCAAAGGCGTAAGGAATGCTTGAGCTATGTTGCTCACAGTAAAGATCTGGTATGCAGTGAGAGTACCTTAATTCACTACACACTACAGTTACCGCTGTACTTGTATGCATGGTTGCTACTTGTTATTGTATTAGAGCTGTAAACTCAAGCGAAATCTTAGCCCAGATCCGAACCCAAAATTTTGCGATTTTCCGAACCTTAAAGCGCAAATTTTGCCAAAATTACATATATTTCTTGTAAAACTATTTTCCCGTGACCAAAACTTCTCGAGTACAGTGCAAACACAACTGCATATAGTGCCTTGATGCTTACAGAGAGCGAATATATAGCTTCTGTACAGAGCTTAATTAGAGGTACTGCGCAGGAAGTGGCAGACATTTACTAAGCTGACGATTAAATTTTCATATACCGATAAACCATAAGTGGCGGAACTGGAAGGGCGGGGGGGCCCTGGCTCTCCACTTCTTTTTCAGGGGGGGGCCTAATTTACGCGTTTATTTCTACAATATTACCTCTGCATGAATGCATTTGAAGCTTAATAGGCCCTCCATCGAAATTAAAACCCAGTAATTGTTGTTGCGAAAAAATACGCTTGACAAAGAATGTGGAAATTATGCCCTCCTCCCCCCCCTTAAAATTTCTCGCTACGCCACTGCCGGCCTTGGTTGTAGGTGAAGAAAATCTGGTCATTGGTTTTGGGCCCCCCACTTTAGAAATGCTTCCGCCATCGCTGCGGTAGACTAGAACCAAATTGGAACAGACCCTCAGCTTGTTGCATTCATGTAGGCTGCAGGGCAGGAACCCTTGGTTAAAGATCATCGTGTTTTGTATTTAAACTAATTCTTACTGCAAAGGATTCGCTGCTGCTGTAAGCTCAAAATGAGAAAAAATTAACGAGTTTTGAAAAAGAGTAAGGGGGAATTATATCACTTTCTTATTTGCATTCATGTAAACTCATATTCTGTTCTGTCAGCAAGCATTGATTTTATGTAATACGATAATTTCACTAAAAAATAGATAAGAAAATCATTTGTAACATTTACACCATTAATACGTTTGTATTTGCACTAGCTCACTGAAATAGGCCTAGTTGTAAATTGCAAGCTTTGTTCAGCGTAATTACGCAGAATGTGCCTTCTTTTTCAAGCAAGTAGTATCATCCGACTCATAATCAAAGCTATCCATAGCTTTGTAAGCTCTAGCTTTGTTTAGCATAATTATGCAGAATGTGACTTCTTTTTCAAGCAAGCAGTATCATCGGACTCATAATCAAAGCTATCTATTAGTTGAACATGAGGCTATTGTAAAATTTGCAGTAAATTGGTAGTGCACATGCGGGACAGTTTTAGCACAAGCGAGCTAAGCGCCTGCTCCTTTTACGCCACTGACAGGCGACCACTAATAATAGCAATCAATGTAACAAACAACAGTTCATCTTTAAATCAGTCTCCATGCTTTATCACAATTTATTTGTATTGTAGTAGTACACAAAGGCTTCAGCTTTTTCATGGGTTCGTGACTTATATACTTTAATACGGTTATAGCGGGATAAATTACGCGGCAAATGAACGGAATATTGCGGCACCCTGTGCTTGGAGCGCTGACTTTTATGATATATCAAGAAACTCATACCCCAACAACTACTTGCGGGACAAAATGTTACATCCTACTACTGCGTATACTATGCTATGTTTTGACGATTGCAGAGCTTGGACTGTCTTAGTTCAAACTTTCAAAAATATTTGGGGAGGTTGAACCCCCTCACCCCCTAAATGCGGCCTTGTGGTGGTGGTAAAGGAGGGTGTGGGATGCTGGCTCTTGATCTACACAAACCGGTATTTAAGCCTCAAACACCACTCACTGTTTCCTAGTTGATTCGCTGGCAAAACTTCACTTCTTGATGAAGCTTCTGCATAGTTCGGTCACTTGATCGTATTCAAGTTCAATAACAACCTTATCCAAATATTCTTGATCAGAACAACAATAATCATGATTAGAGTTTTTGCGTCTCGCATCCACAATTAGAAGAATAAAAATAGTTTTTTTTTTCCCAAGACTCATAATCGTTCAAAAAGCCAGTCAACCGTGATAAACTCAGTTGTCAGAACTATTAAAACGACAAGGAAAGGAAATAAATGTAGAACCTAATCTAATGTGGTCACTGAAATCACTGCGGGCATCGAATGAAAACTACATTACAAATTTGAAGCGAAAAGCGTTGACGCGGCAGAACAGGACGCGTGTTCGCTATGATGTCATCAAACATTTGTGCGCATTGTTGCAAAATCCAAAATAAATAATTTTTTTCCAAACGGCGCCCCACACGCATTCTCAGAATGATTGACAAACTGAGGAAAATCTTAATTTAAACATCTTATATGCTCTAACAAACCTTTCGTCATTTTTGAATTTACACTGGCAAATTTTATTTTCCGAGGAGCTAAGTAATTCCAAGTTCTACAAACTTTGACGTGGAACAATTTTGGTTATCATACTGTACGTGTGGCATACTGAAATTTGTGGAAGGAAATACGGAGTTAAAATAGCAAGATCTAGTTCTACTTCTCGCATTCAAAAGCTACACATGATTGCCCGCTTTTTATTAGTATTAATTTACAGATTTTCTAAATGGAGCAAAAAAAGATAATAGACGCAAGCTTACTACAAACCTTCCCATCATTAAACTGTTCCGCAATAAAACTCAGCTTGAACTTTCTTTTTCCTGCATTTACAAACAAAATTTCGCTGGTTCAGTTAGATCACTTTTCGACTTATTTTGATTCTTTTAATTCGTTAGGTTTTCTAAAAATTTCCTGGCAGGTGGTAGCCTACCCCTTGTTTGCAATAAAAACAAAAATTAAAGAATTTGCTAAGAAAATATTGGAGCTTCGTACTACAGTACTCGCATGGGGTGCACGTCCCCTGGTTAAGGACCCTTGATTTAGTTCATTGCTTTTCGATTGGATGTGCTCGCACCCCTAGGTCGTGTGAGCATATACCTACTGCTGAAAGTGCAAGTATCCATTGAGATACAAAGTATTAGTGAAAATCCGTACTCACGGGGGTTCTTGGATGCATATACTCAGGTGAATTCTAGTATTATTAGTTGCACATTATTCTATCGCGAGAAACCGTTTAAAGCACTATAACGAGCTCGCTTAGGAGTTGCCAGCCACCTGTCTACCACACCAAGATGGGGAAATCCCGCTAAGTGCCCTTCCCATAACGGCACAACAAGTAAACTTGCCGGCTTGTTCTCCACACTGACCCTTTAAAAAAAACTTTAAAATTCTTTGCATAACACAAGATATGACAATATTATTACGCAAAAATAATATGCATTGCAAAAATATTTTAGTAGCATCCATTTTAAAACTTAAATATCAGGCATATCGAAATAATTATATAATTTTGCCTCTTCAATATCGTAAACAAAACTATTCTTTGGAGTAACGATGATAATACACAAAAACTTGGATTTGTTAAATTGCCCTCGAGTATTGACCTCACGGTAGAAAACAAAATTTTCTTTTTCTATTTAATGTTGCATGAAATCACGCAATTCAAACATACAACCAAAACATACCTTCTTTCAAAATCTTACACTTACAAATGTACTTCGAAAACGTAAAGCCCCCATTGTCCTTGACGCTGTCAGGGAGGTCATCTGGACTTTAAACTACTGTGGCGAGCTGCACATTTTTTCAATGCTTTACCGCCTAGGCGGCTACCCTACGGTGTGTCTTACCGTAGCTTCAGATCTTGTCGTTGTTTAAATTTGGTGTTTAACTCATATTTGGTGTACGGACACAGACAATAGTTCTAGAATTGCATTTGGTGTAAGATAGTCCCTCATCGGTTCGCGAAAGCTGCAAGTCAACCGCGCATGACCTGAGTGATGCCCGCATTGCGTGCCCAAATTTTATATTTGATGTACGGGCCCGATGATAGGTCCAGTAGTTGAATTCTGTGTTGGTAACATTACAGGTTCCGCGATGGCTGCAGGTTAACCAGCACCAGCACATATGTGAGTGATATTCATATTCGACATTCTGTGGAAAAAACTCAAATTTGATATGCGGGCTACGATGATATTTCTAAAAGTTGCATTTGGTGCTGGTAACATTTCGTGTTCCGCAATGGCTGCAGGTTAATCCGCGCATGATCTGAGTGAATTTTGCATTTTGGGCACAAAAACTCATGTTTGATGCACTGGCCCCGGTGATGATTCTGGAAGTTGCATTTGGTGCTGGTAACATCCCGGGTTCCGCCACGGCTGCAGGTTAAACCGTGCATGATCTGAGTGAATTCCGCATTTTGTGCCCAAACCTTGTAAGTTATTTGATGTACGGGCCCGATGATAGGTCCAAAAGTTGCTTTTTTAGGTTGGCAACATTACCGGTTTCACGATGGCTGCAGACAAGGGTGGAAACCTGGCTACTTGGCGTTAGGGTGTCAGTTTCAGTTTCGGTGTGTTGAAACTCAGATGTCAGGTTTCAGTTTTGGTTTGGTTTCACGGCTGTTGAAAAATAGGTTTCAGTTTCGGTTTCAGTTTTGCTTACGCACAACTTCGGTTTCTGGGTTTCAGTTTCGGTTTAAGTTTCATCCAAAAAAGCTATTTTATTTTGAATACGGATTTTTTAAGTGCTCTACTTTTTAGCGTTTTTGTTGTATTGCGATGATAAGTAGCAAGTCAGATGGCCGAGTGAGAAGAGCAATTGCTTCAGAAGTTGTCGACTTGGGTATGATTCCGAGTCCAGTAAAACCAAAAACTCAAAAATTAGTATCCACAGCTTTTTTATTTGACGCTCAGCATTAAAGGAACTGTTCTGGTAATCATGGTGATGACGATTTTTAAAACCAAAAACCTTAGAAAATTCTGAACAGGTTTTAGTTTCAGTTTCGGTTTTGACGTTTCAAGAAAAAACGGTTTCGGTTTAAGTTTAGGTTTTCAAAAATTTGGCTGAGTAGGTGTCAGTTTCAGTTTGGGTTTCCAAAATTTCCTTCAAAACCGGGTTTTCAGGTTTAGGTTTAGGTTTTGGTTTCCACCCTTGGCTGCAGGTTAACCCGCACATGATCTGAGTGATATCCGGTACTGCGTGAAAAAACTCATGGTTGATGTGCGAGCTCCGATGATAGGTCTAAAAGTTGCACGTGGTGCTGGTAACATTCCGGGTTCCGCAACGGCTGCAGGTCAATCTGCGTATGATCTGAGTGAATTCCGCATTTTGTACCCAAACTTCATGAGTCATTACAGGTGCGGGCCCGATGATATGTCCAGAAGTTGCCTTTTTGTGTTGGTAACATCACCAGTTCAGCGATGGCTGCAGGTTAATACACGCATGATCTGAGTGAATTCCGCATTTTCTGCACAAAAACTCACATTTGATGCTCTGTACTGGCCCCGTTGATAGTTCTAGAAGTTGCGTTTGGTGCTGGTAACATCCTGGGTTCCGCAATGGCTGCAGGTTAGCCCTCGCATAAACTGAGTAGCCTAATATTTGACAATCTATGGGAAACACTCAGATTTGATGTGCGTACTCCGATATGGTTGTAGATGTTGCGTGTGGTGTTGGTAACATCTCCGGTTTGGCGATGGCTGCAGGTTAGTCCGCGTATGATATGAGCGGATTTCGCACTTTGTGCCGAAACTTTGATGTGCGGGCCAGATGATAGATCTAGAAGTTGCATTTTGATGGTGATAACATCACCGGTTCAGCTACGGTTGCAGGTTAATCCGCGCATGATCTGAGTGATATCCGGCATTCCGTGGAAAAAATGCGTGTTTCACGTACGGGCTCCCACGATAGGTCTAAAAGTTGCATGTGGTGCTGGTAACATCCCGGGTTCCGCAATGGCTGCTCTTTAATCTGCGCATGATCGGAGTGAATTCGCATTTTGTGCCCAAACCTTTCAAGTTATTTAATGTACAGGCCCCGGTGATAGTTCTGAAAGTTGTATTTGGTGCTGGTAACATATCTCGGGTTCCGCAATGGCTGCAGGTTCATCCGCGCATGATCTGAGTGGATTTTGCATTTTGTATACAAAAACTCATGTTTGATGGACAGGCTCTGGTGATATTTAAAAGTTGCTATTGTCGCTGGTAACATCCCGGGTTCCGCAATGGCTGCACTTTAATCCGCGCATAATCGGAGTGAATTCCGAATTTTGTGCCCAAACCTTTTAAGTTATTCAATGTACAGGCCCCGGTGATAGTTCTGAAAGTTATATTTGGTGGTGGTAACATATCTCGGGTTCCGCAATGGCTGCAGGTTCATCCGCGCATGATCTGAGTGGATTTTGCATTTTGTATACAAAAACTCATGTTTGATGGACAGGCTCTGGTGATATTTAAAAGTTGCTATTGTCGCTGGTAACATCCCGGGTTCCGCAATGGCTGCACTTTAATCCGCGCATAATCGGAGTGAATTCCGAATTTTGTGCCCAAACCTTTTAAGTTATTCAATGTACAGGCCCCGGTGATAGTTCTGAAAGTTATATTTGGTGGTGACAACATCCCGGGTTCCGCAATGGCTGCAGGTTCATCCGCACGTGATCTGAGTGAATTTCGCATTTTGTACCCAAACCTTGTAAGTTATTTAATGTACAGGCCCCGTTGATAGGTTTAAAAGTTGTATTTGGTGCTGTTAACATATCTCGGGTTCCGCAATGGCTGCAGGTTCATCCGCGCATGATCTGAGTGGATTTTGCATTTTGTACACAAAAGCTCACATATGATGGACAGGCTCTGGTGATATTTAAAAGTTGCTATTGTTGCTGGTAACATCCCGGGTTCCGCAATGGCCGCAGGTTAATCCGCGCATGATCTGAGTGAATTCCGAATTTTGTGCACGATAACTCACATTTGATGTACAGGGCCGGTGAAAGTTCTAAAAGTCGCAGACGGTGCTGACAACATCCCGGGTTCCGCAATGGCTGCAGGTTAATCCTCGTATGATCTAAATGAATTCTTCATTTTGTACCAAAACCTTATGAGTTATTTGATGTGCGGGCCCGATGATAGGTCCAGAAGTTGCCTTTTTGTGTTGGTATTAAATTATATTGAACTGAAACTTCAACAGTAGTTGAGGGAGACTGCGAAGTGAACTTGCGCTCTTCGAGTCAGCAGCCACCCATTAAATATGTCAAATGCGGTCGGCTCCAACCGCGAATTGAACCGTCACGTAGGATCTGTCACCTGCGCACGGTACCGCTAGGCCATGTGGCTGATGACAACATCACCGGTTCCGCGATGGCAGCAGGTTAATCCGCCCAAAAACTGAGTGATATCCCGCACTCTGAGGAAAAACTCATGGTTGATGTGCGGGCTCCGATTATATTTCTAAAAGTTGCACGTGGTGCTGGTAACCTCCCGGGTTTCGCAATGGCTGCAGGTTAACCCGCGCATAAACTGAGTGATATTTGGCAATCTGATGGAAAAACTCATACTTGATGTGCGGGCGCCGATGATAGTTCTAGAAGTTGCGTTTGGTGTTGGCAACATCATTGGTTCCGCGATTGCTGCACTTTAATCCGCGCATGATCGGAGTGAATTTCGCGTTTTGTGCCCAAACCTTATAAGTTATTTGATGTAGGCCTACAGGCCCCGGTTATAGTTCTGAAAGTTGCATTTGGTGCTGGTAACATTCCGGGTTTCGCGATGGCTGCAGGTTAATCCGCGCATGAGCCTAGTGAAATCCGCTTTCTGACGACAAAAACTCATATGATCAGATGCCGGTTCGGTTGAGTTCATGGATTGGTATCGATGTTTGGTGCATGTAGGCCTACGCCATCTCCTGTCCGCCCCCATAATTTGTGGCCAAATGTAACAGATGCCGCAGTCGCTTTTTGTTTTGGTACTGATCGACAAGACATAATGAATGTGAATACAATAAGATGAACAACGTGTTAAAATGGTGCAAGGTATAAAACAAAAAAACGAAGAACATCGAATGCAAACAACACATACAGCATACACAAAACGCAGAAGTTTAGGCTTTAGCGCTGGACAATGATTAGATGCATGGCTGCGACTTCGAGCAGAAAAGCTCTTGTTTTGATTGGCGCGCTTCGTTGAATTTCAGAAAATGGTTTCTTCGAGTTTTGGTGCATGCATAGTTCTCTATAATATGGTTGTACAACTGTGTCACGTGACCCACTCGTCACGCATGAGTTACAAGGTACGCTCTGAATTGCTCCCAAGGAGCACATCAGATTAGCAGTTGAAACAACATGAAGCTAGTGTGGAAGGCCTATAGTCGTGGGAGACCTAGGCATAGGGTTAATCGAAGGAAACAGGAGTGCAGGGAGGGAAAAGGTACTGGGGGTGTAGGGGCGGGGGTGCAAATCTATGTTGAGCAATGGAGGGATGATTTAGCAAAATTGACACGTCCGCAGATGCCCAATTTTTTGTCAAAATAAAGTGAAGACCAAGAAAACAAAAGGTTGCAGATGCCCAATTTTTTGCCCAAAATGAAGTAAAGACCAAAAAAGGTCATCACGTTCGCTGATGCCCAGTTTTGAGCACCGGTAGGCTACTTGGACATTAAAAGTATTGGGGGGATGCTGCCGAATTCTTGGGGGGGGATGCATCTCTCATCCTACCTGGATTTGCACCCATGTGTAGGGGGAGATGTGGGATAGAGTATGGGGTAAGTCTGGGAAGGTGTGGTAGAGTGTACGAGGTGAGTGTTGACAGGTTGAGGTTGAGGGTGTGGGAAAAGGGGTGGAGAAGTGAGTTGGGTTGTGGAGAGGTGTTGGAAAAGGCATAGGCCTAGTCGTAGGAGACAGGGGTGCAGGGAGGGCAACCACCCTCCATTTGTACAATTTGAAAATGCTGCGTTAAAAATTTAAGCACTGTAAAATGTTTTTTGGGCATGATTTGAATGCTCAAAATTAGTTTTGACTGATTTTTTGAATTATTGAGTTCCTGAAAATATTTTTTTCCAGTTCAGCAGGTTTAATGATTTGCGAGCAAATAACAACTTGTTGATACAATGCCAGTTTGGCAGTATCTAGATTTAATGAGGTTGTTGCCTGGCATATTTTTTCATTATGTTTAGTCTACTTGTCCTGAGTTATGTACAGTGATGGGCATGATACCCTAAATTTGCGTTAAGCGATATCGATATGCAATACATTCAAATTGGGCTAAAGCGATACCAATGCGCTATACTTAAAAATACTACTTTAGCCATACCAATACGTGATACAGTATCGTCGATACTTGTACCTCAATTCATTTTTGTAACAAGTTTTAATTACCAAGTTTGACATCATCATAATGCAGTAGTGGTTTTTTTCTCAGTAACCTTAACTTTTCTGTCAAAAGTTGTTTTTTTTTCGATACAGTATTCCTATTATGAGCAACAAAGCAATATTAGCGGTATTGCAAAATGAATATTGGTGGGTCGCGTAAAGCAGTGTTCCCTCCAGACATAAAAATTTTAAAAAAAATGCTCACAACTAACAAAATTTGGACAAAAATGCAAGCTATCATAATTTTAAAAATTTGGGATATTTAAGCTGATCAAAGACCTTTTATGTTTGTTTTATTTTTCACTTTTTTAGGGAATAATTAAAGACCTATTTTTTAGAGACTTGGACAAAAAAGTGGGTCGTCGTAAGCTGTGGTTATAATAAGTGGGTCCCAACTCTGAGAAGTTTGGGAACCAAGTCTGCTCAATCCGTGTTGTTGCTATTTTTCAATGCAAGCAGCCTATCCCTAGTGTAGCATACTACCCCTACCTCACCTTCACTGTTCACCTACTGACTTAAACTTTTTTGTATTTTTTATTATGGCCAAAAATATTGATTAAAAAAAGAAGCTTTTGCATTCACCCACAGAACTGTTGCACTTTCGTAAGTTTTACTTCTTGTATCTACCTGAACCTCCTTTTGACTTTCAATACTCTAAAAGCAGCTTTTTTCCTAAAATCAAAAAAGTTCAGGATCTGTAGCCTACCGCATGCTAAAATTCAGTTCTTTAATTTTGAAATTGCAGTGTATGGCTTTATGGCTACCAGCTTTCAAAGAACAGTACCTGAACTTTTCTTACTTTTGGGGGAGTGTAGATGGTGGGGGAATTGGGAAATTTTTGGTAGTTGGGGCAGTTGGGTCAAGTATGGGGGAAATATGGAAGGAGTGGGGAAGTGTATTGGGGTGTGGGGGGAGGTAAGGGAAGGTGTGTTGGGGGTGTGGGAAGTGTGTTGGGGTGTGCGAAAGTATGGGGTGGTGTGGGGAATGGGGGTAGGTGTGTGGAAGTGTGTTTGGGGTGTGGTGAAATGTGTTTGGGATGTGGGGAAAGGTGTGGAAAGGGTTTTGGGGTGGGGTCAAAGTGGGGGGTGCGAGGAAGTGTGGGAAGAAATATGGAACAATCTGGGAGAGCGGGAAAATATGGGGAGAAGGGTAGTGTCACGATTTTGGACCCCAACTCTCCTGACCCCAACCCTCCAACCCCAACTCCCCTGACCACAATTCCCCCGATCCCTAACTTCCCTGACCCCCGAATCCAACTCCCCCAACCCCAACTTCCCGACTTCAACCTACCCAACCCCAACACCCCCGACCTCAACCCCCCAACTTCAACCCCCTCGACCCCAACTCTTCTGACCCCACCCCCCAGTTCCCCTAACTCCAACCCCTTGACTTCAATTCCCCCGACCTCAACCTCCTCACTGCCAACTCCCCGATCACAACTCTTCCGACCCTTAACTCCCCCAACCCCACACCCTGACTCCACCCCCCCAACCCCAACTTTTCTGACCCTACGCCCCAACCACTATTCTGCCAATCCCAAACCCCCAACCACAAATTCTCCTACCCCAGCCCCCCTGACCCCAATTCCCCTGACCCCAACACCCCCGACCCCAACCCCCCAAATCCAACCTCCTCGACCCCAACTCTTCTGACCTCACCCCCCAACCACAACTTCGCCGACCCCAAACCCCTGACCCCAGTCCCCCTGACTCCAACCCCCTCAATGCCAACCCCCCGATTCCAACTCTTCCAACCCTAAACTCCCCCAACCCACACCCCTGACCCCAACTTTTCTGACCCCACCCCCAACCACAACTCCGCCGACCCCCAACTCCAAATTCTCCGACCCCAGCCCCCCTAACTCCAACCCCCCTACTTCAACTCCCCCGACTTCAAACCCCCCCAACCCCCCCAACCCCAACTTCCCCCCAACTCCAACCTCCTCGACCCCACCTCCCCTGAGGCCCTACCCCACCCTCCAACCACAACTCTGCCGACCCTAACCCCCCTGATCCCAACTTTCTTGACTCCAACCCCCTGATCCCAACTCCGTCGACCCCAACCCCCTGACTCCACCCCGCGACCCCAACTTTTTTGACCCCACCCCCCAACCTCAAATTTTCCGACTCCAACCCCCAGACCTTAACCCCCCCCCGACCCCAACCCCCCAACTCCAACCTCCTCAACCCCAACTTTTTTGACCCCACCCCCCAACCACAACTTCGCCGACCCCAGTCCTCCCGACTCCAACCCCCAGATCCCAACTTTTTCGACCCCAACTTTTCTGACCCCACCCCCCAACCACAACTCCGCCGACCCCAAACCCCCAACCCCAAATTCTCCGACCCCAGCCCCCCTGACTCCAACTCCCCCGACCCCAACCCCCCTACTTCAACTCCCCTGACGCCACCCCCCGACTTCAACATCCCCGACCCCAGTCCCCCCGACTCCAACTTCCCTGACCCAACTCCCCTGACCCCAACCCCCCAAACTTTTCCTCACCTTCCCCAACACTTTCCCACATCTCCCCACACCCCAGCACACTTTTCCACACCTCCCTCAGTACTTCCCCACACATCCCCCCACAACTCTCACTTTCCCCACTTCCCCACATCTCTCTTCACCTTCCCCACACTCCAACACACTTTTCCACACCCCTTCTCACCTCCTCCTGCCCTTCGCCACACCCTCACACCTTTCTCCACATCTCCCTCACTCCCCCCCCCAACACGTTTTTTACACCTCCCCCACACTTCTCCCACCTCCCTTTACACTTCCCCTCACCCCAACGCACTTCCTCACTCCTCCCCCACACTTCTTCCTAAAAATTGTTTGTTATTACACCTGTGGTTGCGGCATTACTGTACTAAAATATCGTGGGAATTCTACTTCCGTACCTTCTCATTGAAGCGTGACAAGATAAAAAAGAGAAAAAGAAGAAAAAGAGTTGTACAACCATATTATAGAGAACTATGGTGCATGTGCAGATCTGCAGGGTTCTTTAGCATACAAACACGACTGCTGGCTGCAGCACGTATCCGGTACCGGTGCATCAGCGGATTAGCCATGAGCAGTGTTAGATTGCAGTTGCACTGTTCATAATGTCGCCAAACTTCCTCTGATTCGACGTTTGGTTGTAATATGGTTTGGAATTGGTTAAAACTGATTTTTCAGCGATATTTTTGCCTGGAGCAACGTGCGTAATTTTACAGTTTTGAGGCAAAAATTGCGCGGATTGGAGACAAAATTGAAAAATTTTGCGTTATCGCCGCGCAGTACATTTTTTCCAGTCTGGGCAGTGGGTATGTAGCAACTAGCCTAGCAATGTACTGCCGGTATGTTGAGCAACTGTTAAAATTGCGTAGGGTTTCACTGTGGATTGAGCAAGTTGTGAGGGTACGGTATTGTTGCTGTTTTAAATGACTTAAACTGGTAGACAGTGTATAGCCTACCTGTATACTGACAAATTTTTGATATCATAATTGAACAAAAGTGATTATAACATCAAGAATTTAATTATGATACAGAAAGCCCTTGGTAGAGGGGGGGGGGGCTTAATTGCAACTTATTTTTCAGACGCCACGGAGTCCCTATTTGAATTATGCTATGAGTCTGTACCATCACAAAAATACAAAAAATTTTGCTATAGACTATACCAGTACCTTAAAAACCTTTGTTTAAATAAAACATGAAGATAACTTGGTATTGAACTAGTTTATTTCATTAAATGTAGCTTAATAACTTTGTAAGCATGGTGGTATATGGTAATAATAGCAATTAATACACTGGTCAGTTACTGTTCACTTTAATTCTAAGTAGACTACGGTATGTCAGTGCCGTATTTCTTTTTTTTTCTTTAAATTGCTCTAATAGTTTGTTGCTTTCTACTGATTTTGAACATATAAGGTAATGGCAGTGCAGAACCAACCCGCATCATTACTATGCTAATTCATCAACATGCAGCTTTATCGAGTCTTCCATGTTGCAGTGGATTTCTTTGTACTTTGCTTCAGCAGTTCAGTACGTTTTCAAGTTCTTGGCATACACAGCTGTTTCTAAGCAATGATGCTTTTACATCAAATGAAAAACTTCACTAGATTTTGGAAGAGATAAACAAGTGCCTTGAGCAAAGCAAACTTGGTGGAAGTCTACATGACTTTTCTTTTGATGTAAGCTGTCACATCATTGTTAACAAATAAAACGATGTAACAGATGTAAGTTGCATCTTCTGCTCGGAAAATGATTATCCGAAGTTTTAAAGAAACTGTAAGTTCATTGATCATTGATTAAAAACTGAGTTTCTTTGGACGAAAGCCCCTGTTTCAAGAGATCTATTTGCGTTTCATTCCATTCTGTAACAATTTTCGAAATGGTTTCACAATTTTAAAATGTCTTCTAAATCCTCCTTTTGATAAAAGATCTACCAAATCAACTAGTTTAGCTATCACATTAGACTTGCTGCTGCACGGCCAACTGCTTTGCTCCAGGGATCTTAACTTGTACTTGATTGTACGAACATCTCTTTCACCTGTTCACTATCCAAGTTGCTTATTGGTGCCAAATCCAAAATAGGATTCGAAGAGTTGAGCTGATGAATACCTTCATCATTTCCAAAGAATGTGCAGATGATGTTTGAGGGAAATCGAGATTGCAATCTCAGGAAGAACGGAAAGTGCCATGCTGAGATCAATGTGTGCAGTGAAATTAGTGGATAGAAAGAATAATGAGGAGTTGATGAAAATGCTGGGTTTGGAGAAAATATTAGATAAAATGGCAAAGATGAATGAAGTATTGTGGCATGGACAAGTGGTTAGGAGAGATGATGATAACGTTCTAAAGAAGGCATTGATGCTTGAAGTGAATGGGCAGCGAAATCGAGGAAGGCCATAGCAGATATGAAGGAGCAAGTTGAAGAGAATTTACATAAAATTGGGTTGGGAGAGTATTAGGCTGCAAATCGCATAAGGTAGAAAGAGGGAGTGAGAGCAATCGCTGAAAGAATGAGGTGCATCTGTCCAACCTCAACCAAGACCAAAACCCACCAGATTCTAACTGGATGATCATGATAATGCCCTATTTGTTTATCAAAGCCATCTACCTTTTGGTGAAGAGTTTGCAAGATTGGTGGAGCAACTGTGGTGGTGCAGCTGAATGAATGCCTGAACTTCCATAAGAACTTCCCCAGGCAGAGACTTGCATTGACCAATTCTATCATTGCTGATGTAGCTGAAAGCAGGTCGAGTAAAATCTAGCAAGTTTATTGGGTTGCAGTGGAGTAAATTGTCATAAAGTGCAAGTATAGTTGGAATCAACTCCCACTATCCCATTGGGTCAAAGTTGGTAATGTTTACAAAAAGTTAAATGAGATGGGCCGCCCCAATACCACAAAAAATGGAAAGGAACCCCAAACTAGCAAAGTATTTTACTACACAAGTCCGTGTATTGGTGGTATGAGTGATGCTGATGAATTATGATGATTTCTTATCCTCCTGTCAGTTGAAAGCGATGGAGGCACCAAACGTAAGACAAATCCAGACTTGGTGTTGTTTTCTAGTTGACTTCTGCTTCTGATTTCTTTAATTTGCTGCTTGTTAGATTCCACCAAGCAGAGATAATTATCAGGAAGTATCTTATCCAAGGACGCAACAATGAGACTTGGGTTGGAGTTAACCATTAACTTTGCAATCATTTTGGTGACTCGTAGCAACAACAACGCTCCTAACCACTGCGCCATGCTGTCGACAATGTGCATGAGCAGTTTTTTGTACTCTTCTCATGGTGTACTTCCCAGAACTCTTAATGGTCTTAAAACAAGTAACATAACCTGGGCTGGAACCCTCTGGTCCACCAGTACTCATTTCAATACAGCCTGTTTATAATGAAAGTATGTCACCATTTGTAGTGTACTAACTCCATTGTAAACTATATGTGGCCTTCTTAAGTTTGTACATCGCATCAATATGACGTCATAATCCTTCAACAATGCTGAAATGATTTTTGAATTGCACCTTCAAATATTCAAAAATGAATCATTTTTAGAGTTGACCCAGGAAGTTTGATGTGGGTTTGAACAAGGATTTTTAAGTTGCACACACCTCAGACTGTTTTAGAAGTGTTAGTTATAGCTTGTTGTATACTTTTGAAGGGGACTCACTTAGAACTAAGTTTTAAGCCCACCCTTGGGCTTTTGGCCAGTGGCCCACTAAAATTGGACATGTGGACAGGGTAATCTGGTAATGATAAACTGATAAGGTATGCTTATTTACACTACCAATACGCTACCAGCCATGGCCAGTGAAGGTTTATAGCAAGAGCTGTACTGGTATGTATACCAGCAGTGGATCGTCTAAACCTTACACTAGTGCGGGTAATGTGGTAGGCTACCGGTATACTGGGTCCTAATAAACACTGCTAAGGACTGAAACACTGCAAAGGATGACAAAGGACCCTAAAACCGGTACCGGTATGGTTTTAAGTCCATTGCCGTTCTTTGCAGTGTTTAGTAGATCAATTTAAGGTCCTTTGTCGTGGTTGCGGCGTTTAGTACATCAATTTGAGGTCCTTAGTTGTCCTTTGTGGTGTTTCAGTCCTTTGCGGTGTTTATTTGGACCGCCGGTATACCTGTATCAGTGTATGGCCTGTGTATGCTGTTGTCTGTAATACCAGTACCATTTTGTGGCAGCCTATATCTGTATATTCACTTGTCACTGTCAGCAACATGGCCTAGCGGTATCGCTTGCAGGTTACATATCTTGCATGATGGGGTTCGATTCATGGCTGAAACCAATTGCATTTGTCATAAATTATGGCCAATATCGGGTGGCTGATGGCTGGAAGAGCGCTAGCTCACTTTGCAATCTCTCTCAATTGTGTCCAATAATTTGAAAACAATTATGTTTGTTTTATTCAGTATTGCATTGGAAAAGCATCTTGACTGTATGGATGATTACCTTTAGTATAGTCTATTAATACTGTATCTGAGTAGTCTACAGTCTAATTAATTCTGGTATGCTGCGGTGCCACAAAAAAAGTACGGTAACTGAATGGCAGTTTTCTAGTTTATTGTACGATAGTTTATCGTACGGTAGACTAGTTGTTCTTAACCCTGTAATCACACCAGCACCATATTAAATTGCTTAACATCAAATCTGGCGTTTTTATATGCAGACTAGCAACTAGGTAGTGTTTATTTTACCGTTATTATTTTGCTGGCAGTAGATCCTGATTGGCTGATTTACTCAAAACCGGTCATGCATATAAATGCAAGCCAGTCAGTAGTCATGCGTAGAGATATAAGCCAATCAGGATCTAGCCGTTAATGGCAAAATAGACACTGCCTTATATTTAAGATCAAAAAGTCAATAACCTAGGCCAGTGTTTCTCAAAGTGGGAGTTGCGACCCATCGGTGGGTCGCAGAGACGTGGCTGGTGGGTCACAAAAGTATAGCAAAATTTTTAAAACTGAAAAAATGCTTACTTGCCGTATGATTTAATTGCTTCCTAAATTGAATTATTTGTTAACAGTTTTGATTGCTTTAAAAACATGAAGGAAGTAGAGTCGCCATGCTATTAGCAGCATAGATCTTAAATTGAACCATAACAACGCATTTCATATTATACCTTAAATTTTAAAATTCGTCCATTTATGAGCTTAAAATACTGTTATATTATCACGTAATAAAGATTGCCTTCGCCACGAACCATCGTTTTCTCCTAGTAATGCTGAATAGCTAGTGCTAGCCTATAACTGTCAGTCAGTAATACTGCAAATTCAATTGACGAAAGATTCATTCTGACAATTGCAGACCAGTTAGACCTAATTGTTAATTTCATTTGAATAAAATTGTGCTTCAAGCCTGCCTAATGGGTCGCAAAAATATTTTGTTTGATGTTGGGAGTCGCAATTAGGCGAAGTTTGAGAACCTACCGGTATGACCTAGGCTGATACCTGCATACTGCAATGCCAGTAAATCACATGCGATTGCCTGCAGTTTGTATTGTACCAGTGTATACCTGTGTACAACATGGACAAATTTGCAATTCATTTATACCGGATGCATAGCGGCTTCTTGCCCTGCCAACAGCACTAGTGTTGAGCATATCAGGCCTTGTCTGCTTAATCAGCATTGCAAAAAGCTTGCAGTACATACTTACGGTGTATCATGGGTGAAAAGAATGTTGGTCTGTTAATCACAGAATCAAAACTTTTAAGCTGTTTGTTGGTATCACATATACATATATCCATTTTTACAGTCTTACCCCATTATAATTTATAATTTCTGATTATTTCAAAAATTTATACACATGAAAGTTGGGTTAGATTTTTTGTATCTAGTCTAGGGGCCCAGGGCCCTAGGTACCCTTGCAGGCCATAGGTTAGTTGCTGGTCACAAGCAGGGTCAATAATGGGTTGTATTTAAATATTCTCTTGAACACATTCTTAGAATAGAAAAATGGTGCATATCTCAGCATTTTTTTCAGTTGCTTATGCTGCATGACTGACATCACTCGTAGGGCTGTGACCCCCAGTTTGAAGAACACTGTTCTACTATAGTTATTAATACTCAGAGTTAGGCAGTACCGCGGTACAAAAGCACAGCGCTGTTGTAACGCAGTACTTTTTTAGTGCTGTTATTGGTAATGAGATACATTTTAAAAATGTACTGGTTTTGGTACCGTCGTTACTTTTTTGACTGTTTTACTTGATATTTTGGTAACTTTTTTTGGAATGGATTTTGAATGCAAGAGCGGAAAATTTCTTAAGAAGTGAACACCATTTTCACTTCAAAGATGATCACCAAACCTTGACTGTTGGGCCCGCCATTAATGCATGATTGCAGCAGACTAAAAAAAAGATATATATGAATATAATTGTACTGTAAGTGCTCTAAAACATTGATTTCTAAAAAAATTGGTCTTTACTTTCTTCGGCAATGTTTGCCCCCCTGAAGAAAATTCTGGTAATGCGCCTCTTCGCAAGTAAATTATTAAAAATTTGCCGAAATATCTAATGGCCATGCAGCAAAGGTTGAATATTGTAATGTAACATCTCCACAGCTGCGGTAGTAGAGTAGACCTACATAGAAATCATTAAGATTTCTGACAGACTGTTTTAATTTAAGAAATGAGACAATATTTTTGCTATGCGTTTCATGAAAAATCAATTTAAAAACATGGCGCCTTTAGATCAAATGGATTTACTACTGTTACATTTCTAGGTAATGGACTATCTAAGTCATAATTTTGTTTCAAAAAAAAGCAAGAAAACTTTTTTGTTTGAAAAGTGTTGGTATGGAGTATCATTATCATCATTACTTTTTAAAAAATTTACCGTAATCAGTACCGTTGTTCCTTTTTTTGCCAAATATCGGTATCAATATCGTCGTTACTTTTGAAGTGCCGAGTGCCCAGCTCTGTTAATACTAGTGCAATGATTTATTTGAACCCAATTCGTTTCACAGCTTAGATCTAATTACATGAAGCTTGAGAATAGCTTTGAAAAAAACTGTTTTCGCATTAGGCTTCAAGAAACCCTCTGTCATAACCCTTTAGAGTAGCTTTGAAAAAAGCTGTTTGTCCCAGAAGCTTTTTGCGAAAACAGCTTTTTTCAAAGCTTTTCTCAAGTTCTGTACCGCCAATCAGTTATTCTAGATGAAGCTTGTTTGTAGCTAGTGTCATAGCTTTTTTGCAAGGATGAGTAAGCTAACTAGTCCACTTGTTCGTAAAGATCTGCGATCAATGCATCAAGACTTACATGACTGGTCTGTTGTTTTAAATGATGAAGAAACTAAATTGCTTCAGTGGGACAGTGTTTTTGACCCTTCCTCTATTCATAACAGTATTGGCTCATGTAGTAGCAAGTATCGGCCATTATCTATGTCTTTTCAAAAATGGGAAAGCCATAAGCAATCTATGCACAGTAAACCTGAAGCAGCTGTAAATCATGATTCCATTCATTCTGAAATTCAGCTTTTGGCTTCAAAACTTCACCATGCTTCTGATTTACTGCTAAATTGTGCATATGCGAATGAAGGTTTGAATGTTTATCAAGATGATGATATGAAAAATAAAGCTGAAGTTCGTATCTTCGTTTCATGTGGTAGTCCAATTCTCAATCAAGAATCAATTGATGATCCTTTTTCGGCAAAGCTTGACAACATATTGGATTCTGAGGAGCAGGAGTTTCAATTTTCATATGACACACCGCCCAATACACCCTCAATGGATAAAATATATTTTGCTGAAGAAAATCCGGAACTCCAACACCTTACTAAGAAGGAATTTGAAATTTCAGATAGTGTTGAATTTACTGAAGATGCTCTGGCATCACAAACTCGAAACGATGTTGAAGATGCAGCTTTTCATGAGGAAGAAATGAACGATATTGGTCCTGCTTTTGAGGAATACCCCCCTCCTCCTGACTTTGATTCCAACATCAATCAACATAACAGTAAAGGTGATCTTATAAAAAATGAGAATCGAGCTGCTGATATTGCATTGTTTAATGATGTTCTAGTAAATGATGACAAATTGCCTGGTTCACATTTTGAGAATGAGGTGGTTACTGCAGAAACTTATGATGTAACAAGTTCTAAAAATCAAGACGATTCAATGCCTCAGGATCTTGAATTAGAAACTATTGCAAACTCATCTGAATTAAATACAAATGAAGAAAGTGAATTTGCAATAGCAGAAGAAGTGAATGTCGCTAGCATGCTAAAAACTGCTGCCATCACGGAACTCCATATCTCAACGACCAACAAGGAAAAAAGTCAACACGAAAATGCTCGCAGTGATGATTTTTCTGAAAATTACCCATCTTCAATTTTGCCTGAACCTAGTTTTGATACAGAAGAAATTGACCAAAAATTTGAATCTTTTGTGCCAAACGATTACATTCTCCAACAGGGTAAGTTAAGTTATGACAATGTAATTGCCAATGAAGAAACAATTGATGAATTTACTGACGATGAACATCAGATAAAAAGAAAAGAAGTTGAACTTGAGGTACATATTGGTGCTGAAACTGCGCCACAAGCCTCACACAAATCTGTAACTTCCTTTCTGTCAACCAGCACCGCCTCCACTAGCGGCAGCAGCAGCAGCAGCAAAAGTGATGATTATGGTACTTCCAGTGAAAGCAGCTCTGACTCGGATTCATCTATAAGTGATCAAGAAGGGAGTCTTGATTCAGACACTTTGCCACTTGTGATAGATAACATCTATGCGGAGGGTGCCGCACGCTTGCCTCAAGTGACAGAAGATAATGCTTATGAGCAGTCTGAAAAAGGTAATGGCTTCAAGATCAATGATGATGAAATGGTAGGTTTAGGTCCAGTTACATCTAACAATGACTTGCCACCTGTGAACATTGGTACTACCAGCATGGACAGTGCTGATGCAGAAAGAGTCGAGAAGGCTGAAGTTGACGCATTAAATGGATCAACAGTAGCAAAATTTTCAAATATTGTGGTTGTCGAAAAAGTTGCAGTTTTGGCATCAAATAACCAAGTTCCTATAACAAATGTTTTAATTGAAGAAGCAAATCCAGCTAATAGTAGCGAAGCTTTGAGCAGAGCAGTTTTAGTGGAAGAAATTGCTGATGAAAATAGTTCAATTGTAACTGATTCTGATTCCTATTCTCTTGATGAAGGCCAGATTGAAACCCAGCCTCTGCGAGAGATTTCACCTGAACGAGAAATATCAACAAGTAGAAACAAGAATTGGACTCCATTAACGTTGCCTGTTGACACAGTATCTGTAAAAAAAGTAACCTTAAAGCCCTTAAATCTTTCTCCGTTGGTTAAGAACATTTTTGCTGATGGTGTATCAGAGTGTAAAAGTTCATTATGTAGCACTGCGGTTGCTGAGGAAGGCATTGATTTGGCTTCAGATGTTGCTGATTTCAAAGAACCAACATCAGAAGGTAATTTTTCACCCGCTGACAGTGCAAGTCCTGTTTCTGTCGGCATTGTTAGTAGATTTAAGCATGGATGCACTGTCACTAACACCACTTTTCATCACAATAGCAGTGTTACACTATCATCCAAACATGAAACATTGGTTTGTGAATCGAAAGAAGTTGAAGTTGACCAAAGCACTGGCCCTTTATCTGTTATTCAAAATAAAATTGTAGTCAATGAAGAAAAGATTGTTTCATCGTTGCATGGCAAAAGTGAAATCAGTGAAAAAAATGCCCAGTCTTTATCATTGAAAGCTGGCCAAAACAATATTGCCAAAGCAAGTAAGGATTCCTTTGCCCAGAAAAAGAAAATTTTCGAACAAGCAACTGAAATGAAAAAGTTTGACAAAAATTTCCGTGCGAAACTTGACGATAAAGGTCAGGATGCAACTATTGGTATCTATAAAATTAGCAGCACTCCAACAAGTCCTCGTACGTCGGTCTCTTCATCATGTCCTACTTCAGCACCAAGTGCAATCGATGTTGGTAAAACTGCGTTATTGACAGCAAAACCGTTTTCGGTCAAGTCCAGTAAATGTGCTCCAGTTATTTTCCCTAGCAAAATTGCATTGCCTTCACAAAAAGCTGAAAAAACGATTCAGCCAGCATTAAAATCATCTTCACGAACTGTTAGTCCATTGAAACCTAAGCCCTCAGTGTTACCGAAACCACATAGGCTTCTTGTTCAGGACAAAAAAGCTGTATCTTTAAGCAAAAAGATTGAAGTCAATGCAAATAAAGACAGTACTCACAAAGATGTAGCCACTTCTCATACGTCAACGTCGGAAGATCTGCCACCAATTCCATCATTGCCCGACTTTGTGAAATCTGTTGATTCAATTGAAAACCACAGCGGTTCCCCTCAATCAGAGCCTTCGTTTGATTCATCTTATGGCTACCTTTCACAAGAAGGTATTTTGTGGTGATATAGTGTGAGGGATTAAATTATAGTCAATAATTTTGACTGTGAATGAGTTGTGCATTCGGTTATAGTTGCTGTGCTTACCCTCAATTAATTCTTTGGATACTGATGAAGATTTGTCAATATCAATTGCGTGATAATGTGCTAGTCTTTAGCAAATGGCGTCAGCGTTGATTTGTTGCAACGAAATATGCCAGGTTTCTATAAAACATGTTATAATAGTAGTTAAGTTACAAACACGGTTTTTGTATTGTAAATTGTAGGCTACGACTGCGCATTTTGTGAAGTCTTTGGTTTGTTATAAATGAAATACTTAAACGACTCACTGTTTTGCTTTGGAGATAATTGGGTTTTATGTGCTGACGCTTCTAGTTTCCATTGCATGCCGTTAGTTTTATGGATTGTATTCTCATTAGCTTAGTTTGGAGCTTATAAAATATGAGCCTCGTACCAGTTAAAAGAGTCTTTAGTATGCTTTTGGGATGGTATAGTTGGTGCATGGCAGGAATAAGGGGTTTAGACCTCAAGATCCCCTTAATAGTGTCGCTTGGAAATATGTTTTAAAAGCCAAACAAAAAGGTTCAAGCAGTTCGGTTTTGGATGGCCATTATTTTCGAGGTAAATCTTTATATACTGTTTTTGCTTTAATACTAGGCATGAGTTAACAATGTTGTCGTTTTGAGCTTGTTTGCAAAAGAATACCCAACACTAGCCAATGTATGCTGGAGGCAGTGTTGTAGTCATAGGAGTTGAATCTGGCACTCACCTCTCCCTTGTGGCATATGAATATATTTTTTTAAAGATTTCCGCCGAAGGACAAATGTAAATAGGCCTCTCATTGTCTCAATCCGACCCTGCCGCCCTCCCAAAAAAAAAAAAAAAAATGAAACGAATGATTCTATCTAAAATTTTGAATCAGTCATCCGACTTGATCAATTTCAAACAGTCCTAAAAAATACGATATTTTACAAATTTACATACTCAAAAAAGTTTTTACGTATTTTTATATGGTGAGTTGTCTATTGTACTGTATTTAAATAGAATTGAATGAAAATGCTCAAATCATTCAGTTATTTTAGGCCATGAGCCATTCACGGTACCGCAAATATAATATTGAGTAGAATTTGCGTAATTTATTCTCCTCAAGGTCATTAGGTTAATTTTTATTCTGTCATAAATGTATCGATCTGCGTGTATATATAGATAAACTTGTTTATCGTTGAGTTTTCTTGTTTAGTACCAATTGTTTTGAAAAATTAATCTATAGTGCCATTCTTCAGTCTTATAGATTTGGCAAATATCGTCTAGTGCAGGGATGGCGAGCCACTGACCCGCAGGTCACTAAGTGACCCACTTGCACATTTCAGTGACCCACTTGTAGTTTGGAAAACTTTACCCGCGGGCGTGATGACCTTTTTTGCTCTTCACCCGATTTTGGGCGGAATATTGGACATCTGCGGACGTAATGACCTTTTTTTTTGCTCTACACCCGATTTTGGGCGGAAAAGTGGACATCTGCGGACATAATGACCTTTTTTTTTGCTCTACACCCGATTTTGCGCGGAAAAGTGAACGTATGCGGACGTGATGACCTTCCTTTTTTTACATCTGTAACCTGTATATTTTCTTTTTTCGGTCTACGACTTTAAATTTGACCCACCACCTAAAAAGGTTCGCCATCCGTGGTCTAGTGCAGTATTAACCGGAGAAAAAAGAGAAACAAATGTAAAATTGATGTTACAGCAAAGGAGGTCAACTTTTCAAGGTTAACGAATTAAATTTTGTAGCTTGCGGAAATAGAAATACCGTTTGTTCTTGTGACCGATCGTTTGCGTATTATAGGTTTTGGTAATTATCAAAACTTAAGTGCGTTAATTTTTTCTGTCAACAGCGTTATCATTTGAGAATATAGCCAAACAATTTGGATTACAGTATTAATGGTAATTATTGTTTTTTGAATGGGAAAGAGGAAATTGTACGAACAGCAAACATAAATGGTTTTGTGACGTCAATTTGACATTTCGCACGTGTCGAGGTTGAATTTCTGAGTAAAAAGTATCGCAACATTTTATAAAAAGTGTTAGTTTTACGCAAGATTTTAGCGAGACGACGACCCTGTACAATATTGACGTCACGATCTTTTTTTTTACCGTTGCTTCCCCCCCCCAAATTCAGTTAAACCTGAACATTATATGACAACAGCAGAAAAGATACTTTTCAATACTGCCTAGCTGTGAGCTTGCGACTAAGTTATAGAAACTTTGCTGTAGAGCTCTGTGATCAGTTTTTGTAATGCTCAAGTTTAAAAACGGTTCGAGTAATACAGGGTAGCCAAAAATAGGTGGACGGTAAGTAACAATTTATGCATCACAAATACGTGCCACTGGATGTAATATGACGGTTATATTGTGAAGGCTTGAGTGTTGTTTATCAACGCAAATGGTCAAACTGTTTTCTTTGTAGATCAGAGGTTCTTAACCTGTGGGTAATTACCCACTAGTGGGGAATTTGAGGATTTCAGGTGGGTAATTTGAAGTTTCGGAACACAACAGTTCACGATAGGTCATAAACCAATGGACAATGGTTTTCAACCTGGGGTCGCGATTAGGACATCTAGGACCTTTTTTTGCTCTTCACTTGACTTTAAGGCGAGATTTGGACATCTGCGTTTTTTTTTGCTCTTCACCCTTAATGTGCAACTGCATTTATGTGTGTTTAATGCCTCGTAATATTGGAAGTGGGTAATTTGGTTTTGTCGGATTGCGAAGTGGGTAGCTGAATATAAAAGGTTAAGAACCACTGTTCTAGATGCTGTTTGCCTACTTTTGGGATGTCAAATGCTGTCCACCTACTTTTGGCTCCCTGTGTTTGTACGTGTTAGCAGATAATTAGCGATTCGTAATGCATTATAGCGCAGGTTTCACATAGTGTAAGCCAGTTTCCTGGTTGCTTGCTTTGTTGCTGACCAAAGTTCTATGGCTTACCGAAACGTGTGCTTTTTTGCCTGATTGTGACAAAACAAAACACTGTTTGTCTAGTTATTTTGTATATAAGCCAATCAACTGATGATTAATGTTGATTGTTGCCATTTGGCTTTCATTTGAAAAGGAAAAATTCTAGTACGTGGCACGTGGGAAAGCGGAATAAGAGTATAATGGGACCACAGCTGATGTTAGATTAGAATTCATTTTCCCTGGCACAAAATACCTAATCAGCGACCTAACTTGTGTGCCCCAAAGATGAAATTGCGATAATTTTTTGAGCGATATCTTTGCTGCGCAAGGCGAATTACTCCAGCAAATTTATGTGGTTGCGCTAAGTGGACATCAGCGATAGCATTTTGAACATTGACATACTTTTTGGTTGCAACTTCGCTCAGTCTATCAACTTTAAATCCGGTAAAAGTTATTTGTTTACGCCGTATAATGGTCGGACGATGCAAATTATGCGAGTGCGATAACCTGTTCGTAAACCAGATCTTCAGCTTTAAGATCGCCTGGCCGTCCGTCACAAATTTATTGTAAAATTTGAAAACACCGTATGAGCTGTTGTTTCTTTATGGACGACCTGTTGTAGTTCTATATCACTAGCTTTCAATGTACCAACCAAAGACGTTTATTTGCGTTGGTTTAAATACTGACTTTTTTATTTTCGATGCTATTTTGAGGTACTTGACTTTGCAGCATTTTGCATTTTTACTTTCTGTAGCATTTATTGTTAGATTTAGTATCTAAGAAAAGGAGACAGACCGTGACGTTTCGATTGGCCAGCCAGCATCTATATGTTCTTATACAAACATTGCTCAGTAGCTGACTTGGTTTGACACTGTTTGACCATATAAAGTTAGGCATGAATAAAGAAATATGCCGTTTGCTTCTTATCATGTTTAGACTGTGCATTTTGTTCGAGGTAATCCGGCAATGCGAATTGTTTTAGGGCAACACCTACGCAAATAGTAGGTAGCCTCCGGGCAGCTGTATCCAAACTCGTAATATCGTGCGTTGACAAAAGTCTTGTACAGGAAGTTACAGCTTAAGATTGATCAGAAGTTGAAAATCTCACCAGCTAAAAATGCAAAGGATTCAAGTGAAATATGAATTAAAAACAAAATTTTTGTTTTCAAAGGTGTAAATCTATAAAAGCAGTTCGCACATTTTCGTATGAGGTGTTTTTCGTTGAACTACAGAGACTATTGCAGTCGCTTTTTTTCTTAGTGTTATCTTGTTTGTGATCCTATACAAAATGGGACAGTTAAGAGTCAGTTATATTTTCTTCTGTGGCGTTTTAGTGGGTTTAGTCATTTGTAGAGGGACTTTGGCTTGGGCAAACCATGTTGCAATTTTTGATTGTGCTAGACTACTTTGATCCAACAATACTTGTCTGTTTGAAGAGTTGTTGGTTAAAAATTGAAATTGTAATTTATGACTACTGTATTTCTATTACAGCAATAATAAAGTACTGTGCGCAGGTCTAAAGTAAATATACTTCTATACGCTAGTAGAAGCATAGGCCTAAATTGTTTTTTGTAATTTTTTACCAAGGTATTAACCCTACTTGTCGCCCAATACTTTGTAAAGTTAAACGGTGCAAGTTAGAGAATGCTCTTTTATAGCTTACTCATGGTCATTACCAATGCCAAGATGTGAACATAATTAATTGAAATCGGTATTCCTAATTTGTGTGTATGATATATTCGTTTTTGTCTTTTCCATTTCACCCTTTTTCACGGATTGCGTGTAAAATTTCAACCAATACTCTTTTTTGTTAACTTTAACGGCTCCGATGGCCGAGTGGTAAAAGCGTCCGCCTCGGAAGCTGCAGACTCGGGTTTGTTTCCGAGTCTGGTCATACCAATGACTTTAAAATTGGTATTCACAGCTTGCCTGCTTGACGCTCAGCATGAAAGGGACAGTGTGAAGAACAAGCTGTTATTGGCTTTAGTCGCTTTCTCGTCATAGGAGGATAAATATGCAACTGAATGCGTAAACCAGCGTAATTATGAAAATAAATCAAATTTGTATCAGCAAAATTCATTGCAGAAAATGACTAGACCTACAGTAATTACAGTGCATGTATCAGTAAAAGTGTGAGTACGTGACGATGAATACCTCCGAACTGTGATTAATCACGTGAAAGTTCATGATATTTACATTTTTTTGCGCCAAGTATATATTTCTGAGAACGCAGTTTCACAGCCAAACTGTTTTACATGCTTTGTATTGTCTGAAATGTGGTATGTGCGTCAGGTACGACATCAAGAAACAGTGATTACTACTTTAGCATGGCTCAAAGAAAACTATAACGTATAACATTGAAATATCATTAGTTTTGCATTCAAAATCTTCATTGCCATTAAATTCCGCTTTACCCACTCATTCCAAAAATTTGAATGCCTTTTGACTGCTCGTGCGAAACAAGACACCACTTACATACGCAATCGATTAACATCGATTGTAGGTTTGGATAGATGCAGGTGGTTTTTAATCTTTTTTTTTTTTGAAGTTCCTGTATCTCCACCGAAAGCTATACTCATATAAACTTGCTAAATAAGGTTATTCCTGATGGTAGAAATATTAACTTTTCAAAAGCAGTAAGGATTTTAATTGATTTTTTGTATGTAATCAAAATCAATCTTCATTATACTCGCGGTATTACACCGTAGCGTGTAAGTAGTGGCGGGGCCTATCTCCGCGACATAGCGTCCGGGCTACAAAACGTCACAGCAGTGGCGACAGTGTCCGGTTTGACCTGCCCGGAAATTGAACCCAAGACCTCCCTCGCCGCTAGCGATGTCTTTATCCACTACGCCTACCGGCCGATTTATGTCTTGTTGTCAAAAACTACAAAAAAATGGTTTGTGCATGACGATTTGTAGCTTCTTCAGCAAGAATTTTAATGCTATCGATAATTTTTACTTAACTTATTTGATATAAAAGATGTTAGCGTTTTTTTGCGAAATGATTATGAATAAGTTGGCCAAACTTGTGTGTAGCATAAAGATGTTTCACATTTGATGGAAAGGTTGGCGTGGACTGCTTGGCCAGATGTTTTCGTAGTTCACCGGTTTATTTTCTGCTCGAATATTTAGTTATTCAGTTGCCCGTCTTATTAATATGTACTTGTACTGTATTGTGATGTTCAGTTTTCGGATAGTAAAAAGCATGTAAAATTTTGGGATAATTCTGCTGCTGTGGTTATCCCCTGAAAAAAGGAAAAATAGTCTCACTACTTATCAACGTGCTCAGAAAGCTGTTATGTTTTTGGTAGTGTCGCACAATGTACATTTTGAGTTATGAGTGTGAAAGAATTTAAAATCAAGGAGCATAAGATGGGTTTTGGAACTAAATTTTAATGGAAAGATTATTGCCAGTATATTTGCATTTTTAGCCTAATATGCCACTGCATTTTTACGCTGATGACGATATAAGTTTTTACCGAAACGTTTGTGAAGTAATTGCAAATATACTGTAGTGGCTATAATCTTTTTATTAAAATCAAATCAATTAATCAATAATTAATTGAATAACGCGGCTGCATTGAGACATTGTAGAAAACGCGTAATAAAGACGCATTACACATTACAGTAACATGAAATTCAACAACAATAATCTAAAATTATGATCTTTGTTATTTTGCTTCCAATCAATAACGAATGAGAATGAATTTAATCGAAGTTAAGTATCTACTTCGGGTCGGCGTAATTTTCAGAATGAGAGTTTTTTGATTGAGAAGTTATTGGGAAAAATTAAGAAGGTGTAGACCGTAGACTAGTAAGATCTTGGCAGTCACTTCGAATGCCATGTATAACGTTCAATTAAATGGTAGTGGCTTAAGTTTTGCTTTAGGACATATAAATGGTGTGTTATTAATTGTATTTTGATTTATCAGGTTTTTGCTCAATTTTGCTGTTTTAACACTAATCTTGGAATGGTTTATTAATTATTGCAGTGGCAATTTTTGCATTACAAAGCTTAAAGCTTCTCTCCTATCAACGCCGCAATGAGTGCTTTAGGTACGTTGATTTTGTGTTTTTGTGTATTGCTTGCTATTACCGATCATTATCTTTGACATGCACCTGTGATTGAATTGTTCCACCTATGCACTGCTTCAACATTATTTTATAACCTATTATGCGAATACTTGAATGCCCCTTAGTCTTAAAAGGTTTCTGGGCCGTAACCCTAATTTCAAGTATTTACTGACATGCGCTTTTTACACGAGCAAACAAATTCTTACCGCTTCGCACATTCTGGCAACCTCGCTTTAAATTTTTAGCCGCTTCTTTTTAGTGACTAATTCACGTCATTGATAATGTGATGAAGTCACTAAAAGTCTCAGAAAAATATAATTTCGAGAAATGATAAATTTTGATCTCAACTTAAAAGCTTCAATTTTAATATAATCGCAGCGATCGTAGTTTTAGATTACTATCACGTATATGGATTATAAACTTTTTGTGAAAATTGTATGTTTTGCTAAAGACGGACTTCGCGCTAGCATGCGCGGAATGTAGAACGGAAATGAGCAATGTTGTTTTCACCAAGCGTGTACAAAAGCGAAGTCGTACTAACGTTTGTAAGGTCAAGTGTAAAAATTCATTGTCTCTTACACCTAGTATTTCGCCACAGCATAGGATAGGTATTTTTACAGGCGTCAGCAAAATTTTTTCGGGGTGTGGCTTTTTTAAACTGTCATGAAAATCGTTTTCCAAACGCCAATGTTAAAAATTTGAAGAATATACATAATAGCATTAGAATTTGAAGATGGGCAGGCCCTGGCTTTTCACTCAAAGACTCGCCGCAGATCTGTTACTACTATCGGGATCATAAAATTAAAGGCTTAAAAACACATAGATGACTTATAGAAACAGCATAATGGCATTACTTTTAGTCTTCCGCATAAATGATTATTAATCTGAGCCACGCAAATTGAGGTGCTTGAATTATACTGTAGCATTGTAAATCAATACTATTCTTTGATGGGCTTACTCGATTTAATTGTTCATAGCGAGCGATTGTACTGCAATTAAAGTTCGATAATTACCCGCATATGTATATATGGTAATTTTATTGCGTAGGTAAACTTTTTAAAAATTATATTGTTATCTTGCTTGGAGGAATAGATAAGAAGGCTGTGATATAATTTTACAAGGTTTTTTGCATCATGGTTACATGCTTTTCGATAACTGAAATCCTCTTTGCTTGGCAAAGAAAGATTTGCCCGCAGCGTGAATAATCCGCACCTGGGCTCTTTGTTTTGCCTTACGACTTGAGGGTAGAAATATGAATACCGGTAAATCATTCTGGAAATGACGACATTAACTAATTCACCGCGAAATTGCAAACCAACGGATATAGTCGGTTCTACCTGCATTATGAGCAATTGGCCAGTATAAGGTGCGCATTCTTGGATTTCGTAATTCCACTTAATTAGTACACCAACACATTATCTCAAGAATACAACGTATATGTCTGATTTATTTTATCACATTCATGCGACAAGGACATAGCTTGCTGCAGTATTCATCTAGCTTTGCTTAGCTTTAGCACTGCTTGATATGGTTGGCTTATTACTTGCACGTTTTGCAATGATGTGTGTCACTGAATTGTAGAATAGTTTGCATGATTACTAATGTAATTACTCCACAATTAACGATGTTCACTGCATGGGTGTTTCCATAGATTTCACATCACCTCTTCCCTTCTCAGCAACTGCAAAAAAGTCAAGTTTTAAACCAATTAGATTTAACCAAAAGAAAAGACTCAGTGAAAGTGAAGCTGCTGAAACTTCTCAAAAAAGCCAAACCTTATCTGTATCTCAACCACCAGCAGATACAGTCTCACTAGAAACTGAGGGTTTGAACAAATCAAATGTCCCGGATGTGGAAGAAGGCTCTTCTCTTTTTCCTCCACCCAGTCAAAATGATACACCTTTCATACCACCACAGCCAATAGATGCACAAACTCCAGAAGCTGAAAGTCTGTGTGAACCAAGCACTGTTGATTTAACAGAAGATTCTTCTCTTAATGCAGCCAATGAAACAGATGGGCCTGAGCTTGAACCAGATTCTTCAATAGTTGAACCAGAAAACGAGCCAACACCAGAAACAGTTGATTCAGAAGTTGTGCCAGAAGTAACTGAGACTTCAGAGCCTCAGAATGTACCCACAAATGAAGCAGATCAATGCCTTGAAGTTATTGAAGAGTCTTTACCTGTCAGCACTTCAACTTACGATGATAAATCGACAGGTGTGGTGCTCGATATTTCCGCTGAGCCTTTAGTATCAGTTAAAGACGTTCCAGACCCTGTGCCCATCGAAACAGCTGCAGAGCCAACATACAACGCTACAAGTTCGCCTGTTCTTGTGCGCTTGAATGTTGAGGAGTCATGTGACAGTGTGACGTCAGACGGAGCTGAAGAAAGGCCTTATACTGATGACGACATAGATGACACTGAGTCTGTGGAAAATTTCCTTGATTCAACAACCGCTGTCAAATCAGATGCTGTTCCAGTCGATACCGTTAATAGTTCCGAACCCACCCAACCTAACCATAGCGTAGCGGATTCTTCGGATAATCCTTCCCCTGCTTGCACTACTAATGCGATTACAGATAGTAATTTGCTTGACAATGAAGGTATTTCATAATTAAATGCATCGTAATTATTGAAAGCTATTCGAGTAGTTTGCATGCTTAAGTTTTACAATTCACTGCGTGATATTAATTCAAGGGTGCGAGTGAAATTAACAAGTTCTTGGTAGATTTTAACCAAGCCACTGTACTGTGTATTTATTGTTATTTTTGTGTTAGGTACACTGAAAGCAACCAGTGAAGACTTCGTTCTCCCCCCACCACCAGCATCTCAGCAGGAGAATGTCGTTTCTCATGCAAGCATTAGAATGGTTAGTACCATCCAATTTATCTTTGTTTTTTGTTACGTCCGATTTATTTTAATATTGATCAAAACCTGCTCTTATGCATTTTTGACTGTTTAAGGAGGAGCAGACTTGGCAACCGCATCATCTTATTTCGAGAACTCTCATGGTCTTTCGCTCCGCGCCGTGCTTTTGCTTTGTTTTATGAGCATCCTTGTATCGCGAACATATTTTTTTGGCCACAATAAAAGTATACCAGGCTTCCTGCATACGTAGTAGATTTGAATTTAACTACTGCTTGATTAAGTGGTTAAGAACAGTCGCTTTATAGTTGAGAAACCGAGTTTAGTCCCAGCTCTGTGTTATATCGGAGAGATAGGCTCTCCAAACTCAAGGCGTACGTTTTCGAATTAAGCAAGTATCAATAATATGATAGATTTTCGGTTGGACTTTTGCTGATCAAAGTTTATAACTAGGTGTCTGTTAGACGCAGGGAATGATAGACATTTGGTAAAGCTTCTTTGTCGTAAGACTCCATTGTTTGTTTTTTTTTCTGGTTTATTACATTGGAATTATTGTTTTTTTATTTGGTTAGAGTTTATACGGTAACGTGTAACTGAGCTTGCTCGGAATGTGCGATAATTAGGAGATGATTTAATTCAATATGATTCACGTCATTAATTATTCTGCGCGTGGCGCAGTTGCTGAGCATGGCGACCTTTGCTGGCTTCAAAAGTTTGCATTTCGTTCTTGTTCAAACAAATTGTTTAGGTATGTAGACTCTTCATAGCAATGAACCAGTTTTATTCAGGTTTATTACCCTATCATCCTGTTAATAAGTAATGACGAGTTTGTCTGTGTGTGTTTAACACGTTGCACTGCCTTGGGGTGTGAGGTGTGAATCAATAACTACTGATCTATCAGTCGCAATTAATTGGTTGAGAGTTAAAACAATGTCATTTCATTGCTGATTCAGTTGGTCAGGGCTGTGGGGTCGGTTGTTCAAAAAATTATATTCCTGTTTGTAAGTTCGAATCTAAAAAGAAGCACTGCTTTTTTTCAGCAATCATTTTACCTACAACAATTATTACTGTCTCATCACCATTAATTTTCTCCTTTCCCTACTCGGTAAGGAGTGCCATTTGCTCTTAAAGTTGTCCAGGTTGACTAAGAACTGGCTGATGAACCATAAGAGGGGTTTGGTTTTATGGTGGTAATGCGAGATACTTGATTCAAACATTTACGACAACTTTTATTTCAGCTACGTTCAATGCTATATCCATTCTTTTTTATCGCGTCATAATGAAATTTAAAAGATTAGATAAGTTGCTCAGTACGTCATAACTCCCGACTAGAATTCTTAGTTTAATGTAATTATGATGCCACCGTCATCTGCTTTTCGTCTTCAAAATCCAAGCAAGGGTTCTTAACGTCAATAACTTCATGCAATGGATTTGGAATCCAATCACTGTAGAGCTCATGCTATCAAGGTCACGTGGGTTAGTGGTCAGATAAGTAGTGCTCTCTGTGTTCTTTGCTACGCCATCACAAAGCACTTGATACTTTTTTTCTGATTTGCAATCGCACTATAGACTACACCACCGCAGTAGGTCACTGCATCAACAACAGGAAAGTAAAAGATAATTCTCTTCTATAAGTAAACGCAACCATGTTGAAATTTCGAACGTACCGTATAACCAGCAATCTTTATTCATAACTGCGTTGGTCAGAGTTGTCAAGTTTCGGAGATAAGTCTCTTCTGTAAGCAACGCAACTTAGTTGAAAATTCCAATTTACTGTATAACCAGCAATCTTTTTTCGTAACTGCCTTGGTCAGAGTTGTCAAGCCTCGCTGGTAGCCAAAGGTATGAAGCTTCCAGAATAAACAACCTTTTTATGTTGTGGAATTGTTTTAAATGGAATAAGTTTGTTATGGTTGTTGCTATGGCACCGTTATTTCTAGTTTAATCTGGACAGTCAAATTGCCATTTTTTTTTCGAAAATTATGAGCAGTCGGCAATCACGTAAACCATCAAACATAAAATTTATATCTGAAAATTTACTGATTTATCCGGTTCTTTGCGTTCCAGAGCTAGTGACACTAGCGTTAAAGTCATCTTATGATGATGCTCTAGTAAGTTCTCTGTAGTGTAAACTACTACGTGTAACTTCACTAGAGGCATTTGAATGTTAAGATGGTTGTATAAACTTTTAAACTCGTTTGTTTTCAGACTTCGCCCACATGTGTTCAGAAAAAGGAGCCTGCTGCCGTGCCATGTAAGTGGTTATGTTTTGCAACCACGGGTGTTAGAATGTGAAATGTTGTAGCCTTATTTCTTTTGCAAGATTTTTTTAAAGGTTTGGTTGTTAACCGTACGTTATGATTGAAACAAAACTGCCGGACATTTGTCTTAAAGCAGTGTTTCTGACCTGCCGGTCCACCGACCGACAGCAGTCTGTGTCTACTTTTCTGCCGTTCCGCTGTAATAAACTCCCATATTATACCTCAATCCAAAATTTGGCTTTTTACGCGCACACAATACTTTTTTCCGTCAGCCAACAGACAAGTTCATGCGGTATGCTCTGCCGATTCACTTAGTTTTGCTTTTGACTGAAATTCATTTGCATGATTACCGGAATTTAAAGGAAACAAACAAACGGCCAAGTTTTTTCTTTTTCAAAAACACCATTAACGATACTCAAGTTGATGGTTTTAGCGCTTGGTTCTAACATGACGTTTTTAGTTGGTTTTTAAGGTCCACCGGTTCACAAAATTTATTTCAAAATATTGCCAATAAAAAAAGATTGAGAACCGCTGTCTTGAAGGATAAATTTCATTGGACTAGTCTCACGCTAGCCAGTTTTTTTTGCAATGAAGTTAAGATTGCAAATGTTTTGACCTTGCATGTACCTAGGGAGGGCATTAATTGTCCCCACAATTAAGTTTCAGGTTGAGAGATTGTGGGTTTAACCTAGAATAATGATGTGCCTTTTTTGCACTAGTATTTATGTCTTGCTATTAGGGGCAGTTAGTAAACTTTGATTGTGAGCCTGGATTAAAAGTTGTAATTGATCTATAATTTTTGCACTATTGTGCTTATACCTTCATAAACAAAGTTGTTTCCCACGCTATGTAAGTACAGTACTTTGAAAAAATAGCTGGGTTGAAAATGACGAGCTTGGCACAATCATGAAATAAGTTGCCTTTAAAAGAAAGCTCCAGGCGATTAGCTTTACGTCTATCCAGTAGTAAGGACAGCGTGGTTTATGATTCAATAAACTTGCAGGAAGTTAAGCTTACACCCACCTAAGCAGTATTTGCAAGTCATCCTAGTAGTTTTTTGGTATCCTAACTCAAAAGCCTAAATTCTGTTTTATGAACTTGTTGGTATTTTGTGATGGCCCTGTCCACATATCTGCTTGGTGGAGCAAAGTCCCTGTTTGTTTTTGCATTATTTTCATGCCCATTTAACTTTTTTCAATATCAAGTACCGGTAATTTAAATTTTCAACATAGCAATCGCAAAAGTGAATATGATGTCAAAGATGTTTATCGTTGCGCAGAAAGTTTAGGGCTATTGACCTACAAAAAGATGACGCTGAAAAAGGTATATTTGTGAGATTCAATTAAGCTAAAATCTCATTTTCAGCTTCAACTTGGACAGCTGATTCGGACGATCTTCCTCTTCCACCTCCTCCTGAAGATTTTTCTTCCGTTCCAACCGGTCCAGTTTCCCCAGTTCCTGCATCTCCAGGACCTACGTCGCCCGGGTTTATGCAAAGCGAGAAACCGAAAGGTTTTCGTAGCGTTGCAAGACCAGTTGCAAAGGTAATTTATAATCCGGTTATCTCAGTTTTGAAGCGCACGCTTTCGGTGCGGGAGGTCTTGGCTTCGATTCCTCGACGCATCTTTATGTAATGCACCCAGCACCCGCAGAACCTTACATTCCTATTCCATTTGCCTGTCTTCACGAACCCGATTGTTAACCACGTGTCACAAGCGAAGCCGCGACGAGAATCGAACCCAAAACTAGTGCAGCGCTTCCCCATGCACGCTGCGCTCCAAGTCACCGAGCAACTAAAAAGTCGCAGCAATCCCGCAAATAATGGCGTGTATAAACCCACGCTTTGTCAGAAAAAAGCAAGGTTCTACTGGTGTTGGGTACTTACGTAAAAATGCTTCCCGGACCTGTCAAATCGGGCACAATGTCGCCAACTGCTCGCCACCGCTATGACGTTTCTTCGGAGCTGTGTAGCCCAGGCGCTAAGCTGCGAAGATGGGCCGACCACTCGTTACACGCTTCGGCGTAATAACGCGAGTATACTGTAGATTTGATTTGATGTTAAATATTTCGCGGTATTGCTATTGATCTGCGGTAAGGTACGGGCTAATTTGAATTGTCAGTTATAATGATGCGTTGCGACATTGCCTAGCGCTTGACCTAGTACAAAAGATGCTTGGATGGCTGTGCTCTAGCTCCGAACGTTTTCGTTTATGACTTAGATGTCCTGTAAGAATCCCACTATAAGGCATATGCGCAATTGCTCGTTGATGAATTTCAGATCGTAAACACCACCGACTACCGCAGATGTAACGGGCTTCGCATGATTGCGAAAAGAAGTGGTTTTATGCTTAGTTTAGATTTGGCGCGAAAAATGTGCCACTATTCTGGGTTAATGAAGTTTTGACCCAGGAGTTTGGTTAATCCAACCTCGCACTTAGAAATGGCCTAATGACTTACTGAGTTGTTTATTAGTGATTGATGCATGATGATGAGTTAGGCACACTTAGGTACTTACTCCATTATGTCTATCACTCCTGCTGATGGTGGGTTGTTAATCTCTGAATGAAAGAGTTATTAATATTCTGTGTGAAAAGGAAGCTTGATATGTGCGGCCGTTTGTCACTTTCATTTGCACGCAGTTGACCCTTGAATAAACTCATTGTTGCCATCATCAGTCAATCAAATTTATAATATCTTCATATGATGCATAAACTAAGAATCTGGTTTGTCTAAGCTTCAACGCTATTAATAAAAAAATCTTCTTTTGCTGCGTAAATTGTACGCATTGTTATTTTTGTATGTCTTCAAATTATCTAGTCGCTGTTCGGTCAACGGTCTAAGTGCGGCATTTTTCTTCATCGGGTTTTGACTACGTGTTCGATTATTGAACTGTGCATGTCGTCGTTCTCTGAAAGGCACTTTTTTTCTATTTTCCATCTCGAGAATATATGTCAATCAACTGTTATTCAGTTGGTCCTAAGCGTAACAAACATTCTTCAAAAAAATCTCATGCTGAGAGTATGATTACGCAGGGTGCTTGACTCATACAAACTATACTGTTTATATCACCCCAAAAGTTAATTCTTCTTTTGAGTGAGATATTGCGTCGTAGAAACTGCATCGGTAAAAGTTCTTGTATTATCTTTTAAGGATAATGTCAACTGCTCCGAAGCTGCATCTCATATAACTTCACCCACGCATGCTTCCACATATGCTAATAACATTACGAACAAACCATTATTTGGTCCTTGTAAGATCAGCTCTTCCTCGCCCACAATCCTTCGCTCTGGATACGTCACTCTTCTTCGAGATACTCGAAAAATTCTCATAGTATGTTCTTTTCGCTGTCTTTCTTCTTCGTTTGTGCATTTTTTTTTCTTATTCTTTATGGTAAGTAGCTTTAGCTCATTTTCTTTCACATTGTTGGCTTATCATACATTACTGTTTCTGTGGTATTTTCATTTTGTCCACTGTTTTTATAAAAACAGCGGAATTCTCATTCATAAATACGACGGTATGAAAAAATGTTCTTGTGTATATCCTCTACTGTTTGGTTTAAGAATTGAATTTGACATACGGTGTTACAACTCTCCGCCACTCTGTTATTTCCAAGACAGTGTAGCGTCAGGACGGAATATTTTGTATTACAACTGTCTACTTGTATTCGATTCAATCCTTTTGTTTCATTCCATATTTTAAATCTTTGATGTTGCTTGGCGGTGTATGATAACGCCCTATTGCATAGTGAAGGCTCTAACTGTTAACCGAAGTTGCGGTTTCAAATTTATTGATGTTTAAAACCTTGGAAGTGTAACTTCATTTTTCTGCTTAGAAACCTACTGGAACTACTGGGTCTTCGAAAATGCAAGGAGAAACAACTACAAACTATTCAATGGCAGGAAAGCCTTTCCCAACTACCCACGGTGGTAAGATTGTTAACTGTGATTTGTGGTTTCAAAAGCTCGTGGAATTTTAAGTGCTTTTCCATACAGAAACATATGTCATTGAACAGCTGTGTGCTTAGATATGTTTAATTTGCTTTTGATAACGACTTTTTTTCAGCCGATGTAAAAGTGACACCGCAAGAGCAACTACCCGCTGGCGCTGTGTATCAAACGACTACAGAAGAAGGTGAAAGCAAAGATATTGGCTTACTTATCTCTAACTGATATAAGGATATCTGTTTTAAATCAAATTTGAAGCATATTAAATTCCTCGCATAGCAACTACCTTCTCAACTGTTTAAAGCAAACTTTTTCATCTTTTAAGTTTTGCTGCTTTAATACTAATTTGAGCTTTGTTTGAGTACTTTTAGTACGTTACGAAAATGAATGTCAGAACAGCCGAATGTAAAGTTCAATTAAATTATTCTCTCGTGTCTAAAGCATTGGTTTTCAACCTTTATGGTAAAGCGGAGCCCCTACGAAACATTCCAGAGACCCGAGAAACCTCTGTGCATTAATTTAACGTACTAGTTCACTTGAACCCAGCTTTAAATTGTAAACTTGCAGAACCCCGGTCGAAAGCCGCCTGTCTAAAGACCCTGCATTGCCACCGCGATATCAGTTCTTCTTGAAGTCACTGGCTAATAGAGCGTAGTTCGTGTTTCTAGTGAAAGAAATTAGAGTTGGCTTGTACTACATGCTTTTTGCGCTACTGCCAACTTAGCAGCAAACGTTCATGGTGCTATCCATCTGAAATTAGTTTTTTTTTTGGAACTGAGAGTCGAATCAACCAACAACTTTTGTATGCTATACCATGCTACTCACGATTATCATGGCGGAAGTTAATGCGGTATTGTTGTGTACAAGGTGGTATATTGTTTACCGGATGTTGACTATAAGTTTAAATCGTTAGCGGGAATATTTTGCATAAAACCTTAAAATAAACCTTTTTGCCGGTGAATTTTATTTAAAACTTGACTGAAAGAGACCGGATATAGGTTAACGCAGTCAGTATATTGGTTATCAGTCAATATAGGTTAACGCACGACCGGATATAGGTTAACGCAGTCAGTAGACCGGATAACGCAGTCAAGTGCATTTTTTGCTGATTTAGCCCACTTGTTAAGATTTACGTGTGGTAACATATATAGTTTTAGTTCGTTAGGCGTTGCCTTTTGCTGTTGCTACCAGAGATGGGCATTCATCGCGATAATTTATCGGCGATAATTTTTTACCGATTATCGTTATCGCTCAAAATAGTTTTGATTTATCGATCACCGATATCGCTTTTGTAATATATTTCGTTATCGCCGATAAATTATCGCGATAAACGATTCTTTATGCACGCTGTAGGTCTAATGTATTCAAAGTTAGTGAGTTGACGCATTGAAAAAATGCAGTTTAAAAGCATTTCTCTTTGTTTTATTTAATGCCACGGCAGAGTCCGTGAACTGCTCTCTTTTCTTGAAAAATTTAGAAATACAATTTTGCAATGTGACTTGCAAAAAAAACTTTGTCAAACGCACTGCAAATTCATCGCAACATTTATCGGAAAAATTTATGGGCGATAATTTATTGATTACCGATATCGCTTTAAAAAATTTAGATTTATCGATTATCGGTATCGCCCAGGGTTTTTTTGAAGTTATCGATTATCTTTATCGCTTCAGTACAGAAAGGTTTATCGTGCCCATCACTGGTTGCTACGAATGATCATTTAGTTTTCAGAGGCCATCGTGAGCTGATTCGTTGACGATAGTGTTAGGAAGTTGTCTCTCTATGTTGTGATATCTTGTTCTGTTTGCGTTGCTCATCTGACTCTTTGTTATGCTCTTCATGAGAGAATGATATGATAAGCCTTTTGACGTGTTTAACGTGTTCCACATGCAGCGTAGCTGAATTGGTTCGAGCACCGAGCTTTGTACTTGAAAGTTTGATGAGTCCTAGGTTCGATTTCTAACTTACTAATGATGTTTTTGAAAAAATATTAAAAAAGCATAAAATTATAGAAACAGCAACCACTTCCCTTTTTTTTTGCATTGATTCAGCTGCCTGTCTAATGTTTTCTTAGAGACGTAGGAGGCGAATTATATTAAAAACTGGAAGAAACTTACGAATATTAATGCTTAGCCTGGAAAGCGGCCTGCTCCCGATGACTGTTTTATGACAAACCCACTGAGAAAGCATTTTTTTGTTCATAATTCGGAATTTCGTTTACTCCCACTTCCGGGTAATATGATTATGGAAAACCATGTTCGTTAATATAATTAAGCAATAAAATATCCTCTTGTGCAGGGGAGGTTGTCCACACAGATACATATTATCCTGCCAGTGACCAGAGTGATCCGAAATCAGCAGTTCTGGAACGTACAAAGACAACTACAATTGTCCAAGCTCCTCATCATCAAGGAATCGGGCCTGTCAGCGATTCAGGAGTCCCTGTTGCTCTTCGAACTGTATGTTAGTTTTTAGGGCTTTGTTAGACTTAAGTTGTGTGTAAATTAAACCATTTTGAAGCCACGCTGCAGGACCTGATTCGGGTTTTTAAAAAATTGAGCCTCTAGAATTTGGAAAAATTATGCGGAAAAGAGCTTTTTTCTGTTTTGTGTTTCTGCAGGTCTATTATGGACTTCTAACATTTTCTTTGAAAAAAAAACTGGTGAAATGATTGGTTTTTGACGTTTGATGCGTGTCGCAAGTTGGCGGTGCCCATCTTCTCGACTTAGCATCAAACTGTCGAAAACCAATCATTACACCAGTTTTGTTAGCTGTGGCAATGCTACTATCGCTATCTAGCGGTAATAGTGTGCTTGATTGCATATTGCGTGTAAGCAGGTCGTGGTAGGGTAATAACTGTAGCTAGAGTCAGCAATTTTTTGATAGAAAGCCCTGGGTGAGATACATACGAATTGCAGGCGCACAAATGGTTGATCATAAATATGACAACCACTTGGCGTAGTGATTTAAGACATCGCTTTTGGTACAAGAGGTCTTTGGTTCGATTACCGCGCCTGTCAAATTGAACTCTGTCACCAACGGCTCGCCACCGCTGCGACATTCTGTGTTGCTCGGGCGCTAAGTCGCGAAGATGGAACCGCCTGTCATTAATGACTACGGCGTAACACCGTGAGTATGTTGAAGATTTGATTTCTGAGAGAAATCTCTCTTTGAATTTTGCACCCTTATACGTTGCTCCTATCTATGCTTTTTTTTCAGTCTGTGGACGACTCGAAGCACTGGTACAAGAACATGTTCAAACAAATGCACAAAGTAGAAGCTCCTGAAGGTAGATTATAACCTTGTCCACATGTCCAACATTCGTGGGATTGAGGCGACGGTTCTTGGTTCTAGTTTCTGCATCATGATTAATTTTTTGATGTCATAATTAAAAAAAGTGATTGTGACGTCAAACGTTGATTATGATGAGTACACTAGAACCAATAACCCCGGGGCTTAAGTTCACAACAATTGGACATGTGGACAGGGTGAATAATTATGTGTGCTCATTGTTTGATAACTTAAGTTTTTTTTGTGTGTGGCTGTAACTGAATTAAAATTTATGGTATCAGATGAGCTGCTTAACTAGACGACCTGAATCGTGTGGTTCTTTCGTAGCTTCCTGGTTTTACTATTTATGATAGCATGCACTGTGTTGCATTGTTAATAAATTTCCTTAAAAAAAACAACCAAGCAAAAGATTGTTTCTCTCATTGCGGAAATGAAAGTTGTCCGAGCAATAAAATTCAATATGAAGTGTCGAATATTTTGTATTCATTGGTTTGAACCGAATTTTCAAGTTATGGGTTTAAACTGACTTGCAATCAAAACCAGATTCGACAGCTGCAGAGGCAGACGCTCTTACCACTCGTCCATCTGAGCCGTTAAAATCACTCTTCATTATTCTTGGATTGTTTAAGTTTTTCTTTTTTTCTTTTTGCTAATCTAGCATTAATAAATTAGCATTAATAAACAAAACTTGGGACTGTATTAAAGCGTATTACATACCTACCGTATGACAATATACAGGGTGATCCGAAAGTAACTCCCTATTCTGAAATAAAAATGGTTTGTTTTTGAAGTGTAATTTCTTCATTTATTAAGCATGAGAAAAAAGTGCATTGCATGGACTTCCATTTAAAATTCAATATCTTTTTATTTGTTTATTTAAATGTGGTTGAATTTTTTAAAAATTATTATTCATCACAATTAGTATGTTAATTTACAAAACATGATTTAACTTTATATCAAATTTAAGTTAAAATTATTAAAATATAGAAACAAGAGCATAGATGTAATTGCCGCAGACTGAGTAACTTACACGCAAAAACTGAGAAAGTTGTCAGTAAATTTGAATAAGTCGTAGTTATTTTAAAATAGGAAGTTACTTTCGGATCACCCTGTACATTGACGCTGGACGTTTGATACGTGAATAATTTTGATATCAACTTCAATTGCAGAGCGTCCCAAGTTTTGTTTAGTTATTGCTAATCTAAATATGGGAACCTAGACCAAGAATGTTGAACACTGATTGGAGCAGCTACGATAACCGAGTTATAAGTGCGTCTGCCTCTGGAGCTTGTACACGCCTAGTTCCGATTCGGGTCAAACCAATGACTTTACAAATGATATTCACAGTTTCCTGTTGACGCTCAACAATAAAGGAACAGTGTGGAGAACAAGCCGGCAAGTTTATTCGACGTGCCGTTGCGAGCGGCACTTACCGGGATTCCCCCATCTTAGAGTGGCTAGTAATTCTTTTGATCGCTTTGTGAAATGAGAATAAATAACGTGCAGCTAAAAAAATATTTTGATAATGTAGATGTCAATCTTTGGTGCTTGGCTATTTCATTCTCTGTTACTTGTACCGTGAACTGTTTTTTTTTTTTTTTTTTCGGTAAAATTTCGGTCATAGTCCAAATTAAGTTCGTAAAAACCGAAAAAATTAAAGCCATTTCGGTCAATTGACCGAAGTAAATATCTTGCCAATATGCAGGTAACAATTACAAACGGACTACCGGTATCACAGTGTCAGGTTTAACAGACATCAAACTGATCAAAATAGTTTTTATTTGTGTTGCGGTTACAAAGAAGTTGGTGCATAACTGTATATGAAGCGCCTGCTTCAAATTTTCGTTCAACGTCTAGTTACGGTACTATGACCGAAAAAAATTTGAAACGACCGATATTTTTGTTGACATTTAGGTCGATTGACCGAAGTCAGATTTTGAAAAAAAAAAAAAAAATAACCCAGACCGTCAAAGAAAATGAAATTGCCTACGAAAGTGTTCGACTGGGCTACATCATTTTTTCAGATCAAAATCAAAGCTACATATTTAAGTTTGTTTATGTAACGTAATAGTGTTCATGTTTATTTTAGACCAGAGCTCGACAGTGACGGAAACGAGATCGTACTCTGCAGATAGCAGGTATTATTCACAATAAAATCTTGTGATCAAAGTGGTTGAAGTTGTTTAATTGTTGGGTATAGCACTGAATTTTGTAGTTGATATTCGATACATGTCGGATCTGTGGTCATTGGAATAGGTACTTAACGTCAGTTTCACCACAATTTTATTCTCATCGCCTTAAATGTCTTTAAAGTGGAAAACCCCGTAACGTATTTTGTAATAATACATTAAGTAAATTTGCCGACTGGTTATACCTTCTAGAGTAAGAGTTCTAATTTTTATTATGGACAAACGCTGAACGTCAGTCTAGAAATGGGTAGCAAATTTTTAGTCTTTGACCAGACTCGGAATCGTATCGTGACTTTACCGCTCCAATGGTAGACGCTCTTTCCACTAGGACATCTCGTTACATGGGACCAATCTTTCCACCAACTGAGCTGTCTTGGCCCAATAAAAGGCTGGCGAGATCCAATAAATAACTGAGGTTATTTTTAAACTATTGAACTGAAAATTCAGCAGTAATTGAGGGAGACTGCGAAGTGAGCTTGCGGTGTTCGAGTCAGCAGCCACCCGATATGTAAGTCAGATACGATCGGCTCCAGCCATAAATCGAACCCGTCACGTAGGATCTGTAACCTGCGCGCGGTATCGCTATGCCATGTCGGTGCTGTCGATTAGGGCAGTGAGGTAGAGGCCATGTTAGTAGGCATGTTCATAAGATATATTTGACTAACAGCCATCCTCGTCATACTTCTACTGAAGTACCCAAACCGAAGAAAGTTGGTCGAATCACGGATTATCAACCTGCGCAGCCGTACGTCGTGGAAAATGAACCGGTATGTGTTCGTGGTTTTTCTGTTTTGCTTGTGCGTATTTGTGGTTTCATTTTGACTTTAGTTGGTGTCGAAAAAATCCTGTCAGTAAATGTTTTGAGCTTTACATGGATGGACCTATCCAAAAAATAAATTACGCTTTAGAAGTTAGCAACTACAACTCAAAATGTTATTTCGTAGTAAAATGTTACTACAGTCACTTGCAAAAGTTGAAAACCACGTTTGTAAATTCTCGTTTTTTGTCATGAAAAAGGAAACGTAAAGGAAACCCAACATGTGTTTTGAGCTTTCAAATCAAATATTGGACTCGTGGTATTATGTCGAAGCGTGTATGGAGTGGCGTGGCCCATGTCCGCGGCTTAGCGCCTAGGCAACACAGCGCCGAAAAAACGTTGCAGCGGTGACGAGCCGTTGACGACACTGTGTGCGATTTGACCGACCCGGGATTCGTGCCCCTAACCTCCGGAACCAATAGCGATGTACTTAGCAACTGGGCTAACCGGCCGGTATTTTGAGCTTTTTAAGCGTTATATTGAACCTTGAAAAACGGCGTCTTAGAAGCGTGGTTTTGGTTTCGCAGTGTTTTCGTTTTTTAAGTCATAAAAAACAACAAATAACAAGCGTGGTTTTAAACTTTTGCACATGGCTATATTAGGTAAAATTAAATTTAAACCGGCGAGTGAACGGCCGTGGGATATCAGCCAACACAAATGCAAACAACAACAAAGGACATCGTCGAATAGTGAGTGACTAGCAGCTATGATGCATGGATTTTCTGGGGTTGGAATGCTCAGCAATCGAATCACATTTTCGCCTTGATTTTTGCTGCTGGTTCTCACCTTTTTACTTTATTCGCAATTACCTTGGTCATTTGGAAAACGTTATTTTGATGCATGATTTTGATTTTTTCATCAAAAAACTTCATGATTTTTTGTTTTTTCCTGTTTTCGTCGCCAAACTTTTCTGTGCAAATTGATCTTGCTTTTAAAAAGCTATACAATCATTATGTGACAAAAATAGTTCTCCACCTGGAATTACCAGTCTTTTTCCTTCATGTGTTTTTTGTATTTGCTGCTTTGTGCACATTCTTAGTTGCGTATCTAGTATGGTCCTGCAGTTCCTATATATTTTTCCTGTGTCATCTATGCACTGGTTCTCAACCTTTTGTGGTTTGTGTTACCCTTCTAGAGACTTTCTAACCCAGTGACTCCAGGGGCGCACCCAGCGTATCTTAAAGGGGGGTTCTAAAAAAAAGCAGCCCTTGTATTAATTGTCATGGTTTATCTCAAGTTGTTTTTTTTTTCGGTCAACGAGCGATTTTTTCCGCAATTAGCCAATAACCGAGTTTTTATTGGCCTGTTTGGTCACAATGACCGAAAGAAATTTGCAATATCTTAATAGCAGTTTTTTCTGGTTTATATCATGTTTCAAGCTTCTCAATAGCCTATATTATATGATGACGCAAACATTTATTTTAGAGCCATTTTCTTCTTCGTATGAGCTGTTGTAGCAGCAGTAAGTTTTACGATTCCAACTTAAAAAGGAGAAGCGACAACACGCAAATTGAAAACTGTGCAATACGTTGTTCAGTTCCCGACTTCACAGTTGACATAATTATAACTTGGCTAAACTAACCATCGTTACTGTGAGTGTGACGTCGCGCTCTTCTCTCACATCATGCGCGCTTATAGGGGAGAGGAGAAATAAGTTCATATCTTTGGAACCTTTTGCAATTGCGATATCGCTTTCGCGCTGTGTGTGATATTGCCTTGGACTCCCTTGATTTTCACGTCAACTTCAAACAATTTATTTCTATTAACGTCTCCTCTGGTGAAATTGTAAAAATAGATAAAAAACATATTTAGAAGATGACCGCATACCAGAGTTTTGGTAACGTCTTTGAAATATAGTAGATGAGGAAAAAGTATTTTCATGTAAAACCAGTAGAAAGTTGATTTTACATGCAGTATTAAAAAATAAAAATGAAACGAAAAGAACATTAACATTGATGATTGCATGAAATTCTTGTATTGATTTCCCTGATTTTTTTTGTTTCTTTTTTTCTTGGATTATTTTGGCTGTTTGTATGCAAGTGCTGCTAACGCACTTGCGTGACTTTGGTTCAGCTTTGTTGAATTAAATTTTAGTTCTAAAAAAATGGGCAGGTGTTTTTGCAGCATTACTAAATTTGGAAATCGTTTGATGTTTAAACTCGCCGAAAAAGCTTTGAAATGTCCGAATCGCACATTTGTCCAAAATTTGACAGTGAAAAAATAAACCTAGACTTTACCACGCTAAAATTATTCAAATGACCGAAACAAATATAAAAAAGTAGACCTCTAGTTATCTGCTCACACGCCATCATCTTTGAAAACAAGGGTTAGGTTTCAAAAGGGGGAGGGGGTCGACACCTCCCTGGGTGCACCCCTGAGTGACTACCTACTCAGCAATAAAACTTTCCTTCGGTATTCATATGTAGGGGCCACAGCGGTCTGCTGGTCTTAATGGTTAACTATCATTAATAAATCTTGCGCTCATGGCCCCCTAGAAGGTCCAGTGGCCCCCTAGTCGAGAACCCCTGTCTGTGGCTATTTGATGCAGGACTATGCAGTTTTATAAGACAAGAAGTTAAGAGTTCTTGATATGAATTAGTACTGAAATTCCTGTGTAAGTTAAGATTTCTTGAACTTGTCTTTGAGCTTCCACGACCTTTCACTTCATCGATGTTGGTAGATTGTGCTTGTATTTCATGGTGTTAATGTTGTGGGTGTTTGCATGTGTTCACTTGCCTGGGATGGAACTTGTATATCACTTGGCTGTTAGAGAAAAGGGATATCGTGTTGGTCATTGAATTAGAGTTTGAAAGTATGTGACAGTTTCACTTGATCAGAATTTAAAGTTCGTGCAATGAGATGTATGACCCAAGGAACACTAATGGTAACAACTTATTTCTAATTTCTAATTGTGATTTCGAGTAAGTCGTACGATATTTAATGACAATTTTATCCAGAAAATTGGGTTCTTAATACTAGTTCATTAATTTTTTAGCAAGAATGAGACAATTTAGTAGTTTAGAAAATATTTTGGTGGCCATTTTTAATGCGTAGCATTAAATATCATTCGGAGATTATCTGATTTCAAGGCAATTTAGAATATCAAATTTTTTAAATTATTGAAATTTGCCAAAGATATCAATTCGAACACTTGGAAATAAATTGTTGATTAGCGTTTACGCATAAACGGACATAAACAATATCCACTGCCTAGATAATTGTAATGTGCTGAGAATTTACAAAAAGTTTGAATGAAGTAGACTCTTTTGAAGATGTGCAGCATTGCTAAAAGGATTGGTCGTTTTTAAAAATGTGACTTAGACTTGAACTGCTTCACTTTGTCGCATAAACTATTTCCTTGTCCACATGTCCACTTGTAATGGGACAAAACCCCTCGAGCTTGCTGCATTATAATTAAATTTTTGATGTCATAATCACTGTTAATTATGACATCAAAAATTTAATTATGATGGAGAAAGTCCGTGAGCTTTTGGACCACTAAAAGCGGACATGTGGACAGGTTAATGTGTCCTGCGCACGCATCCAAGTAGATTGAGAAAGTGGAATTTCTATTTGCTACTGACTGCTAGTTGTTTGGAACCTATAACTCAGATATGCAAAATGCTCGTCCCCATTCAGGATACCAAAACTTAGTGACTCCTTCGGGTGTCGAGCTTGAAGCTTCTTCTATTAATTTCAAAAGTTTTGTTGATGAAAATGACGAATATTCTGCATTGAGTGTATTGTTTACGTCACTTTTTGGTGTGATAGATTATGTATATACAGACCCAGCGTAATACTTGTATCTTATTGTTTTCGGAAGTATTGTTGAATGGGGTTGAAATTGTCGATCTTGGTAATTATTGGAGAATGTTCGATTACCTTTCAGAGCTCTCTTATCATTGCGATACTACAGCGAATGGGGTTTGCGCATGTCCACTTCAGATTTGGTTTTCGACAATATAACATTGTAAATTGCCATTAATTGATTATCAACCAAATAACAATAGGAGTATCGGGTGGCAGTTTCAACAATTGTGAAACAACTGAATAGTTCAAAACTATCGTAAACAGCTGTTCTTTCGCTTTGGTTTATCGATGACGTTTTTAGCTACCTCTAATTGACACTGTTACTTTGCCCCAAATATAGAATTACAATGAGCGATAGGTGTTGTGCTGCAGCTGTTTCGGTCTCAGTGGGTATCATCAGCAAGATTGGCAATTGATCGAAATATTGCAGTATGGGAATGATTTAGGTGATATTGGTAGTAATAGCAGATGAGATAAGTTCGCATTGCCTTACAGCCGGTAGTGAAAAGTAAACTGCAGTAGTGAACATTACTTTGGATTGCGGAAGGTTTTCTCTAGCTCACTATATCGTGAAGTACCAGAATTTGTAATTGTAATAATATCGATGAGTCATCGTAAAATTTTGCTAAATCGTACTTGCATGGCTTTCCGTATACTTGCATCATATTTGGAAGTCTGTGGTGCTTGGTATGGTCATAGTTACTGAATTGATTTTTTTGTTACGAGTATCAGTAGTGCGGGTACATCATCTATGCTTGTGTATCAGTTATGATGAATAGACGTAATGACAAATTACTTTATTTGGCCGCTCTGTTCAGTCCAACAAGAACCTCACGTTTCATCTTTTGTGATTTGTTTGTTAGCAAACACAGGAAATAACTTTGACCATTTGAGGTAATTTATACCGACTTATTTTGCCCGCTGCAATGTTAAATTGACATTGACGGTGTTGATACATAGCAGTTATTGCGGAGGCCAGTGTAGTTTATGTGATAAAGTTGAAATCTGCTTTCGAAACGTCGATTTATGAAAGCTGTCAGTGTTCGATGGTGTTTGTAGCTATTTAGATTTAGATTTTATAGCAAAGTTAAGTGCAGTGTAATGTACACAGTTTAGTTGTAGCGTCTAGCAAGGATTTCAATATGCAGCGTTGGAAGTTTTGGCTTGCTTTAAATATGATGTAAACGATATTCATGTAAGTTTCAGAGCATTGGTCTGTATATTCGAGTTTGCTGATCATTTTTTCTCAACTCTTTTCCTGTTTTCCTTTTTTCTTTCTCAGCAACGAAGTTCTAGCTTGGAAGAGTTTACCAAAATGCAATGGAGTGATTACTTTGAAGATATACGAAGGCCGAAAACGGTAAGACACTGCCTTAGCTCAAGCAGAATCTTTATTTTCTTTCTTTCTTACTTTTATTTTGTACCTTTTCGTTACTTTCTCCAGCAGGTTGGCAAAATTTGGGACGTGGTTATTCGTGAGGTGAGAACTTAGAGATGTGAAATTGAATGAATTGTGTGTTGTTTTAGCAGCATCTTTGTGTGCTTTGAGTATTCATTGTTAGCAATAGCGTTGTATCGACTTTTACAGCAATGTGATGACTGGCAATGTCATGACAGCATGTGCTTTTCTATTGTAGTTTGTAGAGCAAAAACACCTTGCTCTTTTGTACGGATTTTGGTTAATATTTTTGTTTTTACTTAACACGTTTCGGTTACACTGCAACTTTCCCGTATTTCCAAGGTGAGCGTAGTCTCATATTCTTCTCTAAAATGAAGTCACAACAGCGGAATGAAACTTTAGTCGAGTGCTTACTTGAATGCGTTTTGGTTGTGATTCTGCTCTTGTTTTCGTTTATCTGAGCAATGTTTCTAAAGTTTTGTCTCCTCTGCCAATCTGACATGAAAAAGGTCGCGCTATTTGCGCTTGGAACTACAGAACATGTAGTTTTACCTGCAGTATCTTCTGTCAACATCTAGATTTACCCAGCCATCTTTTTCCATCTGATAGTATTTTCCCAGAACAATGCATCAACTAAAAGTTAGGTTTTATGCAATGGGATGAGTGACAGTAGACGTTTTTGATCATTTGCTATCTTACCTTTGTGTTACATCGCAAAGACCTTTGAGAGTAGAATTAAAATGTCTCACAACCTAATAGTTAATGAGCATTTTTTCTTAATTTTTAACTCCTTATCCTAGGGCTTGTCCACTACCACTGTCCGGAACAAAAGCAAATTGGTCATCTTTGTGAGAATAGGAACTCGGGTCCCTACTTCCCAGCTTTTCACGAAAGGGTGCATTGACCTTGTACCATGTCTTTTCGGTCGAAAGGTCACCTCTCCCAAAATTTTCACTTATATTTTAGCACCTACAAGTCCCGTATATGTATAAAACTATTGCGCACGAAGTTACTACCAAAACTGATTTATCCGTAAATTCGAATTGGTTGATCTTCGAAGTTTTTATCATTGAAACGCAATTTCATGCATTACCTGATTTTATATTGATTTGGTTTGTTTTGCATTCGTTTGCGATTTATATTTTACGATTTTTGATTGCAATGCCGCTAGTAACTTGTTTAAGCAGGCCATTTGCGATCATATTAATTATTATTCTCTCCTTAATTGCGTACTACCGTGGTGCATATTGATTAAAATGATACCAGTGAGAAGCCTTCGGAGTTTTAACCCAACTATTTTCATTTCATTGCTCAGCGATGGCTTGGTTAACGTCAGAAAGCTCAGATGCAATGGATTTAATTTGATTTCCAGTCTAAAAGCGATATCACAGTGGCGTAGCGAGAAATTTTAAAAGGAGAGGGCATGAACTGCAAAAGAGTCTGGCATATTGCAGTCATTCAGCATCATTTGTCCGTTTTCGCTGAAAGGCAAAGTCAAAAATAAGGGGGCATGACACAATGCACGCTCCTGCGATATCATGTGCATCATCAACCTTAGCTTGGTCAAAACTGTGCTCTTGTACTTTGATTGTAGTTATTTCATCATCATGTTTATTCAGTGTGATTTACTACGCTGTGTGTTGAGATAACACGTACTTGGCATTGCAAGTATCGTAAAATTATAACCAAACTTGTACAAAGCGAATAAGCGCTATCGGTCAACCATACAAGCTGTCTCGACGCACTTCACGTTTGCACTGTTGATATCATGTGCGGATATATGCATATTTGAAATTCTTGAGCAGTTTTGTAGTTTTCGGTGCTAAATTTGCATTTTTTAAAAACTTTTTCGTACTTGCCATGTAGCCTAGTGTTTTCAAATAAACGGTAGTAAGTATAATAAATAACTTAAATAATTTATTATAGACATTTCATCAATATTCTTTATGTTTTTTTCCAGGATTCTGGAAATGAGGCTCCCCAATCTGACCCAAGGTGAGTTACCGCGTTAAGAAATGTGCTGTAGTTGCATGGGCATATTGTTAAATGGTTGGGGAGGAGAGCTACGAGCTTTAAATTTTCAGTTACACTGTGCATGTTAATTGTTACGGCGTTAGTACTTCACTACTTCCAGACTCATAAAGCATTTTTTGATTCTCAGTCCCCCTTTTCCCATTAACCCCCCTAAACATTTTTTAAATCCGCCCCTGAAATGGTAATATAACTTTTATTCAAGTTTGTGTGTGTATCGCTATATCTGATGATTTTTCAATATTTCACACTTTCTTGGCGCTAATATTACAATGTAGTTTTGCTGTGCATTCGTAATGTCATACTTCGTTAAGTGTCGCCGCATGTGACATAAGGAACGTGTGGACAAAAATCAGTTACTTCAAATTTCTTGCACTTAAGAACTGCTCTTGCTGCGAAAAATTGTCTGGTCTGCTTCATATTTAAATATATGCTGCTCGTTATTTAGAAGCATCGTCATCGTTATTACGTTAATAAGACTACGTGTTAAGACGCATTAGTTAGTTCTCGGTAAGCTGCGGTTGGTGAAAGTAAACCCGGTTCTATCTAGTAACTTTTACGAAGCAAACTAGAAGATCGAATTAAAATTGATGTTTTTCCAAGTAACTAATTATGGTAAAAGCTAAAAAGCATGAGGATGAGATAAGTCGCTTTTACTGTCGCAGGAAGAAGTTAGCTAGGTACAAAAAAGGATAAACGAGCTTTGTAGTTGCTGTACGTCTATGCTGAGCTAGTGCTGTAGAGGTATCTTACTCTGCAATTAGTACGTTAATTATAATAGATAGATACGATGTCGATTGACACGATAGCGCAAAATTGCCGTGTTATTGTTTGAAAAAGTGTAGTTACATGAATGCCTTACTGGATTTGGCATTTGTCAGTTCTTGCCAAACCTACGTGCTAAGGTATTTATTTCAGCATTACTGTGAAGCGCTGAACTGTAGAACTTCCGTTGCGATACCATAGAGATTTGAAGTTTACTAGTTAGAATGAGGTGCATTGAGATGGGTTAGAATATATGAAGTTGTGTTTTTTGCTGTATCAACTTTGCACGCTGCTATGTTTTTGAAAATCAACTTCGAAATTTGTCATAGTAATTGGACTGGGCTAGCATAGCAGGTAAAGAGTTGGGCTTTAATACAAAAGTAGGCTGTGATAGTGTGATATTCGAAATAGCTTGTCTTGTTTGGCCTGCTTGTTGCTGATTCTGATCGTTGTATCACACTAACGGCGAATCTCAGTAGCTTAGAGCACTGAAATTCACACTTTAATAGGGCATTGCATCGCCTATTTTTGAAAAAAGGTACCGTACGTACTTAATGTTTACATCCGGCTAAAGCTTTGGTGGCCTCGTTTGACTAAAGTAATGTGATCGAATTTTATGCGGCTCTGTTTTTGGTGTGTTAGAGTATCTATACAGTGTTGATGCTTAGTCTATCGAATCATGTGCTTTCGTGTTCGAAAAAGAGACTTGTTATTGTTAAAATGTGTCACAAATTACCGTTATTAAGCACTTTCACCGGAAACTAATTCATTCGCTTTAAAACGTCAAGCTAATAAAATGACATTGCGTTAATTTGCTATCCAACTGCGCAATCGAGGATTTGTTTACAAGTTCATAGCATTGGTATTGCGAAGATATTTTGGTATAGGCCTACTTGTTTACAAGTCTTAGTGTACGTTATTTACAAGTTCATTGCATTGGTATTGCGAAGATATTTTGATATTGGCCTATTTGTTTACAAGTCTTAGTGTACCGTACGTTGTTTACAAGTTCATTGCATTGATATTGCGAAGATATTTTGATATTGGCCTAATTGTTTACAAGTCTTAGTGTACGTTGTATCAGAGTTTAGGAAGGTGATTTTCAACCTCTAGATCTTTCAGGTATTGGGAGAAGTTTAAAGGGTTTGCAAGTCATGTTTTGCATTTTTCCATTAGATAATGAGTGATTGCGTATTTAGCAACGGTAACTCAGTTTTCTGTTTGTCTAAAAGTCGCGAGAAAGAGCCAGGATTTGAAAGAAACGCGAATTTGCAAGAGCTCAAAGATGTGATCCGGTATTAGGCTGTTATCTTGAGCATGGATTTCGTTAAGAGCTTTGCCGTTGAAAGAGCAATTATTGAATTAACCAGTGATATTTGAAAAACTCAATTATGTTAAATTATTGGGCAGTCGCTTGTTTTGTGGTATATAATTTTGGTTTTAGTGGGTAACTGCACAGATGCCATCTAATCGACTACTTTGAGTAAAGGTTCTGATCACGTTTGCAATTATTCTGTCATTGAACAGCCGAGTTTAGTCTTAGATTTTGTAGCAGAGCAGCTCAAACTTGAGATTATACAAAATTCTATCTGATACTTGATTTTTAGAGATGATTTTTGAGTAAATAGTTTAAATTATTAATTTTTCAGCCCTAGATCTCCGACGATCGTCAAGGCATCGAAACCAGCGAACACCCACTCTTATACGCCAAGTTACTTCACCACGTCCAAGCAAGAAGAAGATTATTCATCCGGTAAAAGTTTGACGAATATAAATTTTTTTATTTGGAAGTCGGTTAGCTCAGTTGTTAAGGCATCGCTGTCGGTACGGGAGGTCTAGGGTTCGATTCCTCGGTTGGTCAAATCGGACACAGTGTCTCCGTTGCGACGTTTCTTCGGAGCTGTGTAGCCCAGGCTGTAAGTTGCGTAGATGGCCCCGCCACTCGTTACACGCTTCGGCGTAATACGGCGAGTACACTGAAGATTTGATTTTGTGACTTGAGACTAATGCTGAGCAACCAGATGATTTCAGGCTCGAATTTGAGTTGATAGTTGCTCATTTCGCGTTTTACAATTGAAATTTTTCGCGCGACTTGCTAGGACCTGTTCAGCAGAAAATATTTGTGAAGAACGTAGTGATGAGGTTTGGGTTAGATCTGATCCTTTAACCTCACGATTATAGCCATCGTGAAAACAAGATTGCAGTCTCATGTTCAACGCAATACTTTCTGGTAGTTGCAAATATTGAAATCAGTTTTAATGACCAGTGTTCCTCTGAGCTGTGCACGTGTGCGCGCACTCACAGCTTTCAGACACTGCGTGCGCGTATAAATTGTATAAATTTACGGCGCCTTGACATATTATGATGCATTTACAATCTATAAAACAACTTATTGAGGAATTATATTTTGTTAATCATCCTACTTATTTCACGTTAGAATGCTGAAATTTCCTCATGGGTTGTTTCACAAATATTAGATATATCTAAAAAAGTGCGCATACCCAAATTTCTGTGCACACAGACAACAAGTTAGAGGGAGCATTGAGTATGACTGTTTTATTTTTCTTTTAAGTATACCAGGAAAGCAATTGATATTAAGAATTTGTGCAGTACTGCGTATAACAGATTTTGGAAAGGGAAAAAAATATGATACAACCACTTCAGTTGGTCGATTATAATTTTGTTTTTAGAACGGAAAAAAGTTACTCCTACAAAAACGCACAAACCGTCAAAGATGCAACCGAAGAAGCCTGCATCGGTATGCTTGTATGTGTTGCACGAATCTGGCTGCTATCGCAGTTGAATGTAGTGGACACGTGCATTTACTAGCATCTCGTTTGTCGTAAATTAGTACGCTGGCAAGATTAATCACATCACTAATTTTATTAGCAGCTGCCGTCGCTCTGTTTAACAACACGCAGAATCTCACTTTCTATAATTATAAGGTGAATTACATGCGTTAAGCTCTTATGCTCATCGCCGTCAATAGGGGAGGTCTGATGTACGATTCCTTGGTCGGTTTTTATGAACACAGTGTCGCCAACGACTCGCCACCGCTGCGACGTTTCTTCAGAGCTGTGTTGCACAGGCGCTAAGCCTCGTAGAAGGGCCCGCCACTCGTTACACGCGTCGGCGTAATACCGCGAATATAATGAGGATTTGATTTTTTACACGCGTTTCTCATCCACAGGAGGCAGAAATGCGTTTACCTGCACGCGGGAAGTATGATTTCGCTGCCCAGACTGCGAAAGAATACCCCCTGAAAAAAGGACAGACTGTGATCATTACGCGGCAAGTGGATAGCAACTGGTACATGGTCCAGTCCGTGGATGGAACGAAAAGTGGAATAGTCCCAGTCAGCTATGTTGAGGTAAAACTTGGAGCAACATTAGTTGCCTTAAAAATACTAAAAAACTTTTTTACTATGTGACGCCATTTCTGTACCAGCACCAAGGATTTAGAAGGTTTAGTTTATAAAGCTTGTAGCAGAGGCTAGCCCTAAGAAAGAAATTAAGGCAGCTAGACCAAATCGGGCTGAGAGAAAAGTTAACTGTTTGGTGTGTACAGCGGCGGTCGCTATATTTAATAGCATCAACATTCGCACTTAGTCTGTGGGATGTTGAACATCAAGGGTTGAGCGAAGATATGAAAGTTCGTTGAAATCTGTGTTATATGTCGCTGGTTCAAGTAAACGTTAAAATGTGATAAAATGGCCGAAACTAGTCTGGACATTGTGTATTGTGGGAGAGATCCATAGCAATTTGTTTCTTGACTACGATATGTGCAGACCATGCTGTAACTAAGGAAGCTAGCTTTTGTCTTTTTTTTTTTTTAACTCGCATAAGTTAATGTGATTTACGGAGTGCAAATTGGTACCAAAGCATGATGCAAATTATTTTTTCAAAAATTGCCGGCACAGAACGTTTTTCAAAAATTTTGATCTTTCAATACCGTGGGATGGTTTTAAAGCTTTTAGGGGGTGTGCCGGAAACCTACTTATGCTGCAACTTAAAAAGTACTTCACATAGAAGATCGAGATTAATGTTATCTGTCTATATGCAACGGAAAAGAAGTTACAGGCAAAAATTAACATAACGCATAATCGTAGCCTTTAGTGTTATATCTGCCAAGTAGAGACAAATCAGAAGCGACTACTGCTGGACAAATTAATAGGCTTTAATTGCCTTCGATCCCACCTGCCGCTGATACAACTCTAGGTCGGGTAGATTATGCCTGCGGTGGGGGGGATGTATCCCCCACATCTTCTTTTGAATCCGCTCCTGCCCCCAGGGCCCAGAGTGTCAAAATTTTTGACAAAAAATGGTGCTGCGGTACTGGTAAATCTTATAAATTTTTGCAGTATTGAAAAAGTGGAAAAGTTAATGATAAACTATCGTATATTACTGGGTCATACTTATCTTTTAGGTTGTTTCTGGTGCACCTGAAAAACCATTGAGAAACGGGCAGGCTCGTGCCAAATTTAATTTCGATGGAAGCACTAAGAAAGAATTGTCATTTAAAAAAGGCGACGAAATAATCCTGACGAAGAAAGTGGATGATAACTGGTAATGTTGCATGGTAGCAGTGATTTTTTTATAGTTAAAAATTTCAAACAATATGTTTAGAGTGTCTCAAAATGTGAAACTTTTTTTGCATCATCAAAATAAAAAGTATTATTTTTGGGGGGGTATCGTGTACGAAATATCTTTTAAAATACAGGGAGTTGAACACTGAACACTTTAAAATTTTGCTGCTGAATAACTGACACGTATAAAATTTTATAGCTTTACAGCATTCGCAAATTAAAGTTAGTTGGTAAAGTTTTTGTTAAAAAAATTCAAGCATCTGAACTAATAGCTTTTATATTTCAAGAATTTAGTTTTTCATCATCAACAGTTTTTTTATCTGCCAAAATGCTGCCGGTTTTCATAAAATTTTTTGAACCGTTTCTTATTGCTGTTGATGTGTGGAGGGTCTTATCCAAACTCACGTTTAAATTTACGTTGTATTACGGTGACCATAGCTAGACCTTTTCCATTTCAATATAGTTAGATCTTGTAGCATCTCTTTGTGACGTCGTTGTATTTGAAGGTACAAAGGTAAACTAGCTGGGGTGATTGGTATTGTGCCGGCTGTATACCTTGAAGTGATTATGGAACCGGAAACTGAGGCGAAGCAAGGAAAAGCCCCTGTTTTGAAAGAAACTCCTCGCATTGTGACGTCATCACATCCCCAACAGTCATCTGCTGTTCCCCAAGCAAATTCGGATGAACCTGATGGTACGTTATTTTGAAAACTTTCGGAATAAATCGCTATGTTTTGCCATATATGTGCAATTTTGTGCATCCTGCAGTTTTACTTTTAATAGCAGTACTAAGAGGGCATAGGAGCCCGCCTGTTAAATTTTACTTTTTAGGAAACTCACCATTTTGATAAATTTTAATGAGTTTTATTCTTTGCGATCAATCCAAAAAACCTTCGTTATGCGCGCGGTATTACGCCGAAGCGTGTAACGAGTGGCGGGGCGCATCTCCGCGGCTTAGCTCCTGGGCAACACAGCTCCGAAAAAACGTCGCCACGGTGGCGAGCCGTTGGCGATACTGTGCCAATTTGACCGACTCGGGAATCGAATCCCAGACCTACCGCACCGATAGCGTGTGACTCGTTGCGTAGTCTCCCGGGCTTGTGAAAAAAATCAGGGTAGTGTGGATGTGGGAAGACCCAGTTGCCACAGTTCATAGTTTATACCTCGTTTGATTATTATTTACGCTGGGCAACTATGTATCTTCTTTAAGCTGTGCAATGTGCATAGGGAAAACGATCTTCGCAGCGGTGCGCTCGTGATTTGATCTCCACAATATAACATTTGTCGAAAGAGCTTCAAAAAAACTCATTACTGTAAATGTTTTCCGGAAAACGGTAAAATTTAAACCTCTAAATTTTTCGTACCTACATCTTTTGAAGGAAACCCTATTAGCAACCATTACAATAATCCGATCAGATGGTCGTGTGGATAGAGCGTCTGTCTCTGGCGTGGTGGACTCGGGGTTCAGTTCCGAGTTAGGTCTCACCAAGAATTCTCTAGAATTAATAGATTTATTGCTTGACGTGCAGCGTTAACGGGACAGTGTGTGAAACATACGGGCAAATGTACTTATTGTGCCGTTTGGAAAGGCATTTGAAGGAGTTCTCCCGTCTTGCAGTGATAGAAAGATGGTTGGTAACCGTAAAGTGCGATGTGGTTAGTTTTAATAATTGTGCTTCAAAAAAATCATGTTCACAGCACTTGTTTATTATTGCAGAAAAAGAACGCATGCAAAGGGCTGCCTTTTTGGCTAATTCGGTTGTGAAAACGATGTCTCCACTTCACTCTCGAGAGGCTTCTGTGCACCGGGAAGACTTTATTGATGCTGTCATACAGGAGAATGAGCAAGCAACGAAGCAAAGTCACCAACAGCCAGACTCGAAACTTCAGGAGTCAGAAGTGATGAATTTCACTGAGTTGGATCAAGTTGTCGAAGCTTTGTCGAAAGAAAATGCATCTTTACCAGAACTACATCCTCCTTCCGCTGCAAACAACCGTCTTTCCTCCCAAGCACCGGTCCTTACCCCTTCTATCCCGTCCTACCCCTCATCTAGTGTAAGCCCTCAGTCAGTTAGCCCGCGTCCTACCAGCCCTGTTTCAGTTGACTATGGACAAGTGATAGGCTCATATGTGGCTTTGTACGCCTACGAGGCGAATAATGACGATGAATTGGATTTGATGCCGGGTGATGTAGTAAAAGTGGTGGAGACTTGCGACGATGGGTGGTACGTGGGAACCTGCCAACGAACTGGGGTTTTCGGGACTTTCCCCGGTAATTATGTCTCTTTATCAAATACGTAAAATTCAATCATGCGTGACGTTTGATTAGTTTACCAAATAACTAATCAGTGAGTGATGTTTCTTGCTATTAACCAATTTGATCCGATATCAGTACCTTAATTGACAATGCCCGGTTTTAATGCTATAGCTATAGTATGTCTATCAATGTCGAAATTATAAGATGAAAACGCTTGCCGAGTTAGATGATGTTATATTGTTGTAGTTTGTCTAAGTATAAAGTCTGTTTTGAAAGGATTGCTGAACAATCTTTGTTATAACCAGTGTGCACTGACTAAATGCACTCCACCATGTGTGAAATCTGTGTTTCGAATCTCGCTTTACATCAAGGATTTGGTCAGTGCTGATGCGTGCGCAATGAAATTCTGATAACAAAATTGAAATCACAATAGGCCTATTCCTTGCTTGATTCAACTCAAGCTTGCACTAGAACAGAAATTTGTGACGTTTGTACCAGCAGGTTTTTGTATTCTAATTGTTCTAGCAAGGCTGCAAGCTTGAACTCGCAGATCTCACTCCTATTTGCTGAACTTAAACTCGAAAATTATGAACCCCTGATTTCGTAAAAAGTTGATGGAGTTTTTGTACTTGGTGTAAACTCGATGAAAACTATTGGCACTCGGCATGAACTAGGTAAAACTTAACTCGATTTTGAACTCGGTTCAAAAGTTCGCAGCCTCGTTTTGAAGGTTGCAAATTGTAGTAGGTATGGTCTCGAAGATCAAAAGGTTTTTGCAGGGTGTGTTAACTGCAAAAATCTTGGGATAGTTAGGTCTGGAAATGTGTAAAAGTGTACGCACAAATTGTTCTCTGGTGTCACTTTTTTTGATTTCTTTTGAACTTTTTAATCATTTGAATTCATCCTTGTTTGATAAAATTGTGGATAAATATTGCTGCTTTGCGTAAATCTTAGTTAGGTAGTAGGTACTCCAGGTCGGTTGTAAATTTTTGGTAGCTTATTTTAATTCTGTACACATTTTTTGTATTTATGCAATCAGTTTTTCGTGATATTGTGAGAAATGTCCTTTGAATGTATTCGGCACTTATAAATGGCACGATAGGCCCATGTGGTGGCACTTTGTATTTTGTGTATTGGGTACATTGTTGTTTATTGTGCTGTTCACTGGCTCACTCTAGCTGTTTATAGTATGCAAAGCTCGCAACATTTTTTAATGAATTTTGCTTGGTGGTATAAATGGTTTTGTTGCTTGATTTGTGAAAATTTAAAAACAGCTATACCGATAGGCGACGCGATATTGCTCGATACCCATTGCCTGTGATTTGAAAATAGGTATGTATATTAGGGTGTTTCATAATTTCACCATTTTAGAATTTCAAAAACCCTGGGGTCTCAGTCGGTGGGGTTTTGGGAAAAACTCCTCGCACAAAATTGTAGCTCTTTGTGACGTCATAAAGATGTGCAAGGCGATTGAAGTTTTTGAGGCCCGATTTTCGAACGCTTGGGCATATCTCGCAAATCGCTTATCGTAGAGTGCCGAAATTAGTGTCAAACGACGCGTTAGGGTCGGTTTCCTACATCCACTCCGTAATTCGCAACAGAAAAAAAGTTATTGAAAAAAAACTTAATTTTTGACTTTTAAGGCTGTTGGGGCAAATATGTGCGGGGGTAACCCAGTTATCATTGTGTGGCAAGACTACTGGTTGTACCAATTATGGTACTGTATCAGAGGAATCAGGCATGTGTATCTCCTGCAGGCTTTAACTTCTTATTTTCTTTGCAATAGGCCCGTTACGACCATTATTAGTTTGAGAATTGAATTAATCTAAAAGTTAGGTTTTAGCAAATTATTACAGGGCCAAGGGGAGGCCATGGCACCGTGCTTCCCTTCCCCTGCGCAGTGCGTGCGCCTAGGCACTAGGCCGAAGCTGTTGACCCAGACACACTAATCTATCATCATGTATGAACAGCACTCGAGTTGAGGGGGGATGCGGGGGGTACCATCCCCCCGAAAAACAACATCATCTCCCCATAAAGCATTTTGGCGTAAACCATTCCCTTGCAAGTACCGAGCATAGTGACCATCCCTCCTTAGTCTGCGTAAAAAGTTGTGCCATCCCCCCATAAGTGTTTTTACGACTCGAGTACTGTGTATGAACGCATACCCGGTACATCATTTTACTTGTTGAAAGTTATTTACCTGTTTAGGGGCCCGATTCGACATTTTGTCATTCGTGAATCGTGATCTACACTCGTCGCTATTATATAAATTTCTATGCAAAACTTGAGAAATGCGGTTTTATTGATTTGGTACAATTTTATGGAGAAAAGCTTGAGTATGATTCAACTTTAATTGTGACTCATCGCGCAGTTAAGGAATTTTATGGAAAATACTCGCATCGGTAGATAAACTTTTTCATCAAAGAAGCAATGTTTTTGCAGCAGTGTGCAACTGTGCATCGTACTATAACAACAGAGCACTCAACGGAACTTTTATTTCTTCCAATTACCATAGCGTGTTGTCTGTGCATTACTCGCTTGGGACTTGCAGAAAAACTTTGGCGTTTGGCGATGTTTATAAAATTTAGAAGCATAAGAATTTGTAAAACCACGCCCGATCTCCCTTCCCCCACCAACACAGCTGTTCGAAGTCAACAACGATTAAATACACCAGAGGCGCAAAAAGTTTCAAACTTTTATTTTGTTAACGATAATTTGTTATTTGATTTATATTTTCAGGGGGGGGCATGGCCCCTTTGGCTCCCCCCTGGCTACGCCTATGATTAAAGGTTCACTGGGCCTGGGGCTATGCGGTTGTCGGAGGCCTACATTTCAGCCCCTTTGCAGTGCAATAACTATATGGACTGCAGTCTGTAAAGTAAAAGAAAAAAGTGCGCAAATACCAATAAACTATGTTTTTCTTAAACACATCGAGACGCCGAACCTTCCAGATTCAAAGATAGAGGCAAAAAAGTGTTGATAACACCTATTGGCTTCTGCTACCCTATATTTTGAAAACTTAGATTTCGTTGCAAGGAATAGCTAAAACAATCAACTTCTTCTGGTCTATGGGTAAACAGAGTGTGGGGTTAGGGTAATGGTTTGTGTAGTAGCGGGGGGCTATGATTGTAGTTAAGTTGTGGCGGGGATTACTAGTTAGTAGTGGGCGCAGGCTAGCTAGTAGGTCTAGCTTATCCTCTTTTGAATGCGCCCCACTTGCGAAAGCGCAACTTCGGCCGTAGCCGCGCGTGAACACTCTCGATGGAAATGGATGGAAAGCACGATAGGTAGCTGTAACCCTTTTGTAGACTAGCTGCTGCGCAGTAGCCTACCTAACTCTTTCATGGTTGCTGGGAAAAATAGATTGCCAAATGGATTGCTCGGAAACTTCTGGATCTTCTTTTCTTCAATTTTCAGGCAGTAGTTCAGCAGCAACTTTTAATTAAAATTTAACCAAACAGACAATCAGAACACATAGAGCACCCCTACAAGCTGGACTTTTTGAATGCTGCCAGCTACCTCTATTTATAGTTTTTTTGAACATTGAAATGGACAATGACATCACACACAAAATTGGTCAATTGCAGCGAAGCAGAAATTATTAATATTTTTGTAAAGATGTAATATGAAGGAAGTTGCAAGATGAGCATGGTCGCACTGCGGCGCCAGCGAGCCGCTGCGAGACAAAGTTAAAAATTACGGGAAAATTTTATTATGCAAATGAGACATCGAAATTAACGTGTTCGTGACATCATTATCGAAAATGACTTGAAATTCACAGTTTAAGCATTTGTATGATTAGACGTAAAATATAGTGAATAAAATTAAAGAGACGGCAAATGCTTTATTTTGATAAATTCGCCACAAGAGCTAGATTGGCTTCTCCCCCATCCACTCCTTCTTATCACCACAATTACGAAACAGCGTGTATGTCCTTTACTTTGGTCAAGAACATATCCATAAGTTTACTCAGAAGGAGGGGGGCAAATTTAAAAAAAAACTCACGGCACAACTTATTCCACTGCGAGTTGAAGCGAGAATTAGATTAGAAGAGTTAGTTCAATGCACGCTGAAGAACAAACCCGATTGTAGAGGGGTCCGAATGGATGTTTTGCCGAAGATTTCTTGTACAATTATGTAGACGCACCGGTAGGCGTATTGTCATTGCAATTTTTAACGACTTACAACAGCGTGGTCCAACTACTTTTAACGTACGGCCCACTTCACATAAACGTGACAGCAGAAGTGGGCACTTGCGCCGCAACTATTTTACTTGCGATAGCCCTTGCGGCGCAGTTATTTTTCAACGCTTGCGGGAAAGCTTGCGGCGCAAGTATTTTTTGAATTTTGAGCGCAAGCGCAATTCGTATACGATTGAAATTATTGTTTTTTAATAAACTTTGATTAAGGTTAAAAAAAAAAACATCGAAAAGATTGGAAAAAGCTCGTCAAAGGAGTTATTGCATTTCGTCTACAGCTTGCAAAGCGTTGATTGGATTCACAGCAGGTGTCTTTTTCTGAAACTTTTTCTCTAATGTTTTTCTCATAACAGCTCAGATGGCCGAGTGGTAGGCGTACGCCTCGCGAGCTGTAGACTTGGGTTTAATTCCAAGTCGGGTTCAACCAATGACTTTGGTATTCACAGCTTCCCTGCTTGATGCTCAGCAATAAAGGGACAGTGTGAAGACAAGCCGGCAAGTTTACTTGTGTCGTTGGAAAAGGCACTTAGCGGGATTCTCCCATTTTGGTGTGGTAGACAGATTGCTGGCAACTCTTAAGCGAGCTCGTACAGCGCATAAATCGCTTTCTCGCGATAGAAGGATGAATATGCAACTAAATACGAAAATCTTAACATCTTTGCTGAAAATTCCTGGAGTCAATTTCGTTTCGGTAAGAGTCGAGAAAAGACCGAAGTGAAGCTTTAACGAAATCTTTGGCAGTTGTATAGATACTGTAGCTGCTAACTAGCAATTTTTCTGTTTCCAATAGAGACACAGCTTTTTTATTCTAACAATAGAAACATACGCAAGAATGAAGCTTGAGGGATTTAGCTTGTTTTTAAAGCAGGGTTAAACAGAGTACCATAATCAATCTTTGGTGTCCACTGTCCAGTGAGAAACATAAGTTGAGCATTTTTTGTTGGCCTAGAAAGTACCAGTGAGATACGTACATACTCAAGGCTTATGCCATTAAATAATGTCCCGTGGGCCGTAGTGCAGTCGTAACTCTATTTAAACAATTAGGTTTCGCAATGAAAACGACAAACGAGCTTTGGAAACCACCTTCCGTAAGCAAAATGACTATTTTTACGGGGGCGTGTGCCTGTGATATTTTGCCGCTTGGGCATATTACTTCGTCTCGCTCGTTAGTCTTAACCCGGTATTGCAAGTTTGCAACTTGAACTGCATAGGAATAAAATTTACAAATTTTTTGGATATTGACGTTTAATTTGATTTATGTTTATTAATATGAACTGTTTGTACAAATGAAATAGCTAGACTAGCGTACATAGCGTAAATCCAATCGCAATTTCTAGGCAATTGTGAAGGCACCATGAAATAATGATCTATTTTTCTAAACAACGATTACCGGTATGTATTAACTTACTACCAGTGATATTCTGAGATTTGTATTTGTGGCGGTATTATTGGACCCTTGCCGCAGAAATATTGTACCGACAACTAAGCGAATTGCAGATAGAAATTCATTCATCGATTACCTTATTAGCCGAGCTTTATAATGATTGTATGAATTTTCACAATTGGGCCAAGCAAAATATAAACGAAACGATTAATTATGCTTGCAGGATGGATTAAAAGCGCTTCAAAATTTTGTTGAAGGAAAATGCTTGTGAAGATGTGAAAATTTTCGGAAGGTGAAAATTTTTGAGCTTTTGAAGGTGTGAAATTTTCGGAACTCTGGGCTATAATCTCGCTGCAATTACAAAACACGCGCAGGCTGTTAATCAAACTGCTTTTGTTGGCTTTAATGACTCATCCGCAGACGATTAGCGAATAATGATTAATCAGTTTTTAGATTGTTCAATTTTTTTTGACCGGCAACTTAATGTAACCCACCCCTAACCTCCATCGGTAAATTTCACTTTTAGAGCTCGTGATTTATTAAATTAGGCCTAATATATTTATTATTATTACTTGTGACTATTTCAAAACATTAACATGGAAAAATACTCGCTGGCCCGGGAAAGTAGTGACGTTTCAACTACCGGTACGCTAGTACTGTAGCTAGGCCTACCAGTGACTTGACACACCGACAGAAAATGCCGGAAAGCGAAACCGACATTGAGATGGAAGCTAAGGAGGTTGGGCCTTCCAATATGTTGTGATTAGGGTTTCCCTTTCGAGATTTCGGGACGGAAAAATTCCCGGGAAATTCAAAACTTTTCAATCTTTTACTCATTCTTTTTCTCTGCTTTTATAAATACCCACCACAAAACAATTTGAATTCCTGTTTGTAAATTTCCCGTTTTAGGGAAATTTATGTCGGGATCCCGGAAAATTTTTTTACATTATTAAGGGTTTCAGTAGTACTGATATCTACTGTATCATTCCGATATAAAAAATGCGTTACTGCAAATTTAAATTTTTTGTTTGCTTACAAAAATTTTTTTTCAAAATTCGCATAATTTTTTAAGACGAAATGCTTGTAAGATCAAAAATTTTTTCTCAATTTGTCGCAAAAAATTCAAAAACTCGATCTAAGTTTGTCAAAACAACACAACAAAATGCTAAAAATTATAGTACCTAGCCCGAATAAGACCCATCATTTTGATTATTTAAAATAACTCGCATAAAAATTCAAACAAGTTAAGATTTTTGGATTAGTTGCAATTTTAGAGCATTTTGGCACAATTTAAAACCAATTTTATTGGCGTAATGATCGTAGATTTGGAGTGTTAAACCGATTAGAGAAAGGACTGCGGTGGGCCTTAAAAAGGCAACACGGTCTTAATATGGCCCACCCTATAGGCTAAAACTCGATTTTTGAAGCCACAGAAAAAAGAACAGGACAGGTAGGACTAACAAACAAACGGTTGCTAACTAACAAACAAACAGGTAACAAACAAACAAACTGCTCCATTAAAAGTGCCGTATAAGTTGATCTTTGTTTAAAATTGTGAGCGGATTAGCTATGTAAAGACATGTCAAATGCGTAATAAGACCCACACCTAAAGGTAAAGGGCCTTGTTAGGGCAACCTTGCCTAACCAACTGAAACAAAATCCGCCTAGGAAATACAAGCAAGAACAGCTAAACTCTCAGTGGACACAGAAAGTTAAAGTAGAAGCTACGTCATAAAATTCCAACAGCCTTTACAGCAGCTATAACTTACCAGTTATCCAGACTGATCTCGCGCTTAATGAAAACTTTCAACAGCAAATTTGGAGATCCGCAACTAAGATCCTACTGCATCGTAACTAAGCAACTAAAAGCGAGACAAACTACATACGAGTTGCACGTGATTATGCTAGGCGACGAAATAGTAGAATTTGTTCCGCACTGCTTGCTACGGTTTTTGAAATAACTTACGATGGGCCTTGTAAGGGCACGGGCCTTATTTGGGTTGGGTACCTTAGATCCGAAATGCTGAAAATCATAAAAAATGTCAAAATGATCAAGCTCGGGAAAATTTCCCGAATCCAGAGGATTTTCAAGATCCCGGGAATTTCCCGGCATTTGCGGGAAATTTTTAAAAGATTTCCCGTTTCCCGGGAAGTTGAAAGTCCAGTAAAAAGAGCAACCCTAGTTGAGATCGACATTTGGACATTCTTTGGGCAAGCTGCGAGGAGGTTGTGATCGACATTTGAGAAACTTCCGTAAATTCCAAATCTTATAGGAATCGAATCTGAATTGTTTTTTTATTTCAGATGTACAGTATATTTTGTAAACACTGCCCAAAGCTAGCAGCGACTTGTCAAAGAAATCCGCAAGATGAGTGTCACGTTATTAATCAAGTAATTGATACATTTTGAGTTTATAATCTGGTGATGAAACCGTCTTACTTCCCTAATTTGAACTAGTTCTGTAGTTATATTCATTTGGTGTGTGAATTAAGTGCAACACGTGACGAGAGGCATGACAAAATCCTAAACTTTCGTTGTTTATCGCAGGTTGTGGTTAGCATTAATTTGATATACTGGAACCTTCTAGAACAGGGGTGGCCAACCAGTCAAATGCTAAGAGCCGCATTTCTTGCTGTGTTTCACCAAAGAGCCGTATCATACGCGCAAGCGATAATGATCGCATTAAGTTCACCATACTACTCATTGATACGCATACTTTTGCTTATCTAGATTAGTAGTATACCGGCCGGTTAGCTCAGTTTTTGACGACATCGCTATCGGTGCGGGCGGTCTGGGATTCGTTGCCTGGGCGGTCTGGGTCAAAGTGGACAAAGTGTCGCCACCGCTGCGATATTTCTTCGGATTCGAAACTGCGTTGCCCAAAGTCCGTAAGTTATACGGACTTTAGTGTTGCCCAGGCGCAAAGCTGCGAGATAACAACTCAAATGCTTAAGTGGTAAGAGTGTCCGCCTCTGGAGCTACAAACTCGGCTTTAATTCCAAGTTGGGTCAAACCAATGACTGTAAAATTGTCATTCACAGCTTCCCTGCTTGACGCTCAGCATTAAAGGGACAGTGTGGAGAACAAGCCGGCAAGTTCACTTGTTGTGCCGTTGGGAAAAGCAATTAGTGGAATTCCCTCATCTTGGTGTGGTAGACAGGTGGCCGGCAACTCGATCCTAAACAAGCTCGTTATAGCTTTTTGATCGCTTTCTCGCGATAGGAGGATAAACGTGGAACTAAATACAAATACCGGTAGATGGCCCCGACGCTCGTTAGTGCCTCGTTGCAATTCTCTAACAAAGTGATTATTACTTGATAATGCAACTTATGCGTTGCCAAACGCAACATGATTACAGAACGAGGCTGCTTAGAAGAAACACAGCATGTGAAAAAGAGCCGCGTGTTGGCCACCCCTGTTCTAGAAACTTCTTATCTTGAGCATTTTTTCATTTTGTGTATAATGTCATAATCGACGTTTTGCAATCTACGGTGTTGTTTACGATAATGGAACGCCTGCTGTTGTGTCGTAATTACGTAACAATGTGGTACTATCTGGAATTTTCTGGAAGCGTAGATTTTCTATAAATAGGGTCGGAAATTTGTTAGGGCTGTTTAGTGCAACGTCACAATACCCATCGTTTGGTTCCAGTGATGAAGGTCTTGAGACCGGTCTTGGTCTTGAAAAAAAAAATCAAAGGTCTTGGTCTTGACAAAGACGGTCTTGGTCTTGAAAAATTTACAAGGGGTTGGTCTTGCTGGTGATGGTCTTAACTACATCACTGTTTGGTTCCAAACAAACTGGAACCTAGCTCTTACGGCTGGCAAAACACATTTAGTTAAAACTTGCTTCCACTAAACTCGTTATATCCGTCGAATTACGATGCGTGCGCCGGATTTACTTCTACATTAGGATGGTTCAATGTTTCGTTCCCGACTGCAACCACTGAAGAGAGTCCTCGGATGGCAAATTTTAGAAACTTTCCAAACCTGTAACTGCGACTCCAATCGGTAGTGAAACATTGAACCATTCTAATTTAGAAGTAAATCCGGCGCACGCATCGTAATTCGACAGATATAACGAGTTCAGTGGAAGCAAGTTTTAACTAAATGTGTTTTTAACTAAATTGTTACTTGTTTCCTGATTCTTTCTTGTTTTTACCAAACTAGCTTGGCTACTTCATTTGAGTACGTTTAATTGCATTTCATTGCTTGGGTGTAAGTGACTTGACGGGTATAGGCTCTTTCACTTTCTCCTGTGTATGTGCTGTGCATGTATGCGAATAAATGTTGAAGTTGAAAAAGTTGCCAGTCTTAAGAGCTAGGTTCGAGTTTGTTTGGAACCAAACAATGGGTATTGTGACGTTGCACTACACAGCCCTAATTGTATTCAGATGTGCATGAGGTGTGTTTAGAGCAGCTGGGGTAACGAACCTATTTGCTATCGCGGGCCACTTTGTCACTACCCAATGAGCAAGCGGGCCGCATGACTAACCCTAACCCTCTGAAACCTGTTAAAAACGAAAAAATTGTTCATCAGCAGCATTGTTTGCTACTGTAAGCAGTGGCGTAGCGAGAAATTTTAAAAGGGGGGGGGCCATAATTTCTACGTTTTTTCAAGCGTACTTTTTTTCGGCAGAACAAATTTGAAGCTAACTGAGAAACAAGAAAAGCTCTAGGAGGGTCCGGGGGCATACCTTTTTCTTTCTTTTGCTTTTCACTTGATTTTGGGCGGAAGATTGGGCATCTGCGGACGTGATGATCTTCAAAGATTCTCTCCTCCTTTTGCGCAGTGAAAATATAGTAACTCTACGGATACTGCACTATATTGAAGCTGCTACGGACCACGAGTTATGTTATTATTATTACATAACAATGGAAGAACTGGTGAATCCTGAAACAGATAAAATTAGGCTTATCCTGTGTGATACGCGCGTGGTTCCGGGGGCTCAGCTTTTGATATTGCATCGTAAAGATTAAACGGGAAAAAGAAATTCAAGAGTACTTGGTCTCGCCAAAATTTTCGCTGGCCGCAGGAAATTCTTTCGCCGGCTGTATGTTCGTCACCTCTGGTTTAGAGTATTATAAGTCTGTGTTGCTGCTTTTTCGCATGTTGTAGGTTATTTTGAGTGAGTGTTAGCGGAGATTTCAGAGTGATATGTATAGCTCTGGGAGGTATATTTTCTGAGTTACTTACAGTAATATATAATTTATAATTTCGGTGTAGGTAGATTAATGGTTTTTTTTTTTTTATTTTTTTTGGAAGTGGTAGATTGCAAGATTTCCAAAAACCATTGGATATAATACTAATGCTCTCACGTCGTTCTCTGGGATAGATAACGTTTCTGTTCTCAGACTTAAAGGTTGAATCTCTAGCCAAGGTTCAATATTGCGACAATGAGAATGAGAGATCGAGAAAATATTCCACAATATTTTAGGATTCCGTACCTAATTATTATATTATGCTAATGTCAAACTTACGCGGTTGCGCTAGCGCTTGCGGCGCAATTATTTCCTGGCACTTGCGGAAACGCTTGCGGCGCAATAATTTTTGAGTGGTTACGCTTGCGGGGTAACTTTTATTACTTACGTTGCCCACCTCTGCATGACAGCTCGCGGACCACTTTCAACAAAATCATCATAAAAACAACAGATTCACAAGATTTAGTAAGTAAAAACAGCAAATGAAAGTGAGTGCGTAATTGAAATTTCTGTGGTCGAGGCTCATCTGATAATATTGTTTCTACATCAATTCCAACACCTGTTGTTGCAAGTCTGAGACTATTTTTAAGTTTCGTTTACTGTTCGATTTCTGTTTTTAGACTTGATTTGCTTCATAGCAGAAAAGGTTCCCTCACACATGTATGTGCTTCCAAACATTTAGTGCATCTTTAACGCGAAATCTTTCAGTTTGGAAATCGATCTTTGCTGACTAATTTCCAGATGCACTGTTGGGTTTTGTTTTTCCTTGAGAGCAAGAATTGGTCGCACTGAAGCTCGCTGAGTTCCAGCTGAAGTTCTGGTTGCTGTGTCTCCTCATTAACTTTAGCTTACATAGGATTGTTACAGACTTACGTATACTGAGAACGCTGTGAACCAATTCGCTACCCAATCAAAAAAATTGCATGGCAATTACCGGGCGTTTGTATGAGCCAGCCTGGCCCATGTAAATGCCCTGTGGTTGCCATGCAATCTTATTGATTGGGTAGCGAGCAGCCATTCTTCTATGAACATTTCTGCGACGCAACAATGAATTCTTGCAGTCGTAATCTGGGAGTCGATACGAACCCGAATCGGAGTTTTATAAACCGGTTTTACGCTATTTTTGTCGAACCTTAACCGAACCCGAACCGCAATTTTCAAAATCGCAAAGAGCGAACCGGAACGGAACCGAATAATGTGAGTACTTACAAACCTTAACCAAAATCGAACCGATTGAAAAAGCAGCTCTCTCCGTGAAGTCACTTGCGTTACTTTGAAGCTGGTTCGAATTCAGAATAATAGTCACTTATGCAAGTAATCTATGCATGGCGAAGAAATCTGTTGCGTTTGATACACCCGGTCCTGTAGTACACGCGTAACAGACTAAACAAAGCGCATTAACACTAATTTAACGCTACCTGTGGATTGAATAGGCCGCCGGTGTCAGAGCGTAGTAACAATTTAATTATCTCGAAATTGGCTTTACTACAAGTATTTTATGCATTATATTAGCCTGTCAACGCGAAGAAAAATTGCTTTGTACGTTTCTTTTTTTAAATTGTGTTATTAGAATTATAGCCTACCATTTTTTCCTGCGAACCTGAACCAAAACTTTATAAACCGGTTTTGAAATATTTTTTACTGGAGCGAACCCAAACCGGAACGTTTCAATTGATCTGAATCTTAACCGGAACTGAACCGAAATTGGAAACCGCTGTTGAACCCAAACCAAACCTGAACCGGAAAAATTGAACAGTCAACTCCCTGGTTGTAATAGCTTTCCCATGAAAAGTCTTGTAAGCTTGATTCACTGCACATGAGTCTTGCGACCATTAAAAGATGTTGTAGACTATGTTGTTTTAAACAAAATTACTTACTGAATTATAAATACAAATTAAATCAATACTGTGAAAGCTCACGGGCCGCATGCGGCCTGTAGTTGGACCACGCTGACTTAGAATCAACATATTAAGCTTTGTTTAAATTTTCAGCCCCAATAGTTCTGCTGTTTTTTTCAAAAAAAAGACTCATTTGCATATTTTCTGTCTACAAACACGGGCACAATTATAAAGGTGTTCTCGTTTTTGGAAAAAATCATTTGCCATTTATTCCTGCTCATTCGCTTGCTCCAAACCTTAGCGTCCTTCTTGGATACGCCACTGACGGCAGGAGAAGTAAAAATCGCTCGAAAACTCTTAATTAGAGGGGTGCAAGGGAAAGGCTCAAAACTTCTAGCGAAGGACTTAGTTTCCCTCAGCCTCACCTTTCTACGCCCTCGATAACATAATACCTCGTAGTTATTGTATTGGAAAAAAAAGATTACGTTAGTTGTTTTCGATGAGGTGCTGTCGGTGGACCTGGAGCTGCAGCCCCGTCATCCATTCCCTTAATCCGGTCCTGATCATGAGCTGCTGTGTAGAAGGGGTGTTCACATTTTGGACATTTTCCAAAAAGTTAGGTGTCCCAGGCTTGTATGGTGCATTGGACCGCAAAAACACCTGTGGAAGCGAAATTCTAAAACTTTTCATTTCGCTCATGGCGATTGAAAAAGTCTGCGCATTTTATCCAAGGGGAAATCCAGTGTAACGTCATTTTCATAAATTAATGTAACTTGAGTTCTATAAAAACACGAAATCGATTCGATTGTTATCCATCAAAGATTATGATCAAACATTAAACTTTATGCTGAAATTAAAAATGATGACGTTGCTGACGTATGACGTCATAATTGGAACTTGATCAGGTTTATTGAATTGCATGCAGCTGGTCTCTTTTACCCAGGTAGTTGATTAATACATCTCTTCATTGTATGCGTAATATATTCTAAATTTACCTTACATTAATTATAATAGACACAGATACAATCAGAGCCAGAGATTTATTTCGAAAAGTTGGTTGGACATCAACCGTTACGTCATGGGTATAATTTGAAAAAAAAGCTTTTAATTAGAAAGTAAACAAATGCTACAAAAGCTTGAAAAAAGTTTTTGAGCTTGTCAGTGGAATTGGTTCAGAAATAGACGGGTCAATATTTCATTTCACACTATTGTATTCAACATAACAATATTCCACATGTATCGGTAAACACATCTTAATACAAAACTTAACTATAGTAAAGTTTATTCAAACCTGAGTAAATTAGGGTCTTATGAAACTAACAACGTCAAACAGGCAAGCGTAAGTGTTAATTGTGATTCCACCATTGGGCCTAAGTTCATGCGTACGATGATGACATGGTCAATAAAAGAACTTATGATCTGAACGTGTTTGTGGCATCCGGTCCCATTCCATAGCCTAGGCCTATAGGCCTATGTAAATTGATGTTACATTGTTAACTAACGCTCAGGAGCGGATCCAGAAAATTTTGGTGGGGGAATGCAATTTTGAATCAGGTTAATTGTTAATTAACTACAAAGACGTTAGACAGTCAGACCCGGAAAAGAGCGTAAATAAGCCCTTTGAAAACGTTTTCATGTCAGGGGCGTGAAATTTCTTCAGGGAAGAAGCACAAAATTTTGATATTTTTTCAAACGGGTTTATTTCTGGCAGAATTAATTTGAAGCAAATTGAGCAACAAAAAAGGCATTAAGGGGGTTCAGGAGGCATGCTCCCACGGAAAATGTTTGAAAAGTCACATCCTGTAATGGCTATTTTAGTGCTTTTTGAACAATTTTCGGACAAATTTTGTTTAAATTTTTTGCACCAAATTCTACAGTGAGCGCTTCACCAACTATGCATTTTGTTCGCACATTTTCGATTGCCTATGCGTGCTTAAGGCGTAAAGGCATTTTGTTATCTAAAAGATTCGAAATTATGGAAACATTGTATTCATCAAAAAGATTTTTGAAAAAGGCTGTGTGGGGAAGATGCATCCCCCACATCCCTCCTGGATCCGCCCCTGCTAACGCTTTAAGATTTTTTTTCTATTCCACATCTTCAGTAAATCATCGTTTATCTTCAGCGCAGCTTTTCGAGTTGCCATTCCCCACGTTAGTTTAGTAGTTTACAATGTAAATCTATTTACATATGAGGTGAAACCAGATGCCACAAACACATTTAGACCATATTTACCAGACCATGTCCTCATCAGAAGCTGATCCAGAAAATTTGGTGGGGAGGATCAGTGTCAGCTCTAAGTCAACTGAGCCCCCCCCCCCCGAAAACTTCACGTGGGGCCCCTTTTATCATCAATCAAAATGGAAGGTAAAAGTGGTTTTTACACAGAATGCGATTTTCACCCGATTTTGCATTTCATGCATATTCGTGCGATTTTTGATGAACGAACCTGACAGACATGCCTTTACACAAAATGCGTTTGCATCCGATTTTGCATCTACGTACCCTAGTTTGAAATCTACAAACTTAGGACAATCTTTGAAATAAGGACGGTATGGAATCCGTATGAAATAAGGACGGTATGGAAACTGGTGCGTGAAGAACACTCATTTTTATTAAATTCTAATTTTTAAGAACACTCTCTAGTTCCACATAGCAAGCGTATACCGGCAAATGTTTTACCTAAAATTGTTTTAACACTTGGATTACTGGCTGTTTTCTGTGCGCTATTAAGCGTAACTATAATAAATTAAAATTAAATGACAAACGGCCCAGCACAGTGTCGTGACATGGGAAAAAGTAGGAGAAAAGTATCCAAGAAAATAATCATTCCATTTGGTAATAACCGGTACTTAAAAGAACAATCGAAGTTTAAAGTAAACCTTGCTTAAAGTTATAATATTTCATAAATTTGAACTTCTAGCGATCCGTTTGACGAACCAATTTAATTAATCCACTTTGCTTGCGGAGTTGCACACCCCTAATGCTTTTGTGCAAAAACCATGGTAAACCTACAACCTTCTAAACACCTACCATGTACGACCTCATTCAAAGCAAGGAAATAGGAAGTTAATATTGTTGCTATAACTTGTATTTCATAAAATGTGTATTTTCGACAGAAAAAAATTATGCTTTCGTTCCTTCAAAAAAGTCGGTTACATACAACGGGTTTTGCGTACATTAGCCTACATTTCAAACAAGAGCGGCGCAAATGGAGTCCAACATTCTTCAAACCCCTCCCTCCCCCATCAGCACCTTTCTACACTCACGCAAATAAACAAATTAATGTTGCATGGTCATACGTGTTAAAATCACTTTCAAGCAAAAAAACGCCGCGGTGTTCAGAGCGGGGCCCCTGGCCAGGCCTGGGCTACCCCCGGCCGGGAGGTTCGGGGGGCGGTTCCGCCGGCCCTGGGGAGGATGCAGTTTTGAATTAAGTTGAATGTTAACTAAATACGACCGGCCGGCTCGCGTACTGGTTAGAAACATCGCTGTCGGCGCGAGAGATCTTGGGTTCGATTCCCGAGCCGGTTAATCGGATACTTTCGCCGCCACCACAACGGTTCGTCACCGCTGCGACGTTTCTGTGTTACCAAGGCGCTATGGCGCGGAGATGGACTCCGCCACTCGTTTCACGCTTCTGCTTTGGCTAATACCTCGAGTATAATGAAGATTTGATTTTTTGAACTTAATGCAAAGACGCCAGACATTTAGACCCGGAAAAAGGAAAAGCACTTTAAAAATGTTTCAGGTCAGGGGCGTATTGAAAATTTTTTTCAGGGAGGGGACATCAAATTTTGACATTTTTTTAAGGGCATTTTTTGCAGAATTAATTTGAAGCAAATTGAGGAATAAAAACGGGCCTAGGGGGTCCGATGGCATGCTACTCCGAAAAATTTTTGAAAATTTGCATATTGCAAATTGCAGTGACCATTTTGGTGTTTTTTCCACAATTTTTAGGCAAATTTTATTTAAATTTTTGCCCTTAATTCTAAATATGTGCTTCGTCAAATATGATACATTTTGTTCACGAATTATCAATTTATGCGTATTTTAAGGCGTAAGGAATTGTTATCGAAGAAGTTCGAAATTATGAAAAAATGTATCCATCAAAAACATTGTTGGAAAAGGCTGTTGGGGGTACGTCCCCCCTGGATCCGCTCCTGGTCATCACCGCACGTATGATTGAGCTTATTGGCGCAACCACAATGATCACATATACTTGTTTGTTTAAAGAAACTTTACAACGTGTAAGCTTAACAAAAAGCAGCATTTACTGATTTCATTATCCAGCATTTTCCAATTCAAAGCTTTTTTTGCTAAAATAACCGTGACGTCATGTTTTTTTAGTTGCATAGTTATCCTCCTATCAGCAGAAAGCGATCAATGCGCTATGCGAGCTCGCTTAGGAGTTGCCAGCTATCTGTCCACCACACCAAGATGGGGGAATTCCGCTAAGTGCCTTTCCCAACGGCACAACAAGTAAACTTGCCGGCTTGTTCTCCACGCTGTCCCTTCAACGCTGAACGTCAAGCAAAGGAGCTGTGAATACCAATTTTAACGTCAAGCAGGAAAGCTGTAAAGATGTTTGATGTCGAACCAACTTGTCTATAGAAACCTCTGACTCTGATTGTATCAGTGTCTATTTTAATGTAACGTGAATGTAACGTAGGCTTACTGTAAATCTGTCACTGTCTTTTTTTATTAATATAACGTGAATTTAGAATCTATTACGCATACAGTAAAGAGGCGTAATTAACTATCTGGGGAAAAACCTCCAATAGTATGCCATTCAATGAACTCGGTCGAGTTCCAATTATGACGTCATAGGTCAGTGATGTCATCAATTTTACTTTCAGCGGAAATTAAACATTTGGCATCAGTCGGAAGATACTGAATTGATTTCATATTTCTATAGAAGTGAAATTACATTGATTTGAAAAAATGGCGTCACACGGAAATTTCCCAAAAAGTAAAAATGGTGTACTTCTTCAATCACCATGAGCGGCAGGGTAGAGGTAAAATTTTCGAACTTTTTTGCACTGGAGGTGTTTTCAAGGTACAATGCACCATATGAGCCTTGTGAGTATCTGAATTTTTTATAGATGTCCAAATTGTAAATACTCTTGCAGTGCTTCATTTTGTTTTAGCAAGCTTTTAGCGTAGACCAGTAGGTTAAGCAGAAAGCATGCCCATGAAAATGCTTGTCGACATAAAAACCCCAGAAGCAAACTCTGAAATCCGCGTTAATATTTTTAGGCCATACTGCCTCTTCTTCAGTGGTAGTAGAAAAGTGTTTAATGAAAAATAGGTTACTAACGAAAATATCGTTTTATTTCTAATTCTTGTAGCCTGTTTCACTACGCCAAAAATTGAGAATTTCTCTGGAGCAGCCTAAAATCTAAAAATGTTTCAGAAAGTTGGGAGTTTGTAATTACATTTTAAAGTTTGAAGCCTCTGAATTTATGGAAGTGTGCTTGACACAAAACCCCTTTTTTTAAACTCAATCGCAATTCGGCTGAAGAGAAAAATTTTCATTTTTGATTTGATTTATAGACGCTCATGCTACACTTGTATACGTCACGTGAATGTTTTTTCAATGATTTCACGTTGCTCGTGGAACCAAAATCGTGCGAGTGTAAATTTGACGTTTACACTTTGTGGGTTCAGTTTTTCTGCGTTACTGTATGTTCCCTGCAGAAGTACAGTGGTTATTTTCGCAGCTGATGATTTTGAAGAATTGTAGTAAACTCCATCGGTGCACCACAGCCTCAACAACAACAACAACAAGTTCGTTTATTTCGCCGTAATTACTAATCAAAGTATTAGAATTAAACCATAATAATGGCCAGGAAGCACCGAAGAACCTTTAGGTTTTCAAGTCGAGGTGCCCCCTGACTGAAATATACGTATGACATAAGGACAAACCAAACTAAGTGCGCGAAAATCAGAAGATGGATTGGGTTGTGATTTTTGCAAAAAAAGAGAAAAAAGAAAATGAATACACAAAATATAAGCACACAAGAAAATAAGCGAAAACAGACAAACAAAATAATCGAATAATTGAATAACAGAAAAATAATCAAATAACAGCGGTGGCGAGCTTGCGTGCGAGCCTCAGCAGTTGATCAAATTCTTTTTATAGGCTCGGATGGTTGCCCAAGCAACAAGAAGTTCTTTTGGACAAAAGAAGTTCCTTTGATGAAGTTTGACTAACCTACTGCATGCACACTAATGAGCTCTAGAAAGCAAAACCTAGTGAAAACTCAATCTGGCTTTAGGAGCTCTATCAACATAAATTGAACTTTGTTTCCTGTAATACAAAATCCCCTCTGTATGGAAAAGTTGTTTTCTGATAGGAAATCATATCATTTGCGTCATGTGAATACAAATCCAACCGAAAGCGAAAAATTTTAACTGCATCAAGATTTTAACTGTACCAATTCCGACATTTAATTAATGAGTATGACATCCTACCTTGCTACAATGAATTGGCGCTGGTAGCTACTCCCCATTGACAATATGTGCCAGTGTCATTGTTTTAACTTCACTGGGTCATTTCCGATGGTGACAACGTCATTTTTGATAATAATAAAGTAGGCCGAATTTACAATGACGTCTCGACCTATGCGTGATTTTGTAGGCGAGTTAGGTTGAGCAAAATGCAAGAAAAGATGTTTGGAAGCCTGTGTAGTTTGAAGCTGCAGAAAAATACACGTAGGCCAAAGATTTTGCATTTGCTGCCATAAAGCGAGGTTTCCTGGGTAAGGGCAATTGTTAAAGACATTACTATTGGTGTGGGAGGTCTGGGGTTCAATTCCCAGGCCGATCCAACAGGACGTAGTGTCGCCCACGGCTGGCCGTAGCTGCAATGTGTTCGGAATTGGATTGCCCAGGCTAAGACGCGGAGATGGGCTCCGCCACTTGTTACACGCTTCGGCGTAATACCGCGAGTATTATGATGATTTGATTTTATTTATTTTGGGTAACAGTTGATCAAACCAATTCGACTGAAAAAAATGTGCTGGTAATCGCGAATGTTACCAACATGAAAGTTACTCTAAAAATATTCCGCTTCATGAATTAATGTCTGCGCCGGAAATGTAACGCTTAAAAAAAATAGTAAGTAACGGAATACGAAGCAGTTATGTCTTGACAGTAACAAGAGTTAAAAGATGTAACTTTGTTACCGTTGCCGCCTATTACATTTACACGATACTAGTAGCTGGAAAATTAGTCGGGTAAACTTATTTCGTTTCGAGGAAAGGAAAGAAAAAACGAACGGCAGTATCTATGTATAGGCCTACATGAATTGAGAAAACTGTTAAAATCAACAACTTTGCAATGCAATGAAAACATTTTAGTGTTGGTTGACCACATGTTGACTCGAAACATATTTGGCCCACGCAATTTTTGAGCCAATTGCAGCAGCAGCTTTGCTGCTAAAGAAAAACTTTGGTTGTAGATGCGTAAAAACTAGAATAGTAGTATACCGATAGAAAACTCAGCGCTTTGGCATTTTCTCATTTTTGTTTCGGTCTTCCGGCGTTGGCGCTGTTATGGTCAATTATTTTGTGCGATAAATGACTAACAATTTGCTGATTTTCATTCTTTTTCAATTTTAGTAGCATTGTTATTTTTCTATCGAAGACATAAAATTTCATAATTTTATCAAAAAAGATTTATAAAGCCAACTATCACCTCCGAGCAAAGCGACTTGAAATAAAAAAATCAAATCTTCATTGCATTTGCCGTATTACGCCGAAGCGTGTAGCGAGTTGTTTCTCCGCGACTTCGCGCATGGGACCACAGCTCGGAAGAAACGTCGCATCAGCGGTGGCGAGCTTGCGTGCGAGTTGACAGGACCAGCTCTGCAATCAAACCCCAGACATTCCGTACCGTAAGCGGTGCTTTTAACCACGATGTAACCCGGCAGGTTACAAATTATGAATATGATTAACCTATTTTTATTACATTATGCAGTCTATTGCTAAGGGTAGTAAAGATATCACATGCCAACGTTCACATTTGCTAGGGGTTTCCCTCCATAACAGGCTATAGCGTAAAATAAAGCAAATTAGGCTAGATGTTCACGTACTGTTATCGATTTAAAGTACACATTTACTGCAAATATGTTATACAGTATAGTTTCGAGGCTACTAAAAAATGGGTGGGTCGTAAATAACGTTTGTTTTATTTTTATGGATCATATTGACATCTGTTATTCGCTTCAAAGGCAAACATTTATGAAGGTTGTCAAGCATGTTATAAATTACAGTGCTTCCTCAACTAGTCATTATGCTTATTTTACGATCCATCTTAAGAATATGTTTTTCATGCTTGGAAAATCATATTCAAGGTTTTGGTAATGATACGTATGTTCTCACGCTTAGGTTTAGATGAAAATGCTTTAAAGTGCAGCTGCAAGTTAAGCCAGTGTGACTACAGTACTATAGGTAATGTCATATAGACAGTGGAAGAATTTCGCCACATAGGTCTAAAATAGAGATGTGCAAAAAATAACAGTTCGTTAAAAGTAACAGATAATTTCCTTGACGGTTAGTAACAGTTAAGCCAATTGAAAAGTAACAGTTAAGAAGTAACTGTTATTGACAGGTCACTATGACGCAAGAGCTCTGTCGTTTTCAGGAAGAACACAACGCGGCCAAATTTTCGATTTTTTTCTTTTTGCATTAATTTGATGTTTAGCCTCTATTCTTCATTATGCGTAAAAATCAAATTTCTATTGCAAGTAATTTTTGAGATATTAGCGCAATAAAATGGAAATGTTAAGTATATAGTAGTACTTTTCTTAACCGTTATTTCCCGTATCTATTCTTTGCTACTGGTTAACCGTTAATTTATCCGTTATTCTCGTATCTGCCACTGCAGTTCACATGCTTTTTTGTTTTCTCTTATTTCTCGTATCTGCTACTAACGAAAGTGCTGTTTTTGCTTCACGAATAAAAAGTAACAGAAAAATATTTTAAAGTAGCATTTATTCAAAAGTAACAGTTAAGCACATCTCTAGTCTAAAAACCGCAAAAAGAGTTACTTTGTTAGGTCTTCACGGTATTTTAAGCGACTTTTGTGGCTCCGACAAAAATTTGTTAAGAACGATAATTTTGCTGCTTAGCTAATTTAATATTGTATGATATTAGAACGTTAGCTGCATATTTTTACTTTGTTGTGTAAAGGTATAAGCTGCATTATATTGTATAAATTTCCCGAAATTCAGTCTCTAAGCTATACGCAATAAACAATTGACTATTCCGACAGTTTTACTGCGGTACCAGTAGATTTAGAATTACCAACATCACGAGAAGTTAATTTCGCTAACTCTCCTATAGCTTCAGCAGCAGCAAAAAATTGTTTCAATAATTTTTTCGATTCGTTTATTAGGGAATAAATTGCCTAATTGAATAGCAAAGTATTTCAAAAGTCTTTGTGGGCACTATAGCACATGCGCAAATTTTTTTATGGCTGATTGTATATGCTTATACGTGTTTAAAGAAATGCTACGTAGCCACTGGAAACATCTGGCAACGCTGTTTCGGAAAAAAAATATGCGATTATGTAATTTGAATTGATTTTTTAAGGCTCACTAATTTATAGCTTTTATTCTTTCTTTTTTGTTTGTTTGTTTGCAGCTTGCTGTTGTCGTTTATGTTGTTTAGGTTTGTTAGTGTAAACATACCCAATCTTTGTGGTTTTCCCATCTTTTCATTTCTCATGATTTGGAGAGTTACTTTTTGCCTCTCGCACCGATTGCGTGAACTCATGCGGTTCACCATTCTCATTGGCTCACTGCGCGACCAATACCTTCTTGCACCATTTTATATTTTTAGAATATTATTGGAAAGCGTTCTTTGTTTTACATTTTTGCTTTTGGAAAGCATTATTCTTTTTGAGAAAGAGTCTCAATTCTTTCGTAGTGGGACCAACAAATTTATTATGAGAGCAATGTCAGCTATTTTTTAGCAGTACGGAAATTAAATTAGTTAGTTAGTTAGTGTCTTTTATTTCCGTACCGTCAACACAAGAATAATATACAAAAATAATATACAGTATAATTGGACAGTACGAGAAAAGGGAAGAAGCAACAAAACGATAAACGTTCTAACATGCAAGGGGAAAATAGAATATTAAGAAATGTAACATGAGAAGCATGGTTGCAGCACCCGACAATAGAAATTTATCAAATAAAGAAAAAGAGCACACGCACACATACAGCACAGAAAGAAAAAAAAACGACGGTCAGGTAAAAAAGACAGCAAAGAGAGTCACAGATTCTACACTGCCATGCTATGGTGCAATGGTAGGAAAGCATGACAGTGTGTGGCCTTTCAAGGTTAATCCAAGTCGTAACAGCGCTTATACTGTATTTGTTAAAGACATAGCTGTCGGTGCGGAAGATCTAGAGTTCGATTACCGGGCCGTTAAAATCGGCACAGTGTCGCCAACCGCTCGCCACCGTTGCGACGTTTCTTCGGAACTTCATGTGTTGCCCCGGCGCTAAGCCGGGGAGATGGGCCCCGCCATTCGTTACCGCTTCGGCGTAATACGGCGAGTATAATGAAGAGTTGATTTTTTGATTTTGATAAGTTTATTGGAGTACAGTTAAGACTAAAAATTTGTTTTCATCCGCGATTTTCAACGCCGTGCAAACTGGTGCTGGTTTGCTGCGCGGTTTAATAAGCGCTGCACTAATGTTGTTCTTTGAACGATTTGTGATTTTGCCTGTTTTTTTTTATTAATAAACAAGTCCAGTTATTGATTAGTGAATTCAATCATACGTGCGCTGTGTGCAAACGGTTGTAGGGGCAACTTTGCGAGGATTTCCGAGGCACAAAGGTTGAAAACTGCGACCTTAGCGTAAACTCATCTTTGTCCTTGACAACAGTCTCAAACGATCACAAAACAGATAAAAAAAAAACAGAAAAAACAAATAAAAAAACGATCAAACAAATATTTCCAAATTAGTTATTCTTTCGATATTTGAGGCTACACTCACGGATTCCAATTGCAATGCTAATAGTTTTTGTACCGATCACAGCTTAGGCCTACATTGTCCAATAAATTTACAAGTTTAACTGCTTGCTATATATTGTTTTGATTAAAATGCCATCTCCTGAGAAATTGGAAACAGACCAGCTTCTAAACGAAAGCATCAATTTATTAAAAGGTACCGTGTGGTATTTATATTATTATTGTAAAGCAGGGGCGGGGAACCGGTAAAGTACAGCGGGCCACGTTGATTGCATAATATTTTCAGCGGGCCACATTTACTTCTAAGTTTGCTTTAAAAATACACAATTTTACGTCGCAAATGTACTAAGCATTCATGGTGGGTTCTTTTTAACGTAAAATCTGAGACTTTTACGCGATTTTTACGTCACAAATATGGCGTGTAGTTGAATGAGAAGCAGGTTTTAATTTATGTTTTCTATTCTACCTGTGCATTGTACACTAAACAAATCCGACGCGGGCCACATTTAAAACCTAAGCGGGTCGCAAGTTCCTCATCCCTGCTGTAATAGATCCGATACTACTGTAGCTTGTGTGGGAACATACGAGTGTACACGACAGGCCTTACGCCTTGGACTTACCAATTGAACGCTTTAAAAACCAAGTCTATCAATACCGTAGTTTCGGTTTTTGAACGCTAATCAGATCGACTCGAATTTGAATCCGAAACCTTTAGACTGAAAATCAAGCTCTCTACTATTTTCGGTTAAAGGAATTGAAACGAAATCATTGAAGTTAAAGATTCTAAGCAGCGATGAGTGCTCATAGCCAACTGTCCAGGGAGGGACATCCAGCATGGAACCGACTATATAGTGTCGCTGGGAAATTACCGTTTGCATGTTGGACCAATCAGTTTTGACCTTTTGCAAGGTTTAATGCTAAGAGAAGATTATAATAAATAAACAAAACATTGCTCTTTCCTCTTTTTTCCTTCCTACTGACCGATGCAGAAAAAACTTTTGAATGGCTTGCAATTGATGTGACGTAAGCAGTAGTAGACCATATTATCTGTTTCTCTCTCAAAACTTCAGACTGGTTCTAAATTTTGGAATAGCGTTGACTCATGTCAAGGATAGTTGATTTTTTTATCTACCGTACCACAGTGTTCTACTAGTCTTTTTCAACGCACGGGTTGCGTCACCATTCCTTCATCTTTTTGTCTTGCAATCTGGGTCCTCGTAAGGTAAGAGAATATCAGCTCAGACTTTTGTTCTTAAAATTTTTAGAAGTTTTGCTATTCTTTGCAAAAATTGGTGATAAAGCCTTGGACTCCAACAAGAAGACATTGCACTCTAAAGTCGAAGATCACTTGAAAAAGTAAGATGAGTTCAACAGGGTTTTATTCAGAAACAAATATATTTTGCTGTGACGGTGGTAGTAGTTTCTGTTTTGGGAGAAAAAGGATGAAAGGGGAATGTTTTTTGGCTTTCTTTATTGCTTGAAATGGCGGACAATATGTACCACCAACTTTTTGCATGGACGGCGACTCGGGAGTTTTTTTACGGCTACCGGTATTGTTTCTTGCATTCGTAAAACATGTGCAGTATGAAAGCTAAAAATTTGCTTAATGCGTATTTATCCTGTCCAGTCCACATGTCAAGTTTGAGTTGGCCAAAAGATCACGAGCTTTCTGCGTCACAAGTACATTTTTGATGTCATAATCACTTTTTTTCATTTATGACATCAAAAATTTAACTATGACGCAGAAGGCCCGGGGCATTTTGCCCACTTCAATTTGGACATGTGGACAGAGTAATTATTTATTTGCAAAAAATATCATACCGCAATTCCAGTTCTAAACTGATATATTTTCTTCTTAGTTCCTTCCAACATATCTAAACCTTTTTATTGCTAGGGACATTATCCAACAGTTTTCCATGCTTACACTAATTTTTTTCATTTTTAGAACTCAACTAGCCATCGAAGTAAGTACAGCGATGTGTCTTGTATTTTTTACTGGTGTAGAGTTTGTCTAATTCGTCGCCGTTTCTACGTCGCTTTTTCGTATGTTCAAATAAAACTCCTAATAAGTGCACTTTCAGTTGCATGTATCGTCAAGTTAGTACAGTGATGGAGTCGAGTACTCAACTTCCGAGTACGAGAACGAGTACCGCAAAAAACTTCGAGTACGAGTACAAGTAGGTCTACTGATATTGAAAAATGTACTCGAGTACCGTAAAAAAGTTCGAGTATGAGTACGAGTACTTTTACAAATTTAGCAAAAGAACAATTTTTAAATTGTAACAGCTCAAAGTTTGTCGCAAAAACATAAACGAATACGTTTTTTCAGTGTTTGGGATGTCGAGAAGGCGCATCAATTTATTTACGGGTTTTATTAACTGTAGTTTGCTTTCGAAAGTTCATCTTGTTTGTTAGTTTGTTGCTTCTAGCGAAAGCCAAATGTACTCGTGTACTCGGTGCTTTTTTTGACCGAGTACATTGACCTTCGAGTACGAGTACTAACCGAGTACCAGGGGTTGCGAGTACGAGTACCCCAAAAGTGGTACTCGAGTACTCCATCTCTGAGTTAGTGGTCCCCAGAGGGTTCCACAGACTCCTTGTGGCCCTTGTGGGGCTTCCTTAAAAGAATAGAAATGTGATGAGTTTTTGTATTTTGATGACCCCTATTTTCAAACTTAGAGAATTTCAGAATTTAAAGAAAATTGAACCAGGCCAGAGGCAGTAGCGTCTATATTACAAGTTTTTTAATTTCAATTTTTTTAATTTCAATTTTTCAATTTCAATTTTTTACAATTTTTCAAAGTTTTACAGTTAAGTTTTTAAATTGAACAAAGCTCACGTTTTACAAGTTTTTCCACCAAAAAAAAAAAAAAAAATTAAAGTAGTTACTGCTCAAAATTTTCGAAGTGCCTGTAATTATTGTGCTTTTATTTGACGCGCTCAGAAGCAAAAATATTGAAAAGCTTCTTTACGTCTTCTCCCTTTCAAAAAATTTCTGCTTACACTCTTGAACCAGCTTTTATGATGCGAGCGTGTAGTGGTTGGAGTCAGTCTTAAAAACTTTGGGGTCTGCAAGCAAAAGGAATTTTTGAAAGCGGTAGGCTATTTTACGAAAACAGGTTGGAAACCGACTGGTTAAATTCGCCGCCTTTTCAATCTATAAAGGCGTTATGGCCAATAAAAGGTTTTACATGATCCCAAATCACGAAGCTTTTTGTCGGCCACGTGACAAGTACTTGGAAAAAAACAAGGTTTGCTTTCAGCTTCAGATATAATAAATTCGCTTTTTTTCGGCAATTTTCAAGTTTTTTTTAACAACAACGTGTTTGGGAATTGTTTTAATTGACTAATAATAGTGTACTTCATTTCAGTGTTTTTTTCTGTGTTTAACTAGTTAATTTGACTGGCGAGAATTCAAACAAATTAATGATGTTTATCTAAAATTTTCCACCTCCCAGTGATTGTTTATCAAGTTTGTAAACATGAGAAAAATGCAACCAGAGTGATCCTCATTGACCAAACACCGAAAGTTTTTGCAGTTTCTCTAAAATTTAAAAGGTGTCAGAAAAAATCAAAATCAAATCTCCATGTATACTCGCAGTATTACACCAGAACGTGTAACGAATAGTGCGGTTCCGCGTATTAACGCCTGAGTTGAGAGTAACATGGCTTCAAACTCCAAAGAAACGTCGCGACGGTGAGAAGTCGAGGGCGGCAATGTTAAATTAAGTTCGTAATCAATAGAATATAATTTCATTAATACAACTTCAAATCAAATCAAATCTTCATTATACTCGCGGTATTACGCCGAAGCGTGTGACGAGTGGCGGGGCCCATCTCCGCGGCTTAGCGCCTGGGCTACACAGCTCCGAAGGAACGTCGCAGCGGTGGCGAGCCGTTGGCGACACTGTGCCGATTTGACCGACCCGGAATTTGAACCCCAGACCTTCGGCACCGATAGCGTGTGCGCTAAGCAACTGAGCTGACGGCCGGTCATAATAAAAATTTTTTCCACTTAATTTTCGTGGAGAATGACACGCTATGATAAAGGTTTTCCCGGAATTTGCATAATAAGTTACCATGCCATGCACTTTCAGATTTTTTTGAGATGACGAATGATGAGATGTTTTCGTTGACATAACTGAAATTACTCTAGAAACATTCGAGCAAAACGTCTCGTGAATCGAACCTGTAACAAACGGCCTTTATTTTACTCTGGGTCATGTCAAGAAAATATGATTACTTTGTTAAACGTTCTGGTGCGAAAGTGCGGTACTCGATCACACCTGGTTACGCCATGGCTTGGGCGATTTTTTGTGACCTAAAAAACTTGAAAATGTAACTTTATTTTGGCAAAAATGTAACCACAATGTGACTTTATTTTAAAAAAACTACAGACAACAAAAAAGCAGCGGCGGTTTATGCTAAAAAACAATAAAATAGTCTTAGTAGGTGCTGAAATTATGGTGCACGCACGTAATAGTATTTAGCATTCTTTCGTTAAAAAGTTTCTGTCTTTAGCAAGTAGCTTCAACGTAGAAAAACCGCTTACTATTGCAACTTGCACCACTGAGAAGGGAAAAGCTGGTTCAAATGCCTCGAGGCTCACGCCCGGGGTGGGTGAATTTTTTTTTTCTAAAGTAGGTGCCTATTGAAGATATATTTAATTTTTCTAGAGGATGCCTTTTGGTTATGCCTATTTGATTTTTTGGCCTAAGGCCTCAAAACCATCTCAGCGGCCATGATACTTATGCACTATTGGAAAGAGCAGAACTTTGTGGGCTTTACATTTAGCACATAAACACTTTGATGCAATATGCAGGTTGTAAATCTGTTCCAATTGAAGCAATAAAAGATACAGCTGCCGCAAAATGACTTGAGACCTACAGCAAATTTTGCATTCTTAGGCATGCTATAAAGCCCAAGCTTATGACTTTTTTTTATACAATTGTAATTCATTAATAACAATAAGTCAGTGTGGAAATGGTAGAACAAATATGATGTTGCACCATAGAGCAGGACAGCGCTGTTTCGGGCTATCAGCCCTCATCAGCCGCACTTAGGTAAAAGATACAATCATCCTTCAAAATGCTTGACCTTGCCAAAACACTTTTCCGGATATATACTTGCGCCAGTGCATACTTTCCATTCAGCAGGTTAGGAAAGAGAACGTCGTTTTATTAAATGGGAAGTCACAACAGCTTCCATATATCCGAAAAAGTGTTTTGGCGAGGTCAAGCATTTTGAAGGATGATTGTATCTTTTACCTGAGTGCGGCTGATGAGGGCTGATAGCCCGAAACAGCGCTGTCCTGCTCTATGGTGCAACATCATATTTGTTCTACCATTTCCACACTGACTTATTGTTATTAATGAATTACAATTGTATAAAAAAAAGTCATAAGCTTGGGCTTTATAGCATGCCTAAGAATGCAAAATTTGCTGTAGGTCTCAAGTCATTTTGCGGCAGCTGTAAGAAAGCAGGAAAATTAGGCAAAAAATAACACAAAAACACTGTTTCCTAAAAAAATAAAGTGTAACCGAAAAACACGAAATGTAACGTTTTGTAACCTTATAACTTCTTGAATAGTGACCCCACACCTGTGAAATTTTGGTTCCACGCTTTTTACGTTAATTGGAGCCAGCAAAAAATAGTAACTTTTGTGATCAAAAATCACCCTAAGTCTTGACTTTATGCTTTCACCTTTGTTCACATCTCAACTCGAAAGCATTTCAACTCAGACGTCGAATTTCAATTGATACGATGAAGAAAATATTGTTTTCATCAAAAACTTACTTGCGCCCAATATTCTCACACTTTCATTTTCGTTTCCGATTATGTCTATGTATTAAAGTCGCAAAAATCCTGTTGTACATCAGGGGCGGTATACTGCTCAACTTTTGTTGCACTTAACGCAATGCGTTAACTTTGTTTGTTCATTAAGTGCACAAAAGTTGAGCAGTATACGACCCCAGTTGTACAAGATTGCATTGTTTGAAACGAATAAATTTAAACCATTCAACTTGCGTTATCTCCTACTAGTTCATAATAACCACAGTAATTCTGAAATATTTTATTTCTAATAATTTCATCGATTTAATAATGTTATTCACGAATCAACCCCTATTTTCAGGGGTGCGGAGCTCCCAGGGGCGAAATAAGCAAAAAAAGGGGAGGTCAGGGCCGGATATAAACAATGATGGGCTCCGTTTCATCCTCCCTTAGTGATCAACCCCTAAAAAAGTCTTCGTATACGTCAACAAGGTGAAAGGAGAGGCATTGTTCCGGTGCCCCTTCATGTTTACGCCACTGAATTCCCGTTCGGCGCAAGTTTGAAGTTCTGTAAATTATAGTTGAAGCGTGTGCAGCGTGCAAATAGCCTACACAATATAAACTTTTGCATTAAAAGTCAGTTTACATAGACCCCACGTCGGATGGGTTTAAGCCGCATGTGTGTGCACAATTGTGACGTTCGACTGAAAACGTCGTTGAACATATCTGCGCATACTTCTGTCAATTTCAAATAAGCGAACATGCGAGTAACTGAGACATCAAAGTTTAAAAACCTATCATACCTTTTGGTGCATCACAGAACACATACCACTGTTAACTTATCAGTGTAAATGCATCCTGCCATACATGAAATAACTGATATACTGCTTGGTGCATCGGTAAGGAGCATCCGCTTTGCAGCCAGAATACTGGGTTATATTTCTAGTCGGGTCACTCTTGAAAGACTTAAAAAACAGTATTCGCAGCTTCCCTGCCAAGCTCTGGGTACAAGTGGGAACGCGAAGGGTTTATTTAATGAACAGTATGTTTGGTGTTTGCCCTGTGTGTTCACTAGCAGCGTTCAATCGTTTGTAATTGCTATTTGTAATGAGATGTCGTATGAGAATGGTCTCCACAATGTGTGCTTGAAGCACCAGCTTTCACGTACCTTTTCAATTTTATTTTTATTGGCGATAAACGTAAATTTTGCGTTTCAGAATCTCAACAACAAAACGAAAAGTGGTAAGCCACTGTAATGTACAGTACATTATGTATGTTGTAGCATATTTATCCTCCTATCACGACAAAGCGATCAAAGCGCTACAACGAGCTCGCTTAGGAGTTGCCCGATATCTGTTCCCACTCCAAGAGGGGGGAATTCCGCTCAGTGCTTTTCCCATGTGCACAACAAGTATACTTGTCGGCTTGTTCTTCACACTGTCCCCTTAATGCTGAGCGCCAAGCAGTGAAGGTGTGAATACCAATTTTAAAGTCATTGGTTTGACCCGACTCGGAATCATACCAGAGTCCACAGCTCCGGAAGCAGACGCTCTGACCACTCGATCATCTGAGCTGTTACATTGCTGGAGACTAGTTGTAGAACGTCGTTCTGTGATTGGAGAAGTGGGATTTAACTCTGGATAAGCTAACCACAACAGGTTATGGCAATATTCACATCTAGCTTTCCTGCTAGGCGTTTAGTTTCAAGGAAATGCCTCGGCCGAATCCTTTCGCTGGAGAAAAGTTGAGGGATGTGGCATATATCTTCACATGATCTTTAAAAGACAAAAAACCCAGCAACAACTACCGGTGTGTTAGCTCTTCAGTGTTTATTTCCAGAAAACCTTTTGTTAAACAACACGATTGTGGGTTAGTCTCCAAAAACGATAACTACCCCTTGAAAAAAATTTATACTCTTTTCTAAGCTGTGCCACTTGCTTCTACCACCGGTGTGTCAGTGCAACGAAAATTGATTGCGAAGATGAGCCGACCTTGCGTTTTTTGTTAACAGACACAGAAAATTCAACAGATCGAGGGAGATTGCAAATTGAGCTTGCGCTCTTCGATTCAGCAACCACCCAGTGATGTCAAATGTGATCGGCTCCAGCCGTGAATCGAACTCGTCATATAGAATCTCTAACCTGAGCGCGGTACAGTTAGGCCATGTCACCGACAATTTGGAAATGTTCAGTGTTAACTGTATTACCACCAAAAAATTTTTCCGTTGGTGAATATTAAGGTAATATTGCAGGCACTGTTTGTGTAGACGGTTTAAAATCTAATTGTTTCTTCTATTTCAGAAGACGATGACGATTACAATGACCTTGTTGTGAACAAGGTTGGCAGTACGGTACGTTACGTTCAAAATTTACGTACCCGTACTTCAAAATTTTAACCGTACCGTACTAACGTAACGTACTTCGAATACATTTAACAAGCGTACCGTACCACGTACCGTACCAATAAATGGTACGCTTAAAACGTACCGTACCTTAAAACGTACCGTACCTAAAATTACGTACCGTACCGTACCTTAAAACGTACCGTACCTAAAAATTACGTACCGTACCTACCTACCGCCATTCTTGGATGCACGCCAAATTAGCTAAGTGCTATTGCAATGCCTATAAATAGGTTAAAGTTTGCAATATGCGACCTGATCGGAAATTGAACCCTATACAAGTTTTCCAGCTACAATACGAACGTGGTGTCCTCGAAACTACCAAGTCGCCAGCGATGTTCTACCGTATGAATAGAATAGAACATATCGCATCCTACCTTGACTAGCGCGGTTATCATCAGTCTGAAAAAGCAATGTCCCAGTCAGGAACGGATCTAGGGGGGGGGGGATGCATTCCCCCCACCTGCCAACAATGCTTTGGATAAATAAAATTTTTCCATAATTTCGAACCTCTTCATTACAATAAGCCTTAGTCTTAGTCGCCTTAAGCACGCATAATCAAAACTGTGCGTAGAATACAAAATGCATTGTATTTGGTGAAGCACTCAAAAGTAGGGACCAAAAATATGAACAACCTTTGTCTGAAAATTGTACAAAAAGCGCTAAAATGGCCATTGCAGTATGAAAATTTTCCGGGGGAGCATGTCCCCGGTCCCCCCTAGAGTTGTTTTTGTTACTTAAGTTGCTTAAAATTAACTCTGCCGGAAAAAAAACTACGCTTGAAAAAGTGACGAAATTTGGTGCCCTTCCCTGAAATAGATTTTGAATACGCCCCTGATACAAAACATTTTCAGAGGGCTTATGTACGGCCGTTTTCGAATCTAAACGTCTTAGTATTTAGTTAACATTCAACTTAATATAAAATCACACCCCCCTCTAAAAAAATTTTTGGACGCCCCTGATCCCAGTCACACTGATCGATACAATTCGTGTGGGCGATCGGAACCGCAGCTAGCTCCTACGTTTTGTAAAAGCTGAGTAAACATTGGCCGAATTTTTCTTTTTTTTTAATTGCTTTCCAAATACTGTAGGTTACGACAGAAAATAATGCTGCTCGGTGACAGTAGAACGTTATGAACAAGTCCAAACTTGTCCACTGAAATGCGCATTGCGTAAAATTTCTCTTATAAGCGTATTGGTAGTCTACACTCAGCACCCTACCGAGCCCTGTTTCAAGGAAGCCAGGACTACTAAAGGGACGCCAAAAGACCAAAAGAGACTTCTCCAATGACTTACCGGTAGCATCTTTTTTTGTGCTCATGAATCCTCTCTCAATGGAAATTCACGGTGGATGCATACCATGTATAATCGCGACCTGTTATTGTGAATTTGTAATGCCGCATATTTAATATTCTAAATGAAAAATACTCTGTTTGTGCTAGGCCCCAGAGGAGTTCTCTGTCCACTGACTGCTGGCCATAACTATTTGTATATAACATAAAAGTTTTGCAAGAGCATTAACCTTTTTTTGTCACAACCTTTTTTTTATAACTACCAATTAATTTTCAGGGACAATCTAATTGTAACATTTAAAAATTGTATAATTGCATGCTTACGTGTTTTAATTCCTGCTTTGTGTTTCAATAACCTCGTCGGTTACTTTTATTTTTTTTTTTTGCAAGTCCGTAGTTTCAAGGTTACCGCCAGGACCAGTGTTGCCAACTTATTATGACAAAAATCCGCTAAATGAGACTTCAAAATCCGCTAAACGTATGGTTGAAATCCGCTAAAAAATCCGCTAACATTTAAATTCACTAAAAGTGCTGAATTTATTCTGTTGGTCACCAAATATCTTAAAACACTCACGACGAAGAGCATACCAGCAAGAATTTTTTTACTCTTGCTGTACAGATAGAAAAAAAAAATTGCAAGAACTTTTAAACGTGAAAAGCATAAACTAATAGGCAATATTGAATCATGATTGAACCAACATACTTGTAGAAACCACTGTAACCATAAACACAACAATTCTCAAGAGTGCATCAACTCTGAAGTCGGTAAACGCCGTTACAATTCTCACAGGTTTAAAAAAGCCTACCAACATTTTCGCAGAAATCCGCTAAAAAATCCGCTGTACGCCAAATGTAAAAATTTTCCGCTAAACAGAAGCAAAATCCGCCAAATCTAGCGGATTTTCCGCCAAGTTGGCAACACTGGCCAGGACTGATGGTGTACTACACCTTATCAATTCTGTATCGCTGTGAATATAATTCATCATTCAGTGTTTTTGTCCCATCGGTTTTTGATCTTCTGTACTTCAGGTGGCAGCGACCTAAATGAGCTTTGCTCCCTTCGCCTTCTCCTATGTGCATATTTCCGAAGCTACAGAGTGTAATGTTACCGTTTACTTATGTTTGTTTTTGGAAATGTTGTACGTCAATAAAATCTTTGTTCTTCTTGTTCACAAAATTTTTCAATACCAAGTTACGTACCGTACCACATGGTACGGTACGTAAGGTACGTTTAGTACGCATATTTATAACACGTACCAACGTACCGTACCCGTACCTTAGCAATAATTACGTACCGTACTAGCGTACCGTACTTTTTGCCGAAAAATGGAGCGTACCGTACCGTACTTGCGTACCGTACCGTACCGTACTGCCATCCCTGGTTGTGAACGTTGAAGCATACTACGATGACGTAAAAGCACCAAGTAAGTCAACGCCTACAAATTGTTTTAAAACACCGGTACATGTTTTTATTTTCAGCATGAAAGTGAATGCTGTTGAGTGTGAACAAATTAATTGAAACACAGACGATGAAATAAATTTGGGCCAAGAAGGAATTGTGTAGTTTATTAGCTCATAACAGAACGCGACATGTGATTTGCATGCTCTGGTTATTTACCTTAAATTTTGACAGAAACCAAAGTAGCTGTCAGAGGTAGCGCACTGTGCTATATGCTAAGGTTTGTCTCGGCAATTAGTTTTTAAACTTCAAAAAATATCAAATCTTCACTATACTCGCGCTATTACGTCGAAGTGTGTAACGAGTGGCGGGGCCCATCTCTGCGATTTAGCGCCTAGGCAACAGCTCCGAAGAAACGTCGCAACGGTCGCTAGCCGTAGACGACACTGTGCCAATTTCCTCTCGCACCAATAGCGTACTGGGCGGATTTTTAAACTTTTCTAAACTTTATTGTCGTAAATATAATCACTTGGGCTGTAATGTTTACTTCGCGAAGAAGAAATGTTGGACTAATGACGTGGAGGATGAGCACCAATCAAACCGCCACTTTCACTTACACTATGGTCCTAATAATAGTCTCCTATAGTGAGTTCCAAAGAAACTAAAAAGTCAGGAAAATGCCGAAACTTCACAAATATTCCCGATTTTTACGTATTAATTGCAAAATTATTGACGTAGGCCGATTATGAAGTTCATCAAAACAAAGGAATTGTGTGCATATTACCGCAAAATAGCTTTAACTATAGTTTAGCTGGAAGGCATTACGAATACTTGGAAAAAGACCCTGGGCATTTTGAAAAAGACCATGGGCGTTTGCCCCCCCAAAAAGGCCTAGTTACGCCTCTGGTTTTAAGATTGTAAAACCGTACTGTTCCGTATAGCGGTTAGTTAACTAGTTGACTGAAATTATTGATTCATTCATTGATAAGGCCGAGTGGCAGCTCAGGTGGCAGTTGGAATAAGAGCAGCTCAGATGGCCAAGTGGTAAGAACGCTCATCTCTGGAGCTGTAGACTTGGGTTAGGTTTTGCGTCGGATCAAACCAATGACTTTAAAATTGTATTCACAGCTTCCCTGCTTGGCGCTTAGCATAAAAGGAACAGTGTGGAGAACAAGCCGGCAAGTTTACTGGTTGTGCTGTTGGTAAAGGCACTTAGCGGGATTCCCCCATCTTAGCGTGGTGGACAGATGGCCGGCAACTCCTAAGCGAGCTCGTTATAGCGCATTGATCGCTTTCTCGTGATAGGAGGATAAATACGCAACTAAATGCAAAAAAATACATATTATGAAAGAAAGCGGAAGCACGATTGATGTTTACAACAGTAGATTGTATATTAAATATTCTTTGAACTTGATACAGATGACGTCGACGATGTATATGATGACACTGCGGCTTTAAAAGATCAAGAGGATGATGTTTATGGTAAGCAATTTTATGAGTTGAGGCAGAATACTAATTCACATAAATTCTGCAGCCCCGTACAGTTTTCATTCTGTAAAATACTGTGATCTTGTGCATTTTTAGTAAGAGTGTAGTGCGTAGGTTCGATCGCTTTTGGTAAAAAATAAGCAAAGCTGGTAGTCTACTTCTTACCCAGGAATTCCAGACCCCCTTAATGGTGATATAGTTTCAAAATGAATCACCCCTTCAACGCTTTGGGATTCTGATCGTTAGAGATCATTGCATCGCGTAAAACTTTAAAAAAAGTGTATAGACCTACTGTAATCATAATTTTATCGCACTGCTTTTCATTCACAAGTAATGCTTTTTTATGTCGAAATTCAGTGGTTTTATTTTAATGATCTTGTCTTTTAACTGCTGACTAATTTGCACTGTGCTTTGCAGATGAATGCATAACACCCAGTGCTTCCAGCGGTAAGTTATCAACAATGTTTTGAAAAATTTATGTTAAAACATTGCTGTAATTGTACATGCTAAATTAATAGCCTTTATGCTTTAGTGTTGAAACAGTTGCCTTGCTGATTATACTCAACAAATATAATAATTGCCGTTATTTTCCGTAATTCTTTTTGAAAGCGTATGCAGGAAAACGACAACTTGACGCACGGCACTCGACAATTTTTTGCACCTTGTTCGCTTATTTTGACCGGTAGTGATTGTACCTCTCAAAAGCTGCCATCGGCATCTAGTTCCTCGGACAACCACTATTCATGTCGCACCTGGCGTTGTCGCTTGCCGTGTGATGACTAAAGCATTTTTATAAGATGCAGCTTCGGTATGCATTCATCAGACAAATTCAAATTACCAGTAATTTAAGAGTTGCTGTTTTAAGACTGATTTTTCAAATGCGTTTTGGTTATTCAAGTTTGCTGTTACTAGTTCAATATATTGCCAAGAGACAACTAATGCTACTGAATTGTTTTTATATCCAAATTCGAAAAAACGAACCATCCAGCATAAGCGGGACTTTTATTTTGGAACAAGGATTGTTATTGGCAAAAATGGAACCTTTCGACAATATGTTTATAGGCTAAGTAAAGTACTGTAATCACTTCGATATCAATAGGCAGAGCTGGGCACTCGGTACTTTAAAGTAACGACGATATACGATACTTCAGTGGCGCGGGAACGTTTTTTAGACAGGGGGGGCTCAAAATAGTAAGATCGTGTCAACGTCTGGGGGGCGAAGCCCCCTTTTTTCGAACGCACGTTTTTAAGAGCAGGACACTCAGCAGACCTATTTTGATAGACATCAATTGCATGCCGCTCAAGTGACCGGAATTTTTTCAGGATAATCTTTCATCATGGAAAACAAGATTGCTTACTACCATTAGGCTTTTCTAACCATGCTCGAATTACTACTCATGTATTTGTAAAATGCAAATACCTCAATCACAAAACCAAAAAGTAGGCAAACAAAATTTGCCCGATCTAACTTTTGCTTTGCTGATCAGAGTTACATGCAACAAACAATGCCCCATTGGGGTTTAAAAATAACAAAAAACACACAATCAAAATAAAGCACTGAACCATTTTTTAACATAATGAGATGTGTAGATATAGGTATTTAGGTAGGCGTACTAGCTCAATTTTAGTAACAATCATCGGCAGTGCTCGAGTTGTGAAAACACTTATGGGGGTGGTAGGCTACAACTTTTCATGCAGACCTAAAAAGAGATGGTTATTATAGTTGTAAGGGAACGGTTTACGCTAAAATGTTTTATGGGGGGGATGGTGTTGTTTTCAGGGGGGATGGCATCCCCCTCAAATCGAGTAGCCTACTGATCATCGGTGCCAGTTTAGTAGTGATTTAGCCGCTTCATTGGGTTGGTAGAAAAAATTCAAAACCATTAAAAAACTCAACCAGAAGAGAACTTGCACCAGCTCATATAAGCTTAATTAGGGGTGCCCAACCAGTCGATCGCGATGTACCGGTCGATCTTTGGATGCTTGGCTGTCGATCGCGGGTCAATTTGGCATGTACACAAATCAGGTTGGCCACCAGCATTTCCAGTTCATGTAACGCGTCCGGGCCGTGAAGACCTTTTTTTAGCTTTTCACAAAAATTTTGGTGGAATTCGGAACATCTGAAGGATTGAGGACCGTTTTTTTGCTCTTCACCGCATTTTAGTTTACGATTTACGTAATTCCCATGATCAGTAGCGACTTTCATTCGAGCATTCAGAGTAGTTTGGCGTAAAGTGTTTGGCAGCTACAAGAATTGACAGCCATTATACTTTTACTGGGCCATCGTCCATGACTGCTGTAAAGGTTTGCAAACGCTGATATAAAACACGGTTAAAAATGAACTTCAAGCATTGAAAATTTTACCAAATTTTACGTTGACCAAGTGAATAATAACTGACTGATTTTTAAAAGAATAGTGATTCTTCGTTGGTTAAAAGCACTTTAAAAAATATTTGCTTCATTACGTATGTACGTTGCGAGCATTAATCACGTCGCACTCAGTGCATAATTGTTTTAATTGTCAGGGGGGGCTCAAATGGTTCAGGGGGGGCTAAAAAAAGTTCAGGGGGGGCTTGAGCCCCCCCTGGCACCCCACTTCCCGCGCCTATGCGATACTTTGCTAAATAAGTACCGTCGGAACCGATAACGGTACATGTTCAAAAAAGTAATGACGATATCGTTACTCGGTATCAATTTTTGGTACTTTTGAAACGAAAATTTTTTTCTTAAAAAATAATTTTTGTTTTGGTTTTCGTCTTGCAAAGCAACGAAATTAAAGCCTTGTCAAGCTTTTTGTCGCATCTGGTGCTAGTTTAGGATCTGAGTTGTTGTCTCACGCGAATCTTGATACTGCAAGGCGTGCAAGCAAACATGTTGGTTATATCAACAAGGCGACAGCGGCACGCTTACTGAAACAAGCATTCTCATGTATGGCAACATGTATAATAATCTATTGGACTCCATGAGGCTAAGTATAAGGAGTATCATCATCACAAACTCGCCTTGGAGAGCAGAAACTTTTGTCACACCCCTGCTTATCTGGCTACGTTGCTACATTCGAACAATATTAAGGACGTGAAAGAACTTATGGCCTATATGGCCTATTTATGAAAAAAAATGTTGCCAAGGTTCTTGCTCTGTGAATTTCATCATTGTGTTGAACGAGAATGTTTTCATTTTCAATGCCACTTTCAGTAGAGGTTGGTGTATCAGTAGCAGCATACTCAGAACTTTTAGATGAATCAAAATTTACTTTTTCTCAGAATTTGCAGGTCCATAGTTTTACTTTGATTTAATGACACAGAAATAAATTTTTATATATAGTCTAGACCAGTGGAATTCAACCTTTCTTACGCAAACCTCCCTTTTTGGAAAGTGTATGACCAAATTGCCCCCACAAAGCATTGTTGAGCAAAAATAAAAAAAAGTCTACTCTTCCGCAGATCTACTATTTTTCCACAAAAAATCGGTGAAGATAAAAAAAAAAAGATCTGCATGCGGCCCGCAGTTTGCCCAGCTCTGGCGTTGAGGAATTTTTTTTATGATTTTTATAAAATTTCGTTATTTGCAACACATTTGTAAAAGTTTTTGAAAGATCATTAAATAGGTATGCTGCAAATAAATTTGAATTTATTTTTACAAATTCACCACAGTTTAGAATCATCTATTGCTTCACCTTATCTTATTCAAATAAAATAGATTCTATTTGAATAAGATACCCCTAATGATTCCTCTTGGGTGAAACGGACGGTCGCGTTTTAAATAAATGTTATTAAACTGTGGTGAGTGAATTTGCATATTTTCTCTAACTGAACTCAGTTATCCAGCACTTCTTGAAACAATAATTCGCATTGTTATTGAATATATTTCTATTCAGAAATCAATTGTTAACAATATTGGTAGTAGAATTCGTTTACAACGGCACCTCTAGGAAATTTCAAAAAACTGCCGTTACAGGCGAACTGACGTCATAGGCGCACGCAGAGGGAGGCTGCGGTGCCATGCCCCCCTCCCTTTGACCCTGTAATAAGATGGTGAAACCTAAATTTTAGTCTATAATTTCTCAAACTAATAATGGTTGCAGCCTCTTTTCATTTATTTGAGCCAAGCTTCTGCTTTTAGACATAAGCTGCGAAAACGTTTTTGCGTTGTCCATAGTGATTGCACTCACTGCATGCGCTTTTTCGATAAATAAGTTTGCTAAAATGAGTGTTTTTATGTGAAAACCGCAAAAATTCGTTGGCAACTGAAATTGCGTCCAACGTTACAAAAATGTTTCAAATTCAAGGCATTTATTCTGAAAACGCTTACGGACCGGTAACGAACTTCGCACGGGGCTGCAGCCCGGTGGTAGCCGACCATTGATCTACAACAACGTGGTTTTGGCGTACTGTTCGAAGATGCTGTTCGCGGAAAAACCCGGAAAGTTTTCCGCTTTTTCTCTTTTAAGTTTACTCAAGAAATGTTACCGAAATATCAAGTAAAACGGTCTAAAAAGTAACGACGGTACCAAAAACGGTACATTTTTTAAAAAGTATCGACGGTACCGATAACGGTACTAAAAAAGTAGCGCGTTACAGTACGGTACTGCCCAACTCTGCGCAACTCTGTCAATAGGCTATACCAGGCTAGGGCGTAGCCAGAAAAAAATTGAGGGGGGGCAACTTTTGTAACTTTTAAATCTGACGTCATTTACTTATTGCAGCAATGCAGCATATTCCCCTCATCTCGATGAAAACATAAATTTTGTGGAATTTTTGCCTAAGTTATAAACTGATTGCTAAATTATGCTAATATTTTACCTTTTTCTCTTAAACAGCCAGTTGGTGGTGAATTTTTCCCAGCCAATCGTCACACACTTCGCTGTTGACCCAGACACATGGGTGCAAATGCAGGGGGGATGTATCTCCCCAATAATCCGGAAGCATGGAGAAACGCTTGAATATAATATTCAACTTTAATTGTGATGCATCCCGCAGTTAAAGAATTAAAAAAAAATACTCCCATCGTTAGGTTGAAATTTTTGATCAAGGAAGCGATTTTTTCGTAGCAGTGTGCAAACGTTCATGGTGATGTAACAATAGAGCGCTCAACGGGAGGTTTATTTCTTTCAATTATCATAACGTGTTGTCTGTACACCACTCGCCTGCAACGTAGCGGAAAAACTTCGGCGTTCGGCGATGTTTATAAAATTTAGAACAGGTAGAAGTAGAAGAATTAGTAAAGCCACGTCCAACCCCCTTGCCCACCAACATACAGTAAACACACAACTGCTCGAAGTCAACAACGATTAAATACACCAGAGGTGTAAAAAGTTTCAAGCTTTTATTTTGTTTAGGATAATTTGTGATTTGATGTAAATTTCAGGGGGGGGGGCATTGCCCCTTAGGCCCCCCTGGCTACGCCTATGATACCAGGGCCGTATCTAGAAAAATATTTCGGGGGGGGGGGGTTGATATGAATATTCGCTCCCCGCAAAATTTTTAAAGTAAATTTTTACGAAGTTGTGTACGCTTTATTAACGGTTTCTAGCATAAACATTTCAATGCTTGTTAATTTTTTTTCTTTGTCTCTGCTATACCGCTGTTTAGTGGCACACCAAGAGTGGCGCAAAACCGGGGTTCTGGGGGCGGAGCCCCCAGCTGCCAACAGATTTTTACGGTTTTCACATAAAAAACACTCATTTAAGCATACTTTTTATCGGAAAAGGAAGTACCGTACCTGCAGTTAGTGCAGTCTTTAATAGACTATACAAAAATATTTTAGTATGCTTACCTAAAAGCCTTGGTATGTCTAAAAGCAGAATCTTGGCTAAAATAAATGAAAGGAGGATGCAACTTTATTAGCTTTGGCCTATTTGATTGAATGACGTGTAGGCCTAGATGTGTTCAATAATCTACAACAACGACAGGGCCAGCGGAGGGCATGGCACCGTGGCTCTTCCTGAATGCGCCTATGCCGCTAATCCTGGTGCTGGGCTTAAACTTACGTGGTCCAGATGTGTGCAAGACCCGAAATAAAAAACAATCGAAAGCACCCACGGTATTTTACATCAAAGGCGTGAGAAATGCGTGATCTACGTTGGTCACATAAAGATCTGGTTTGCGATTTTCCGAACCTTGAGGTGCAAACTTTGCAAAAATTACGTATGTTTCTTGTAAAACTACTTTCCTGTGGCCTAAACTTCTCGAGTACAACGCAAATGCAACTGCATATTATAATGCCTTGATGCGTACAGAGGGCGAATATATAGCTTCTGTACAGAGCATAATTAGAGGTACTGCGCAGGAAGTGGCAGACATTTACTAAGCTGACGATTAAATTTTCATATACCGGTAGACTAAAATGATAAAATCAATTGGAACAGACCCTCAGCTTGTTGCAGTTATGCTTGCTGCAGGGCAAGACTCCTTGGTTGAAGATCACCGTACTTGTGTCTGAACTAATTCTCACTGCAAAGGATTTGCTGCAGCTGTGGGCACAAAAAGAAAAAAAAAAATTAACGAGATTGGAAAAAGAGTAAGGGGGGGGGGGATTATATCACTTTCTTATTTGCATTCATGGAAGCTCACATTTTGTTCTGTGAGCAAGCATTGATATCATGTAGTACGATAATTTTCTGAGAAAATAGAAAAGCAAATTATTTGTACCGTTTGCACCTTTAATACGTTTCTATTTTCACTAGCCCACGAAAATAATTGTAAATATCAAGCTTTGTTCAGCTTAATTATTCAGAATGTGACTTCTTTTTCAAGCAAGTAGTGTCACCCGACACATAATCAAAACTATCTATCAGTTGAACATGACGTTATTGTAAAATCTGCAGTAAAGTGGTAGTGCACATACGCCGACAGTTTTAGCACAAGCCGGGGGCCTGCTCATTTTACGCCTCTGACGGGCGACCGCTAATAATTGCAATTAATTTCACAAAAAACAGTTCATCTTTAAATCAGTCTCCATGCTTTACCGTAATTTATTTGTATGAGTAGTACACAAAGACTTCAGCTTTTTTATGGGTTCGTGTTTTATACTCTCCAATACGATTATTGCTGGATTAATAATAGGGCGAATGCTCGAAATGTTGCGGCACCCTGTGCCTGGAGCGCTAAACATTATTATAAGGAAACGCACTAATGCAACGATGACTCGAGTCACAAAATGTTACATTCTACCACAGCACTTGCATACAGTACTACATTTTTGATGATTACTGGACTTGTAGTGTCTTAGTTAAAATTTACAAAAATATTTTTGGAGGTTGATCCCCGTATCTCCCCCTGAATATGGCCTTGATTAACCATATGGCAGATGTACCAAACGCTACGACACCCCGCGCCTGAAGCGCTGGCCTTCATGATTTATCAAAAGACGGATACTGCAACAACGACCGGCGGGTCGCAATGTTACATGTTACTTCTGCGTACTATGCTATATTTTGACGATTGCAGGGCTTGGACTGTCGTAGTTCAAACTTATGAAAATATTTCGGGGGGGGGGGGGGGGATTTAAACACCCCTCATCTTCCCCTTAAATACGGCCTTGGGCTATACAACCCTTTGACGTATGAGCCATTCAAGTTTAGACTTGTAATTTTTATAGCCATGCTGTTTTTTCCACAGTGCTCTGAGGAAGATACAAGTAACATAAAATGTAACGAAAATGTTTATGTATTGTTACTGGAATGCAGTTGCTGCACTTGTGAGGCTTGAGACATTAAAATGTGGATTGCGTAATAATGAAGTTTTTCCACGTTTTGTTTGCGCCGTGGTCGAGAACATGTGCATAAGCTATTGAGCAATTCCAATCGTTTTACTGCAGCGTAGGCCTAAAACCTCCGGTGCCGGACCTATATTGTGCCATTCCATGATACGTCGATTAATTGCAATTTTTTTATCTTTGAAAAGTGCAAAGTTTTTGTGTTTTGAGCTATCTTTAAATCTTGTGTCTTTGCAGCAACAAATGCAAAAGCTACCAACAAGAAATCTGAGGTACTTCAAAAACCAATATGTTATTCTAAACTTATAATGGCTTTCTTGATGTTGTACTTGAATTAATATTGCGTATCACGCTAAAATAGTAACTTACAACATGTTATGATTTTTTCAAGTGCTACGGATGTTCCAACTCTGGTTTGACTTTGTGCTGTAGGCTAAAGGGCTAAGTATTCAATCTTTTAAACAATAATATGTAAGCTGGAAAAAGCTTCTTCATTGAATTGCTAATGAATCAATGCACAAACATAGCGGGTTGTGGCAAACCCCGATTTAATGCATAAAATGGCATAAAACTGAACTTGGTTCTGAAAGAATAATTTGAAAAAACAACAGCAATACCATTCTAGATAAAATCACATGTAGTGCGATTTGGATTTTAGACCCATCTAATCTGAAGGCGCACTGTCCACTTTCATGAAAAAAAAAAAAAAAAGAAGACAAGCAAAGTATATCCTACAGCCCTTTATGGCTCTTCGAACAGCATACGTACAGTCCGCGGCTATTTGTCTCCCTCTTGTAATTCCTTTCCAAAATAAACTTGAAATGGAGTTAAGCGTTTTAGCAGGTACTGATCAAACACGCTATTAACTTCCTTGTGTTAAACAAAAACGTAAGAGTGGCTGTAATGCATATGGCTTCCATAAACCGATACCATTTTCACGTTTTGTTTGAAGCTTTGTTGGTCCATATGTCACTCTTCTTTTGTTTGCAGATAACGTTGAATGATGGAGAACGCAGCAAGACAAAACTGCAGCAATTGAAAACAGCAAAAACCACCGGTATGACTACAGCTCATTTTTGAACGTGGATACAAACTACAGTATCTGACTCTTACAAAAAACTAGTAAATTAAGATTTTTTCTCCTTCTGATGCTCAAGTGATAGCCCGCAGCGTTTTGGGTCAGTTGCAACATCACCTTGTTGATAAGCTATCAATTTGGTAGGCTGCTCGGACTGTATAAGTTGCATGTACCGTAAAACCTCTAAGTTATTTGAGCACCGCCTCTAATGAACACCACTACAAGGGGTCCAAGGTTGGAAAAACAGAGTGCCGTGGCACTCAAGTAGAGGTTTTATGGTAGGCCTATATTTGAAATCGTTTTATCTTCAAGAAAACCACCCTATTATGAGTCACTTTTAAAGACGAAGAAAAGCAATGTTTTATTACAGCATTATATACCCTCTGCAGCCAGAAAACTGTCGATAAAGACTGGTTGGTTGTCGCAATGGTAATGACATCGCTGTCAGTGCCGTAGGTCTGGGGTTCGATTTTTGGGCCGGTCTAATCGGACACAGTGTCTCCAGGCACTTTTGCTGCGTTTCATCGAAGCCGTGTAGTCCAGGCGCTAAGCCGCGGAGATAGGCCCGTCTCTCGCTACGCGCTTCGGCGTATTATCGCGAGTATAATGAAGATTTTATTTTATTAGTTACTACGCTATCTTTGATAAAAGGTTCATGCCAGCAACTTTATGGCACATTGTCAAAAACACGATGCAGTTACAACGCTGGGAGTAAATACAGTGCAGGGAAGCAAAATGTTTTTTCTCCGCATAGCATTGCTGCCTTGGTGCTGAACCGCGGAGACGGGCATCGGTAGATGACGCACACCTGACGCAGCGACTATAAATATCAAGCAATCAAAGAAAACATTTGTATGCAATGTACAGTACAATAACGCGCTAATATTTTCTGTACAGTTGGCTCGAAGCTGAAATCCAGCAAGTTATATAATGCAGGTATGGTACATGAATATGCAAATCATTCATTGATATAAAGAAGTATTAAAACATTTGCGATCTCGCAGTCAAAATGAAATTAAGGTACAGCCCATAACTACGGTAAAAGAAAGTTTCAAATCATTGCTGTAGAATTTAACGTTGCTTTCGTTACGTAGCAGAAAAGTTAAAATTTCTTAGGTTTATAAATGTGGAGGGATGATTGTCTCACTTAAGGTTAATCTTCTGAAGAATGAATGTAACTTCTACTTGAGCGCGGCTGATGAGAGCTAATGGCTGGAAACAGAGCTGTTCCACTCTACGATATTTTAATTGTCTTGAAGGCACACGCGGCTTGTTATTGAATAAGGAGGCTGTGGGCAACCAAGGTTACTGTTAATCGATATTTATTTTCGGTTGTGTCTCCAGCAAGCAATATAATATTCCTCCGTTTCTTGATAAATATTTGTTTCGAACAAACACCTTTAAGCACAAATATGCCAAAAGTAAGACACAACCACCTAATTTATGCTGGTACAGGTTCTGCTCCAAGGGAGCAAAATTATCTTCGTTTTTTTCACTGGCTCCTCATTATAATGTAGTTTTAGTCTATTTCGTTCATATGTTAGATTGTTCCAACATTTGTCTTCCAAATTCAGTTCAATTCTATTACGAATGAGTCAACCTATTTGCCGGAGTGCTTCACCTATACAGGATTTTGGTCAGTAAAAGAAACTGAGCAAGTGCGGTACTGAATCTTCAGTGACTGAATGCTGCAACGAACGAGAAGAAGTTTTATGTGGTTTAAAATTCGGATGCAATTAACTGGTAAAATTTTGTTGATGTGAAGAAAAATAAGTGGAAAATATTTTGAATTAGGTCTAAAGCTGAAAGCAAAGGCAAACTCAGCAGCAGCCACTGAAAAAACTTCAACATCGCAAAATCAGGACGAAGCGATTTATGATGACACATCAGCATTTGATGAAGGAAGTGACGACATTTACATTGATAACGTTGTAGCAAAAGGTGATTATGCTAACGCGGAAGCGAAATCTAGTGACGAACTTTTTTGTTGTTTTTGTTTTCTTTTTGTCTTCCTCGTTATAAGAATTACCGGTCATTTTGTTTACCACTTTACGAAAGAAAAATCCGTAAATGATCTTTTTCAACGGCTGCACAACAGACTGCTTGCCTGCATTTTCTCCATGACTTTAAAGACCGCAAGTAAAGAAGCTGTGAATGCCATTGTTTCAATGTTTGCTTTAACCAGACTCTGAATCAAATCTCAAATCGTCCCTCATGAGCACACTTATTACATTCGGCCATCTGACTACTCCAATTAAATTAGAGCTGATTTTATATTTTTTGATGTTTCAAGTTAAAGATATTTAATTTTATCTACTTTTAAAAGTGTTCACTGAAATGCTTTTCATGTTTTGTTTATTCGTTGCAGATGTATCTCAAAGCAAAAAACCAGAAAAATCTTCTTCAAAACTTTTAAAAACATTCAAATCTAATAAGCCATCTCTTTCCAATATGCCATTTTCGTTCAATACAAAAAACAAGAACAAGGCTTCCACTTTACCGCATAATTTCTCTCCAAAAAATAAGCGAAAGTCTTCAGAGAAAGAGAACAACGTTCCCACTTCTCGAAGCATATCTCTCCACTCTCCTGAAACAAAAAGTCCGTGTTCGTCGGATGTAGAATACGTCAACGTGCAAGTAAAACCCATTCCTGACGCAAGCTTAACCCAAGACAAAGAAAATGTGAGTTGACAGGTTTCAGCGGGAAAGTAGTTGTTGCTGTTTCTTTATTTCACTGCTGTTAGATTGAAATAAAAGAGGCAAAACCAAAAATAAAAAAAGACAGAAAAACAAAGTAAAGTCAGATAAATGGAGAAGACAATGCGCAACTGAAATATTAAAAGAGGCTGCGTAGTGACTGTCTGGAGGCTTTGAGTTCAGCAGCCACCCAGCTTAAGCAAACTCATAGTTTTAATTATATCAACGCTATAGGGATGCATGACTGTTTCATTGAAATTTGGTTGCTTAAATCACCAAAAAACATCATAGCCATAATGCAAAAAAAAAAAAAAAAAAACTGAAACAAAACTACGATAAGAATAATTCAAAGTAGGAATTTTAAAGTGTTCTGACCAGCTTGTTAAAATACTTTTTAGTATTTTTTTACAGAAACTGCTTTATAAAACAATAGGAATAATTGCTCAGGGTTTTACGTTTGCCACAGCTAGCTTAAATTAAAGACAAACACTAAACATATTACTTGTTTCAACTCCCAGCCTAGTCTCGTTGTTGCGTCCTTGGATAAGATGCTTCACGATGATTATCTCTGCTTGGTGGAATCCGGCAAGCAGCAAATTGAAGAAGTCAGAAGCAAAATTCAACTGGAAAACTCCAAAACGAAGGCGACTCTAATAGGCGAGTCTGGATTCGTCCTAAGCATAGCGCTTCCGCCGCTTTCTCGTGATAGGAGGATAAAGATGAAGAAATCAATCAATCAATATTACATCGAATGAAAAATTGTTGTTAAGGTAGATACAGCATGGTAAAGCTCTTGAGCTGGACCAAGCTAACAATCGGGTTGCGGTCTATTATTTTTCCGTAGGCTCAGTTTCGGCTTGAGCTTTTTACAGGCTCCTTTGTGGAGTTTTATGTTTGGTCGAGTCAAGTCCCTAATGATGCACGCGCCATGAAACATGTGTTTATTAGGTGATGGAGAATGTAAAAGGTTCGGTCCGAGGCAATTTATTCTGAAGTCATTAAAAACAATTTACAGTGATGTAGCCCACTTTTATTTAATAATCTTGGCTTCTTGAAATCTAGACCGGCCGTTAGCTCAGTTGCTAAGCGCACACGCTATTGGTGCGGCAGGTCTGGGTTCGATTCCCGGGCCTGTCAAATCGGACATAGCGTCGCCAACGGCTCGCCAGCGCTGCGACGTTATTTCGGAGCCGTGTAACCCAGACACTGAGCTGAGGAGATGGGCCCCGCCACTCGTTACCCGCTTCGGGGAAATACCGCGAGTATAATAAAGATTTGATTTTTTCTTATTAGAATGCTCCAAACAAATTATAATCTAAATAAATGCTGGTTGATAACGCTAAACAAATTGTAACTCTGATGCTAAAAAGGACTTTGTACATTTTGTTTTTCTTTAACATTGGAGGTAGGCTTGATATTTGCGCCATGAATTTACAGATTAATGCACCCTAATACTATGCAACAGTGGATAATCTACACAACAGTAACAAAACATATACTGCATGCAGCACAATAACTCACCTTCGTGGATGTAAAAATATACAGTAGTTGCTTTAACTTTGAGCAATTTTTAAAAAAATTGAAGTTTACATATTTTTATAGAGTCAGCCTTCGGTTTTGATCACAGAAGTTGATGCATCAACAAACGAGCTTGCTGATCTCGATAATGACGACGAAGAGTTATATGACAACGGTAAGGTTTATGATTATTTTTTGGGTAATTAAACATGGATTCGCATCAGAACGATCCAGAAAAGCGAAAAACGTACAAAATTAAGAACCTCTCTGCTCTACCTGATTAAAATTTGCTGTTCTGCCCATCCACATTTATTTTACAAGTTTTTTTGCATTATGCAGCTGAAACTTCAGTTTGAACCCTAATAATTCATAGAATTTGCCATTGAATGACAATAATTTCACACCGTATAGGATGGAATCTACAATTATCTTACGTCAGTTTTGAAGTAAGCCACACCTGCCAATCACTTTTTTTATGGTTTGTGATGTGGGACATGCAACAGTCCTGTTTCCGACTTTTCATGCATTCTTTCATCATATTATGTAATAGTTTTTTTACGATTCGCTTTTTAACTAAATAGTGTCTACCGAGGACTTGTATCAAGGAATGTGGGATTGTTCCGCTGATGAAGAAAATGAAATATCTTTCAAGCGAGGTCAAATTGTTTGCATAATATCAAAGGTAATCTCATGAAATCATAGTGAATCTAGCAACATCTATTGTATCAATCTAATGTATTTTTCATTGATACTCTAATGTTTTATTGTATATAGTTAACCAACTTCAACACACCATAGGCCGCTTGGCTAACGCTTAACATTTTGCAGCGCTCCTCCGCAGTAAAAATAAGATTTGCTTCTCTCATCGTAGAAATGCGTATGGCGCTCTGAGATTCGTTAACGGCCGAGTTATTGTGTAATAGCTGCAAAAGCAAGTTCAGTTACTACCATTGTTTTGGCAGGAGTACGACGATGATGGATGGTGGATTGCAAAGAAAAAAAAAGACTTTGGGTTTGTGCCAAAATGTTATCTCATGGAAGCTTACGAATAACTGAGTAAGGACAAGTGCAATTACACTGATTGAGACTTCTTCATGTCTTTAAGAACTTTTTGGTTTGTTTTGTTATCACATCATACATGTTGCATGATGACGTAACAACTTAACAAGTAAAGAATTTCGCCTTAACTCTTGAGACTTTTCAATTAGTGTCAGCCTGCCTTCAATTGTTGCGATAATAAACAAAAGTTTAAGCACAAGAGTACAATGAACTATCACGAAATAATTCAAGAAACAGCTCAGATGGCCGAGAGGTAAGAACGTCTGCTTCTGGAGCTGTAGACTTGGGTTTAATTCCGAGTGGGGTCAAACCAATGACTTTAAAATTGGTATTCGCAGCTTCCCTGCTTGACGCTCAGCATTAAAGGGACAGTGTGGAGAACAAGCCGGCAAGTTTACGGGTTGTGTCGTTGGGAAATGCACTTAGCGGGATTCCCCCATCTTGGTGTGGTGGACAGATGGCTGGCAACTTCTGAGCGAGTTCGTTATAGCGCATTGATCGCTTTCTGGTGATAGGAGGATAAATATGCAACTAAATACAAATAATACGACTTCTACCTCTCGGGTTATTTTTCCCGTTTAAAGTCAAATTTGTTTTCTAACAGACACAAATTCTTTTTTCTCGGCCGAATGTGTTATCTTCTGTAATTTGCGCTCAATTTCGTGTGATTTAAAGGTTTGCTAGCATTAGCATCAACCGGGCAAATAATCATGGTAATACAGATTTAGTTGCCATCATCAGCAGCGTAAGCGAGGTAGTACAAAAGTTTGTACAAAAGGTAGTACAAAAGTTTGTACTACCTTGTTTACACTGCTGATAATAACAGCTAAATCTATGTTGTCGAAATGTCTAATTTAGTGCGATCATTTTTGTGGGATCATTTTTGTAGTGCAATCATCTTTGAATTTGCAGTGAACGCTGATATACTTCGATATCTGTCAGCAAGTATGGGTTTATGGTGTTGTTTACGTTCTTATTTGCAAAAATTACTTGTTTTTTATGTTTATTTGAATTTATTATTTTTAAAGGCATTATCTTTATGAAAAAATTAATTCTTGGATTTGGTAAGGGACCTGTACTTTTGATTATTTACTGCCATTTTGGAGTGTCGTTTTTTTCATCATTTATGAGCTTTATTTTGTGTGATGAGTGACTAGATTTGTTTTACTTTGCTCAGGTATGCTTGGCGTTGTATATGTAGTGTAGTAATTGTGTTTTGTTTTTTGAGTCAGATTCAATAAACATGTGATATTATTGAAGATAGCGGAAATAAGATAAATATGTTTCGTACGTGGCTGAGATATAGTCTCGTCAAATGGAGGTTTATCGCATAAAGATGCGTTTAAAAATCTGCGACGTGCAACATGCGATAACGCAATCAAAATCAAGTGAACGTAGAAGGTTTTCGCGTGATCGCTGAACAGTAAAATAAAACAAACGGGGTGCGATGAAAAATTATCGCGTTGTCGTCTGTCGCGTACAGGCAAACGCATCGTAATAAGGCACGAGTCCAGTAGAATTCTTTTATTCTGGGAGTTCAGATTGCCTATACGCCAAACTGTTCATGGTACGGACCATACGGTTACACAAGAGGCCGATTCCCGCCGTTTTGCCATTCTATTTCCGTTACGATTCGTTCTCGATCGGTTCGTGAGACAATCGTAAAACAATGGGTTTCTACTTGGCAACCGTATCATTATCAACCTTCTCGCTAAATGACAAGGTTTAATGACTACTTTGCAGATGGAGTTCAGATGTCAGTGGCTTGGCTTAGCGGTACTGTGCCCAGGTGACAGCTCCTACGTGACGGGTTCGATTCACGGCTAGAGCCGATTGCATTTTACTGATACACCGGGTTGCTGCTGTCTCAAAAAGCGCAAGCTCACTACGCAGTCTCCCTCAATTGCTGCTGAATTTTCTGTTTTATGTAATTTGAAAATAGCCTCAGTTATTTATTTATTTTACTACTGATGATTGCTGAATTTGTAAAACAAAAAATTCCGTATAAAATTGCACTTGCCCGGTTAAAGGCTAAGAGAAGGTGATTGGTTAATTCAGTTGCTATAACACCGGAATAAAACGCTTGCGATTCACCGCTTTACGTCATTAATGTTTTCATTCGTTGACTAATTTGGCCTAAACCTAAATTATGATTAAGACTTCCACGTAACGTCACACTAGCTAGTCACAAAATATTTCAAACTGCGGAGGTATAAGTACCGTACGCTGGCGTCTTCCAAGTGAATCGAGTATTTTTACTATTCTATGAAAGAGAAATACAACATCTTTCAACGCTTTCGAGGTTTTTGGCGATTGTAGAGTGACTTCAAAAAATGGGAAAGCGCTGTGAAAAAATTGGAAATAGTGAAAGCGATGTTGAAAGGGAAATAAGGAACATAGATAAAAACATGCATGAAACTATTGCTTATATCGGAATACTGATGTCGGGGTTAGTAAGGGAGTAGCGATTCTGGCATTGTGCATACAGTATAAAAGTGCGATGAAAAATCTAGCTCAAAAATTAAGAAAATAAAAGTTTTTTATTGAACGAAAATTCACACTGGCTTACAAGACTGAACATGAGAAAAGCAGCTTACATAACTGAAATTTGGATTTTTTTAATGAAAAGGTAGATCTACCCCTGAAACAAATACGAAAACGCTGTTCTGTAGGTTGGCCTACATTAAACAACGAAGTGGTTTCAAGAGCAGAACATTTATTATGGTTGATAAATCACTCAATAGGCAATCTGCACTTGCCCAGATACTATCCATCCTACAAAAGCAACATGCTAGATTGATTAAATCATTTCCTCGTTTTTAAGGTTTTTTTTGTTAAGATTTGAAGTTTTCACATACCTTGCTACTTTGTTTTATACTTGAGCAGGTAAGTTTTCGAAGCAGTGAGAGTTTACTAAGGAGTTTTTGTTGTGCACATTAGAAGTTTCGGTTAAAATTGTCTATTTTTTGTTAAAGATAATGTTTACGTTTTTGTGAGTAGGCTGGAACTGTTATAATATAGAAGAATAAATTGCTACAATAAGAAAAGCATGGATGATTTGTTGAAGGAGACCATACTATTGCTTCAAGGTAGGCACAATATCAATGACGCATTTTTGCAGTTTCTATTTCGTTGCGTAATATTCATTTTCCTATCACCAGAAAGCGATCAAAGCGCTATAACGAGCTTGCTTAGGAGTTGCCGGACATATGTTTACCATACAAAGATGGGGCAATCCCGTTAAGTGCCTTTCCCAACGGAACAACAAGTACACTTGCCGGTTTATGCTCCACACTGTTCTTTTAATGCTGAGCGTCAAGCAGGGAAACTGTGAATAGCAATTTTGCAGTCATTGGTTTGACCAGAGTCTATAGCTCCAGAGACAGACGCTCTTACCACTAGGCCATTTGAGCTATTGCTCTGCTAGCCTTCAAAAAATTAGTAAAATTTCTTTTATAAATTGTTATGGACAGATATGCAGAATTTACTTGCTGATTTGTAGAGCCTAAATTTTCGCAAGCACCTTTGCAGGAGCCAGGAAGAATAACAAGTAGTTGTTTTTTTTGTCTTACTTTACTTGTTTTTTTGCACGAATGACGGATAAGGTCAGTATCCGCACCTGCGGTTTTGTGCGTATTTATAAGTAACAAAGACCACATGACATGTTTTAATAAACCTGTGTCAAAAACTTGTCTGAAGCCTGTGTCAAACACTTGATCAAAAGCGACTCTTTGGAAATCAATCTTTAGTATGCAGACGGGCATCTGCCAGTTCGACTGGAAATGAAGTTCATGTTAATCACAAATGCAAAAGCTCAGTTATGAATAAATGTAGGATTCTTTGACTTTCCCTGACTTTTTCTATTGAAGATTTTGCTTTTTGCTTCTTTTCGAAAGTTTTAATTTGCTAGAACAGCGATCCTCTAGCTCTAACAAAAAGAGGGCGAACTGTTTTCTACTTCACTTTTCTCGAGTAATTCTCGAGTACTCGCTATGTTTTTAAAGAGACATAGTGTGCGTGTTGTACACTTTTGAAACAGAAAGTTCACAATTTCTAAGCTTTATAATTAGCGCGAGATGATCGAGAGTGTTTTGAAAATGTGGTTACTGAGCAGTGGATTGTAAACCGCCCAAGTGATCCAAAGGTGCGTTTATTTTGCTTTTACATGTTCATCATGGCAGTGGCGTACGCACGGGGGGGTTTGGGGGTCAAAACCCTCCCCATTGACGATTGGAAAAAATTAAAAACCGCTCTTTTTGAACCGATTAGCGTTTTTCCATACATAGGTTGTGTGTTTCTGTGCTGTATCAAATTGCCTATGTAATCTCGAGAAACTTTCATTGTGATGCAATAATACCGGTAGTCAAACTTTTCTGGTGTGTAGCGCTTGAACCAATGGCTGGCTCAAAATGCAAGCCTGCTGCCTGGACAAGGTCAATGGGCACTAAAGCTGGAGTCGTGTTGTGATGTCATAAAGACTTTGTTCTCAACGGCTATGGCTAGACAAGATAACGTTTTAGCGCTGAAGGCATTCTTGGAAGAGAACGGTTGCAACGCACGCAGATATTCCGCTTGCAATGTCATAATTTTGAGCCAAACCGGCCAGTTGGCGTAGTGGTTAAACACATCGCTATTGGCGCGGGAGGTTTTGGGTTCGATTTTTAAGCCGGTACCGGCCGTTAGCTCAGTTGTTAAGCGCACAGGTTATCGGTGCGGAAGATCTGGGGTTCGATTCCCGGGATGGCCATATCGGCACAGTGTCGCCAACGGCTCGCCATCGCTGCGACTTTTCTGTGCTACCCAAGCGCTGAGAAATGAACCCCAGTGACGTTCGCAGGGGTCGGGAGTCAACACTCCCCTTCCCCCTTGACCATTGCAGAAAAAATGAAAACTTTCTTTTTTAAAACGAACCGACTTTTCTTCATGCGGAGCTTGCCGAAATTGCTATCATGTTTTCATCCCAAACAACACCATCCCCCACAAAACATTTTAGCGTAAACCATTCCCTTACAAGTACAATGATCATCCCTCCTTACGTCTGCGTGAAAAGTTGTACCATCCCCTCATAAGTGTTTTTACAACTCGAGCACTGATTACGATGCAATGCTACAATACCGTTGCCTGGTAGTCCAACTTTTCTGTTGTGTTTTGCTTGAAGTGCATTTTTGTCATTGATGTTGCTGTGAAACAATTAAGAAGTAGGAGTTTCCTTAAACGCGGTGTATCTGCAGTAACTATGGCTGCACACAAATTTTTGTTTTAAAATCAGATCAAATCTTGATTATGCTTGTTCATTAAATTCGTTGTTGTACCGATACGAGGTAGCGAGTGGCAGGGCCCGACCCCGTGGCTTAGCGCCTGGGCAACGCAGCTCCAAAGAAACCGTCGCAGCGGTTGCCAGCCGTTGGCTACACTGTGTCCAACTTGACCGGCCTGGGAATTGAGTTCCAAACCTTCCGCATCGATAGCGTAATCTTTTAACACTACGCTATAATCGCCCGGTTTTTTGAGAAATTTTATTAAAACATAAAAAACTAAATTGACACTGCTCTAAGTGCCAAAAGTCAGATAAAAATACTGTCAAAGACGACCATAGACCAACGAAAGATTTGAAGAGGCCTAGGGGCGGAACGAGAGGAGAGACAACATTGTTTTTTCATACCGTAAGCTGACTATCTCAGGAGCTGGAGTTCTTCGTTTCCCATAGACACCCCGTTTATGAGTTTGAAAGCATCTGATATCGATGCTGTGATTTGGCAGAAAAATGCTTAGATAATGTCGACGCTGTTTTTGACTTTAATCGGAATCGGATGATTAGGGATTCCTCTCGCGCATAATTTGTTTTAGTTTAAAAACGTTTTGGTAGGGAGGGCAGTTTTTTCTTATGCTCCAATATCTTCACTTTTCAAATTTCAAGCGAGAATCTGCCCCCCTCATTATGAGTGTGCCGTATATTGACTGTTTATAACCAGGTTTAGCTTATATGCATTGTTTATATTAATGTTGGTTTTTGAAAAAAGTTTTTTTTGGAGAGAAGGAATTGCTTGTTTTACCCCCTGGGTGCACCCTGTTTGTGACGTTGCGACAGCTAGCCAGCCTATACTTTAGTTAAATAACCTTCCTATGGCTCAAAAATGATTTCAATTAATAACCACGGCCTGACAGCTTGAGTTTCTGTAAAACCTTCTCTCTCCTTAAATGAAACGCAAAGCATTAAGCAAAAGTGTGAATGAAATATCTTTGTTGTTTCCTTAGTTATGGCATTATATAGCTTAATCATGGTTAATTGCAATTTAGGCTGGAAACATTACAATACGATGCACTTTAATAACTCTAAACTACTGTAATTGTAATGTAGTGTCTTTACGTCATCACGATGTGACGTCACTGAACCCCCCATCATTGAAAAGTCCTGCATACGCCACTGCATCAAGGTCTGTTCACATTAAATGCGCTTTTTTCCAATTTGTTGTCGCACGAAACTTTATCCGATTTTCGACCCAAGCAGTTAACGAAAATATTTTCCATGGAGTTCGAACTCAAATAATTTGCTTTTTTGTCGACTGGTCTTGGAAAGCACATCTCCATTGTGTCCGGAATGCCGTGCAACATGGCATAGCTTTACGTCAAAACCTCAAACTATTTCGTAGCCTACGCTAATTGCGTACGAAAAATTGCATCGTATTCTGTGTAAACACACCTTAAAGCGTAAAATATTCTGTTTTGCGCAACTTGTACAGGTGATTCCATTTGCACTGTGCAGAAATTTGCACTGAGAGATTTGCAATTTTATACTGCGTAAACGCGGTTTCAGGAATTCGTCAAATGAGTCTATGCCGCTATTGATTTAGCGAAACCGCTTTCGATTGACTCTGTTTATACAACGGCTGATCTGGGCAATTTTAGTAGAAGTCAAACGTATTTTGATTGAAGAATTTCATTTCTTTCGGACAAAACTAGACGAGATAATTTTCCTGTTTTGTCACTTTTTCGTTTTGTAATAATCTTGATATGATGTTTTCCAGGCTGCAGAGTGGTGCTGGCTCCTAGTAGTGTGCATAAAATCGACCAACAGGTTTCTTGTTGTGTTGCAGATAGTTTAGTTTTTTTGAACAAGGTCAAAGATAAGAAAATTCGAAAAGAGAAAGATGAACTGGTTTCAGCAATATCTCGCCATATTCAAAAGTAAGTAAGGATATGCACGTGATTACACTTGGCTCTGTACACTGGCGGACAGATACCTAAACTTCAAAGTTTCGTAGAAATTGTTCGTAAATAAACGGTACATTCTACTGTAACTTGCACAAGAGGAAGCATCAGGGCCGAATTGAGACCTGGGGCTACGTGATAGTCAGGGGCCTATTTTGTCCCCGTCAGTCGAAGGTCTGCTGAAATATGTAACCAACATACCAGTATAAACACATTCAAAAAACATGTTTTCTGAATTTAAACAGAAGGCCCTATTTTGCATGTACAAAGCTTAGAAGATGTCAACCACAGAGCCCCAATTCCTGCAAATATGCTTTCTATTTGTTGTTTTGTAAATAATTCCACGACTAGTTCCCCCCAAGCCATGCAAAGTTTACGTTAACCTTCGTCATAGCCTCTATTTCGTATCCTAAACGTCCCTTTGCGTACCTATGCGAAAAATCGTACGCATTTTGTGTGAAACTATCTTTAATTTACGTTACTGTCTATGAATTATTACAACAAAGTAATCATAAATTTCTATGACTCGCTAAAACGGCGACATTTCTTCGGAGCTGTGTGGCCCAGCGGGCGCTATGCCACGGAGATGGACCCCCTGCCACATGTATCACGCTTCAGCGTAATCTTGAGTTAATAAAGATTTGGATTGATTTCCTTTTAGTCACAGGATGAACGTTACACAACACACTGTAACCAATGCCAGGCTATTGATTTATTGCAAAATTTTGATTTATTGCAAAATTTACACTATTGATTTATTGCAAAATTTACACAGCAATGAACATTTATATCAATATAATCATTTTATTTATTCAGTTTGAATTCTGTTTTGAAAACCGTCAAAATCGTTGTACGATATTACTGTAGAACAGGGGTGTGCAACCCACGGCCCGCGGGCCACAATCCGGCCCTTCAGGCCAGTCAATGTGGCCCTCGACGATGGCAGGACAAAAAAATTTTTTTTTTTAAATCGATTTATTTAGCTATTTGTACCGTCTATAATACACGGGTTGTGTTTAGCATTTTATAATTTTATACATATTTGACAGTGACTGGCCCTCGACGTTGTTAAAATTTTCGAAAGTGGCCCCCCAGTGAAAAAGGTTGCACACCTCTGCTGTAGAACAATCATATTGCGTCAGAATGTTTTCATGTATATTTTTTGACATTTTTTCGCTTTCTGCAATTTTGACCCGAAACATAGGGAGATTTAATTGGTTAAGAGGGGCTCGAATAATTTCAAAGCTAGCTTCTGAACCCTCTTTCCTGCTCCTATGAATGTCTCCATTCTCAACCATTGGGCTGGTGACGCTGTACTGGTCCGAATCTCGCAACTCGAAGTAGGTCCGAATCTCACAAACTCGTAATCAGTCTTTTTTGATTTTGTTTAATTGCCGCAGATCTTGTGATTTAAATTCAATAGTAAATTCATTGAACTTTTTGGCGTTTGTACAATCTTGAATCACTCTCTTAGCCCTAACATAAACTGCATAGATTAGCCTACTTAACAAAGGTTGGTAATTTGTATTCAACATTTAAATAAAACAGTTGAAAGATAAAAAAATCACTTAGTTGTTTATAATACGTTGTAATCGAAGGGCAAATTTTTTCGGTGGGCCTGAGGTTGCAGCCTCATCAGCCCCCGCCTTAATCCAGACCTGGAAGCATATATAAGTTTGTTTATAAGAAAAGTCGCGTGAATTTTATCTGCGGCAGGTTTTAGTGTAGGGGTTTATGTTTAGCTTAGATTACAGCAAATACTTCAAAGAAAGAATTTTTTCTTGATTGATGTCGAGGCTTCTCATCAGGACGTGTGGCACTTAATTCAACTTTCCACCACAACTTCACCATTTTTTCCCAGCGTAAAAACAAGTTTATCTGGATTTAACTAGCTTCGAATTTTAAAAACCTTTGAAAAATCAGGTCAACTCAGCCTGTTATCAGTGAAATATTTTTCTTTTCAGAATGGAAACTGTCAACAAGGTAAAAAAAACAATTTTTCGCGTTTTCATACAATTTTTTTGTGTGTATAATTTACTACATGGTTTTACGGTATCTATTGCTTATTTACAAAATTAGAACATAACTCTGCTGATGAGGCGAAGAATTAAACAGTTTTTGCAATAGCAAAGTAACTTAACTGAGCCTGCTGGTGTGAAATTATAGTACTCCCGCTTTTCTTCAATATATTTGCACCACTTTGCATATTAAGCCTCCTCACATGGTGAAAAAATATAATCTTACTAAGGTAAGATTGACAAACAGTTGCATCCGAGGCCATGGAGCATAGAAGTTCTTTTCGAGTCAAGTTATCTTGAAAAGAAACTCAATTCAATTTGCACAAATTCGTTAGCTGCTGATTGATTTTTTTAATAATCAACAAGACTATAGGCTATAGCTAAAGGTCATGTGGTTGGAGCACAACTGTGCTTTCACACAATTTTCCACGTTTTGCGCTATATATATGCAGTGCCGTAGCCAGCCAAAATTTTTTTGGGGGGCAAAACTTCAAAGGCTTGTCCCAGCGGTGGAGGTCTGGAGGCGAAGCCCCCAGCCGAATATTTGCTGACGAATATTACGAATACCCGCTGACGAATATTTGCAGCTTTTCAACAAAAAACATTAAATTTTTTGCACTATTTCTTAAAAATATACCTTTATTTAATGCAAAAATATCGTCAATATGTAACAGAAACTTGGATCTTGATTAACTGGTTAATCCACAAAAGTACGGCTCCGGCTTGTGCTATAATAATAAATACTCTAGCAATGACAAGCAGTCGGCAAGTACTACAGACCATCGTCAGTCGGACACAATTAAGACTGCACTTTATGCAAAAAGCTTTAATTTTGTTGATCACACTATGGTCAAAGGTGGTAGGGCCATGGCACGGCGCCCCCCCTGGGTGAGCCCTTGCCTATAGCTTTCTGCCTACACCGAGACGAGCGAATGATGTAACATAGGTCACCGGTAGCAAAATGTGACAGCTAATAAATGACGCTGTACACGAAACAGCTCTACGGCTCAAAGTATGAAACGTAGATTGATACTTGGTAGCCTATTAGTTTATCCTGTTCCTTATAAGCTCTGAACTAGGTACTAATTTGGGAGTAAGAAATAACGTTATAATCAATTTATTCCGATTAGAAAAGCAAGTAAGTGGTGTTGTAATAGCTTGCAGAATATCAAGTGTTGTGGAATATCAAGTGTCTATTACATGCCATAACGTTACCAATAACTTGCATTGTTTAAGCAAACACACTATAAATTACACAATTTTAAAATGCTCTCGTCTACCAGTATTCAGCTGCCGCCTAAACAACCCGATAAATGGAATGACCAATCATAAGATGCAAAATACAAAAATAGAAAATTCTTGCACTGTATACTAATTTTCTCGTCTAAGGAGGGCCGGATCAGTTTGGTTTAGTCATGTTCGGATCAATGTATTTTTTCATTTAGAACGTAATTGGTGCATGGGCTTTATATGCGCACACCAATTAGGTCTATTTATCAGTTTTTATTCGCTATCAAAAATACACGTTATTGAAAAATGCAAAAACATTGAATATCAGCACCTTTCGTTGTAAGTAGACTTACGATGTAGTATGATTATCTTTGTTTGTAGGCTAATGGTAACTGAAAATATTTCGGGGTGGGCAATTGCCCCCTTTGTCCCCCCCCCCTGGCTACGCCCCTGTATATACGTACAGTATAGAAATCAACGCATTACTTGGAAAATAAATGTTTTTTTTTTAAATGCCTGAATCTGTAAAACACACATGCTGAACAGAATTGCAGCTTTTACTTGCCTATATACTTAAAAATGAAAAGCAAACCGAACGCTTGATCGTAGCCTCTGTGATGTTTTTCAGAGATTTTACTATTACTTTTGCATTTTTCTCAATTTCTGCGAAGATACAGTATCGTCCATGCGCGCAGCAATGCAGGAGTTTTTGCAGGAAAATAGTATCGCGGTTTCGAAATCGCGACTGACTGCTAGGCCAGCAAAAAGAACGCTTATCAATTTCTACAAAGAAGTGTTAAGCGTACCGGTACCATTAAATAATTGCATTTGTTTTAGCCCTTCAATAAACTACTCGAGAAAGGTAAGACTAAGACTAGCATCGCTACTATGTAATAGAGTCTGCGCTATGTTATTTTATTCTTGCTTTAAGTTTCGAATCCTCGTAATTTTTTTTGTAAAACAATAATACTGTAATAATGAATAACAAAGTTATAAAATAATAAGAATAGCATTATGCAAAGATAAATGCTTTGTATTTGCGCTGTTTGCACTATACATTACGATGAGCAAGCCATTATAGCTGTATGTAATTTGGACTTCTAACAACAAGATTACTACTTGTATTTTGCTAATTCGCCGTGAATAGTTTTGTTTCAATACAAATTCCGTAAATACAGTGCATATGTGCGGCAATACTTAAAAGAAACTGAAAAGGTAAAGCTGGATAGAAACATAATCATCTAACTCAACTGATAAACTGAATTTTAGTGAGCTGGCCGTCAAGTTGAAATACCCACAACCTATTTTTCTTAATTTTCATGCACTGCATTTTCAATTGTTTGTTCTACATAATTCGGATCACCTTAATTGCTCTGCAGCATTCGGAAACATGGAGATGTATGATGATCTTACCGCGGAAGAAGTCGATGCACAGGTCTACGATGATGTCGATATTAAGTCAAAACCAGTAATAGGTAATGTTTCATGAAAATTATTAGATTAAAACAGTGTTTCTCCAACTGCTACGAGCCGCGGCACAGCATTTTACCACGAAAGATCTTCAGGTGTGCCGCGTAACTATTTAAAATTTCCAAGAGAGAGAAAGAAAAGAATAACTTATTTGTGTAAATGAGCTTGTGAACTTTATTCTTTGATAACTAAATACTGTAAACAAATACCCAAAATCCTTGTCGAGGCACTCAGGATAAGTGTGACGAAGTCATGAAAATAACCTAGCCGTTGGATTCTTGTAACTTTGTTAGAACGGAATTTCCGCTTTGATAACAGATTAAAAGAAAAAGCCATAGAAACCTTTTAGATGGACAACAAAAAACGGCTGGACTTGGCCAGCACATAACTTTGTTTCAATTTTAAGCGTTCTCAAAACCAGGCTCACACACCATTAAAAGTTATTAATTAATTGTCGCAAATTGTGCTAAATCTTTTTAATATGCCGCGAGCAAGGGTGGAAACCCAAACCGAAACCGAAACCTGTAAACCCGGTTTTAAGGGAAATTTTGGAAACCCAAACTGAAACTGACACCCACTTAATCAAATTTTTGAAAACCTAAACTTAAACCAAAACCGTTTTTTTAAACGTCAAAACCGAAACCGAACATAAAACCTGATCAAAGTTTTCTAAAGTTTTGGGTTTTAAAAATTGTCATCACCAACAATATCAGTACAGTTCCTTCAACGCTAAGCGTCCAGTAGAGCAGCTGTAAATACTAATTTTTGAGTCTTTGGTTTCACCGGACTCGAAATATTACCCAAATCGACAAATTCTGAAGCAATTGCTCTCATCACGCGGCCATCTGAGCTGCTACTTATCATCGCAATAAAACAAAAACTCCAATACGTAAAGCATTGGAATAATCCCTATTCAAAATAAAATAGCTTTCTTAGATGAAACTTAAACCGAAACGGAAACCCAGAAACCGAAGTTGTGCGTAAGCAAAACTGAAACCGAAACTGGAACCAATTTTTCAACAGCCGTGAAACCAAACCAAAACTGAAACTTGCCATCTGGGTTTCAACACACCGAAACTGAAACTGACACTCTAACGCCAAGTAGCCAGGTTTCCACCCTTGGCCGCGAGCCAAAAAAGTTTGGGAATTGCTGGCTTACAGCATTGGAAAAGCAAAAAACATGGTTCCAACAAGATGGCGTCACTGCTCAAACTGCACGAGTTACGACAAAATATGAGCCATACTTCCAGTACGTTATTTTTGAAACACCCTGTATTAATTATTTCGTTATATTTATTTTAGAGCCTGCAATCGAATTGCCAACAATTCCATGTCATTCTCCGACCGTATCAGTGGATGCTTTTCATGACGGTTGGTTGAATGCCTAATCTTTAGCGTGACATGCGAAGAGTTTATCTTTTGCGGTATAAATCGTGTCCTTGGTTTAACGCTTATTGGCAGTAAAGAATCATTACGTCCATCACTTGCATGAGTGATCTAAATCCGTACAAAAATTACGCCATTGAAACAAAAGGATTTTTTCCGCGAGATATTTAGTGATAACGTCTTTTTTCCTTAAAAAAAAGACAAAAAACGAAAGAGGTTGTACGCATTTTGCATCTTCCAGCTTCTATGCAAACTGCTTACCCATAACCATTGGCACAGTCAGTCAGAAATGTCGGGGAGGCAAAACAGTTCTTCTTGCCTGCCGATCTCCACAAAATGGTCTTCACAATTCGATCTCTGAGAAAAATTTCTTCAGTGGCAGTAACTGCTCCTGCTGCCCTCCTTTGGGCCAAAATACTCGTAAATCTGAATCTCTACATTGATATCGGTGCTTAAAATATTTTGGGAAGAGGAGGAGGGTGATAAATGATAATTGACCATTTTGCTTCTCCTCATTCCAGGTTACACTCGTCCTCATATTTATGAGTATGAGAAATTAAGATTTTGAGCCGCTGGGGTTTGAATCCTTGAACTACTGCAGCGTAGTTAATCTACAACCAATCACGGGTCATACTGTATAATTACAAAAAAGGTGCTGATAAAGCGCCTAGAAAGTCAGTGAAGTTACTTTTAAGCAGCTACGTAGCCCAGGGGTCGGCAACCCCTGTCACGAGTGCCAAAAGTGGCACGCCGTAAGGTTTTGCGTGGCACGCGAAGCGATTCCATTCGCAAGCAAATTTTAAGTATTAAGATTTAACAAATTTACTTTTGAATCTATGAGCGAGTTTCAGTGTTGTGGGTACAAAAGTCACTCAATTATTGAGGTATTTCTCAGTAGATAGAACATCTACCGACGTGAAGACCCTTTTTGTTTTTTGTTTTGGTCTGCACTGATATTTTCAGAGAAAAATAGGGCAACCGTTTGGCACGCAGAGAAGTTTCTATCTTGATACTATCAAAAAATGGCACGCTGCCTTAAAAGTTTGCCGACCCCTGACGTAGCCTATTTGGGGTTCAAACGTGAGTTTTGGATGTAATCGGCTTGGTTGAATACTCATGCAAATGAAGCCACATTCCAACAAGATGAAAATAGGTGTTTAGACAAGTACCCAATGCAAACGTATATGATGCGTTCTGTCGAAAATAAAATCAGAGCGGCAAGTTTTTGCAAATCATTTTAGTAATTCCTGGTGCTTCAAGCAGATCTTAGTTGTCATGATGGCCAGTAACACAAAGCTAATTAGATATTTTATTTGCGTTTTGTTTAACAACGCGGTTACTAGCCTGCTGTGTAAGCTGTTCGGATTATTTTTCTTGAATTTTTTGATGTTTTAGGTTTATCAGTGCCATGTGAATCGCTTACGGATGCTTTATATGCTGATTTTTTGGAAATGAAGAGAGACAGCAGCAATCCTTTGAAAGCTGGTTGGCAAAAGAGGTGGTGTATTATATGGAACAACATATTTTTTGTCTACGAAAGCTCTCAAGGTATAGTTTTACTATGATTTTTAAACGTGTTGCAATTTTTGTATAGCCTATGCAGTAAGCACCTTAATTTGGACAAATTGAAAGTAAAGATAAGTCTATAAACGTTCGCAATGCTACAGTAAGTAATCTCACTTTCAACTTAAACAGAAAGTTTATCAACAACTGGACTTCAAGCATTTAGTAAGAAAAAATCAAATCATCATCATACTTGCGCTATCACGCCGAAGTGTGCAACGAGTGAAAGAACTTGGGCCTATCTCTGCGGCTTAGCGCCTAGGCAGCACGGCTCCGAAGAAGCGTCGCAGCGGTGGCAAGCCGTTGGCGACACTGTATCAGATTTAACCGATCCGGGATTTGAACCCCAGACCTCCCGCACCGATAGCATTGTCTTTAAAACTGAGCTGACTGGCCAGGTACTTATTATTTATAACACCTAACTCGTTCTAGTATCATCATACGATTACACATATGACTTCCGTTCATTACTCAGCTTAGCCTACTAAGCCAAACATTAAAACATGACTCTGCCTTACTGCAGACAAGCGAGAAGACCAATAAATATCTCATTCAGTCTTCCACCACTGAATAGTGGTGTGCATATGGCATAGGCCCTTTTCAACCTTTTGTTTTCCATATTATTTCTCAACCCGAAGCGATCTAAGGTATGCCTTCATAACGGACATGTTAGTATGCTGTATCGTTTTATGTTTATTTCTCCCGCAAATCTTACATAAACTATGGATAACTTGCGTTTTTAAAAGAACTTGAACAACGAAGCACAGGCTAAAGTAACCTGTAAATTTTAAGAAAGCAAAAAGTCTAAAATATGTTTATCAAAGCTAAACGTGATTTTGCCAGATAAAAAACAAAAAGAAGCCATTCAGCTCCAAGATTTCTTGATAGCTTTTCCGGAAGATAAAAAAGAATCTAAAAGAAAGGGTCGTTGCATTGAGTTGAAACACAAAAGTAGCAGCAAAATATTTGAGGTAATAATGAAATAAATATTTTTTAGCTCGTTGTTCCTTTTTGTATGTTTATTTTTGAAATGCATGAAGACAGTTTTCCTGTATTACATGGCAGAGTAACCCGGAGTATTTTTAAAGTGTGCCTCTGAAGCGGCAGCCTAGATTGGCTCGATTCCGAATGGAATCATACCACAGACTCTACAATTGGTATTCACAGCTTTCCTGTGACGTTCTGCATTAAAGAGATAGGGAAAAAAGGAACGAGTTCGCATGTTGATAAAGGCACTTAAAACAGAAGTCCTCCATCTTAAAATGGTAAGACAGCTCGCAGCGGATAAGGCTCAAGCATATCGCTGGGACTGCCAATGTTGGTGAAATGAAAGAGGCTCTCACATTTCTCGTTTTTCAAGTTTCTCTTGTTTTGCACAGTGTTGTGCAAACGATGTCGAAAGCGCAAAGAAATGGAAGGAGAACTTGGAAAGAGCAAGCAGGACGACCACTGGTAAGTCTAGTTACTTCAATTATTGCCATAGTTGGAAACTATAAATTGGGTTTACCGTATTGGAGGAATGGGCAATTATGTTCACACGAAAGGTCGCATTTGAAAAAAAATTGAAAAATTTTGTAGCCGAGGGCCGCACGTCCGCAGATGCCTGATTTTCCACTCAAATTCAAGTGAGGGGCAAAAAAAGGGTCATCACGACCGCAGATGTCCTTTTTTTCAATGACATTTAGCGCGGAGCTACAGAAAAAAAATCGTCTTCGGCTTAATTCACGTTAGGGGTTTATATTATTTTCTGTAAGTGCCCGCGGGCCGCATAAAATCAGTGCTGGGCATTCCGTAATTTAATGCGCAAAAGCGCAAGTTGCGCAACTTACGCAATTTTGGAACTTGCGTTACGCTTAATTGCATTATTTCTAGCCCTTGCGCAACTTGCGGTGCGCTTTGAAATAAATACGTGCTTCTTGCGCTTTATTGCGTTGCGAAATAGATGGTAAAAAATAAGGCTTGCGCATATTTAGGCTCAAAGCGCAACCGCCAAAGAAGCAGAATAATATTTCTTTTTAAAAGTCAAATAAAGTCAATAAATTTCAAATGAAGTCAATAAATTTCTTTTTAAAAGTCAAATAAAAAAAAAATATTATTGCTGAGGCGTATAAGTCACGGTCTGTTGATTTGAACAGCCAATCAGATTAGAGAGTCAGGCAGGCTTCACTCTGTGTTTGCATAATGCAGTTCTATTTGCGGTTACTGTGCAGAAGGACAAGCATCTAAATGAGTACTGGTGGAAGCAGTCAAATAGCCTGTTTCCATGTCCAAAAATTGTGGGCTTTTGGCCCGTGGGCTTTATTCCAGTCAGGTGGATTCAAGCTTTTTTGGGGCTAATTTCAGCAAAATCGTGGGCTTTATTGGACGCCAGTAAAGACCTGGTTTTAGTAAGCAAGGGCTTTTTGGAAAAAGTGGGCAGAAAAAGCCCAGTTTGAACTCGGCCCACGTTTAGAAAGCCTATGTTTTGAGTGGACATGGAAACAGACTAAAAGAGAAATGGATGATGATTTATGTGTCGATAGTCGCACCTCCTTCGATTGAAGGCAATGAAGGTAGGAATTTAACAGTGATTGATACCATGGGATTTGGGTTGGTTTTACACTGTTACAGTTTTAGATTCAAGTTGTTATAATCTCACAAATTCCATGGCAGTGTATGACTTAATTGGTTCTTGTTGAGATCATGCAGTATTTAATAGTTATCCTCCAACCAAACCCTAACATAAATGCAGAAGTATCAATGGAATAGATTAGTAATTTTTCTGCGGTGTTACGTCGTCAACTACTGTATGTTGAATTGTTTAATGTAAATTTATTTCACGTGCCGTGTGCAAACTAATTTATTCTAGTTCTCAGTTGATTGGAATTTGCGTTTGAAATTTTACGTTCAAGTCACTGTGCTCAAGGCTTACCGTCATTTCTTGTGCAATGGGATAGCTACCTCACCGTTATTTCAGTCCACGGATTTAATTTACAGTTTGCAGCTTGCAGGTCGGAGTGTTCTAATCTTTAGCGTTAGGTATGTTGTTAGATACAGTGTATTGTGTAGTTAAAACAGTTAGCGATGTCTTTGGCGTTTTTGACACGTTGTTAGATACAGCGTATAGTTCGAATAGTTAGCAATGTTCTCAACCATCTATATATTTTATTTTAAAGGAGTTTATATATTTAAATTGTGTAAATCTTGTGAAGATGATGTTTAGAGTTGGCCTGCAATAGTAGTTGGTAAGTTAATTGTGTACGTTTGTAAACAGTTTATTAATTTCAGTCAGTGTTATAGCGTAGGCCTAAGCAAACATTTATTCATTGTGTTTTAATAAGTCAGTTTGAGTTTCTTGAGATTTTTGTAGCTCTGCGCTCACAGTTGTTTGTTTCTTATTTTTTAGAAACCGGTTTAAATTGTTCAGCACGGGAAGACAGTGCACCTGCTCAATATATTGCAATCTATACCGCGTTTCGCTCTGTGTTCGTCTATAAGCGTTCAGGCCGCGCCGTTAGGACGTAACATGCGGTGTGCCTTAACAAGCCCCAAAAGTGGTACTGAAAGACTTTACCCTATGGTCCAGATCACCAATATTTGTAAAAGTAAACATATTGCAAAATCCTGAAATGATTTGCTTAGTACCGTTGTGTTTGTTAATAAACTAAACTTGTTTTTGTTGTTGTGCTGTAATGTGTGTCTGTTGTTGTGCTGTAATGTAGGAAACAAGGCTGCGAACTCGAAAGAACTCGATCATGTTGCTGAACTCGAACTTAAACTCGAAAAAATTATTTTTCTTAATTTGAATAAAACTGTTCGAGTTCGCGTTCATTAAAACGATATTTAAATTGTTGAAAAGAAATAAAAGATCACTACGAAATATAGTTTGTTGTTCAATTTTGACCTCAACACTGACAATTTCGATGGCACTAAACAGATGAGGATAGTCTTGAACCTACTGCACCAGCGAAATATTTTTATCTTTTTAGTTGCATGAGCACCGGCGGTGAAATGTTGTCTCGATTTTGGATATTCATCTGCCTGAACTCGAACTTGAACTCGAAAAAGCTTATTTTTGTCGAACCTGAACTTGAACTTGTAAATAATTAAATTAGAAAACTCGAACTTGAACTCGGACTTGCTAAAATAGATTGAACTCGGAACTTGAACTCGAATAAAATTCGATCAAGTTCGCAGCCCTGGTAGGAAAGTAGTTAATTGCTTAGTACCGTTGTGTTTGTTGATTAACTTGTGAGGGATGTTGCGCTGTAATGTAGGACACTAGTTAATTGCTTAACACCGATACCGGAGTGACGTCTATATAGTTACAAAAAATTTGCTCTGCGCTCCACTTTGAAAATATGTTGCGGAAGTTGCGCTGCGCTCCACTTTAAAAACAAGTTGCGGAAGTTGCGTTCCGCTTCATTTACTTTTAAAGTGCAATTGCGGAAGTTGCGTTGCGCATTACTTACATTCAAAGCCAAATTGCGGAAGTTGCGCTGCGCACTAGAAAAAAATAAATTGCATTTGCGCATCTTGCGCTGCGCTTTTTTTACTTACTGCAATTGTTGCGCTTTATTGCGTTGCGCTTCAGCAGTTCCAGAAAAAGTGCCCAGCACTGCATAAAATAGTCTTTGCCCATAAAATGGTCTTGCCCGCACTTTGCCCATTCCTGAGTGAGAAGAACAGCGCGCTTAAATTCACTGCTCAAAAGGTCCGCGAGATCGCAACTTTATTTTAATTGTTTCAAAAAAAAGATTTAAGGTTGACTCAACTTGCGCTTAAGTAAAAAAAGATTGACTAACATTTGCTGGTTGTGTCTTAATTCGCTAAAAGTTTTTTAACGCAATGTTTTTGTGCAGTTGACGGACATGCTCTACAAAGGTTGCAAGTTTGTGAGACCGGCACACCAATCAGCGTAAGGCGAAGCAACACTTTCAAAGACAGACTATCCACCAGTAAGTCATATTTATGAATATTTAATTTTTAGTAATTGCTCTTTTAACAGTAGTTGAAACTAAAGCAGCGTATTGCAATTACAGTAGATCTGCTGCTGCTGGAAAATATATTTAAGAATCTTTGAAGATGAAGCTGATTGGACATGAGATACCGCGAGCAGTTTGCAGATCTTTCGCGACTGGTTTAATTCACGGCTGGGGCCGATTCCGTTTGAGGACCCCCTGAAATATTTGACCATTATTTAGGGAGAGGAGCAGAGGTGACCTTTTTGCAAAATCGACTATGAAAAGATTTATTTATCTGTAGCAATTTTGTTCCCACAAAAAAATTTCTGGCTGCCTACGCCATTGCCAGTAGTGAATATATTCATAGCGAAATCCCCCGCTCCCAGAAATAGTTTTCTAGATACTGTCGTGCGTATGACATATCGGTAAAGTTCGCATGGCTGCTGATTCGAAAAGCGCAAGCTCATTTCGCAATCTCCCTCAAATGCTGTTGAATTTGATTTCAGAAATTTAAAAAATCATCTCAGTTATTTACTTATTTTATTTCATTCAATTTATGTGAATATAAAGCAGCGACATAAAATGACTCAAACTCGCGTGCATGACAATCTTTTGATTTCGACCAGTCGCTGTTACTGCTCATACGAAAAAAACTTGAATTTTTTTCAATTTTTCAGCAAGAATTACCTTGAGAGGATGCGTTTAGTTTAGTAAGACTATAGTAAAGTAATCATAATAACTTCGTATCAGAATTTTAGCGATTTATAGATTTACAAGTCACCCATAGAGGTATATAATTTGATTCTTTTATTTTGGATTTCGTGTAAATTTGGTAATCCACTGACATTTCTTTGAAAAAAATCTTTCACAAAATTTAAAACAACATTTTGATGCTTTTTACAAACAATAAAATTCTTATATGATTAAAATAATATAGGATTGAAACAAAGGTAATATTGTGTTGAGAAATACCATGAGTGTGCGATGAAAATGTAAAAGAAAAGAATCGATTGAAATGACCAATTCAAGTAATTTTGATTTCTTCCATAATATTTAAGCAAATAGCATGAATATACTATTGATTTTTGCGTGACTGCTTGACTTGATGATCGAAAGTTCTGTTCGCAGCCTCCCTGTTTCAAGTATTGGTCGCGCTATTTCGCGTTTGATTTTATACGTGAGGACAATAATAAACTTGTTGTTGTTGATAGTAACCAGGGCATGCTATGGAATGGAATGGAATGGAAAATGGTATGGAATGGAAGGAGAATTTTGGTATGGAATATGGAAGATGCTCAGAATGGAATGGAAGATTTGAAAAATGGAATGGAAGATCGTCTTCCATACTTCAACACTTGCCTAATTCTGAGTTAGTGTCGCGGAATGGGAAATGGTATTACTTCGCTGACAGGACGATTGATAAGAATTGTATGACAAACCGTAGGAATTAATTCGTTTTTAGATCTGACCTCACGAAAAACCAAAACTTTCTTCACCAAACGAATATAATAATCGACTCAACTTAACTCACTTAGCTACGGTACTCACCGTACAACTTTTCAATACACACAAGCACCACTGCTCACTTCCGTAACATCATACAAGGGCTACACCCTTTAGCATACAACAATATTGCTTACTCTACGTACACTAAATCTACACTCGAATGATTGCGCTAAAAAATTCACGCCTATTTACACTATACATTCAATTTCGAGAACGTTCTACGACATTCTCAAAAAGAAACAAGAAGAGAAATCACATGACATGCAAAAACTCACACCAAATCACAGTAAACACAATTGTGACGTCAAAGAGAAATCATATGACATGCAAAAATTCACACCAAACCACCGTAAACACGATTGTGACGTCAAGAGAAATCATATGACATGCAAAAATTCACTCCAAAATATAGTAAACACGATTGTGACGTCACAAGCACAAATTTTGATGCAGTGAAATTACGTAATGGAAAAGATCTGTCCAGAATATTCACGAAAAAATACGTCAGTAGACAATTATGACTTCATAATGCAATTTTACGAAACAATCCCTCGAATAAAACTTCGGAAAACAACGCATCGGCCTAGAACCTACCACAGTATACAAAGCATTTAAAACAAAACATATTAAACAGTTATATCGTTACACTCCCCCCTTGTTAAGAATATTATCCAACGGAAAATATAATGCACACACAAAAAAACAATATCACTTATTTACATAATTACTTATCCAACAAATTGCAAAACACGGCACAAATTAACAATTTTCCGAATCAACCACTAAGCGGCTTAAATAGATCGCTACAACATTGTCTTTGCCAGGAATGTCCTTCACGGTATAGTCGTACCCCTGTAGTGCCAATGCCCATCGCATAATTCGATTGTTTCGAAACTTGGCATCCTTCAAAAAAGTGAGGGGTTGATGGTCAGTCTGTAAAACGAATGGCTTACCGGCCAGACACAGACGAAATTTCGATACTCCCCACACAATGGCCAAACACTCCTTCTCGATGGTGGAATTCTTCCGCTCTGCAGATGTCAACTTCTTGCTTCCGTACGCGATTGGAAAGAATCTTCCTTTGTGTTCCTGCATAAGCGCAACCCCAAGTCCACAGTTCGACGCATCGGGACGCAAAATAAAAGTCTTGTTGTGATCTGGCAGACGCAGAATGGGCCTACGCACCAGGCTTTCGCGAAGGGTCACAAATGCCTTTTCTTGAGCATCTTCCATCTCACACTTTCCGGCATTCCCTTTTTTGTCAAGTCACTTAGTGGCGCCGCAATTGCTGCGAATGGTGGTATGTGGTCGCGGTAATAGTTGGCAAAACCCAAGAACAATCGAATCTCCTTCTTTGTTGTGGGTCTCTTCGCTCTGCGTATCTTTTCCAAGTTCTCCTCGTTGATAGAAATGCAATTTTCTCCGATGAAATGTCCTAAAAATTCTACAGAATTTGAGGCAAATACGCTCTTAGTAGGTCCAATAGCTAAGCCTGCTTGTCTTAGTTTTTCCAAAAGTGTATTAAGCACCTGTAGATGAGAAGCCCAGTCCTTTGCGTAGACAATCAGATCGTCTACATAGCACTTGACATTGTCCATGTCCTAAAGTAGCTTCCTCATGCCACGAACCAACGTTGCTCCAGAGTTCTTCATTCCAAACGGCATACGCAGGAACTTATAACAGCCATTCGGGGTTACAAACGCAGTCTAGTGTATATCCTCCTCAGCGACCGGTATTTGCCAATATCCTTTACTCAGATCTATTGTCGAATAATATTGGCACTTCCCTAACTCATCAAACAAGTTCTCGGCCGTAGTCATTGACGCTGGATCTGCGACCGTAACTAGGTTGAGCTTTCGATAGTCGACGCACATCCTGTTAGAACCATCTTTCTTCTTGACAACAACCAGCGGAGAATCATAGGGCGAGCTTCATTCCCTCACGATTCCGGTATCCATCATGCTCTTTATCTCCTACCGAATCTCACCTCTCTTGGCATAAGGCAAAGGATAAGGCTTGCACCTAATCGGGCGATCGTCAGTCAGATCAATCTTATGCTCAATCACCCTGGTCTTTCCGTAAAGGTTTCCTCATACCTTCTTAGAACTTCCATAACTTCGTTCCGCTGCTCACCATTTAACTCTGCTCCAACGCACACATCTTGGATGCTTTCCTTCGATTGGAACGTCACCAGCCCCAGCAAGTCCTCCTCACTAACACTGACCTCATCAGCAACATCGCTCTTTACCCCTACCAAATTTGTCCCTACTTGTCCAACTGCAGCAGCCTGAGGATGGCCCCCCCGGACACATCCGCAACCCACCTGGGTTTCTCCCCGAGGCTACCCTGAGATATCCCTTCTCCCAGGCGTTGCAGTCTCTTCAATCCTACCTCTCTCCACATAAAGCTTCAACATGTTGACGTGGTGCGTCTTCACCTTCTTGTTGACTTCGACCTGGTAATTGTTTTTCCATTTGGAGACCTTGATCTCAAACGGACCTTTCCACTGCATCAGAAGCTTGTTTTGGTCGGTGGAAGTAACACCAAGACTTTCTCTCCCTCCTGGAAACTCCGTTTCTTTGCTTTCCGATTGTACAAGTTTTTGTTTCTTCCTTGTTTTTTTTCTAGTTCGGCTTGAGCCAACTTCATTGTCTCGTCCAACCTTTACCGCAGTTCGAGGACATATTGGTAACTTGTTGTAACTTCTGGAACCTCTTCTTCCTCAGACCATAACTCCTTCAAAATCTGGACAGGGCCTCTTACCATCCTTCCATACAGTAGCTCAAAAGGTGAGAACCCTGTGGCTTCTTGCCGTGCCTCTCTATAAGCGAACAAAAGGGGATGGATGAAACGATGCCACTGACGTGGTTGCTCGTGGCATAACCTCCTCAACATCCGTTTCAAGGTTTCGTTGGATTTCTCCACTAATCCGTTGCAAGCGGGATGGTAAGGGGAAGTCGTTAGTCTCCTGATGAACAGTAACATATATACCTCCTTCATGAAGTCCGATGTAAACTGGATTCCAAGGTCAACAGAACTTCCTCCGATACTCCAACTCGACTGTACATGTCTAACAACGCTTCTGCTACCGTCTCTGTATCGATGTTCTTCAACGGAACAGCTTCTGGGTACCTTGTCGCATAGTCCACTAAGGTCAGTATGTACCTGTGTCCTTTGTCGCTAGCCGGTGCTATAGGTCCCACTAGATCTATTGCCACTCTCTTGAAAGGCTAATCAATCAATGTCCATTCTGGATTTGGATCGTTTGATTTTCAAGATTCCCATTCTGGATTTGGATCGTCTGATCTTCTAGCTCCAGGCACGTTCCAAATGATTAAGTCAAAGAGGGGATCTTGCAAGCACAAGGCTTCAACAGTTCCAACGTAGAATGGTGTGTCCATTTCTACTTTCGCCATGGGAGCTCGCTTAATTGTGCGATCCACCGTCATGATATAATAATAATAATAATAACAACAATTTGTATCCCCCTTAAGATTTCATCAACAATTCGATGAATCTGACGAAGGGGTTGACCAGAATTAAATTAACGGAAAAATCACTACCCAACAGCATCAAAGACAAATAAATGAAAAGTACTACTACAAAAAACTTTGCACAGTTGTTCAACATTGGCAATACACTACTGCAGTAAAACATAACACAATTATTCAATACTGGCAACATCCTCAAAAGCAATATTAAAAAAATATGATTTCAAATGCGTTTTGAAAAGTCATGTCCCATCTCCGGTAAAATCCGCTTCATCCACCAACTCTCTTCTTATAATTACTCCACTGCATCCAGTATCTCGCAACACCTCCACTTTCTTACCTCCGACCTTGCCCGACAACACAGGTAAGTTATCTTTAATTTCCGCCGTACACGCACCATTAAGCACGTTGATCTTTTCTCCAGACTTCAGTTCTAGCGTCTCCATCCCAATACGGCTTGTTTTTGTCACTTCTTCGTGGCACTTGCATCGCTCATGCAACTCTTTGAGCTTAGGTCGGATTCCCCCCGGGACCACGCCCCCCTCCCGCGCTCTGGATCCAGGTTTAGAGCGCTGTAATGCTGTTTTGCACTCATGAGCTTCATGTTCCATTGCCCTGCATTTAAAGCAATAAGACCTGCAACCCTGACCAAACGGCTCATTCCGTGACGTTGATGCTTTGCTGGGGCACTCCACTGCTCTATGGCCTCTGCCATCACACACATAACACCTCATTGCGTCTTTATGAGTTTTAAGTAAACTGGTCTTCACATCTTGCTTTATCACCGGCGCTTTCGTGAACATTTTCTTCCCGTGGGCATTTAGGTACTGTTCCGCCAGCTTTGCCAACTCCTCCAAATCCTTAGTACTCCTCTCCTTCAAGAACACCGACACACCCTTAGAGCAGGAGTTTGTAAACTGCTCTTTCACCATCAACTCCGACACCCCCTTAAAAGTTTTGTCCCCACGGGCTAGTTCCACTTACTTACCGAAGTAGTTGGAGATTTTTACAATAAACTGACTAGGAGATTCCTGTCCCTCCGGCTTAGTTCCTCGGAATCTTTCACGGTAACCCTGTTCCGTGAAGTCATACCTCGTAGAAAAACCTTCTGTAGCTTCTCATAATCCCTTGCTTATTCGTCTGACAATCCGGAGTAGACATCCAATTCTCGGCTTGAAAGTAATGGGGTTAGACGAGCAGCCCAGTCAGATCGTTCCCAGCCTGCAACAGTGGCATATCTTTCAAAGCGAAGCAAGTAGCTATTCAGATTATCCTTTCCATCCAAAAAACCAGGAAGCACTGGGGCTTTAGTTCTTGCAACCGCGTTCTGAGAAGCTTGGCTTAATGCCGCCTGTTGGTCTTCCGATAAAGCACTCCTTTGTTCATTCAATCTCTCGCTTTCTAATCGCAACTTTTCCATCTCTAGCTTTTGTTTTCTCTCCACTTCCCGTTCCGCTGCCTCGGCAGCCAATTTCCTTTCCTCGGCTTCGGCAGCTTTCCTCAGCCCTGACATAGTTCAACATCAAAACGAAATAAACAAAAAATGATGCAATCACGTACGTTGTCGCCTCCTGTGTATCGATAAACACATTTTAATACGGTATTAACCATATTACCGTAACTTTAAAGATACTGCAATTGTGGTAACAGCCTTGATGTGAGCACACACATGATAACTTTAAAGATACTGCAATTGTGGTAACAGCCTTGATGTGAGCACACGCATGATGTTCTAATGTTTGCATTATGTTTAATCTAGTGGTTTTGATTGCTGACTTTTAATTGGAAGATCTCAGTTCAATTCTAGAGCCGGTCAAATTTAATACAGTGTTGCCAGCAACGCGCCAGTCACCACCGATGTGACATTTATGCAGAGTCAAGCCGTTGGTGCTTGTTCGTGATTACAATTACTGGTACAGATTACATTGTTAATAGTTACCGTACATTAGTATGGAAGAATGGAATGGAATACGAAAAAAAATTTAGCATAGAATGGAATATGGAATGGAAAATTTTCAGTTTGAAATGAATATGGAATGGAAGAAATTCGGAAGTATAGAATATGGAAAAATCATCTTTCATTTCATTCCATAACATGCCCTAATTGTAACCCGAGTTATACCCTATCAGGGAATTATGCTGTTCTATAAATCCCACATCCCATTTTTCAGTTGAAATTGCTAAACCTACAATATGTTTAGATTTTGGTGCTGTATTTACTGTCTACTACAGCCCACCGATGAAAACAGTTGAGTAAAAGCTGTCGAAAACGAATAGCGACTATTTGCAGTGGCGCAGCGAGAAATTTCAAAAGGGGAAATGCATAAACTACAAAATCAATTAAAAGAGTCGGCTATATTCCCGTTATTTAGCAACAATTGATTTTCTTTTACTAAAAGGCAAATTCAAAAGAGGGGAGCCATCGCACAATGCCCCCCTCCCCCTTAAATACGCTCCTGACTATTTGGTTTTATTGCTATCGTGATAAATATTTAATTTTCGGCATACGGCGGATAGCTGACAACACATTTGAACAAATACTTTTACTGTGGTTTTCCAGAGTTTAAAATGATGCGCAAGACTGCTTCGGAGGGTTCTTCTCCTCAGCGTGGTGTAACGACACCTTGTAACAATGATGGAGAGCCGATGTATGATGATACTTGGTTGGATGCAAATCCGGAAGTGGAAGAGGAAATCATGGAAGATATTGCTGATGAAACTTATGCAGATGTGATGGGAGAGCAAAATAGGCCTGCAGGTTAGTTCGCCTCTTGTTCAAAAAAAAATTCCAAATTTGATGAATTTGCAAAGCCGTCTGCATCTATCTTTAACTTGCTTGAATATTTTTTGACATAAATAGCTTACTTACACCTTCCAAAGTTACTTGATAAATTTTGTTATGATGGCATGCGTCATGGTTTCACCATATTATAGTCAGTACAGTAATTGACGTGAGATCCACGTTTTATAGCTACTGATGTTTGCGTGTTTAAGGAATAAAACCACTAAGGTGCGCTTAAGAAAAAAGCATGTTAGAGTATTCTACGCAAAATTTTCGAATGAAATTGAGTTTAACGCTGTTTGACATTTAATATTTTTCATTAAATACCAGGTAAAGGCGACCCACCTCCTCTTCCTGAAAAACCTCTGGCCCCTGTATTCCCACCTTCACCAACAGTCACGTTTCCTTCTTCGCCCCTTCCGCCTTTTCCCGACATCAGTCCAGTACAACAGGGACACAATCCTCCACCTTCTAATGCTGGCTCTTCTGTCGCAAGCCCATGTAGTCCCAAACATCAACGGGAATCTCCAGAAAAATCACCAACGCCTTTAAAAACCAAGGAGGACTCTTCTGGTGCCGTTGATTTTTCCGCTACTTTTTCTCTTTCTTCAGGCATACTTAAAAAAGCTAAAGTAAGTGAAAGACTGCAATGTCACAAAAATTCAAACTGTCACAAAAGTTCAAGCATAGGCCTACATTTTTAGAAAGCCTTGCACACCCCAGAGCTGACTGAAGACTTTGATTTTGAAGAAGACGAAAATGAATACAAAAACAGTAAGAAAAGTTTTTATTACCGGTACTTTTAAGGCCAATAGGATTTCAGAAAAGAACAATTTTTGAAAAAGAGCCTAAAAAACTGGTGAGTAAAAATCGTGCAAATGCTTATTTTGCAGTTTTTTGGGTCTAGAAACATCGAAGTACCAAAGCAATAACACGCATACAGTGGCATACTAAACATAGGGGGGTGGAAACTGAGCTCTTTAGTCGCTACTCTTGATCTGTTAAAGTAATTTCTGCGTCATCGGCAAATTCAACATAAAGACCTAAGTTGGATTCTGCTGGAACCATACCGTATATCTTGCATAATATGTATAAATGAAAAATAAATGAAAGAATATGAAGTGAAGTGATGAAACTTATTACAACACTTGTTCATGAGGAAACTCTGCTTCAGAGTTATGTAACGTGCTGATTACATTTTACATTATGTAAGTCCCGTCACCTGTGTGACGTTGAAACGCAACTTAAGAAGCAATCGTTTTGTTTTAGTCATGACTTCAGATTTATATCAAGGAATGTGGGATTGCCTAGCAGATGAAGAAAATGAGTTGTCATTCAGACGAGGACAGATCATTCACATTATTTCAAAGGTGAGTTTTGCCAGGTTCCTGCACAGTGTTATTTACTATATTGGACTATGCGAGGAAGTGACCGATACGTTTATTAGGAGCTATGGTTTAGAACAGTCTGTAAATTCCAGCTCACCTTAACTCATGAGCACTTAACTCGCAAAAAAATACGTTCAAACGGCGCGCAGCTTCACAAAAATTTCATTACACACTGTTTAGTTGAACTTAATGCGACACATTAGCTCTTTTGTTTCGGCAAAGCGCCTCAAATCGTGGTGCAATTTTTGAAAGCGCAACGCGCATTTCCCGTTCGACACCCAATTTCGAGCGATATTTTGTTTTTAAAACAGCCACAGCAGAAAAACCAGCCTCACACATGTAACAGGTAGCAAAATTTGTATTTGTATCATATTTGCATATTTATTCTCCTATCACGAGAAAGCGATCACAGCGCATTAACGAGCTCGCTTTAGGAGTTGCTATCCATTTGTTTACCGCAGATAGATGGGTGAGTGCTTTTTCCAACGGCACAACGAGTAAACTTGCCAGCTTGTTTTCCACACTGTCCCTTTAATGCTGAGCGTCAAACAGGGAAGCTGTGAATTACAATTTTACAGTCATTGGTTTGATCCGACTCGGAATCGAACCCGGGTCTACCGCTCTAGCAGCGAACGCTCTTACCACTCGGCCATCTGAGCTGTAATCAAAACACGAAGAGCTGCAGCTTTTCTTTGGTTTAACATTCTGTAAGCATGTTCCGTAAATTAATGATTGTATCACTAGAAACAGTAGTATCACTAAAAAGTAAATTAATGATTGTATCACTAAAAACAGCCGCAAAATTTGAAACGCAAACCGCCTGGTTTGGAGTGCCTTGTAACATTGTACGTTGAAATGTACAATGTAGGCACCTTCAGTTCGCTCACCTTACAACCTTGGCTTTCATTACACCACTGACCACTCGGCTCAGCAGCTACTGTGTGTCCATTGTTGATAATGGAAGATAAATCCCTCCATGTGTACCCTCCACGTTGAAACTGATTAATCAGTTTCAACGTGTTACAATGCCAGTGCTTTCAGAATTGAATTGCATAAAACTTAATTTTGTTGTTTTCGATTTTTCCCAGTAAAAGTGAAAGCTAATGAAAGCACGTTTGCGACGAGCTTGAAATTTCAAAACGATGCACCAGTTGGGAACCACTAGCTTAGAAATTGCCGGCGTCTATTTGCGTATTATGTTTATTCGTGCCTTTTCCGACGGCACTACTACTGGTATACGTAACGTAGCCTACGAGTGAAATTACCAGTTTGATCTACCAACTTCTAAAAGCATTTTGTTAAACAGATATCAAGGTAATACAGTAGATATTCACAGCTGGGCACTCGGTACTTTAAACGTAACGACGATATCGATATTTTGCAAAAAAAGTAACGACGGTGCCGATAACGGTACATTTTTTAAAAAGTAGCAACGATAACGATACTTGGTACCGATTGTCGATACTTCTGATACGAAAGAGTTTTCTTGTATTTTTTTTTTCAACAAAGTTATGACTTATATAATCCATTACGTAGAACGCGAGCTGCTAGTGAATGCACTCATTCAAAAGGCGGTATGTTTTTAAATTGATTGCTCATTAAACACATAGCGAAAATGTTGGCTTTTAGTAGCTCATTCCATGTAAAATAGTCTGTCAAAAATTCTAATGATTTCTATAAAGGTCAACTCTATTGCAGTAGCTTCGGATGTTATTAATATTCAACCTTAGCTGCATGGCCGTTAAATGTTTCGGAAATTTTTCAACAGTTTACTAGCAAAGAGGCGCGTAACCAGAGTTTTCTTCAGGGGGGCTAACGCTGCCGAAGAAAGTAAAGATCAATTTTTTAGAAATCGTTGTTTTAGAGCACCTACAGTGCATTATATTTTTGTACCTTTCTTTTTTCAGCCTGCTGAAATCACGCATAAATGGCGGGTCCAACAGTCACGGATTAGCGGTCACCTTTGAAGTAAAAATCGTGTTCACTTATAAGAAATTTTCCGTTCTTGCGTTCAAAATCCATTCCAAAAAAGTAACCGAAATATCGGGTAATACAGTCAAAAAAGTAACGACGGTACTAAAAATGGTACATTTTTAAAAAGCATTAACGTAACCGATAACGGTACAGAAATACTACTTACAGTAGCGCCGTACTTTCGTACCGCGGTGCTGCCCAACTCTGTTGATGTTTCACTTTCTTTATACCCGTTTCATACGACTTAGCAAGCACTTGTAGAAAACCAACCAGCGCTATAGTAACGATGAACGACTACGCATTTTTTCGGGACAAATCTGCTACTAACCTAATCAGTGATCCCACAAATGCAACCTAAGGCTTCAACATGCAACCTACCCCATAGAATTGTTCAGTACCACGCTACTATAACGCGGTACTTTTGTAGTACCGTTATCGGTAACGTCGACACTTTTTTAATAATGTACCGTTTTTGGTACCGTCGTTACTGTTTTAACTGTTTTACTCGATATTTCCTCAACTTTTTTGGAATGGATTGTGAACGTTAAAACGGAAAATTTCTTATAAATGAACACAATTTTCACTTCAAAGATGATCACTAATCCGTGACCGTTGGACACGTCATTAATGCACGATTGCAGCAGACTGAAACACGAGAAGTATAAATTTAGTTGTATACTGTAAGTGCTCTAAAATATTGATTTCTAAAAACTTGTTTTTACTTTCTGAGGCAGCATTTGCCATTGAACAAAGTTCTGGTTACGCGCCTCTTCGCAAGTAAACTATTAAAAATTTGCGAAAACATTTAATAACAGTGCAGCGAAGGTTAAATATTGTGATACGCAACCTCCGCAGTTACGGAAGTAGAGTAGATCTGTATGAAAATCATTAAGATTTCTGACAGACTATATTTTTTTAAAGCACCGAGTTAAGTTAGCACCAAGTGCCCAGCTCTACCGTATGGTAATCTTAACCATTTTGGTAAGTTTTTCAGGTTTTTAATCCTAGTTTAGAGATTCAAGAACCGAAATAGTTTGCTAGTCTTTGGAATGGAACTATGCAAAAATGCCACTCGCAATTTCATATAGCATTTTTCAAGACGCTACACACGTTTGACTGGTGAATTATTATTGATAAACGAAGTCAATGTTTATATTAAGGACTATGACGCTGATGGATGGTGGATAGCTAAAAGAAGACATCAAGTAGGATTTGTGCCGAAAAACTATCTCATGGAAGCTTACGCTGCGTGACCTTCGAACAATGCTTCCATTGGCATATCCGGGAAGAGGAGCTAAAACCCTCCACACAAATTTTTGGATGAATCAATACATTAGTAGCCTACTTCGACAGTATATTAAACGAATAAAATATTGAATAAAACGGCAAGATAAGCATTGGTTTGATTCTTAGCCCCCTCCCTTAAGAAAATAAAAAAAAAATTATGGACCCATCCCAAACTTCCTCTCTCGTTGTCATTCAGCCATGATTTTATTGCAAAAACTTGTTGTGTCATATCGCTGTGACTCAAACGCTGCGGCCTGCATTCCGCAGCCGTTATTTTCACCGACAAACTTTTATGCTATTATTACCTTTAACATAAATCGGACCGTTGGCGTAGAAGCTGAAGACACCTCTTACGGTGCAGTAGATCTTGGGTTCCATTCCAGGGTCGGTCTAATGGGACACGGTGTCACCAAAAGCTCGCCACCACTGCGATGTTTTTGCGGAGCTCTGTTGCCCAGGCGCTAAGCTGCGGAAATGGGTCCCGCCAATCGTTAAACGCTTCGGCGCCATTCAGAGCATAACCAAGATTTGATTTGATTTTTTTTTGTTTCGTGGACAATTAACGTTAAATATCGTAAGAATAAATCACGTGTTTGCTGTAGTCATAGTTATTCCCTTGGGGGTGTATAGGGGACAGTTGCTCCTATTGGTATTGGACTTGGTAGTAGCACCTGCTGCAGACAATTGAGGTGTAAGGGACTTACATTGTCCTTGTTTCACAGTATTCTACCACTGCAGTTGTGCCTGTTACTAACTACTAGGGTTGAATTGAATTTGAATCCGCTCACGAATTCTTCATGAATTTGAATTAGAATTTTGTTTTTTCAAAGTCAATGAATTTGAATTAGAATTTCGTTTTTTCAAAATCAATGAATTTGAATTTAAATCTGAATTTCATTTTTCCAAAGTCAATGAATTTGAACATCTTGATTAAACCTTCGACGAATTTGGATTTTTCTACTTTGAACTTACCAAGTAAAAGTAGCGATTTATAAGTGGTTTATATCAGCACATAGTGCAAACGTTCCGTAAAATTTATCAAACAAACCAAAAGTTTGTAATGTGATGCTGCAAGGTGGTTTAAAGTTATTTTTGCAATAGGTAACTTCCTAGTGAACCTGCGAAAGAATGAACTTGACACCCGGTTGACGGGACCCCATTTCTTTCAAATTGTTTTTAGGGCAGTTTAAATTACAATAAAATTGCATAAGAAGAATAGCTTTGTCTTCTACATCAGCAATTTTCAAAGTATGTTCATTAAAACTTATTTATTTTTCAATCAGGCAAGAGATAAAAGAACACTAATAGAAAGGTAGCCAACTGTTTTCTGATAAAAACTATGATGTTTTTGTATCAGGTAATTTTTTTTCTGAGGTTAATTAGACCCAGAGTTGAATCAATTACAATTTTATGTAATGGCAATTGCACTCAAACAGTATTTAGTTACTGTTCTTTTAAATTACAATTACTTTGCACCGCAAAACTCAGTTGCAATTATAAGTTAATATGAATTACATAAGAAAGTGTGATAAATTATTTTCAATCACACTATTGCAATTAGATTGTAATTGATCTGACTCTGATTTATAGATCTACGAATTCCACGAGTAGCCTAACCATATTTTGAACAATTCGCTAGTACAGAGTACTACTCAAAAATATCTGTTTTTTAAAGCCTATTTGATAGTCTCGTAACTTAAATCAAATATCGACTAATGAAGTCTAAATTATCAAGTTTTACGAATTGGTGAGATTTGAAATTGGTGAGATTCGCCACTACAAACTTAAATTTTGCATTGGTCCTTTCAAAATAAGTGAAATTGAAGTTGAAGCTTTCGCAACGTAATGAATTTGAATCCGCTCGCGAATTCTTCATCAATTTGAATTTGAATTTCGTTTTTTCAAAGTCAATGAATTTGAATTTCGTTTTTTCCAAACCAATGAATTTGAATTTAAAAAATTGAAAAATAACGAATGTATCCAACCCTACTAACTACCCTTCGAAAATTTTTAACTGTTACTATTGAATCGCTGGAAAGCAAATTATTATTATGTAATCGTATTACATCTACTTTTCGATGTTTGATCAGGCAGAACAGTAAGGTACAGTATTACAAAATGCAGGGTGTTCCACTAACTTCCACACTATTTGCAATATACATCACAAATACCAAAAAGTCACTGTAATTAGGTCTGTCACCAATGCAATAAAATTTAAGGCACCTACTTAAAATTACAATTATTCAAGTAGCTAAGTATATATCATTCCGCAGCATGGTTGATGGAAATTTCAGAAAGATTAGTCACAAATAAAATAGCCAAAACAAATTGAAGCATATTCAAATATGGAGGTGTTTCGGTTAAAATACAGAAAACCTTGTCAATCTTATTGAAATAGAATAAACTAGATTAGTCAAATAGAATGAATAGATTATTCAAATAGAATGAATAAATATTCGAATAGAATCTAATCATTCTACTTGAATAAGATTGACAATGGTTACTAAAGTTTAACCAAAACGTCTCTATATTTGAATATGTTTCAATTTGTTTCGGCTATTTTTGTGATGGTTTGTATCATTCCATTTGGCCCATTTTTTTGCGTGAAGTCGACTATGCAGATTCGATATCGGTCTACTTGGCCACCTTAAAAGGAAACGAGTTTTTTTGGTAACTGAAGTTAATTGTTCCTTTGCAAACGGTATTTTCTATTCCTAAATGTGAGTTGGGAATTGTAACGCCTAAACCGCTTGCTTTTTTCTGCTTTTGTGTTATTTCTTCATGAATAAAACTGCTGCTTTTTTCGTCTATTGCAGGGGTGGGCAAACTTTTCAAACGAAGGGCCACATTTAAAAAAAATTAGAAGCCGAGAGCCGCGCTGATTGCAAGAGCAAAAGAAAAAAAAGGTCAAGACGTCCTCAGATGTCCTATTTTCCACTAAAATTCAGTTCCTGCTGAGAGTTGCTCCAGCTAATGCAAAGCCAGGCATCACTAATTTTTCTGCATTATGACAGTGAGTTTCCTGAAGTAAAACAACAAAGACCTGGTGCTTGGAGACAAGTTGTTCAATCACGCCGATTTTACTGGCGGTAAGGCCTTCAATGTTTAGCTGCAGAATGGTGGGTCTTCGATACGAGCTGGCATTGGTATCGCGTCCTAAAAAGGACGTTTTGTATCCACCATTCAGTCAAGATACATTCGGCAATTCACGAGGCCGAGAGTCTATCCTTTTACCACTCCGGAAATGCGACGGACTGGCTCTATTGTTACCATTAGCCTGATGGTCTTATTCAGTTTCTGGGATGCACCGCGTAGAGGTTGAGGTCTTCGGCTTGATTCACGGTAGGAGTTCATACTTCTATAAGTGCCCGACGGCCGCATAAAAATAAAATGGTCTCGCGAGCTGTAGTTTGCCTAGCCCTGGTTTATTAACTGCACCTCAGAGCGTCTCACACTCCTTGAGAATCAGAAACGAGAACTATTATGTTGACTCTTTTTGCTCCGCTTTAGAGATTGTCATAGGATTGTTTGGAAAATGTTCATGGCACTCGCGTTATTACTGGTGCGCCGAAGCGTATGGCCTATCTCCCAATGCTTAGCGCCTGTGCAGCACGGCTCCGAGGAAGCGTCGCAGCGGTGGCGAGCCGTTGGCGACACTAGGTCCGATTAGACTGACCTGGAATTTGAAATCCAAATCTCTCGCACTGATAGCAATGACTCAAGAGCTGAGCTAACCGGCCGGTCGATTGTTTAGAATTAGATTAGAAGCACCTCTTTTGTGACTGCACTTGTAGAGGTACACTCAGGCCCGTAGCCACGGGGGGGCACAGGGGGGGCGTCCCCCCCCCTAAAAAACTTTAGGCCCCCCTGTAACTTAGCGAAAAATTTGCAAATTCTTCTGAAAAAAATTGCGAAATTATACATACAACAAAAATTATAGATACTGATATCGTTGAAGTTATTCTAATCTTGTCTAAAAGCCATGCTGAATTATCAGTGGAAGCAAAAGGATACCTGGCTTCTGTTTCGAGCGTTGATTTTTATTTTCGTTTGTGAACTCATGTTTAGTGTTTTAGTAATATTTGCCCCAGCAAACAAACTTGTGCAAAAAGAAGTTACGCATCTGCAATTAGGATTAGACCTCATCCAGGCATCTTGTCAAGTTTTGCAAGCAAGAAAGAATTCGTTTGACGAATTTGTCTCAACTCTTTCTGAAAAGTATCCACAGATTTTTGGAACTGAAGACAGTGAAACTTCAAGAGAAAAACGACCTAGGATGCTGCCCCGCTATTTTGACAACTTTGTTGTGACCGAGAGATTGAAAATAGATCCACTGTCCAGCCTGAAGATAGGGAAATGGCATGGAAGAGCCAGTATCAAGCAATCATTAACAAGACTGAAATGGAAATTAACCGACGATTTGCAGAAAAAACTCTGCTATGTATCATAGTTTAAATGCTGTTTACTGTGTTAATTCGCTCGAATTTTTAAAAATGTCGCATTTGTCAGAATTAATTAAACTAATGAATCTTCAGCCAGATAAATTAAACGGAGAACTAGAAGTTATTCGTAGCATGCTCACCTCCAAAAACTGTGATACTTTTCAGAAGATTTTGAAGTTAACTTGTGAATACAACGCAACGTTTCCTAAAGTTTACAAACTTTTCTGCGGAGTTCAATTGTTTGGAGCTTCCACTGCTGCTTGTGAAAATTGCTTTTCATGCTCACAAAGAATGTTAAGCAAGCAGCGTATGAGCATGAATCATAGAAGAAAGAGTATCTGGCACACGAAAGTGATACCAACAACATCAAACTTGATGAATTTGAAGAAGTCTTTAAAAATAAACATCCATGACGTCTGAATTTATAAAGAGCTTTACACCCTACTGGGAGTACTCGCTCTTTGACTTGATGGGAAATCTATAATATCATATCACCTTAACTTATTTTCATGGCAAACAGGTGTATAGGCTACTGTATGCTTATTCAAAACATGTGTGATTGTTTAGGCGTATATCGCGCTTCATTTGCTTTTTCTGCGAGCATCAATAAGTTTTCTCTCAGAAAACAAATATTATGCAGTACACCTAAAATCCTTCCTTATGCCTGTATAGTTTACCATGTCTGCAGTTTGACCCCTCTCCCAACAAAATTTTCTGCGGGCGCCTTTGTGCTCGTAATACCAGCAAAACTATTGTTGTAGAATTCATTTTCAGAAATTTATTTACTTTTAAAATACCGTGCGCATAAACCATACAGAGAAGCTAATAAGCTGTACACGTGTACAGTTCGTATATAGCATGATAAAAATTATGTTAGCCTACTACCACATTGTCGCAGTGTTTGACATCATATACGTAATAAAAATATGGGGCCCCAACGGGCCCCCCCTGAAAAAAATTTCTGGCTACGGGCCTGGGTACACTGATAACAGAAGTGTACAAATTCGTTAATCGTTAATAACAAAGCTAACTTTTTCATTAACTAGTTAATTCGTTAAATTTCTTTTTGAAATTAACGGACTAAATTAACTTCCGTTAGTGCTTGATAATTCCGTTAAATTTTTGTAAACGCGTATTTCTCTTATTGTTGGTTAAGTTTGATATCGATAAACTAGCAAAATACGACCAATGAGGTCAGAAAGCGAGACAAAAACAACAAAAGATATTGCTTATGGGCAGAAAAATTGCTTAATGCAAAACGTTAGCTTTGTTAACCGCTATTTCGTTAACACAGTTATGTACCTCCGTTAACGTTAATTCGTTAAATTTAGCTCCAATTAACGGAAGTTAATTAAATTCGTTAAATCGTTAGTCTTGACTTAAAACGGCATTTCTTTTTAAAAAAAAGCTTAAAAATTTTTAATATCAATGTTTGCGTAAGCATTTAACTAGCCCATCTATGACTAATAATAATGGTAATACTACATTTCTATAGCGTTCTTTCCTGGCGGAAAGTCAGATCAAAAGCGCTCGACAAAATAACAACAAAAACAAAAAGCGTAACAGAGGAAACAGTAGAATTAAATACATTAGATTAAATGTGCAGTTGCGATGATAAATTTGAAAAAATGGTCACCGGCACGCTGTTAATTTAAAGTATTTGAATTGGCTAGAATGTTTACAGTTGGGCTAACACTAAATGTAGAGTGACAAATAAGTCAAATATAATTACTAGCCAAGATCACAGTGGGAAAAAATTAGTACAGCATCAGTTTAAATCAGTACAGCCTCATCAGTTAATTGGGGTAGGGCCGCCAAAAGCCGCCTTGACAAACTTTCAACTCTTCAAAACAAAATACTCAGACACTCCCCAACGAATTATTAAATACTCTAAGTGTCGAGTGTTAAAACTAGAGGATATGATAAAAATGGAAAAAGCTAAATTTATGTTCAAATACAACAACAAAATGCTGGCAATTTGTTTCGATAATTATTTTCTCAAATTAGAAAAAGTACACAAATACAACACCAGGCAAAAAATCCGTAATGAGTACTTTCAAATTTATTCTAGAACAAAGTCCGGGAGAAAAGCACTTCATCATCTTTGTTTAAAACTATGGAAGGAGATTCCCCTTGAATTCAGATGCTGCACTTTCTATAGGTCTAAAAATTATTATAAATCGACCATTTAACAAAATATGATAATGTTCATTAAGCTGTGGCAATTATTTTCTTTTTTTTGCTTGTTACATTATAACCAACGCCATTGACCTACTGATCTCTTTTTTTTTTTTAACTTGCTTTACTTTTGAACATAAAAAAGTTGGTCTATAAGTCCTGCATTTTTCAGTGTTTGTTTTGGCGTGCAATTTCCATAAAGTGTACGTAAGTTAAAACCTTTAGGCTATGCCGTCCATCTGATATCTCCTCGTTCTGTTTGATGTCTCTTTATTCTGTTTTTGTTTTGTTTTTTGCTAAATTGATGTTTCAAGTGCTGCGATTGGGAGCAGTAGACTTCGGTGACCTCGTGGTCTTTCATTGCTTCCCTCCTGTGCTTCTTGCGCGTGGGTGAATTAATAATAAACTTGAACTTAAGCTTAGGCAAGATTTGCATCAAACTATTAACATCATAAAATTCGACCCTCTTTTATTTATTTGTTTTACCATAACGCACAAGAAAGCACTGGTAGGAAACAGCGCAAAGACCATTATTCGGTCATCTAGGTCAACTGCACCTTTTTGCCATATCTTACTCTGACGTTAATTAGTAAAAAGTAAACGCAAACACACACACATACAAAATAATAACAAAGGGTTGAGCAGGTTGTCAGTGACGGCATAACTTTACGACAATCAGAAAGGGGAGTTTAGCTTGGGATTCAAAGCTAAAATAAAGCAGTGTTTAAAAAATAGGGTAAAAAAATAATAGCTAAAATACCAACATCCTACAATACTTCAGAAAACACAAATTACAACTTCAGAAAACAACATGTACACAAAGCACAAGAAAACAAAAACTTTGGTTTTGGAGAAGGTAAAAATACATTTAAAGGGATACAGATATCAACTATTTAGTATTGTTGCGTCATACTCTATAAAAATACAGCGGAAGAAAGATAAATAGTTAGCCTACTTCTTAACTGCTACTTTGCGAATAGCTTACTGACACGATTTACTAAAAAAAGATTAACTGTTACTTTTTAACGAACTGTTTTTCCATGCACATTGCAGATGTCTTCTGCCCATTGTTAATGATGCGGTAGCTGGCATTAAAAAGATTGCGATGACGCAACAATGCTTCTGTGATGAACTCACAATTTCAAACGCCTCCTGACTGGATTTTACTGAAGTCGAGAATTCGTGGTAGAGATTTAGAAAAGAAGTTACACAGGTTGTAAAGTAGCTAGGTTAGAAAAAAATTGTTAGTAGCTCCAACTTAAAAATGTGAATGAGATGAGCATGCTTGCATCTAGTTAGGCTTAATATTTTGGTCGAAAGTGCTTTTACTGAGAGTAAATAGCTAGGCTACTGGTACCACAAAACAGAACAAAAAAAATTTTGTCTATTGAAATGTTTGAGAAAGTTTTGTTGGTGATCCTTAATTCCACTACTTGCGAGCAATAAAGGTAGGGTCTAAATACTTCTCCGAAACCCAGCAACGGGCAACGCAACTTTCCAAAAACGTAACCAAACGCCTGAAATAATCGTTTAAATACCGGTATGCTAGGCAAGTATACAGATACCGGTATGCAATTGACTCGAGAGAATAACAGAATAACCGCCTTGTGAATTCGACAAATATCATATTTACAGACAGGGACTCCGAGAGCCGGTTGTGAGCCCGGGGCTATTGTTGCAATGGCCCCCTCCGCAGGCAAGAGTTTTGTGGCTTAATTTTTCGGACATTTTCTATGGTAAACATGTGTACTGGTGTATGAGGTAAAAGCCGAAACCGGGGTCCTGCTAAAACCTGCAGGAGCACAAGAACCGCCTTTGCAAGTGAGTTAGGAGCACAAGGACCGCAAGTGGCGTACGCACGGGGGGGTTTCGGGGGTCAAAACCCCCCCATTGAAGATTTTAAAAGAAATGAAAACCTCTCTTTTGGGAACGAACCGCGTTTTTTCGTACAAAGATAGCCGAAATTGCTCTTATGTTTTTCTGTGCTGTCCAACTTGCTTATAAAATCTTGAAAAACTTTCATTGTGATGCAATAATAGGTCTACCGGTAGTCAAACTTTTCTGGTGCGCTGCGCTTGACGTTGACGATTGCAGAAAAAGTGAAACCTTTCTTTTTTGAAACGAACCGACTTTTCTTCGTGCAGGGCTGGCCGAAACTGCTGTCTTGTTTTTCCGTTCGGTCCAACTTTCTACAGCAATTTAATTTCGAGAAACTTTTATTACCATGCAATGCAACAATACCGGTATTTCAACTTTTCTGATGTGTTTTGTTTGAACTACATTTTTGTCATCGATGCTGCTGTGAAGCAACTGGTAAGCATGAGCTTCCTTAAATACGGTGCATCTGCAGTAACTATGGCCGCACACAAAAAAAATCAAATCTTCACTGTAGGCCTACTCGTTTCATTAACTCGCTGTAGTACCAAAGGGTGGCAGCGAGTGGCGAGTCCTAACCCCGTGGCTTAGCGCCTGGGCAACACAGCTCCAAAGAATCGTCGCAGCGGCGGCGAGCCGTTGGTTACACTGTGTCCGATTTGACCTGCTTGGGAATTGAACCTCAGACCTTTCGCATCGATAGCGACATCTTTAACACTGCGCTATAACCGGCCGGTTTGTTGAAAAATTATTAAAATATAAAAACTTATATTGATACTGCCCTACCTAAATGCTGAAAATAAAATAAAAATACTGTCAAGGAAGACCAGACCAACGAAAGATTTAAAGCAGTGTTTCCCAACCTTTTTTCACATGCGTACCATTTCGAGGTTTTATGCTGTGCCACGTACCACCTACATAAGTTACGTGCGCAGAAGGCGGTCAACAAATTTCCCCACCTTTTACGACGTCATAATCACGTATTTGACCTATGCGAGGTGTAATAACAAATTCTATTAAACTAGGTAGCATCAGCCAGGGTTGATGGGGTGCATGGAAATGTTTTTTAACCACCTATCACAAGAAGAACAATATAATGAACTAACAAATAAGAAAAGTCAATTTAGTTAATAGTTAATGCGATGGCTGCATTTGTTTATTTTCCACTAGTTTGTCGATGCGTGGCATGCATTTGCTCACAGCGCATCGAAAGTCATGCATGGGCGCAACAAGTCGGTTTCGTTTCGTCGACTTGATAGTCATCAGGGCTGAAAATCCTTGCTCGCACTCCCACGTAGAAGGGAAAATTAGCAACTGGGGAATAGCATGTGAAGCTAGCGTCGAGTACGAGGAGGCCATGCTAAGCCAGAAGTTTATCGGAGAACAATCTTTGTGTTTCGTCTTTGCTGTCTGGTCAGCCTGGATATCTATGAGCTCCTCTTGCTCCCCAGTCCCGACAGGCAGGTCGGCTGGATCAACAGAGAATGGATCGGTCATGTAGGCACAACATATCACATCCGGAAAGTAATGCCTCACCTCAGCATTAAGCAGTGAGAGGTGATCAATGATTTCATGGGAAACTTCATTATTGGGAGCGCTGTCAAGACTTGTCAAGAATTTAAACATTCCATATTTCTTGCTCTCCACGTTCTTCTTCCACAGATCTAACTTCAGGATAAACGCCCCCAGCTTTGAAATAAACTCTACGACGGTGCAGTTTGGTCCTTGAAATGACAGATTTAAGTGGTTGAAGGCTTCGAAAATGTCTGACAAGTAAGCCAATCTTATGATAAATTCCTCGTCTTCCAGATATTTTCTAAAATCGTGATCCTTCTCTCTTAAAAATGCAAGTAGCTCATCCCTCAATTCAAAAAGACGCTTCGTTATATTCCCCCTGGAGAGCCAGCGCACCTCTGTGTGATAGAGAAGGCAAGTGTGATCAGAGCCGAGATCTTCACAAATCAGCTTAAACAGCCGGGTATTTAGAGCTGAAGTTTTGACGACATTTACCATTTTGATAATTCGGTTCAAGCACGATAACAACTTTGGTGGGAGCACCTTAGCGCTAAGGGCGAATCTGTGTATAAAACAGTGCACATTGGTGACGTTTGGTGACACAGCTTTCACATGGGCTTGAAACCCAGACTTTCGACCAAGCATTGACGGAGCCCCATCTGTCGTGCATCCGATTAATTTTCTCCAATCCAGTTCATTCAGCTTGAAGAAATTGTCTAAAACGTTGAAAACATCCTTTCCTTTTGTTGTACTACACATCTCTTGGCTCAGCAATAATTCAGTTTTCACAGCATTGTTCTGCGTGAATCGGACGTAGACAAGTAGTTGACAGCAGTTGGCAACGTCTGTAGATTCGTCAACTTGAATTGCAAACCCAAATTTTGATGCTCTTACTCCCGCAATCACTTGGTCGGCAATGTCAACTGACATTTCTTCGGTACGGCGCTTTACAGTGTTGTTAGAGAGAGACACATCCTTTAACTTTGCCGCAGACTCCTCTCCCATCACACGTCTGACCAAAATCTTTGCCGCTGGCATTATAAGAGACTCCGCAATGGTATGAGCCTTCATGCTTTTAGCCACCAGAAGAGCGACTTCATACGATGCTTTGACAATCTCTGCCCCCTTCTGGTGGAATAGGCCAGTTTTGTCCAAGCGCTGCCGCTTCACGTTTTCCGCAAGTCGCTGGAAGTAGCTCTGATCTTGGTTCTTCTTATCAGCATGGTTCGTTCCAAGATGACGTTGGAGCAGGCTGGGTTTCATGGACGCATTGGAAAGGGTCTTCATGCAGACCACACATTGAGGAAGAACTTCTCCTCTGTGTTCGATTGAGATGAAACCATATTTTAAATACTCTGGATTATATTTACGCTTGGACATGGTATAAAATTTAGCCCGACTTATACTAATCTAATGAGACAAAATAGAAGTAGTGCTAGGGTTGTTCAAATTGAACTATGGTATCTGACTCATATCTGACGTCACAGTGGTGAGAGAAAAAAGTCGTTCCTTACCAAGACGTCGACGGCTTCAAAAACTCAAAATCACCCCAACCTAAACTAAGAACTCCCTTCGGTCTAATAAAAAACAGAATGTACTCGCGTACCACCTGGAAGACCTTCGCGTACCACTAGTGGTACGCGTACCACAGGTTGGGAACCACTGCTCTAGCGCATAATTTACTGTAATTTAAAAATGTTTCGGTAGGGAGGGCAGTTTTTGCTAATGCTTTACTGTCTTCAGTTTTCAAGACAGGGGAAACTGCCCCTTTCATAATGAGTGCATATTAAATGTGTTATCAAGGTTTATGTGCGTTGTTTATATCAATGTTGGTTCTTGAAAAGTTTTTTTTGGAGGGAAGCAATTACCTGTTTAACCCCCTGGCTACACCCTGTTTGTGACGTTGCGAAAGCTAGCCTACTTTAGTCAGTTAACCTTCCCATGGCCCAAAAATGAGGTCAACTAAAATTTTTTCAGTAAATTTTTAACCACGGATTGACAGCTTGAGTTTTTGTGACATGTTTTCGCTCCTAAACGAAGCGCAAAGAATCAAGCAAAATTATGAATGAAATATCTGGAATTGTTTTCTTTGTTACGGCATTATAATAGCTGTGACGTCACTGAGACTTACGTCATCACGATGTGACGTCGCTAAAACCCCCCCATTGAAAAATTCTGCGTACGCCGCTGAGGACCGCTAGGGGCGCTAATGTGTTATTACTGAGGGCCCTAACCCTTACCGAACCCTAATCCTTAGTAACTAGCGGTCCTTGCGCTCCTAACTCACTTGCAAAGGCGGTCGTTGTGCTCCTGCAGGTTTTAGCGATACCGCGAAACCGATGTTGCGGACACGTCCCGAGTGGGGGGAGGGGGCGTCTTCCAAAAAAAGTTGTTAAGGGGTGTTCTCCAGAAAGTCGTTAAAAGGCGTAATCTAAAAAAAAGTCACTCGCACGCGGCGTGGACACGTACAGTCGTGTGCTGAATGTATGGAAACAAATTTAACCAATTTAGGGGGCAAAAAATATTGTTAGGGGTTTTGCACTTCGTGAAGCCTATAATATCATATTGTGTACGTTCCTCGCTTGAATAAACGTTTTTTCCCGCCTGGTTTCGAGTCATATAAATATATAACCATAGGCCTATTCGTCCCTCTAAAGATTTTAACATTGGCAGATGTCGAAGACAAAGACAGTGAAAACTGAGGGCAGTTAAATAACCCAGTTAAATAAGCGAAATTTACTGTGAAATAGCAATTTTGATAGAAACATGTTTCACACAGCATGCAAACCCGGTAAACTAATGAACTATGCAATAATTAAAAAGAACAGGGTCCAGAGGAGCAGTGTACTCATAGGTCATGGGGCGAAGCCCCGAAAATTTTTGTCATTTAGCATAACAAAATAGCATTTAATTAATAAAACTTCGCTACCCGGTACATTTTGTTCGATCCTAATCAATGGCCCGTTAATGCTTCATGCTTCTGCCTTCATTTTAAAATTTTTAACTGTAGTGACTCGTATCCCATCATTCATTTAAGACCTACGTTTTGATGAAATTACTGTACAAAAAGTTGTTCTGGGTCTAGGGCTGGGCTGCGAACTCGAAGTATTTTTGATCGAATTCACTAAGAATTTGCAATTTTTTTGGTTCAAGTTGAGCGAGTATTGGGGTTCAAATCAAATTCGGGTTCAAGCTTATCATATTTTTCGGGTTCAGGTCTGAACTAGTAGGTTCGTTTACAACTCTGATCTGATTAAATGAGCACAATTGCTGAGACACGTAGATATGAATTTTTTTGTAGCTTAAGGCAAGTTTTACTTGATTACAACTTAGAAGTGACTATACCGGTGCTTAAGTTTTCGTAAGAACGTTTATTGCTGCTTACTTCATCGTTGATGGACACGGAGAAAAGTTCTGAGGATCTCGAGGACAAGGATAGTCTCCCTGTTTTTGCTTCAGACTATCAACTCAGCGACGCTTTTTCAATGTCAACTGATGAAAAGGTGTTTGATACTGATACCACATCGCTTGATGATTCGGAGATATTCCCAGTACATTCCGATTCTTCAATTTCAATTGATGCGCAACTATTTGAGGATGACGCCATATCGCTGGATTATTCAGGGAAATCGTTAAGGCAAGAGATGCTCCAGCATGATCCGACGATCGATAAAACTGTTTCGCAAATTTCTTCTGACATCGAAGCTGTTTCCGATAATCTAGCATCAGAAGAGTCGGAAAAAAATTCTCTTGATATTGTAGTTGAAGATGATGAAAATGCCGAAAGAGACCGGGATAGCATCGTTGTAGAATCAGAGAAATCACTCGATCGATCTGAGGTGAAAGAAAGAAATAGTGTTAGTCCACCGAAATTTGATAAAACGCAAAACTCCGTAGATATTATAAATCAGCAAGGTGACAAGGTTGAAGAAAGCCACAAGGATATTTACATAAAGTCGGAAAAATTACTCGACCAGATTAAACAAAAACAATTAAACAGTGCTCGTAATAGTTCATCGAAACCCAGTGAAATTCAAGCTAATGAATCAAGTTGCTTAAAAAAGCTTGTTAAGTCAAGTCCTTCAGTAGATTTAGCGATTACGCATCAGCTGCGAACATCTAGTCTTAAAAAACAGTCTATTAGTCTTGGAAAAGAACGTCCTATTTTGAAACCAGTAAGTAAACAAAGAACTAGCAAAGAGCTTTCAGCAAAAACTTCAATAAAAAGCCAGCCTACTGCAGATGAGCGATATTCGTTGTGGCCTGGACGTTCTCCTGGGTTTGGAACACTTAATCTAATGATCGAGTTAGAGCGAAGACAAACCAAGGATTCGTCGAAAAGTAGGTAAGTAGTCTCCAGAAAGTGCTGATATGGTGAATCATGCTATTTCCATAAATTTTAGTTTGCTGAAGCTCGATATCAAAGAAATGAGCTCTTTACCGTCGGGTCGTTTTGTTATGCTTCTTTTGTTAATTTTTTGTTGATTTTTATGGCCATCGTTCTATCACCGACTTTAAATCATTTAAGAAGGAATTGGATTTGTGATGCTGGTATTTCATAAAAGCGTCTCTTATTGTGACCAATAGCTGGACCTGTGATGAGAATACCCAGTGCTGCAAGCAAACTTTTCATGTTTTTTGAGATAGCCTATTTAGTTTATACGCTCGACAAATGTTTTTTATCCCAACTGCCAGCAAGCTATGCGAAATAATTAACATACAGTGGTTTGCAATCTTTTTTAATGGGGAACCACTTGGTATAGTGTGAAGGTGTTCCTTAAACCCTTATTTACATGTTACAGTATATATCTTAACAGTTTACTGACTTCTAAAGTTTTTACCACAAAAATGTACTTAATAAATTGAATCTGTAAGCTCGATTTGGAGTTGAGAAGACAATGCATTTTGAGATGAACGGAGAATAAAAAAGTACACAAGACCACTGAACTGCAGTGTAGTACACTGAGACCTCAAGGTGTTGCAGGGAGAAATGTTTTGTGCTGGATGTCACCAATCGACGATGGCACTATTTCAGTTGGCTTTAATGGAGGCTTTTTAAATCTGACATAATACTACTCCTTGTGATCATAATCCTGTATTGACGTTACACATTATTACGTTTACCTTCTTGACCTTTTTTAGGACGTTGAAAATATTTGCTATAAAAAATATCTAAGTCGCTTGCATTTTGTTTAATCCGTTTTTTCCGCTTAAAGAATGCTCTTCTGAAATTTTTTTGTTTCCAGTATACTAACTGAGGAGAAACCGAAAGCTTGGGCCTGGGTGGTTGTTACTGCTAGCTTAATCGTTATGATTCCCATTGCTGGTGTCCTATCATGTTATGGTGTGATGGTTCCCATCGTCGCAAACGAATTTAATGCAACTAGGTTAGAAACAGGTTTGTGATTCGTATTGCAAATTACTTTCAAAGTATCACGCGCTTGTATGTTTTGGTCCAATATGTGGGGTAATATTTTAAAAGTAACACAGAGGATATTTTTGTGTGGTAATTTGGAACTATGAAGTTCCAATTATCGGTTATGAACCCGACGGCTATTGGATCGCTGTCGAACAACGGAATACTTTTGACACTAGCAGCTCCTATAAAATTGAATAAATGTGCATTCTGATACCGTAATTCTACGTTATTATGGTAACTTGATTGCTCTATGGAATTGAACTACTGCATCATTGGGGAATAGTACATAGTACACAACGTATAACACCATTTTGCATAATTATGGAATTAGTCGCGTAATTGGCGCATTGAGCTCCGATGCTGGCTTCGCGGGTTCGATGCTTATCTACGTAATTGTTTTACGCCGAAGTATGTTTGCTGAATATAGAAGTTTGCGCTGCTGTTCGGTGGTAATTCATAATTAATGAATGATGATTGCTTGCAATTGAAAAAGAAATGCCTGGGGTCGTGAGACAAAGCTTATTCAGTAGTATCAATATCTCAGCCTAATAAATAATCAAGAATACTGCTAAGATAAGTTTCATACTCTCCATTAAAAAGATTTCGAATAGGTTGAGAACCATGCGGTAAAGTTGCATGGATAAACGAAGAAAACGTCAAAACAAATAAGCTTAGCGTGTCGAAGATGGACGTAACCTAGTTCTGTACACTCGCGTAGTAATAATAGCAATGATGAACGACGTGTTCCTTCTGGCTATCGGTATTTTGCTTTTTTGATGTTTTGCTTCTTTAACTGCGTAGCATTTTCGGCGTGTTTTTTTAGTCAATCTATCTGCAGGACAGAAATGTTTTATTTTGAAGCTTTTGTTGCAGATTTCTGCACATTTAACGTATTTGTATTTGTATATTGATTCGTAATTTGTTATCGATATTATTTAATTCTTCTTTTTCATACTCGTGCAATACGCTGAAACATTTCACGACTTGCGTAGTTCATCTCAGCGACGTTGTGCGTATATTTTGCAAGCGCAAGATAACGCACTTTCACTGCTGGCGAGTAACTGGCAGCACTGTGATTACTCAGATGCATTTTTATCCTTTTTTTGCGAGAAAGTTTTTTTGTATTTAGTTGTATATTTATTCTCTCACCACGAGAAAGTGATCACAGTGCTGTAACGAGCTCGCTTAGGAGTTGTCGGCCATCTGTCTACCACACCAAGATGGGAGAATACCGCTAAGTGCCTTTCCCAGAGGCACAACGAGTAAACTTGCCCGCTTGTTCTCCACACTGTTCCTTTAATGCTGAGCGTCAAGCAGGGAAGCTGTGAATACCAATTTATAGTCGTTGGCTTAACCCGACGCGGAATCAAATCGTAGTCTGCAGCTCCAGAAGCAGATGCTCTTATCACTTAGCCATCTGAGCTTTAAAGTGGCCTAGGCTCTGGAAAGAAATCGCCAATATCACCATTTATTAAACCAATGTTTCTTCAGGTTGTGTCGGTTCTATGGCATTTGCATTTATGGTTGGCTCTTATCCAGTCAGCAATGTTTTAATGAGTGAAGTCAGCAGTCAGGTCTTCGGTGCTTTGGGTTTAATTGGTGCTGCAGCTTGTGCAGCGTTGACATCCTTGGTTCCAAACATTTATCTGATGTTTTTGACTTACAGGTAAGACAATTTGTAACTTCTAGACCGAAATTCACTTTGCGTGGCTGCTGTTTTTTTTTTACGCAGAGATAACAGAGCTTGGTCGTTGCATCACATCACTGTAAGAGCACTAGCTGGCTTCACTCTTCGTGAATACATCTGTGGTATAGTTATTTCAAAATTTTTGTGCTTTCATAACCGGTGCTTTTCTATCAATCGTGAACTTAAAAAGTTATTTTTTTAGAAGCTATTATTTTGCTTCATAGAGCAGGGGCTTGTTGATATATTAATTTATGCATTATTCACCTAGTAGATATTATCAATCATATGTAAAAACAAAACACGTGTAGAAGTGAGAGTTTTTGGAGCTTTGTACACGAACCAGACCGAGGAAGCTGACAGAACTTCTTCGTAACTCATGGTTGAAGTTGCCATTCTTCATTCTTTTTTATTCGTCATTCATTTTCTATTTTTTAATTCCTTCAAGAATTCATATACCCTGTTGAAGGCTTAACAACTGAGACCAATTTATCAATAAACGTGAGAGCGTCCGCGCTCATTTTCAAGAGGCCTAGTGGAGGAACTGCATAGGTTTCTAGGTTTTGTAAAACCCTATGTAAAATTGTATTACCAACCTAACACTCTATTTTCTACTCTGGCAATTTTATCACCATAGCTTGAAAAGCAGAAACAGGCTACTGTACAAGATGTGTCAAAAAGTCATTTGAAATTAGTTTTTTTATTTGTAAATTCACTTCATTTTTTGCAGCTTTTTGTTGGGTACATTCGCTAACACTGTTTTTGTTTCCATTCTAACAATAGCTAGCCAGTACTTTTCAAATGATAATAATCAACAAGCTTTGGCCTCCTGCCTTGCAACTGTTGGTGTTCCTTTTGGTAAGGAAATTTGAAGAAAAAGGTTTGGGTGTTTGCATAGCAGTTTGATTATGTCATAAACTTCATCTACTGTTTTTAATATGTTTGTGGTTTTGACTTTTGCAAAGGGCAATGAATCATGATTATATGTTTGGTGGTTTTCTATTGAGAAACAAGACAATAAATGGCAGGCTTCGTGGTTAACATTCTGTGAGAAAATTTTGCTTGAACTTGTTGCCTCTGCAAGAAACGGACGTTAAAAGCGATTTGATAGTGAAATGAATAGATCATTAACATAACATCATTTTTCGTAGTTTGAGTTTGTGCAAATCGAGTACCCTTGTTTTGGAGGCTGAACATTTAAAGCATGAAGGCACAGTTATACTTTTTCTATTTCCGACATAAGCAGATATTATCAGGCTTGAACAATCGTATTCTGGGCCCTGCTAATCACCTTTCATAGCGAAAATCGTCCTCAGCTGGCTTATAGTAGTGGAAATCACGTATTTACCGCAACAATTTTGTGGTAGAGTGAGCCATGAATAGGGTCTGCCTAGGTATCAACGAGTTTCACGGTACCGCTTGGAAGTGGTGATAGGGCTCCATTGTAAGTACAAACCGGGTGAAGCAACACCACTCACGCTGCGAATCGCTCTATCTGCATTTTTGTAGCATGAGTGTTTAAGTTACTACATGCATAGCAGGGGCGGACTCCGCGGGATGTCTGTTTAACGAGGAGGGGGTTCACTTTCAGAATTTTATGATACGTAGTAATACATGGACATTGGACATTTTAACTCATAATGTTGCGCTGGCAGCACTTCAGATATTTTATTCATGTTTTAAGTGGGCGATCGCCTTAGTCGTCCCACTCGATCCGTCACTAATGCTTGGTTATCTATCAGAAATTTCAAAGTTGATGAATGCTTTGCTATCTTTTTAATATGCTTTTTTCAATTTAGGTATTCTGAGTTTTAATCCGATTGCACGGAAAGTACTGGAACTATTGAACTGGCGACACACATTTCAGATTTTGGGCGGATGTATCTTAGCTGTGGGTTTAATTTGCATTCCTTTCTTGAGACCGCCTTCTTCATCAACAAGTGCCAATTTTTCAAAAAACGAAAAACAAAACAAGCCATTGAGCTTAAACTCTTTGTTACGTGAAAAAGTCACTCCTCAAAAACAAAGTAAGTTTTTTTAAAGATTTTTACACTTTTACATTCACACTATTATTTATTTTTTATTTAGTTGTATATTTATCCTCCTATCACTAGAAAGCGATCAACGCGCTATAGGAGCTCGCTCAGGAGTTGCCGGTCATCTGTCCACCACACCAAGATGGCGGAATCCCGCTAAGTGCCTTACCCAACGGCACAACAAGTAAACTTGCCGGCTTGTTCTCCACACTGTCCCTTTAATGCTGAGCGTCAAGCAGGGAAGCTGTGAATGCCAATTTCAAAGTCATTGGTTTGACCCGACTCGGAATCAAACCCGAGTCTATAGTTCAAGAGACAGACGCTCAATACCACTCGGTCATCTGAGCTGTTAGATTTTTTCTGGGTGTTTTGCAGTCATGCCATTACGCTTTGCTCCTCTTCCTTATTCTTGTGTCGTTTTAATATGTTTTCGTCTGATTGTTTTATTTTCTTTTTCGTGTTGACCGTGCAAAAATAAATGGGCATACTTGTGAACGGACCAACTACTGGCCTAACCTGAATTTCAATTAAAGCCCTAAACGTGCCCGAAAAAGCCGGTAAGTTATGTTTGGTCTAAAAGCGCTTTTAATGGCAAGTTCTTGGTTTTTCAAGCAAACTTTGAATTTTGTGCAACCGAATATGTCGTGGGGATTAGAGACAACAGATTAAAGTGATACCGGTACACTAGATTGCTTGCTTGCATTAACTTGCATTAACTCAATTCTAAGTGGTTTTGCCAGCTCATGCGAAAATGGGTTCGCCGAAACGAAGTCAAAACATCTAGCTAATGTCACTGCAAACACGATAGTTTTTTGTTTGCGATTTTATACCCCGTTCCAAACCCACCTTAAGCCCGAAAGTGTTCTCGAACTTGGGCCCGAACCAGACCCGACTTACAACATAGGCCTACTAGCGTAGTAGTACTAACTTCCTGCTGTGGCCTGCTCGCTTCACAGTTCTTCTTTTGTTACTGCTGTCACTCATTTACTTGAAAGCAATTGTTAAAGCGAGTTGGTTTATCTTTTTTAATCGCTGACACAGGTTTCAAGATCTTAATGTATTAGCAATAACTCAAATAAGATTCTTTATTGCAAAGGTTGTTCGTAAAAAAGCTGAATGTAAAGTCAAAATCCAACAGCAAAAAGTCATTCTACAGCTAATTCGGCGTTTTTTCAAGCTCGAGCTGGCTAGTTGGTTGGTAGTTAATGGTAAAAGTTAACGGGATGATAAACTCCAAATTAAAAACTAGTAGGTTACAGTTTGGCAGAACGACTTATCTTATTTAGGCGTAAATAGCAAACTTAAAAATAGCTGTCAAAAGCTTGGTTAAAACAGTTAAGCAGCAGGTTCCACATTTAAGTCATTTTCGAACTCTTGTGTGAATTCGTTCAGTATAACTATAAATATTATTGGAAAATGTGCGTTGAAAATGCCTGATCATTTAAAATTGATATTCTTTACAGATTCTAAAACTTCCAGTTCCGACAGTAATGTTACCAAAAAATCAGGCTCCGATAAAAAATACAAAACAAATACTACAAGAAAATTCTGGGATTATTCTTTGTGTAGCAATTTTTCTGTAATTTTGTGGATGACAGCCATCTTTTTGTTGGCGAATGGTTATGTTTTTCCTCTCATTTATTTAGTAAGTTTTGGTAGAGTATGAATTCGTTGTAAGTTGCCCATAATTTTGTTTTATCAAGCTTTCTTCTAAAATAAAAGCATTTTTCTCTAAAAATTAATTCTTCTATGCTACAAGCTATGGTGAACTTCTGAAAGAAAACTCTTCAAACAATGGTTTTTACTGATCTTGATTGATGGACTGACGTTTAAAAAGAATCAAATTCTTACAATTTCTGATTGTTAGGTGCAACTTAATGATATGATGCATATTTATCTCAACTGGCTTCTTATAATTTCAGATAGATCACATGAGAACATTTGGAGTTGACTCAAATCGTGCTGCTATTGTGTTGACAAGTTACGGAGCTGCTGACTTCTGCGGTCGATTTTTATGTGCTTTATATGCTCAAAAGCTTCCAGTCAGTTTGGCTTATCTTTATGCGTTTATGTCTAGCATTGGTGGAGCAATTACATTTATTGTTCCCTTTTGGAGAAATCTGCCGACAATGTACGCCTATGCAATAGGTTAGATTTTTGTCAAAATATATCATCTTACTCTATCAACTTAAGATCAAATCTTCATTATACTCGCGGTATTACGCCCGGAGTAACGAAGCCTATCTCCGCGGATAAGGGCATTGGCAACACAGCTTCGAAAACGTCACGTTGGTGGCGAGTTGTAGGCGACACTCTGTGCGTTTTGATGGGCTCGGGAATTGAACCCAAATCTCCCGCACAGTTGGCGATGTTTTCATTACCCCAGTCAGATTATTTTTGCAGCTGCCTGTAAAAATTATTTCAATCGCTAAACAATCTATTTTAAAACTTGCTGTAAATTAAAACAATGAATGGTAAAGTTTTTCCGTAAATCTGTGGCAAACATGAAACTTAATGTTTTCTTTTTCAGTTTCAGGTATTAATTCTGGAGTTGTTAATTCCCTAATGTTTGCTGCAACAATGCAGTTTTTCGGCAAAGGGAAGGGCCAAGTTGTTTTGGGCTATGTGAATATCGTACTAGCCATTGGTAGGTTATTATTTTGGTTGTGAATTTTTCCAATGTTTACTGCGTTGGTAATTGTAGTGAAGTCTCCGGCATTATCGTGATAAACTGGCTGCTCTAAAATCGGGCTCTACCTCGAATTTGACGTGAAGCCAAAACAGGCCTTAAAAGCCCAAAAGTGAAGTTTGGTCTTACAAGCATGTTAATTCGTGTATCTTCAAATAAACTTTGATGTTTGCGCAACTAAACATGTCGAGCAGATAAAAGTCAACAGAACACGTGATACACGCGCGAAGCTGGGTTCGCGTTAACGAAGTCAAAACAGTTGGCTACACTGGCGCTAAAGAAAAGTTAATCGTTTATTGGTAAGCTCCGCACTGGGCCCAGATTTTCTCCAACTTGGGGGCAAACCCGACCCGAAATGCTTGGCCAGTCTTAAAAATCTCCACTGTGCTGCGGATTTAGTGTTGCTGATGTATATAATATAATTATGATACTCATAGTCTGCGTTTGTTTGGGGTTACGTTATGTTCCATCATCAACGGCATCCGCAGTGTATTTGAACAGTGTACAGTCCATGGAGAAATGTATCCTTTCTGCAGGTAATCACTGCTTCAACTTGCTTCATTTTCGGATTAATTTTTGTCACGATTGGTTTCACTTTTTTCGAATCTACTGTAGAAGTAGAGCACATGATATAAAGTTCTTCTACGTCAATAATTTTAAACCTTAAAACCAGACTAAAATAGGGTTCTTTAAATTTTGGCCAATATTATTAGACAATGTAGTATTTAATGATTTTTTGTGACAGGTATGCTTGCTGGATCTGCTGTCGCAGGAGTTGTTTATGACGTCACTCAATCGTACAGAAAAGCATTTTATATCAATGGATTGCTTTTCATTTTCTGTTCAGTGATTATGGCATTGCTACCTACCGCTTTAAAATCATGGCCACTAGAATGTACCCCAGTTCCATCAGCAGGTACGTAGCAACGTAGGCTATACTTCGCCATCTACTATTTTTTAATCATCTGTAAGTCTGACAGCTGCAGTAAGCTATTTCAAAGCGCACAACCAATCTTCATTATACTCGCGGTGATACGCCGAAGCGTGCAACGCGTGGCAAGGCTCATCTTCACGGCTTAGCGCCTGGGCAACACAGCTGAACTCCGAAAAAACGTCGCATGGGTGGCGAGTCGTTCGCTACGCTGTGTCCAGTTGACCGGTCTGGGAATTGAACCCCTGATCTCCCACACCGATGGCGGTGGTATGACTACGCCAACAGGCCCGTCAATGAACTTTATATTGTCGCCTAGTATGCAATGAGATTCAAAAAATAGTGTGCACATAAAATTGATGAACGTGCGTCAAAAATTATGTTGTGTGTATAGTGCATTCTTGTGATGATTGCCGAAGATGATAAACCACGTACCGAAACGCTTTTGAATATGATTGAAAGCAGATAAAACTTAACTTGCATGCAAATCAGCCTAATTGATCAAGTTTTGCGCGTTGAGATTTGATAAAGAAAACAAACATAATGGTTTAAGGAGGAAGAATATAGCCACAAATCCACGATTATTCTTAGGTCTAAACGTTTTAAAACATAGATTCAGCTGCCTTCATCAGCTGTGTATTGCTTTGGACTGGCGCTGATGTAGCAACGTATACCAATCTATGTTGTCGAATCGTCTAGTTACAAGAATTCACTGGGTCTTTATTTTTTTTTAAGTTATGAGTTAGTTTTTTACCAATTCCAAACGTTTCAACAGCAGTATAGACTCAACCATTGTCATCAGCAGTAGTTGTACTGTACATCACATAGTAGCCTACTGCTGATGATGATGACTTACACATCTATATGAAAACGACGCAATCATTATGACGAAGTAAATTATTGTTATCTTAACTTTGAGGTTAATTTTGATTATAGTTACGGTCACACCTGTTGAAGTGAAACGGTCTGTTTCAAATTTAAGTCTTAATCAAAGAAGAGGCAAAAAGAGATCTCTACGCCGGAAAAGTGAAGAGTCATTACGTCGAAAAGTTTTACGTTTATCTTTTACCAAAGATGTGCTGGCACATCAAGCTGTTGAACTTTCTGAGAATGTTACGGAAAATAACACTGCTTAATCTAAAAAAAAGCAGGTCTTTACTTCTTCAAGAGCAAGAACTATGCATCAGCAAATGATAGACTACTGTTGCTGCTTTTTGTAGTTGATATGGAGATGCCCCAGCAAGAGTTGCTTTGCAAATTATGTTGAATTCGCTTATTGTCTTGGTAGGTTGTTCAATACATTAAACGTTTGCTTTTGTAATTTGATGTGTTCTACGAGAACAAGCTTTATTTAAGATGGGCATACGTTGGCAAAAATACAAAAGCACATTTTTTTTGGTAAGTTTTAGAAGCACGACCATTCTAAAGAGGTCCTGGCCCGGGAACATGCTCCCCAAAAATATTTTGCAAAATAATGCTCTGCATTTGTGATTTTAGTGCTTTTGAACAGCTTTAAGGGTGATATTAATTTAAAATTTTAGTTAATATTGCTGTGTAGCTGCGGTTACGAGCACAAACTCCAAAGCGCTGGAGCAGAATTTGTTATCCCAAACACTGTCGAAAATTTTCAGGAAAAACTTTATTAGCGAAATAAAAATATTTAAAAGGGAGATACTGATAAAATCCTTGGCTGCCTGCGCACACAACTTTGTTCTCAGGTTACGTAGCAATAATAGTTTTTCATAACTGCAAGTGAACGCTGTCTCGACCTATCAGGTCTCATCAGTGCAGTTGGTGAGACCGACAAAGGCAGCATTAACCTGAGAAAAATTTTTTGGTTTGTAACTACACCATTTACCAGAATCTGCAAAAAAACTCTCTGAGCAACCTGTTCGCTCGTGAAAAAGCGGTTATGTATACAAACTTGCGCATATGCCTTTGTGTAATAATCTTTTGGCTTCAAGAATTGGTGTATGAGCTTCGCATCAATGCATAATCAAACAGCTCAGATGGCCCAGTGGTATAGAGCGTCTGTCTCTTGAGCTGTAGGCTCGGGTTTGATTCCGCGTTGGGTCAAACCAATGACTTGAAAATTGGCATTCACAGCTTCCTGTTTGACGCTCAGCATTAAAGGGACAGTGTGGAGAACAAGCCGACAAGTTTACTTGCTGTGCCGTTGGGAAAGGCACTTTACGGGATTCCGCCATCTTGGTGTGGTAGACAAATGGCTGGCAACTCCTGAGCGAGCTCGTATAGCGCATTGGTCGCTTTGTTGTGATAGGAGGATAGATATACAACTAAATAAAAAAAAAGTGCACAATCAAATAAAAAAACAAGAAACAATGAAATAGATAGTTGGTTGCATATTTATCCTATCACGAGAAAGCGATCATAGCGCTATACGAGCTCGCTCAGGAGTTGCCAGCCATCTGTCTGCCACACCAAGATGGGAGAATACTGCTAAGTGCCTTTCCCAACGGCACAGCAAGTAAACTTGCCGGCTTGTTCACACTGTTCCTTTAATGCTGAGCGTCAAGCAGGGAAGCTGTGAATACCAATGTTAAAGTCATTGGTTTGACCCGACTCGGAATCAAACCCGAGTCTACAGCTCAAGAAACAGACGCTCCATACCACTGGGCCATCTTAGCTGTTTATTTGAGGAAGAACAAATATAATATGCTTTCACCATAAATTTGGAAAGTAATTAGCGGTCCTGGTCTTGGCCAGCTAATACGTTATGCGTGCTTTGCAATTTTGCTCCATAGTTTAAACATACATGCGTGTGCAAAATTAAAGGGGGCCATGACCCCGGTGTCTCCCTAGCCCTGGCTGCGTCACTCAGAGTGCGCAATAAAGTTGTGCTTTGTGAAGAAATAACGCGTCTAAAAATTTCTTTAAAGCAAACAAGTATCTGTAACAATTGTGATTGCACCAACAAGTTTAATCATGCATGCGGAGATGACCAGGGGCGTATCCAGGAGGAGGCGTATCCAGTGGTGGTATTCAGCCGGCTCGCACCGGTTCTATAGAACCGTCTCACAGAATTTCATTAAACCAGCGAACCTGCCAGCATTGCTGTTTATGCTTGTACCATTAATCGAAACAGAACCAGCTGAAAATATAACTTTTGTAATAGAACCGGTTGAGAAAGAATTTAAATCCCACCACTGAATAGACCGTGCGGGGACCCAAGCCATCCTACTGGCAAAGCAACATGCTAATTACTGCAAGTTCAGCTTTATTTTAATCGCCGTAACATATTTCATCTCTAGGATTATCACTGCAATATAGTTTTGTAGAGTTCCTTTACGACCTTTAGCAAATTTTATTGGTAGAAGTAACAGCATCACACAATTCATCTTACATAAAACATACAGTATCTTACGATTACAAACAATGATTCTGGGAGCATCAACTGCTCGTTTAAACTTTTCTCAACAGTTCTATTTGTAAACAAATAGCTTATTTAAGTGCTGGATTCTTGAGCCACAAAAGTTGTTATTTTAGCCTGCAGCATGGCTGATTTTTACAGTGAGGAAAGTAGATAAATTTTTGAAACATCCAATGCAATCTTGATTCAGATAGTGTAAATTTTCAAAGCTTGTAATCCGGTTTTTGTCTTTTTTTCAACAGCCCACGAAAGTTAATAATAGTGATGTACGCTTTGAAATATTAGCCCATGCTCCTCAAAACTGTTTCCTTACATAAGCGCGGGATAAAACTTCTCTACTACCGGTATAAAACATTGAAATCACTCCTCATCTGACTTTATACCGCTTGCTTGTAGTTTTGCTTGGCTTCTTTTTTCAGACAGCTTTTTTGATAAAGCTGTTGGCGGTAAGCTAGCAGTGCTAGGCTTTGTGATGAAAATTAAAGGATGTTTTGTCTCAGTTTCTGAAGAAAATGCTATAGAATACCGTTTTCTGTTTGGAAAATTTGGGAAAGATTCCTCGTATACAGATGTACGTTGAGAATAAGAACTAGATCCCACGGAGGGAGTTTCATGAGAATGAACTTCTTGTGATCTCGATTGTGCCAACGCCGTGCTTTCTTTTTCTTTCAACTTACTCTTGTTTTTGAATATTTTTCTTTTTATTCTTCTCAAAATAGAAAATTTTTTGTTTTTTTTTTCTTTTTGGTCGTAGCTGCTGGTGCTTGGCTTCTCTTGTCGGCTGATTACTGTAAAACTGTTTGCACGTACTGGTTTAATCGAATCTGATGTTGCAGTTTCCGGTCTATTTTGCTCCTTTGGTGTGGTATTTTTTTTCTTTGCAATCATGTGTCTTAAACTGGTTTGGGAATCAAGTGAATTGGAACTGTTTTGTGAATCATGGAAAAACTTGTTGCTGTTCCTACCAGCATTTTCTTTTGTTGAACTCGCCTTCATCAAAAGTCTGGAGTTAACGATTTTCGCGCTTCAAGATCCAATTAAGTTTTCTGCACAAACAAAACAAAAAATAAACCGCAAGCATGGGGGATCCCGAGTCTACAGCAACAACTCATCCGTCTTTCAAGACACCCGGCAAAAGCCAAAAGCGAAGGTCAAATTCTAATGGCAATAAAGCATATACCGTTTTGCGAAGGTTTTCCATATTACAATTTGACCAAATTGTGTTTTTTTAAATGGGCCACCCTGGATATCTATGGGGCTGTGGACAGAAACACTGATCATACTATCAGTAGCCTATTGAGTAAGCTTCTAAAATCCGTCAATATTTATTAGAACGGCAGACAGTTTTCATTTCTGGATCTGGACACTTGGGAGGAATCAGGTGTTTTTTGGGAGGGAGGGGGGCTAAACATCGAGAAAATGCTCACGGTTACAGTTTTGTGTTTTTAGAGATATCGATATACCAATTAATAATGAACAAATCATTTACCAGTGCTGAAGTTGAACTTATTAGTTTGTAATATGGTTTTCTATAAAACAAGCCTACGGATCTCTTCCTATGTTTGTGGCATGCGCTAATTCGATATGTAGGTCAAATGTTTAAAGTAAAAAGCTTTTCGAGTTTTTGCTTAATTTTTAATGAAGCTAAATAGTTTAAACGTTTCGCAATCCCATACCCGAACTCGAAAAAGTTGTCTTGGGGTTGTACCGAGAAAAGCTTCGAAATCCATAGCCCTGGTCTAGCTTAATTTTTCAATTTTAGCTTTGTAGGCATCAACTAACCCTGTTGTTGTTGCGAAAGATTTTATAACGCTTGCCTGAAACTGGCGTAATCGCTCTCGTTCAGTTTACTTTTTCGAAATTTTAGGACATTATGGAACCCTACATTGAGAACCGCTAGAGTAATTTTGAAAGCACTATTAAGCTCTGTTGTGAACCGATGTGGGCTTTTATGTTTTGCTGGCTAGAAGAACTGATCAAAAACATTTCTATTTTCTATTGTTTCCATTTTTCGCGTCCGTGGTTTATGGTGAGTTATGACGAAGCGATTTTACAGTTACTGTAACTCTGCTGGGCCACTACTACTTACAGTTAGGATTTCCCTTTTTCGCGGATTTTCAACTTCCCGCAAAACGAAAAATTTTCAAAAAAATTCCCGGGATCCCGAAAATCCTCGGGATTCGAGAAATTCCCGGGAAATTTTTCTCGAGCTTGATTATTTCGCCAATTTTTCTAATTTTCAGCATTTCAGATTTAATTTTTAGCATTTCGTTATGTTGTTTTGACAAGTTTGGTTTGAGTTCTTTAATTTTTTCGACAAATTGAGGAACAATTTTTGATCTCACGAGCATTTCGTCTCAAAAAATTTTACGAATTTTAAAAACAATTTTTAGTAAGCAAAAAATATTTTAAATTTGCACGAACGCATTTTTTTATGTTGGAATGATGGATATCAGTATCCCTGAAATCCTTACTAATGTAAAAATAATTTCCCGGGATCCCGACAAAAATTTCCCGGGAAACGGAAAATTTCCAAACCCCAAATTTCCCGTCCCGATTTCCCGGGAGGAAACATTACTTACAGTTGATGTTGACAGACAACGACTATCAAGAGATGATGATGTGACAACTTCAGGTTTGTAGAGCTAGTGATCCAAGTAATTGTTCTGATCTTCCAAAGTCTTTAATCACAACGGCATCAACAACCACTCCGTAAGATCATCTAAGCCCCAAATTTGTGATATATACTGTATGTGCACAAAGTTAGCCACCAAGCTTTTAATAATATTTTATGTCAGATGCAGCCACACAAATTTAATTTTGTTGTGATGTCACAACTATTTTGTTTTACTGTAGGCCTATTACTTCCGACTCAACAAAAATGCAGTGAGAAGTAGCTGCTGCATGCTAAAATCAGTCAAAATTATCACTGCTTAAGTGCTTACTTTATTTAATTTAATTTGATTTACGCTATCATCATTAAATTCAGCGACATGCGAAAAAATAACGTAAAATCAAGCCAGAAAAATTTAACCATGGGCTGTTTGTTGCATTACCATGCATGTTATAACATGGGCCTAACCGTTTTGTCGCTGTTTCCTTTTTCGGGCATGCATACAATTGCATCGTCCTACTAAAAATAAAAGGGAAATAGAAAAATTTATCCTCCGCACTAGCGGTAGTATAACAAATGGCGGGAAAATTTAAGCACCGAAATTAAACGAAGGTCGAGTGGTTCGGGCACTGGGATGCGAAACTGGTTTCGCAGGTTCGATGCTCAACCAGGTCATTTTCCATGTTGCATAATGCTTCGCTAATACAAAAACTTAAGCCGCAATGGTATGGCAGAAAAAATTTTGAAAAAAAAAAAATAAACAAAGTTGAATCAAAACAATTGAAACATAGGGTAATTCCGGAGAGATGGCCATCAGCCGCTACTTTCTTACTAAAAAACTAGCAAATTTCGACAGCAGTTTCAGAGTTCAGACATGTAGCTAAGCCATGTGTTGTTTTGAAACTGACAATGTCAACCTTGCGTCGCTTGTAAAATTAAGAAAACAGCGGCTAATGGCCATCTCTCCCGGAATTACCCTACGTCATAAAGGAACAAAATTGCAACGTATGGAATTATTTTCAACGGGACGAAAACTAAAAAAACTCAAAATCCAAATCAAATTTATGCCAAATGCACTGCCTCACCTACTGTACTGACAAATAATTATTAATTCGAAAAAAAAAAACGAATCTTGGGAAAATAGACCAGCCAAAACTTGAGTTTAGTGGAAATAAACTAGAAGTAAAGTTTACCTGAGGAAAAACTATGAAAACCTGACCAGACCAATTCAATTACCGTACAATCAAACTAGCGATCAAGCACCAAAGTACCGTGATTCCTGATAACTCTGTTCAGCAGTGTGGAATAACTGGTCCAGAATAAAAGAACAAAGAAGCTTACATCTCTTAACTAAGTTGGAGAAAATGTGACGCTGCTGCCTCTCCTTACAAAAGTTATAGAATCGAAAGAGCAGTGAAGGCTTTTAGCGAAGTCTCTCCCGTCAAGTTCAGCGGCTAAGAGAGTGATTTTAGTGTATAAATCAATCTAAGGAATTTGAATGAAATAGTCAAGTTTGAATCTAACCCACTATAAAGATTCATTCCTTTGTTCATTCATTTTCTAGATCCACTTATCCTTGGGGGGTCGCGAGGGCAACAGCTCGAGTTGGAGCCTCCAAGCATCTCGATCCTCTGCAACAAAGGATAGATGCTCCGCTGGGATGCCAAGGTGAGACCAACTAAGATCTTCAACGTAATCTCGTCATCTGGGATGGTCTCTAGGCCTTCGGCCGGTCGGTGTTGAACACAGCTGTTTTTTGGCTGTTTTTTCCTGGGATGTTCGTGTCACATGACCATACCAACGCAGTTGCGATCTTTCTAGCCGGAGAAGCAGCGATTCGATGTTTACAGATTCATGTTTACAGATTCGATGTTTACAGATGTTTACTTTTAACCTTGTCCAACAACGTCAAACCGCTAATTCTCCGCAAGAATCCTATTTCGGGTGCTTGAATTCGAGATCTCACGTTCTCATTCATGATCCAACACTCATGGCCATAAGTCAGAATAGGATTATAGACTGATCTGAAAATGGATAGCTTTGCCCTGGTGTAAAGCTCCCGTTTTAGTATCACAGATCGGTGAAGCTGGCGAATTACTGCACTTGCTTTTCCGATGCGGATATCCAATTCGCTATTTTGTCTGCCATCACTCGTGAATGAGACGCCGAGGTACTTGAATTTCTCCGACTGTTTTAGTGGTACTCCATCAATTTGGAGAGAGCACTGCTTTGGTTGTCTGGACAGGCACATGGTTTCTGTCTTTGTTGTACTGATTTTCATTCCGACCACAGAGCATGCATCTGAAAACTTGTCAAGAGCTTGCTGGAGACCATTTTGGGTAGAGTCGAGTAGCACAAGATCATCTGCAAATAACAGACGTTGTACGGTGCAATCACCGATCTTTACTCCGCCACAAGACTCACTTTTCTTAAGTATTCTATTCATATAAATAAGAAACAGAATTGGTAAAAGTGAGCAGCTTTGCCGTAGTCCCACATATAAAGATCTTAGGCTAAATTAAACGTAATCATAAAAATCTAATTACTAATGGGATTCTAAATCATGCCCGCACCGACATGTGACGCGTCACCAGCCTATAAGGTTGGTAAAGCCCATGTTCATTTTGTAACATAATTTTTGAAGTTTATCTTGAGATAAGGAAACTGATATTTATAACTATATAACCTAAGTCTATAGTATATTAAACCATGCGAAATATTTGGCAAATTGAGTTTTGATAAATACTCGCAAATTGCTAGGATTATTTGATAATCCTAGCAAATACTCGAACCAACAATAAACAAATAAATATTAAGTTTCCGCAATATCAGATCCATTTTCTTTGCAATTGCGAAAGTCACAATGTTGAAGCTATTTAAAGTAAAAGCGCAACTGCATCCGGTGTGTAGTTAGAGCTGGGCACTCGGTACTTTAAAAGTAACGACGATGTCGGTACTGATACTCTGCTAAATAAGTACCGTCGGAATCGATACCGGTACATTTTTAGAAAAGTAACGACAATATCGTTGCTCGGTACCGATTTTCGGTACTTTTAAAACGAAAACTTTTTTCTTAAAAATTAATTTTTGTTTTGGTTTTTGTTTTGCAAAGCAACGAAATTAAAGCCTTATCAAGCTTTTTGTCGCATCTGGTGCTAGTGTTAGGTCTGAGTTGTAGTCTCACGCGAATCTTGATACTACAAGCGAACACTTCGGTTATAGGCTATCAACAAGGTAACAGCGGCACGCTTACTAAAACAAGCATTCTCATGTATAGCAACATGTATAATAATCTGTTGGTCTCCTTCATTAGTTATGAGGCTAGGTAAAGGTACGGGACAGCGGGTGCAAGCACACATTGTTTAGGCCATTTTCAATTGTCGGCCCATTACAATTTTCAATCACGAATGATTGAACGCTGTTAAGGGACGTAACATGACGAACAACACATACACAAAATCCTTCGCACTTCCGCTTGTGCCGAGCACCGGGCGCGAAAGCTGCGAATACTATTTTTAAAGTCTTTAGTGTGACCCGACCGGGAATAAAGCTCCAGTCTACCGGCTACCAAGCGGACGCTCTTAACCGATACACCAAGCGCCGGTTATAAGGAGTACCATCAGCAGAAACACGCCCTGCAGAGCAGAAACTTTCGTCACACACCTGCTTATCTGGCCACGTTGCTACATTCGAAAAATACTAAGGACGTGAAAGAGCTTATGGCCTATATACGAAAAAATGTTGCGAAGGTTCTTGCTGTGCAAATTTCATCATTGCATTGAAGGAGAATGTTTTCATTTTCAATGCCGCTTTCAGTAGAGGTTGGTGTATCAGTAGCAGCATACTCAGAACTTTTAGATGAATCAAAATTTGCATTTTCTCAGAATTTGCAGGTCTATAGTTTTACTTTGATTTAATGACACAGAAATAAATTTTTATATATAGTCTAGACCAGTGATATTCAACCTTTCTTACACAAACCTCCCTTTTTGGAAAGTGTATGTCCAAATTGTCCCCACAAAGCATTGATGAGCAAAAATAAAAAAAAGTCTACTCGTCCGCAGATCTACTATTTTTCCACTAAAAATCGGTGAAGATAAAAAAAAGATCTGCATGCGGCCCGCAGTTTGCCCAGCTCTGGCCTTGAGGAATTTTTTTTATGATTTTTATAAAATTTCGTTATTTGCAAGACATTTGTAAAAGTTTTTGAAAGATCATTAAATAGGTTTTTGAAAGATCATTAAAAGATCATTAAACCCGACAATCTGTTTCACTTTATCTTATTCAAATAGAATAGATTTTATTTGAATAAGATAGGCTACCCCTGATGATCTCTCTCGGGTGCAACAGACTGTCGGGTTTTAAATAGATGTTATTAAACTGTGGTGAATGAATTTGTATATTTGCTCTAACTGAACTCAGTTATCCAGCACTTCTTGAAACACTGATTCGCATTGTTATTGAATTTATTTCTATTCAAAAATCAATTATTAACAATATTAGTAGTAGAATTCGTCAATAACGACACCTCTTGGGGATATAAAAAACTGCGGTTACAGGCGAATTGACGTCATAGGCGCACGCAGAGGGAGGCTACGGTGCCATGCCCCCCCCCCGACCCCTTCGGCCATGTAATAAGGTGCTAAAACCTAATTTTCAGTCTATAATTTTTTAAACTAATAATGGTTGCAGCCTCTTTTCAGTTATTTTAACCAAGCTTTTAGACATAAGCTGCTTTTAGACTTCTGCTTTTAGGCATAAGCTGCGAGAACATTTTTGCATGGTTCATAGTGACTGCACTCACTGCATGACTTTTTTCGATAAATAAGTTTGCTAAAATGAGTGTTTTTTATGTGAAAACCGCAAAAATTCGTTGGCCCCTGAAGTTGCGTCCAACGTTATAAAAACGTTTCAAATTCAAAGCGCTTATTCCGAAAACGCATACGGACCGGCCACAAACTCTGCACGGGGCCGCAGCCCGGTGGTTGCCGACCACTGATCTACAGCAACGTGGTTTTGCGGTACTTTTTGAAGATGCTTTTTGCGGAAAATCCCGGAAAGTTTTCCACTTTTGCTTTCTTATGTGTACTCAAAAAAGTTACCGAAATATCGAGTAAAACGGTCTAAAAAGTAACGACGGTACCAAAAAGCGGTACATTTTTTATAAAGTATCGACGGTACCGATGACGGTACTAAAAAAGTACCGCGTTACAGTACCGCGGTACTTTTGTACCGCGATACTGCCTTACTCGGAGTCTAGTCATGCACAACCTAAACGAGAATCGAACGACCAGTTTTGAATAATGTTTTCGTAATAAAAATTTCCCTGTCAAGCAAGCCCATTTTCAGTCTGGTGAGCTTGTTTCAAAATTGGGCTAGAGCAGGTTTTCTGGTCTAGTTAAGAAGGATCTGGATCATGATTAGGCTAAGATAACCATGGCACTAGCAGATCATGTTTTACCAAGCGTCTTCTTTTGAAAAAGTTTTTAGCGCAACTTTAACGATAAATGCAAATCATCCTTTGTGAAACGACTTTTTACTTGCGTCAAATGCTACCCTTGAAGTTGAAACAAGGTCAGCGTTCTGGTATTGCGCAGAGCTCCAATCGTTATTGCCTTCGCCGGGGTTGCTGATTAAACATGACGAACTGTTGACAATGACACAGCGTTTTTGACTCTTTTGTGATAAGAGTACTGAAACTTTAAGGAATTAACAGACTAGATGTTAGGTCGCAGAACTTGAACCAAAAGTAAGAGCATTAAGTAAAATGGGAAAGTAGAAATGGAAAAGGAATGCATTGCTTGCATTTACGCTGTCTTTGCAGGCGCTGTCCTATAAAACTGGAGCGTGTGAGCTATCACGTATTTGCTCCAAATTTGAGGTCCATCATATAACCCTTAAACGTAGGCATGTGTAAGTTTTAGCTGTAAATTGTGAAAGAAAGTCATCCCGTACACGGTGAACGAGTTTACGAGATAACAAAAAACGTGTAGTGTAGCCTACTATAAACACATGCTTTGTTTTTTCAGCGTAAAGTGTTGGTTACCAGTGATGTAGTTAAGACCATCACCAACAAGACGAAGACCAAGATCTTGTAAATTTTTCAAGACCAAGACCTTTGAGTTTTTTCAAGACCAAGACCAAAAAAATGGGACGAGTTTTAACGGTTTATCACTTATCGCTATTTTTCTATAACAACAAAAAAACGGGCAAAATATCTACAGTATATTAAAAAAAATAAGACTAGCACAGCCACACAAATGATTTGCAACACATTACACGCATAAAACATTACATAAGGCTAAAATTGCATTTAAAAAAAAATTAACATAGATAACCAGCGGGTAGCCTACTCTATTGCAGTGCGACTTATAATCACTTAAATTTTTACTAGATGCTTTTTATTTCTTTCGGTCTTACGACCTAACAAAAATGAAAGACCCGAGACCGCAAATGGTCAAGACCAAAATGGTCTTAAGAGCGATCTTAAGACCAAGACCGGTCTTAAGACCTTCATCACTGTTAGTTACAGACCGGTCGGTTTGCTCAATTTTTAGACATTGCTATCGGTGCATTTTCTCCCGTATAGTTAAGGTTTAGGGTTCGAATCTCGGGGCGGTCAAATTGGACACAGTGTCGCCAACGGCTCGCCACCGCAGCAAAGTTTCTTCGGAGCTGTGTTGCCCAGCAGGCGCTCAACCGCAGAGATGGGTCTCGCTACTCGTCACACGCTTCGGCTTAATAACTCAAGTATAATAAAGACTAGACTTTTTTGATTTGTAACAGTAGGCTACTAGGCTTCGTTCGTGGACACCCTGTAGCAGTGGTGCTGACTGATATTAGTAGCCCTTCTCATTTAGCCTCTATAATGCTGCTGTAAATGTTGGCTTTGATCCCCAAAAATAACCATGTCATGCAGCCTACATACAGCTCGAAAGATTTATCCAGCTCATGAAGAAAGTGTATTAAAAACATGTTTATGTCAACAATCATTCACAAAATAAAATCATTACAGAACATTTTACGTCAAGAACACATTAATCTACTTAACTGCTATTCTGCAGACAGTCTTCCATAAACATGCAAAAGATGTCGACAAAAACTGTGCTTCTCGCAACAAAATACGTATTTCAGATTGAATTTTCTATTGTCAGAAGATTAGTTCAGATATGTAACGACATTCAAAGATAAAAATACGTTTTGTTTTCACTTGCAAGTTTTTTCTACCAGCATTTGTTTAACTGAACATAAAGTAGAGTCAAGAACAGTGCCATCTTTAGCTGCTGCAACATTTTTTGCAACGCTGTTCTTATGATATGCAAGCAAAAACGTAAAAATTTCTTGCAGCTAACCCACATTCTCAGAATTTTAGGTTTGTTGTCGGTAAGCCTTTTATTCGAGGGGATAAAATACCAAATGAGGTTTGATTTCAAAAGAAAAGTTTTTACGCCACTGAAAAAAATGCTCCCATCTTTTCCAAATTCGTTAGAACCTCATTGACCGGATGACTAGTAAGCGTAAGCTCGCAGTTTTATTCTTCTGGGCTGAGAACGTCGAATTTATTGGTGCTCACGACGGGATTGGCGAAAACTGCTGGTACTAACCAAACTTCTTCTGCTTTGCATTTTACGAAGATTGACTTCTTTGAGGTGGAAACAACGCATGATGACGTTCCAAAATTTGAGTAAGAGTAACCTGCAGAAACAAATTATTAAAAAATTCGTTTGTACAGTAAATGATGAGCAGACCTTATATACAGAACGACGTATGTGGGCACAAGGGATATCTCCCCAGCATAAGAGCCGAGTCTTTTATGCCTATGTTTTTACGAAATTCGTATTTTCCCACAGCGTAAATCACATTTCATTCTATCACTTTTTTATCCAAAAGTTTTACACTTAATCCTAAATATTTGGATCGGCAACTGGAAGACTAATTGTTGTTGGTGCAAATTACAGTTTAACAATTGCAGATGGTCCTTTTAGTCAAATTGGTTACAATGCAGCATAAGCGTTTTAACGTCTGTAATTCTCCGATTGATCCATACTGGGAATGACACGATCTCGATATTGCCCAGGCGCTCAGAAAATCCTTGACTCATACTCTAACAATCGACCTGAATCAAACGTTTCATCGGCCGTTCTGTTTATTCGAGGTAAGGTATAGACAGTGGCGTAGCGTATGAGGGGGACATAAAAAAACACATCAAATAAGTTTTGGCATATTTCAATCTCTTAGCAGCATTTTTGTTTTACCAAAAAGTAAAATCAAAGGGGGGGGGGGCTGGCACAATACCTCCTAAATACGTCCCTGACTATAAATTAAAGTAACACAAGCATTCTATCGAAACCTTTGCTGATATTTATCATTATTGGCAGAAGTAATTGTAATTCTATTGATTAAGCTAAAAGAGGCATCGGCAAACAGTTTCTCGCATTTCCCTTACACGTATTGCCTTCTCATATTAGAGTTCATGAAGCTGTAAATAACAGGGTTGACGCATGAATTGAGCCAAGTGATGAAGCTAGCAACCATATGCGCTCTGTGGTCCTTGACATTCATCAAATTGACGAGAACACTTGGCAGAAACAGAATCATGAACACAGTGCAAATCGTTAAACTGATTCGAAGCAACCGCCGATCGACTTTCTGAAACAAAACAAGAACACATGAAAAATACCAGCTGCAAAACGGATTTCGGTAGAAGTCCTTTTTTCAAAGCAGAGCTGCAAACAAGCAAGTCAAAAATGAAATCGCAATTAAAATTCCAAGCCAACTGACCAGCGACCATAACCCTCACTAAAGCGTGCTTTTTTGGGCTGTTAAAACCCCAGCTTGCAATTTGAATTCGAATTTACTCTGGAAAGCGGTTTGATCAACTAACTCTGCCCCTATGATCAACACAACAAACAACTTCACATTTTTTACAACCATATAACATCGCAAGCATTCATTAATATAATGCTGTCTGCGTACTGTGACCAACTCAAATAAAATCCGTCAAAAAAAAAAACCTTAAAAAGTCATCTCTTGAAATCAACGTCAAAGTGAACAAAAATTGTGACAAAATACTGTACATAGTTACAGCATCAGTAAGAAATGCCAGATTCACTTGCATAACCATATTTGAATAAGACTCTTTGAATAAGATTTGAATAATATTTTAGTTGAAATACTGTAAGACTCTCTGATGATTGCGTCAGGAAGAAACGGACTGTTAGAGCTTGTAAATAAATGCTACCACATTATTGAATTAGTTATAGTGTCAAATACACTGCACTAGGTTAGCCAAAAAAGAATCATAGTTAAAGTTACGTTATTTGTTGAAATAATCACTAACGTAACCCGCTTTTTTGTTTGCAATAAACTATCTGCAAGAAACATACTATACTCAGACACTATTTTTTGCCTGAACGTAGCTAGTAATGAAGTATTTTCGACGGACATTCCGCTGATCAAGTACTAGTACAGTACATCCTCGATTATCCGGTCATGTTGGGCAACCTTTTTCCAAAATCTTGACCGGATAAGCATTTGGCTGGATAAGAAAAGACCTTAAGAAAAAAGAACGAAAAAAACGAAGTTAGTATGAGAACAAGCTTAGCCACAAAACAATTTAAATGCTAAACTAAAGAGACATTTGGGTAAAGTTTAAAATCACATAGTTCAACAAAATAAGTTATTAAACAGTTTAACTTTCATCAGTACTATTGCTGAAAAATGAAAGGATGGAGGTTTGTTTGATAGTGCTTTCTCACCTTTCAGCAGCAAACTCACACGACCGGTTAATCGAGGAGCCGGATAATCGAGGGCCGGATAAACGAGGATGTACTGCATCCGTTTTTTTAAGCTCACTGACTGAAGACGATATTTGTTAAATACATTCCAAAAAATAAAAATAATTGGTGGTTTAAAAAACCTATCAATCTAATAACAAGAAGATTATTTTCAGCGTTAGAATAATCAAGCTAACCTTCTTTTGTGGTTATTTATTTAGTTTAAAGGTTAATTTACTTACCTTACGTCGTTTTTCCTCATGCTTGATAGCTGATGTGTATTTACAACTTCTACTAGAACATCTGAAAATGTATTGGGTAAAAACTAAATTATTATAAACAGAAGCTGTAGGAGATCTACCGCTTGGAGTAGTGGTTACGACATCGCTATAGGTGCAGATCCGAGCTACGATTTCTGGGCTGGTCAAACGGGACACAATGACACCAACGGGTCGCCAGCGCAGCGACTTTTCTTCGGAGATCAAAGTTGCACCCAGGCGCCATACCGCGCAGACGACCCTGACAAATTTCATGGTAATACCGCGATCATCATGAATATTTGATTTCACTAAGAAGCTGCGCATTATGACGGAAACAATCGAGTCGCTCGGTGCGTAAAAGCAAAGAGAGTTTTCGTCTCTTCCTGTGACTTTTTTCTGTTATTGTCACAAATGTGTAAAACATAAGAATACAATAAATATAGGACGAAAGTAGCTCAACAAGGAAAAATAATGCCAGAATAAATCTCAAAACTGGACGTTTCGACAGAATATTTTTCAATTTCATACTGCCTTGCTTACACTGCTGCTGAAGGCAGCTGAATTTACACAGTCGAAACGTCTAGTTTTGAGATTTACTGTGGCTTTCTTCTTCCTCCTTGTGTATAACGTGTTATGAATTTTCAGAGGACAATCAAAAACGTCACAGCTTAATTTCTAGACTACACTTTCCACACAAAAACAAAGTTATCGAAAATCACAATATGTAGGAGTTTAAAACTTACCTTGATCTAGACATAATAGGAGATGCTTGCATTTTTGACATTATGTCCGACAATTGAGAACCTATAACAAAATAATATCATTCAAGTGGGGGCCGTTTCGTAAGCCTGATATGTTGATGATATCAAAATTATTTTTCACATTATGAGGCTGTTAAAAATACAACTTCAGAAATTTTTATTGAATAAGTAAACTCACCCTAAGTGACAAAAATTCAGGATCTTGCAAAGGAAAAAAAACTTTTTAAATGGCATTAAGGTAGTGTGTAGTGAACAAGAAAACAAGCTTCCCTTGGCTAGAATTTCGAGTAAATCATCACGTTATGGCGCTCCAAATTTTACTTACAAGAAAGTGTTTTTACATTTGAACCGCTAGTGGGAGCAAATGAGCAGTTACTCATTTTTTACAGACGAAGGAAAATCATTTTTTAATTCTACGGGCATTTTATCGGCTTATGTAACATTTTTTTTTTAAATACTTCATATACTGTATTTCTAATAACTATGGATGAAGCTACCTTTTAGATTACAAATTTCTTATTTATATTAAAATTTTTTATGGGAAAATTTTTACTCGTACCCTTTACAATAAAAAACTTTTGCACATTCCCTGCCGCTCATTCAAACGTGTTGGATGAAGCGGCTTTACGTAATGGGGAACCCAATCATACAGGCAGTTGCCATTTTGCCAGCTGCTGCTTTGCGGAGAAATAAAAACTGTCATTTTTTCGAAGACCAGTCGTTCGAGTCATAACAACAACGCTGTGCAGCAGCTAATGTTCTTATGCACACCCTATTTCTAACTACACTTGCACAATTCACAAGGCTGCATTATGTCTCAAAGTTGTACAAATAACAGTGATTTTTCCTGTGTCAAAATCAAAAATCAATTCGTCATAATGCTCGCTACTACGCCGAAGCGTGTAACGAGTGGCGGAGCCCATCTTCGCGGCTTTGCGTCTGGGTATTGCAACTCCACAGGAACGTCGCAGCGATGGCGAGCCGCTGACGACACTGTTCCAATTTGACGGGCCCGGGATTCGAACCCCAAACCTCCCGCACAGATAACGATGCGCTTAACAACTGTTAAGAGTCGAATATCAGTGGATTTACACAAATCATGTTCGAAGATAAGACCTAAACTGAAACGTTACATAGCATGTTATTGTCAACTTGTGCGCTATACTGCAATTTTTAACTTAGCATCATAGCCAATCCATATTATCTCTCACTTAATTGAATATTTGGTTCCAGTTCAAACACAGCAAGCAAAGCTAACTTTTAAAATTTGAAAGTTTAGTTCAACTAAAACCAATTTCAGAATTTTTCTTACAGAATAGCTTGAATCAACAAAATTTTCCAAAGCAGGATGAAAGCGGTAAGTGTAAATATTTAAAAACTATTAAGAAAACCTTAAAACAAGCAATGAACATGATTTTACGATTAATAACAAACAGAATTTACGTAAAACTACCACCCAAGTTCACTGAACTGACGTTTTTAGCTCTTTTGTCAAATATACTTGAGAGTAAAATAAACATAAAATACGCTAATTGGAGATTAATTACATTCACATGCGAATCGTGGTGCTAATTTAAGAAACGGAAAATTTAGTAAGATATCTGTAAGATATCATATAGCAAAGAAATCGATTTTTAATTTTGGTGTGGTTGGCTTTCCTTCGAATTGATGAATAAGTACATCTTTTGCGTCATAGGTTACTGATAACAGCTTGAAACGTTAAACATTGTGGCTAACGTAAAAGACAATCTAACTGGCAAACGTACTTGGTCTGTCTGGTTGAAATTAAAGAATTGCAGGTTGGGTTGTTTAGCCTTTAACAAAAACTCAAAAATACCTTCTTCCTGTGGGCAGTCCTTCTGTAATTTTTAAAGTGCCGTTTCATTTTCTGTTTCCAATTTATGTTTAACCTTCAAAGACCTTATTTTTGGCAGAAATAAACCCACAGGGACCCAACGGTTTTGCACCGCTGCGACGTTTCTTTGGAGCCAGAGTTGTCAACGGGCCGAAGATCTTGAGCCTGACCCGGCCTAAACCCGATTCCTAATAAATCAGCCAGTCTGAACCCGATTTAAATCCGAAATCAAAAAAATCACTTAAAATTTTGAAGAAGTTTTAATTGAAAAAAAAAAGAGTTTTACCCAACCACAGGTCAATTACGAATAGCAATATTTACACAGTCGGCAATCGCGAAAACTCTATCACTCACTGAAAATCGCGGTTTTTCTCCAGCGCCCGGCCCGATTAAAGCCGGACAGTTTTTTCAAAATCCAAGCCCAAGCCCGGTCCGAACTTGACCCGAAAAACGTGAGCCCGATTGACAATTCTGTTCGGAGCTGTATTGCCCACGCGCTAAGTCGCCGAGAAGGGGAACGTCACTCGCTGCACCCTTCGACGTAATACCGCGACTATAATAAAGATTAAATTGTTTTTGATAAATCCTTAACGAAAAAAAGATTTGAAAAGATCCTTGCCCGCACCACATTCAGTAGGCCGCAAAGCACTTGCAAAGCGATGCATAATCATAACATTTTACGTCTACGCATTTTTTAAAACAACAAGATTCTCTTTTTCATGGGTAAACAAAAAGCTGTCTTTAGAGCGGAGGCCTGGAGGGGTCTCTACATGGATCCCTGAAAATTATTATCCTCCAAGAAGCTTGTCTATCACGAAAATCATCAGAACAAAATCGATGCGAAATTGAAAGCAGAAACTACAGTTTAATTTTTATTCCCTTGAAGTTTGCTCTCAGGGTTTCAATTTGTAAACAAAAACCGAAGTCTGCTCTAAAATTTTCTTGAGCATTTCTCGCACCGTTTTGGTTTGGTTGACATAAAACTACAGTCAAAAAGAATATTAACCATACCTTAAAAGTCGAGAAAATGAGTGATAATTTTAAAAAGCTTCCTAATTCAGAAAAAAACTGACAGGTAGACCACCGTAAAGATTTGGTACGCAATAATGTTTGTAAATAATGATCGAAGGTTTCGTCCGGTTGGCGCAGTGGTGAAAGACATTGCTACTGGCACTGAAAATCTGGGGTTCGATTCCCGGTCCGGTCAAATCGGGCACAGTTTTGCCAACGGCTCGCCACCACTGCGACGTTTCTTGGGAGTTGTGTTGCCCAGGCACTAAGCCACTGAGATGGGGTCGGCTACTTGTTACATGCTTTGACGTAGAACCCGCTGCGAGTACAATATACATTTGTTTTTAATGGTGGAAGGTTGTTTGAGCAAGATATACAAGGTATGTACATGACCCTTTCACATTTCTTGATTGTGCTGAGATCCTGATGGATAAGTCTTCAGCATGGCCTGAGCGGAAATCCAACACCCATCTATCCGATAATAAGCAGACGTTCTTAATCGCTATACTGAGAGATCTCGGTTGTTGAGCAAATCGCTACCGGCGCAAGAGGTCTGGGGTTTGATTCCCGGGTAAAAGGTAAAGGTACGGGATAGCGGGTGCAAGCACACATTGTTTAGGCCATTTTCAATTGTCGGCCCATTACAATTTTCAATCACGAATGATTGAACGCTGTTAAAGGACATACATGACGAACAACGCATACACAATGCCCTTTGCACTTCCACTTGTGCCGAGCGCCTGGCGCGAAAGCTGCGAATACTATTTTTAAAGTCTTTAGTATGATCCGACTGGGAATAAAACCCCAGTCTACCGGCTACCAAGTGGACGCACTCAACCGGTACACTAAGCGCCAATTTTTTGATTCCCGGGTAGGTCAAAGCAAACGCAGTATCGCCAGCGGCTCGCTGTCGATGCGACATTTCTTCGGAGCTGTGCTACCCTGGCGCTGATCCGCGGAAATGAGCCCCGCAACTCGTTACACGCTTCGGTGTAATAACGCGACCGAAGGCCTAACAAAGATTTGATTTGATTTTAGTTTATCACAGAGTCGCGTATTTCACCACCGCTTCCAGCCTTGTATGCTGCCTTGTAAAACTGCAGCATTTATGGCTACTGCAAAATCAAGTTGTTTACAAACAAAAGAGAAAGCCAACCGCTAAAAGTTCGACACATGCGAAACAATTTCGAAACAACAGAGAAAATAGGCCGGTAACTGTTTATTAAGTGTTGTATATTTACTTCAGCTCATTGATTTTACAACGTTAAGATTAAAAAGTTGAAACCCGGCGGTCTGTTTTACCCGGTAGGATTCGTCTGGGATATTTCATTCAGTTCTATTTGTGTTCAATTCTATTTGAATAAGATACCCCTGACGAACTCCACCAGGTGAAACAGACTGTCGGGTTTTAACTTTTTAATTTTAACACTGTAAAATCAGTGAGCTGAAGCGAATATAATAAGTTCTAACTTTGTTATTGAGCACTTTCTTGACCTGCTGTCTGACCTGCAACTACTAAATGTTTTATATCATCAACCACTGATTCTTTTTGACTCCTAAATACCATTTCGCTAGCAATTTTGATAACTTTTCAACAGGGTTTGATAATTAATTTAACTTTTATCGTTACAATGCCAATCACAAAGCAAATGCAAAGCTTTTGGAAAACTAGTGCGTTCTTATTAATAGATTAAAATCGATCACGATTTGGCAATTGGAGCAACAGCCCCCTAACAATGTAATGATGAAACAATATTTTCACAAATTTATGTTTTAGAATTTATTGAAGATTGTTTTAAAGTTTGGGCCCAGAATCTACTTCTGGTCACAGCTCGAAACACTCTTAATTTGTCGAAACACTTTCTTGGATCTTTTAACAGAAGAACACTCGTTCTTTACTGTGAACCAATAAAATATACAAAAATTGCGATTTTTACAGGTGGATGACCAAAACACTGTTAATTAAAACGTAATGATCCAAGATTGAGGTTCTTGTGCAGTTAAACTTAAATTAGATTATCGGTCTTCCACGATAACAACATATTCTTCGGATGGTTTCTTAGTATTCGTACTTTGTATTTGGTCGCACATTTATTCTTCTGTCACAAGAAATCCATCAAAGCGCCGCAACGAGCTCACTTAGGAGTAGCCAGCCATCTGTCCACTACACCAAGATGGGGGAATTCCGCTAAGTACCTTTCGCAACGGCACAACAAGTAACCTTGCCGGCTAGTTCTCCTCACTGTCCCTTTAATGCTGAGCGTCAACAGGCCAGCCGTAATTACCAATTTCACAGGACTTCTTTGGTTTAAGCCGACTCAAAATCAAACCCAAGTCTACAGCTCCAGATACAGATGCTCTAACCACTCGGCCATTTCCAAATTTATAAATCAAAAGTAACCACTTACCACCAAAGGATTTATCGTACATATTCGATAATTTCACGGATGATTTGATACTGTCGGTAACTGAAGGGGAGCGATAAAGTGTTGCGTGTCGGATGTTCAAGGCTGGTGTGGAAGGAACAGAAACACTTTTTCCAGTTTCAATATTGTATTTTGATATCAGAGGAACTCTGAAATTGAAAATAGCATGATATTGAAACAACTTACTTTTGAAAAGTAACTCTTGCGATGTGACCTTCACAAATATTGAAGAAACAACATTTAAAAAAAAATGAAGTTAGAGTTTTGATGGAATACAATCATGCGACGTTATTCGGAATACAAAACACACAATCATCCAGGCTGAACCAAAACGGTTGCGCTAGAGCAGAAGCATGCGCAAGGGGTTCCTACGCAAGCGTCCTCCTTTGGCTTTCTGCGATACAATTTAAAAACGGTTATTGCCCATACTCCAATAATAATATAGTGTCTTATTGCGTAAAAGCTTCTTTACAATCTACCTCCTCAGAAAATTTCTGAGTACGCGTCCGAGCGAGAGACGTGATTGAGTCGGTTTATCAGCAGTCAGTTTTTTTCATATATTAGAAAGGTCTCTAAACGCTCTTTCTAGGTTAACATTAGTAAGGCCATCCATTGATCGAGGCCTAAGAGACAATTTAGGTCCACCTACAGTATTTATGACGAATCGTCTCGACGGGTTAACGATATAACGCGAAAATAAGTTTGAAAAGGTTCCTAAACTTCGCAAAAACACAAGTATACCAGCGCTAAGTGGTGGTGAAAGCTCGTGATGGGTCAATATTTTTCTATCGTTCTTTCATTTAGACGTAGACCGGAAGCGTACATATATTGCGAAAATCTCGTAATTATAAACCTTTTTTCAATATAAATGATTCTAAAATTATAATGCTTAAGCCTATTGGAAAGTCAGTGAGTTGTCCAAACATTTGATCGTGCAGTAGAACTTTTTGCACGTTAATTTGAAAAAGTCAGTGTTGGCGTGATGATTTTTTGTCAAATTTTAATTTTGATTGTAACTGCTATAGCCGAAAGCTTCCCAATCCTCAGTGATAACTACGGTACTAACCTGGCATGAAGAGAAGTTGAAGAGTTGCAACGACCAGAATCACATTGTTCGTCAAGATTTCCGTTCTTGTTATTCAGAAACTCCGATTCACTTTGAGCAAGATGTCTATGCAGAGGTGATTAATAACACCGGAACAAGCATCGTCAAAGAACGCAATTTTTGCCGTAGTCTAACTGACTATTAATGGATCGACACGAGTTAGAAATCGCAGTTCCACTGTAAAAGCTGCGGAACATCTAATTCTAGAACAGCAATGAGCTTCAGAGTTAGCCATTTTATTCAATACTTACCCTGCCCACATGTCCAATTTTAGTAGGCTTTAAGCCCACGGTTCTTGGTTCTAATTTCTGCGTCATAATCAAATATTTGACGTCATAGTTAAAAAAGTGATTATAACATCAAGAAATTAATTATGATGCAGAAACTAAAACCAAGAAGCGCGAGCCTGAAGCCCACGAAAACAGGACATGTGGGCAGTGTAATTGTGTTCGCAAATGACCTCGTGTAATCAAACATTTGGTACAATTTTCAATTTTGCAACTTCCTATTAGTTTGAACGGTTGGCAGCGAGGCCGAGTGATTCGGAGCGTCGTTTTTACGACTGCCATGATTTTAAGGTTGATGGTTCAACTCCCACCCAAGCCTCGTTGTTGGATCCGTGAATAAATGCTTCACGACAATTATCTTTGCTTGGTGGAATCTAACCAGCAGCAAATTGAAGAAGTCAGAAGCAAAATTCAAGCGGAAAACTCGGAAACAAGGGCAACTCATAAGCGAGTCTGGATTCGTCCTATGCATAGAGCCTCCGTCGCTTTCTCGTGACAGGAGAATAAAAATGAAGAAATCAGAACGTATTGGAAAGCAAGCATTACGTCTACAATATTATGCATAGATTTCTAATCATATGGCAACTTAAACTAAAAGAGTGTTGTGGGGGCGTAAAGTGTCAAGAGTTGAGTCAATTATGTTAGGCTAATTCAAGAAAATTAGAAGGATAAGACAATAGCTTTGTGGTACTACAAACAAAAACTCATTCCAAGTCATTAAATTGATTTTGAGAATTTTTACTCCAGACAACCTGAGTTCCTCTGACAAGACCTAATAAGATTGAAACAGTGGCTTTCAGAAGGAGGCATTAAGACACGTATGACGAAATTCTATTCAAAGTCGCCTGCAGCGGAAAAGTGTAAAATCTCAAACTACAACTTACTTGGTTTCATCTAGTTTTGGCCATTCGACAGTCGGGTGTAAATGCTGAGTTGAAGGAGGGTTGATGGCCATGTCGAGATTATGACAAACAGACGGTCTGGTGAGAGTGATTTGAAAATTACTGTTGGATTCTTGATTGTCTGTAGGCTCGTTTATTTTGCTCAGTGGTTTTCGAGGAAAGCTTTGACGAAATCTGTCTCTCAATTTGTGCATGGTTAAAGGAGAACGTCGAGCATCACTGTAACTCCTACACCGGTCGATAGTTGCAGCTAAAATCATGATGAAAAGCTCTCAGTGGTACTTAACCTTTTTGGGGATTGCAAACCAAAAAGTTATTTTCATGAAACCTATGGACCCCTTGGTAAGAAATACGTAACGGCCAATATTAAGCTTCATGCAAATAAACATTGATACTGTATTGGGTTTACTAACTCCTTGAAACACCGTTGCAGACCCTCTAGTGGTTCATGCATACCTGGCTAAAAACCTCTACATTATAGGCTAAACTAAAGCAACATGTAAAGCGCAAGTGCGGTAGATTAAAAAAGGCAGTGTCTAGAACAGCGGCAGCTTTTTTTAAAATTGCTCTTTGTACACGTTAACTCCGAAGTTACATTAACTTTAGGTTTTTAACCATATCCCCAACCTCCATCCCCCCTAACTCCACTCTAATACCCCTAAATCAATGTTTAAAGTTGCTTCTCATGACGTCACATTAGCGTCATGTAATGAAACAAACGAGCAGTCCTGGTGCAGCAGCGTTTTTATAATGGAAACTGGGTAGGTGCTCCAGACACTACCTTTAAAAAATGCCTAAAATTGCCCACTTTAAAAAAGCCATAACCACAAGTTTAAACAATTAAACTGATAAAAGACCCATGCATTTTTTTAAACAAATTTCCGAAGAAAGAATAAAAGCAAGTAACAATAAAGCTAAAGCAAAGACTGTAAACTTGATTTTTGGCTGTATCTTTTACATTTTTTGCCGTAAATATAATAAACCACGAAACTATGAAATTAAACTACGGTCAATGACATCACAGTCTCTACCACAGTGTGTTACACCAATTTAGAAACAGGTAAAGTAAGATGTGCAAACTTACTGCTGTTTGATTTCACGGAAATTTCATTAACGGCTTTTCCACTTTGTTTTGAAGTGAAAAATATCTTGGAATATAGCGATACCATGACTATGAGAGGCAAAAACTGAAACAGGACTCGATTGAACTGCAATGCATGATAAAGAAATTATTATTGAAGAGAGTGCATGGGCCACACTGCTGCAGTTTCATAACCTACCTGCATGTAATTGCGCTCTGCTGGGCTGAATGATTGTATCTTGAAAACACAAAGAGTGTGATCTGGATGCCATCCAAATCCTCCGTCAGTGAAGAAGAAGACGGGAGCTAGAAATGCAGGGGCAAATATCCACGAAATGAAAACAGTGGCTGCAATGCGACGCTTTGTAAACAAGCGAACGTAGTCGTCAGGATAAACAACCCCTATGAATCTGAAAAATAACGAGATATTTTTAAAGAGTTTGATTAGTTATGCTGTAAATGACTTCAATTCCGTATAGGCCATAGCAAATTGCTTACAGGCTAATATTGTAATTGAGGGATCCATGGGGGTAGGCTTAAGGGTTCACCCTCTCTAAATTTTTAGTCATAGACCTGTATAAATATATTGGTTCTTCGACACTTCTAGAAGCAAAAAAAAATGTAACAATTATTTGGCCACTTTTTTCAAAAGTTTACTTCTTCCAATCAATAGTTTTCTGTTTTATCCCTATGTTGACGTTTGATTAGAAGATTCTTCCCAAATACCTAGTCTCATAAACTAGAATTTATCATTTAATGATTTCTGTCGACCAGTATAGGTGATCCCAAATAAATTGGAGATCTCTTGCTAAATCATACATCCATTTTTCAACATAGATATTTTTGCTATTTTCGGACCCCCCCCAAAAAAAAAAGTTTCCCTGAATCCGCCCAGATTGTATTATCTATTTTTCTCAGCAGTTAAAAATGGTGGAAGGTATTTGAATTTAATCCAACCATATACCGGTAATGTTCTCAAAAGTTGGCATTTGCCTAGAAACGAATGGTTGCAACACAGCAATGAATTGTGACCAACTGAAATAACAGTCAAAACAGAAATTTTGCTGTGCAGTATTATAAAAAACGTGTTTTTAACTTTTGACGGCTGTTTCGTTTCCTTAACTACCGGTATGCCAACACACTTCAACACTTCCAAAGATGCTTAAAACAAACTACTGTATGTCAGCTTTTTAGTCAAACTTGCCATTTACGCCAGCGGCATTAGCTGCTTAATACAGAATTAAGTTTGCGTACACCACAGCTATTTTTTTTATCTGTTATATTGACATGTTATTGACAAGATCATAACAACTCCTTATCACAGCTCGTTTGTCCTGGATGAGAAGCAGATAAACTTACCGGACTAATAATGAAATTCTCGAAACGTTAGTATGACATTGTGCAATAATTGCACAAGTCCTGGAGAAAAATGACTTCAAAACGCGACGTCGTAATTTTATCACAGAATAATGTTCAATAAATACTTTATTACCTGTTTACAGTGATAACAATTAGACAGACAATTGAAGAATAACCACAGCAATAATAAGAATAAGCTTGAAAAGTACAAGTGAAATCGCCTTCACCAAATGGCCAAGTCTGTAAAAGATAAAAAATGGAACGCTTGTTAGTCACGCTTTTACGTTTTCCGTAAAAGTAACATCTTAACTTCTTGCGAAAAACCGAATTGCTTGGAAAATCCAACTTTCCAACTTTTGCAACAGCAGCTGCGTTTGCAACTTGTCAAAGATAAGCGGTTCATAAAAAAGATGTATATTTCTAAAATTAATTGCATCTTGAAGTAGCTAAAGCAGAAAAAGTTATTATTAAATGGCCGCACAATAACCCTCAAGATTGAACTTGTGGCATTAGATGTCGTTAAAACACTGCTTCTATAAGCCAATTTCGTTAAAACACAGATTCCGTAAACACAAACACTAATACTGTTATTTTCAGCAATGGCCGTTACAATTTGTTTCTCACATAGGAACAGGGCCGGTTTTAGGCCGATTTGACCGATTAGACCAAATTGGGCCCCGCACCTTGAGGGGCCCCGCGCTAGCAGGAGTCCCTTTCTGTACTGTGAGATACAAAATTGGTGAAAGTGCCAAAAGTTGAACCGGCGCATAATATCTATGAATCATTTCTATTTTCTTTTTAATTAGGGTTAGATTAAATAGAAAAAATCGGCAACTCGGTAGCTGGTCAAACCAAGCAGGGTCGGATTTACCATTAGGCAAAGCAGGCTGAATTAGGCCTAAGGCCTCGTAGAAACAAGGGACCTCGTCACAAGCAAAAGGGCTCGACGCGATTACGGAGCGACCTTTTTGTTTTCGAGATTAACCATGGCCACCTTAGAGATGAGTCTGATCAGCAACCTATGATCACTAGCGGCCTACCTGATATCAACATAACCTAAGCCTAAGGCCTCTCATTCTCCAAATCCGGCTCTGAAACCAAGCTTTGGTAAGGAAAAAAGTTACGCAGTTGTTTGGTCACGTGGGTTTGCTGTTCACAAGTAAACGCCTGTAGGTAGTTTTAGGGGGGTTTCATGTTAAATTCAGTTGCAGCTTTTTAGTGTCTGTTTAAGGATGCACGCTCTCCACCAAAGCAATTGACACTTGAGTTAAATTGTAAAGTATACTTTGTTTAATAAAAGCAAAAGCTGTGAGAAACCTTCGAGATTTATAGTAACAAAGTCAATAGCACAGTGGCAACATCAGGTTGAGTTCATTTGAAGCAATTTATAAACAAAACCATCTTTAGGAAGTCCGGGGCCATGCGTACTCAGAATTCATTTAAATTCTCGTATAACAAGTACAATTTTAGTGCATTTTGAAAAATCTTTCCGGTAGTTTTTGTTTATTGGTATATTTAGGCTTATTTGATGGAGTTCCAAATTCAAAAAAATATGATCGCAAATTATTGCGTTGTGGCATAATTTTCAAGATATTACTATAAAATAATGCTTGTCTGAAATTTAAAATTATTTAACTAATTGGCCGGCTTTCTTGATGTTAAAAGTACAGTAATCAATAAAAACAGAGTCGGCGCAAAGGTGTGGCCTGGCCCACACATACAGCAAGCTTGCCCCCCACCCACGCCCACTCTTAACCTCCAATCGACAATCTTACTTTTTTGAAGACAGCGGCTTTTAAGCATAATTTTAAACATTTTATGTATTGCTGAAACAGCTTCGCCGGAACTGTTTTGCGTTTCGTTCGAATTAAGAATACCAAATATGGAAATTGCGTTTGTTAACAACGCAACAAGCTACTATGAGCGTGTTCCTCTGCTTTTCTTTTGTCTTTGAACTCGTAAAACAACATGAGATTACTGTGATATATAGGCCTAACACTTGCGCAGAAACGGCATCTTAAAGTTCAAATCAATGTCAGCTCGCTGCAAAGTTCTCGTTAATAAAGAAGACTGTGGCGTGAAAGCTTTTTGTGCAGTTTACAGAATTTATTAAATGTTTCACCCCTCTTGATAAAGGCTTGGCCCCCCTAAGACGACTGCTCTGGCGCCGGCTCTTAGATTTGTTTTATAGCAGGTATTAAATGTTTATTTTTTTGGTTCGTTTACACGTTTTTTTTCATGAGACACGAACGTCTATACATTTTATTATGAAAAGAGGGGCCCCACCATTAGATTTCTAATTGGGCCTCGCAGTTCCTAGCACCGGCCCTGCATAGGAATCCATAGGTTTTGTCATCGAAGTCCGTAGCCCGAAGAAGTCGGAAAGTTTGTTTTACCCTGTGCATGACCATCTTTTGTGAGCAAAAGTCAACAAACGATGAACAATCGTGAGCAAGGCGTGTGCTTACGGACCAGGGGGGTTATTACAGGATTTTATGCGTTAGCGAGCGATTTCTCTCGCTAATTCTCCTCGGAGGAGAAATTCTCCGAGCGGCAGCCGAGATAACGTGCTCGCAAAGTTGGGATTACAGGTTGCGCTCGCAGAAAGAGCAGCTACTCGGTGAAGCCGAGTGTCTCGCAAACTGCTCGGTATGTATAGGCTTGTTGTGGGGTGCTAGACTGGCATCTGCTGTTTGTTGGCTAGCGCCTAGTTTAGTGCCAAAACTGTGCTAGTACTACAAAGTTGGGATGGTTTTAACTTAGTTATAGGTAAGAGTGTATGCAGTAATGGTGTCTACGGATGCATAGGCTTGTTGTGAGGTGCTAGACTAGCAGTTGCTGGCCATGGCCTCACACAGTTACTGGTGGAAGATACCATTACTTCATACTCTCCGACCATTGCTCCGACTAAGTCTGCAGCCAACGCATGCTTGCAATAGGCCTACTAGCACAGTTTTAGCACTAGACTAGGCGCTAGCCAGCCAACAGCAGCTGCTGGTCTAGCACCTCACAAGAAGCCTATACCGGTTTGTCTGTAGACACCTATACATAGCCTACACTCTCACCTGTAACCAAGTCAAAACCATCCCAACTTGGTAATACTGGCACAGTTTTAGCACTAGACTAGGCGCTAGCCAGTAAACAGCTGCTAGCCTACTAGTCTTGGTTTGATGTGTATGTATTTGTATATTGACTATGCTTTGCATTTTTCTTTTTTGTTTTGTTTTTTATATATTTTTGAAAGTTTGTTTTTTACTGTTGACATATGTCATTTTTGAGATAGAGAGTAGCGACTTGATGAGCCTTTGGCTCTTAATTCGCATGCATGAATAAACTTGAACTTGAATCCACCATTTCACAACAAGCCTGGGAGTTGCATAATGCTCTAGTTGTGTCATAAACTAGGTACCAGCTATTGTGCATAAACTATGACTTAAAAAACCGCGCTCTGCCATGGCTAGTTGTGTGTGAAATAGTCGCTCGGTAACTTAACGTGCTCATTTTTTTTCTCGCTACTTGCCGAGCGAGTTCGCCAGCTCGGAAAATCCTGTAATCCCGAAAAACGCGTTAGCGAGGAAAAATTTTTTACCGAGCAGTTTGCGAGCTCGCAAACCGCTTAACGAGCATCCTGTAATAACCCCCCAGGCTGCCAATGTTTCGTTTCTTTGGGTGACGGCTCATAAGAAAGTGAAACCTATAATGCATGTTCTTCTGCGTTTCATTTGTTTCATGTCAAAAAATTTAATTATTGATGACAAATGATATTCTTTTCTGTGGAGAAAACATTATTCCGTCAGCAAATTACTAAAAAGAATTTGCTACTCTAGAATGTAGAAACGCGATAAGTGGTAACGTCACTAAAGATAGCAAAGATGGTATGTTGTTGATCAAGTCAAATTTTAAAGGAACGTTTCTCTATATACTCAATACATCATTCTATACTCAAATTACCCTGCTGTATGCATTTCAATTTACTACCGGTTCAAGTCAATTTCATGGTGACATAGTGGAATTCAAAATCGATGCTTTGCGCAAACGAGAACTATAGTTGCTAATGAAATAGGAATGCATAATTCGATTTTCAAACAAATTAAGCTTCAAACGTAACCCTTTACATACTAAATTCAAATTATTACGATGGCGCACAAAACCACGTCATAAGTGACGTCATAGCATTGAAATAAGATACCCTGACTGAAAAAGCTAACGATGGCAAGCCGCTTAGAATTTGCTACTAGAGCGACATTGGCGAAAACAAGTCCATTAAAGTTGAGCATCCACGGTTAAAACACATGCTGATATAATGCATTTGGAAAGTGATGTGATGAAAGCAGTGGAAGCTGTTTTGACAGAGTCAGTTATTAATTCATTCCTCCCATGGGATGTTGCTAATAAACTGTCACAGGACACGCCAGTCATTGAAAGTAACTTAGAATAAAAAGACTCAGTCTTAAGTACAAGATTTTTTTTTAACTTTCACTTCATTAAGATTTAAACTGCATGCGAGACGGTAGAGGATAAAACGGTATTACGGTGCTAACTTAACGCCAAATAATAGTTTTTTTAACTAAAACATCTCGTGGGTGACCCAAATAGTACATTTACGTACATTTACAAGGTGTCATGGGTCAGTAGTGTCCATTTGGACTTGGTGGACACTAGCAAGATGGCATAAGCTTACCGAAGGCGATTTTACATAACTCAAACTAAAGTTTTTTGCATTGTTTTGGTATCATAATGCTTTTCCAATAATTTACATCGATTGCTTGGCACGGAAGTTCCATCAGACCCTTTTTTTTCACAATGAATTTGATTGCTCTTGAATCCTGATATCACGACACTAAATTTACCGCAAAAACTTCTGACGAAATAATGAAGCAAGAAATCGATCAAAGTTTGCTGTCGCAGCAAGACCAAGCAAACGCATTACATCGATCTCTTGTCAAAAAGTGTCGCTGGAAAGTTCCCTCCAGAGATAAAGAGCAAGGACGTAATAAACAGTAATAAGTTAAATTCAATTACCCGTGCTCAATATTGAGTTAGTACAAGCAGCTCACAGATCGTTTTCACGTCAAGATGACAATTACTACAACGTAGGCAATCAATGTAGCTACAAGAACAACTAAATTGAATCAAGTTGGCTCTGATAGTAACCTCTAGAAAGCTAATTGGCACGAAAAATCCATTATCCTAATCGATAAAACAAAATTTAGTTGTTCGAAGTGTTTCACCTGTAGTATAGCTGATCAACCTAGCACCTAAGCCCTTTACTCGTCCTGTCAAAAAATTTTTTCGTGGGGAAGCATTCTTGATTTTTTCAGAATCCTCATTAAAAAATCTAATCTTCATTATTCTCGCGGTGTTACGCCGAAGCGTGGAACAAGCGGCGGGACTTATCCCCGCGACTAGCTAAATCTTGCGATTAGTTCGAGTGGGAAGAGCTTTCTCATTTTTCACCATGTCTGTAAACGGCTTGTGTTACACTTGTTCCAAAAACTAGCAATTTGTTATTTTGTTCGGTGAAATAGAGCATAAACTGGGAGTTTGGGGACTTTGATGCGGCTTACTCAACCGTAACAAAGCTAATGATCTTTGCACTCTTACACAAAGAGTGGAAAAGTGGGTGAACATGAGGAATGTGTGATTTGTCTTTAATGCAAATTATATTGAGACTGTTTGCGTGATGTGGATTCGCTCTATTTTAACACGCCTGTATTGCATTCAAGTGCTGGAATGAAAGTAGCATTTGGATTTAGCTGACGATGCGGAAAAAGTGATGTTAAGGAACATGAGTTCATTTGCTAGTCATTTGCAAACTCAAAAATTTGTGTTAGCGATTTGAACATCATCACAAAATTAAATTCAGAATTAGTGCTTATTTGAGAATTTTATGTTCTTTTCGCGGCCCCTAATTTTTCTTTGTCCCACTGCTCGTGACAATGAAAGTACATGACTGCTTTCGTGGCTAGTGACATGACAATTTCTGTTCCTATGACTTGAAAATAGTACGCGACTTGTAAGAGTTGCTTGATTAGAGCTAAAAGTAAGTCGCAAACGTTGGGCAGTTTTTTCTTTTTAATTGCACATTATGGTATAAAGCAAGTGAGGTTATTTTCAAAGCCTATTGAACAGAAAATTTAACAGTACTTGAGGGAGACTGCGAAGTGAGCTTGCGCTCTTTTTTAGTCTGCAGTCACTAGGTATACCCGTCAAATGCGATCTGATTCAGCCGTGAATCGAACCCGTCACGTAGGATCTATTACCTGTGCGCGGTACTTCTGCATGTCCTTTTAGGGACGACTAAAGGACGACTAAAAGTGCAACATTGTCTAAAACACACAGTTGGTTCTAAAAGTGAGAACGTCCTTGGTAATAAACTCCATCTTTCTCCCATCAGGAAAAAGTGGCTACTATATTTGAATAAACTATGATAACAACGTTTGTTTTCATCCAAATATATATCAAAAAGTCAATTATTAACAACGTTGACGCATTTCAAAGCTGTTCTGGTGAAAAAATAAATGAATAAAAATGGCAAAATTTCCAATTTGTTTTGTTATCTTATGGAAACAAATACCGGCGTGCTTATACAGTTAGAATGGGCTGCATTTCCATCTTTTCCGATTTTTTTATTTTTGATTGATTGGTTTCATCACATGGCCACTTCGTTTGTCGTAATAAAATGACGGAGGCGTTAAGCATACAAGTTTTTAGCAAGTGATACTTCTATTTCCTAATTGTTAAATCTGCAAGGCTGATTACGAAAGCTCACAACGGCAGAAAGGACAGAGCGTTTGCCTCTGTAGCGGTAATCACGGGTTTGATTCTGAATCGGATCAAATCAAAGACTTCAAAAATTGGTACAGTATTCACAGCGTTCCTGTTTGACATTAAAAGGATAGTGCTGACACCAAGCAGGCAAGTTTACTCGTGTTGTTGAGAAAAGCACTTGACCGGATCCCTCCACTTTCAAGTGGTAGACAGATGGCCGGTAACTCCAAAGCAAACTCGCTATTACACTTTGATCGCTTCCTTGCACAAAGCTTCGCGGGTTCGATGCTCAACCAGGTCATCTCCATGATGCATGTACTTCACTACCACAAAACTCCTAAGCTGCAATTAAGTAGCTTGAAATAAAAAAAAGAGAATGAAAACGTAGCTGAGTGAGCATAGCCACGGGGTCACGCTCAAATTTACATGGTGTCTCGTGCGTCGCATTTTCATTTGTCCCGAACCGCCGGTATCGGTAAAAGCATTTTGAAAGTGCATACTTTAATAGGCCTTTATTACTAGCAGACGAACAATATATATCAGAAAAAAGTCAAAGTAACGTTAAATTAATTATAGGCCTAAGTGAGTAAAATTAACCAGCATAAAATTTTGCGCCAGTTAGAATTGGATTTTACAACTTTGGTTTTAAAACACTGTTGTAACAGATGTTTCTTAAAAACTGCTTAGGCCTACAGTTGCTTTATGTTTTACCGAGCATTAATTTTGAATTACAGACAACAAATTCTCATCAAAAACAAGTAGCTAAAATACCGTTTCAAAAATACTTCCATTATTAAAAGCAAACACAAATACAAATCGCCGTAAAACTAAAATAAAAGTCATTTGAAAATAGGCCTAAAGATAAAATGATTAAATCTTATGGCATTGTGCACCTGATGAGCCCGGAAGGATGAGAAAAGTCATTACCGGTAACCTTTTTTTGAACACTAGCCTGCGTGAAGCCGATCTTGCAACTCTCGGTCGTCGTGCTACTTATTATAAATTTAATCTACCCATAAAGTAAGAGCTGCAGACCTGCTCGACACAAATTTGTTTTGGTGTATTTGTAATTTCAAAAAAAAGAACATTCGAAATTGTGTTTATTTTTGTAACGTTCTGTAAGAGTGACAGAATAGAAGCGAAACGTGTTGCATAAAGTCGTCTCATCTTGCTTAAATATTGATGAGTGGCTACGTTGGGCAACATATTACAACCTAAATCCGTCAAAAATCTATTCTGCAGTGTATTTCCAAATTAAAACAAAAATAAACCTTAATTTCCAAAAACTTCTGATACAAATATAGAATTTTCATACTTTAAAAATTTATATAAATAAAGGCAATGCAAACTAGCGAGGGAAACTATAGGAAAGGAATGACCCTTTTCATTTAAAGACTGCCTCGGACCTATTAAAAATACACGTTGGGTTTTGAATAGACTAACTAGTTATGCAGGACTTCATTTAAATGCAACATAAGTCGACTGTGATTGGCATAGTTGTGAAAAAACAATCAAATCTTGATTATACTCGCGATATTACGTCAAAGCGTGTAACTAGTGGAGGGGCCCATTTCCGCCGCACAGCGACTGGGCAAGATAGAAACGTCCTAGAACCGCCCTAGTTATGGAAACTCATAAAAATAAAACGTTTCAGAACCAGTACGAAATAAGCTGAGTCGGACTTTTAAAAATTCTTGAAATCTGGGTTTAGGATAGATTAAATACATACATTTGCGTATAGTCACGTACTTAAGTACATAAAAAGATAAAAAAGAGCCTACTGATACCAAGGTCAAGCCAACCTACCTGGTAAGTAAACGCAACCCAATAATGTAAGTTAGCAAAAGCAAATGATAATTGCTCTAAAAAATAAGAAATGTTCATTAGTTTTCGTTATACTTGTGTATTACGCTGAAGAGCCAGCAAATTGGTGATGTCCACGTCCACGACTTAGCACTTCAGCACGAACATAGAATGTTGCAGCGATAGTAAATCGCCGACAGCGCGATAAAACATGTTATAGATATAACTTGATTGTTTGATTTTACTACAAGACATATTTTTCTTTTTTTTTTCCTGTTATTATTACATCATTTTTTTTGCTGCTGTAGGCCTAGGTGTTTTTAAAAGTTTGCTCAATCTTCGGTAAGTACTTTTTTATTCGAAAAAGCTGAAGGATTGAAGGGATAGTAGAAAAAAAGTCTAAAATGGATTTGGCCTGTAACCCTGAGTAAAAATCAATATCTCACTGAAAATATTGTGTCAGCAAATAAGCATTAGTTATAACACGTTAACATCACAATTTGACATTTATTCGACCGAATTCTAAACACCTAAGGCTACAGGGGGTTGCAAATAATTTCACTTTTTCGAAATGATTTCATGCGAACAAAAGAGCTAGAATTAAAAAATATCGATCTCTTAAATCAATTTTAAAATGATTACATTATTGATGCAATGCCTTAACATAATTTTAAATGACTTGCTGTTGCAGAATCTTAAAAATTGAAATTTTATAGATGTTTTTATTATTCACAACAAATCAGTGAAGTAAAATGGATTCGCGGGTTCGATGCTCAAGCAGACCATCCTCCATGATGCATTAAGGCCTATTTCACTTCTATAAACGCGTATAAGTTGCAATCACGCAGCTTAAAAAAGAGATGGCATTGGGCAGTGTTTGTTTATATATTACTATATTTTCAAACAACTCATGAGGCTTGACTGGCTTTACCAGCAGATCACGAGTCAATTTAAACCGTGATTTTCAGTTTGTACACCGTTAACATGTAGGTACTTTTGCGAGTTACTTTGTATTTGATGATTTTAGTCGAAAGAGTCAAGTTTATTACTTGGATGGGTAATTGTACATGTCTTACAATCTTTGCTGTGTAGTTTTAAACGCTGAAAAAACATTGTTTCTTCAACTGGCGACTTTCGCTTAAATATTTCATCTAAAGATAAAAAAAAAGGCGATAGAGACATTAACGGTGTTAGTTGCGCCAAATATATTAAAGATACGACCATTTTGTGGTATTCGCTTTGGTTCGCAAGGAATGGATGAGGGTTATAAATTAATAGCACTGCTCCTGCTATAGATCCAGAAAAAATGACTTTCCTAAGAGAAAAACTATTTTGATATAAAGAAAAATAAATAAACTTACTAAAGAAGATAAGAAGTAATGCATCACTGTCGATTAAAGAGACATAACCATATTTTATAAAAGGAAAATGTAACTTATTATAAGAACAAACACAACAGAAGGAAAAGCAAAAAAATTATAACGTTGAGATTTCTACATTCCAGGCGTTATCATGTAAACAAAATGTCGAAAAAGAGCAATGAGCGTGAAGTAACCAATCTTGCTGTTAACACAATTTGTATAGGCAGCGATAAGCCGCTTCATCAAATAAAAAGAGGCCAATAAGGTACGGTTTTTACTAAGGTACTGTATAACAATAAGGTACTGTATTAATAAGGTACGGTATAACACGCACCCTTAATGTTTGAATAAAAATTGGCATATATTTTTTTTTGTTTCTTCTTAGCTCTGACTATAGAAATTAACAACTGCTGTTGAAGACATGTGGCTGTAACAAAACATTAATTTAGAGCTAGCGAAAAAACTCGTGTATCATGTGCACCCTTAATTTTTGATTGCAATTCAGTACTAAATTTTGCGCGTTATGCTCGAATAAAACGGTAGGTATATCTCAAACACAGCTCCCATACAACTTCTACGTTTTTGTAATAACGATGCTGATCGTAGTAATAATGTCGTATCATCTCGCATACGTCTAACAGTAGGCTATAATGTCGAGATGTAACCTGTAAATGCGACCGCGATAATTTTAAACAACTTTCGTCCCTTAAAAACATCGTAAAACTTTTTTATGTTTTAAACCAACAGATAAAAAATCGTTACAGCGTCAAGATAGCAAACATTTTCGCCTAATCCTTTCTCTAAGCTTTACCCAAAACACTTTGACTGATCGAGTACAAAGCATTGTAGTTTGGAACTATGTAGAGTAGACATAAGGCTGACATAATAGTAAATTCTAGAAACTAAAAATAACTTCCTTTACCTGTTTGTAATAAGCTGTAACGTTAAAAGGCATCATTGCTGAAGCAGTTAAAAAGTCAATAACACAAAGATTTGCGATGAAGATATGGAAGGGTTTGTGCAATTTCTTGTTTCCGGCAATTGCTAAGATTGTTAAAAGGTTTCCAATAGAACCGACTATTATATCAATGATTCCAATCGTAACTCCAGCAGCACGAAATCCTGATGTATCGAGATGCAGCTCAACCAGGTCAGAGCTGCTGTTGTTAGTCGCTTGATTTGCAAGGGTACTTGCAATCACTGACGGAAACAAGTCGCTGGTTGGCGGTTCCATCGCCACATTTGCAATCAGTTCTTTCATTATAAGCAGCTATGAACTTTGTCAAGCACAAAATTGCATTCACTAATTACTATCTATGCTTCTGTTTAACAAAAACAACACTGAATAAAATTACAAATTTCTGCTCTATTAAAGGTGTGTTCTAAGCACAGGTGAATAGAATCAAGCAACTGCGTAGTCGCTGCACAGCGCAACACCATCGCACTAACTACACTCGGGAGTGAAATTTGACGCTCTGCGTGTCCTTTTTCCTTTTTACTTCGTCATCTACCTTCAACGCGAAAACTGAAGGTTCGTCAACAACTTTTTACAGTTCGGGATCAACAATAATGATAACAACTAAAACATACCAAACTGACGTCAAAAAGTTAACAAATATGCAGCGAACGTCATTAGATTAGACCAAAAATGTAGTTTTGGACTTTTTTTCTTAGTTCTTTTTTTCTCCGTTGACTAATTTTCGCATTTCCTTCTATGATTGGCGATTTACGACCGGAGTAAATTGCATGCGATACGTATTTCGAATAGCTGCTGGTTTGCAACATCTCGTCGCAATCTGCCTAGCCCTAAACGCACACTTCAATGCTTTGAAAAATAATCACGATTATTTAGTATGACATACCACTTGGAAATATTCTCACCATAGCTGCGGTAAAATGTTCTACCAAAACGGAGTCAGGCACAGTTTTGTGTTTTACAATATCTCATAAAACAGAACCAAGCAATCAGAAAAAGTTGTCATGGCAATATGGTGGTAAGAATGTGGGGGCATATGTCACAAGAACCGCGTTGGTTTTGTAGCATTTTTGGCGTCCGATTGTTGGCAATTGCAGATCCCCTTTCATGTTTGTGGTTTGTAATAAGAATTGTCGCAAGAGTATGCTGCGTAGTACGTTTGATATAAAGTGTGAAGTTGGGTAACAAACACGAAGTCCGTACCTTGTTTTGTTAAAAAAAACTGTTAAAATATTTGTAATTTCTCGCGAATTTTCGGCAAATTATATCAAAATTCATTTTAAGACAACTTTCAAAATATTTGCATACTGTAACTTAACGACAAATGGTTTTTATTATTTGCTTGTCATTTTGCTTGCTACTATATTTTACATTTTTCTTTTAAGTTTAGACGAATAGGATAGAAATGACGGGGGATGTAGCCCAAGTTATTTTTTTTACATTGTTCGCCAGTCGCCTCTACTTTTGGCTGGTACCGGTCGCAATATTGATTTTACACAGAAGCGTAGGTGAGCATGCTGTAGCTTACCTCACTGATCACGCGGTAATCAGCGTATTGATAAGTTTTAAGTTAAAACCGGTAGATAGATATTTCTTCTAGCGCAGTGGTTTTCAACCTGGCGGTTGCGACCCCCATGGGGGTCATCAGACATTTTTCTAGGGGTCGCGAGAAGTATTTGTTAGAAACCCCTTTGTTGCAGACTCAGACGTTGTTAAAATGTTCAGCAGAAATAATGCAATTCAAGAGGAATTTATAGCCCTGAAAAATGACTCAACTGCGGAGGATGCCTTCAAAGAGATGTCTTTGTCTGCATATTGGTCAGCCATGGTAGCTTCGTATTCTGGAGTGGCAAGCACAACGATTCGACTTTTGATGCTTTTTTTATCAACCTGGCTGTGTGAAGCATGCTTCTCAGCATTAGTGGGAATTAAGAACAAGGCCACGAATAAACTAATAGCAGAGCTAGATCAGATATGCGCTCTATCCACTACCGAGCCACGCATCGACAAGCTTGTCACCAGAATGCGACACCAACCATCTCATTAGTGCAGCTGCCATGATGTGTATAAATTCATTGAGTCTTTCTTTTAACAGGAGATACCTCAGTATTAACGTTAGTTATTTTTATTGCTGCTATGCATGCGCAACTGCATTACATGTGTTTAATAACTCATAATTTGGAAGGGGGTCGTTTGGTTATGTCGAATCGCAAAGTGGGGCGCTGAATAAAAAACTGCAAGCAACATTTTTTGCTGGAACGTCAGCGAGCCGCTAACAATTAAAAGCTTATAAAAAGCAAATTAAAGGTCCACAAAAAGGATGGACTTTGAGCGGGCCCGGCTTTATTTTTAGAATGCGTTACCGGGTCGGTTATAGGTCTAGATGTTCTGGGTCACTGACGGTTCGAATTGCAAAAAGTCTGCTCGTACAATCTCTACTATAAACCTCACGCTAGCTGGCTTAACATGCCTCCGACTGCAAGCAACAATTTGTGTAACTTCGACGCCTGCGAATTTACGCTATTATTGACCAGAGTTGGGAAAAATCGATTGTAATCGATATTCGATTGCGATATTCTTTACTTTTTGTTCATCGAATGCACTGGAGCCTTTATTTTTTTGAATGAGTATCGAATATGGCCTTGTCTTTACTTTTTTTTCGGCGCAATCCGATATTCCATATTCGATTCTTTTTGTCCAGGTTACTTTATCTCACTTTAGTAAATTTAAAATCATCGTCGGTAGCCAGAGATGGGCATTTATCGCGATGATTTATCGGCGATAATTTTTTACCGATTATCGTTATCGCTTAAAATAGTTTGGATTTATCGATATCGCTTTTGTAATATATTTTGTTATCGCCGATAAATTATCGCGATAAACGATTCTTTATGCACACAGTGTTCAAAGTTAGGGAAGTTGGCGTTATGGCAAAGTTCACGGTGTCGACAAAGTCTTTTTGCAATTTAAAAAATCTCTCTTTGTTGTGTTTAATCTCACAGCAGAGTCCGTGAACTGCTCTCTTTTGAAAAATCTGGAAAAACACTTTTGTGATTTGACATGCAAGAAAATAACTTCGTCAAGCACATTGAAATTTTACCGCAACATTAATCGGAAAAATTTATCGATTACCGATATCGCTATAAGAAATTGAGATTTATCGATTATTGGTATCGCCTAAAGCATATTTGATATTATCGATTATCGTTTTAGTACCGAAAAGTTTATCGTGCCCATCACTGTCGGTAGCCTATGTCATTACCTTGTTTCTGCTGATAATTTTTTTTTGCGCGAAAAAAACAAAAAAAAATTTTTAATAGCAAAGTTACTTCGCACATACTATGTCCGTCGTTTAATTGTCTGTAAGTTACCGCATGAATGTGAGGACATCACAAAAAATGCTTGGCGTACACCGCTACATGCTCAGTGTAATATCGAATATCGATTACAATATTCTTTATTCTTCACTTTTTTAAGCTACCATCGAAATCGATTATTTTACTTTTTTGGGTATCGATTCCCAACCCTGTTCTTAACCAACTTATTTGTGGTTAGCCTACTCTACTTGATGCGAATCACGCTTAGTTCCGTCAAACAAATTTCTGTAAACAGGCTTTTGCTATTGTTTCATAATGCTGTAATCCTAATAAACAAAAAACTGTTTTGCAGTATAACTAAAATAATCCAGATTAAAATGTTAAAAATGTTTGTATTAAGTCAGACACATTGGACGATTACGGCAAGGTACAGTATATCGTCGAATACTTTTCAATTAGGCCTAATTAAGGGCTACCGGTGTTGGTTTAGATGCTGATAGCTATTACAAAAGCGCACAGCCAAGATTTTTACAATGTAGGCCCACCGGTATTGAATCAAAATTTCGCAAGCGCTTTAAGTGATACTGCGTACTGTGCATCCGTTTTTGGATCAGTACCAGTAACCATGACGTCGAATGCAATCAGTTCCAGCCATGAATGGAATCCGTCATACACGATTTTCAATTCGTCTCGTTAGTTACAAGTCGAAGTGGGACATCTGGGCACGTGAAGTTGGCGCAGTGGCACCTTACGACATTGGACTCCAGAAGCTTGGCCCTAGCCCTGGTAAATCGCGCACTCAAAGTCTGCAGCTTACGTCGAAACCAGGACTGCGAAAGAGCATGGAGTTCACCGGAAAATTAGCCTCAAAGTCTTAATAAGATTCTGTCATAAGCTAATGCTATAAGTTTAATGCTTACTACTTCGCTATCGCAGAACCGTAGCTGTCATGTGCGTAGCTTTAAAAGGTGAGTCAATCAAAGCTAGCGCATGTCCCACGATTTAAAAAGTGAACAGCTAGGTTATAGGCTATAAAGCACATATGCCACCAGCAAAGAAACAATTAACCGCATAACGTGCACTTGGCGCCAAGTTCAATAAAACATGGATTACTATCTTGTCCTAAACCACAAAAACTTTAATTACCACGATCATATTTCACAACCTTTTTGCAAGACCTTGACTAGTTTTAAAAATAGACGCAAAACACTTAACTCTTATTTCAGATTCATGAAGATAAATGCTAGCAACGAACTTTTTTCCAATTCAAATTCAAGTTTATTAGTTTGCACCTAAAATTGTCATTAAATACGCTCAAACGAAAATAGATATCACAATAATTTTCTAGTAAGCAACCAAACAGCAACTAACTGAACAGAGAGAGGCTAATGCTCACATCAAGAAAACATCAAAGGCGCACTCGCCCGGTAAAAGTTTTTGCAGACAAAATTCTGCGACTAGTATCGCGTTTGTAACGTTCATCCGATAAACTCCAAGTTTGAACCAGCAATCCCAAGATTAAGAGTTAAGATACAAACTAGGCTTATAACGCCGATCACACTTTTAGAGTTTGGTATAATACACTTAAAAGTTAAATCAATAATTTCATGAGCATCAGCACCTTAAATTTAAAGCTGGAATAACGTTGTCATAGCCACAGTTCGTTGATATACTGATAATTTTCACACAAAATCAACGCAAACGCTAACAACTAGACAGAGACTCAACTTTAACTAGTGGCTTACATAAAAAATAACCAAAACAAGTTGGTTAAAAAACGAAAATAAAACGAGTTCATAGTGGGATTTTCTTGAACCATTGAGGTTACAGCGCATATAGAATTACAGAAAAATTTTTTCGCAAAATGTTCAAGCACGCAAGGTATTCACAACTATAAACTTTATACATAGCAAAAGTAGGATTAAAGTAAAAAAGAAAAATAAGTGAACTACGTGATGAATTTGTAAAAAAAAAACAAATGTTGCTCAAGCAACTCTAGCAAAACCCATGCACTAAAAACCAGGGATGGATGTCTCGAGACAAGTCTCGGTCTCGAGACCTAAATTTTAAGGTCTCGGTATCGAGACTGGGTGAAAAATTCGTATCTCGGTCTCGAAGCAAAAATTGCGTCTCGAGACTTCTTTTATTGGTACCGCACTTTAGTTGTTTGCATCATGTCAGCGAAGAAGTCGCGCTTTCATGTTGATTACAGAATCAAAGCAATCTCACTATTGCGGCATTTTCTATCCGATGCTGACCCGTGAAAACGTTTTCAATAAGACGTTTGCCAGAATTACTTATTTGATTTCAACTATTCTTCTAATGATTAAATCTTATCAAAATCTGGTTGATTTCAAGGTGTTGAGACTTGAAAATAGCGACAAAAAAGTTTAATTCATTTTATAAACTGCAGGCGTAGTATTCAGTGTTCACTGTTCAATAAAAAAAATTCGAATTCAAATTTTTTTTGCTTTCGATTAGGTCTCGAAAACATAAAAAGGTCTCGATCTTGAACTAAGCAGTCTCGATTACATCCCTGCTAAAAAGTAATTTAAACGTAGTAAAAACAACTGAGGTTATTTTCTACTTATATTGAACACAAAATTCAACATTAATTGCGGGAGACCGCTAAGTGATCTTGCGCTCTAGTCTGCAACTCCCCGGGCATATATGTTAAACGCGATCGGCTCCAGCCGTGAATCGAACCCGTCACGTAGAATCTGCAACCTGCGAGCGATACCGCTGGCTTATGTCCCTGACTTAAGTCACCACTACGTTTCTTTCACTGCAAAAAGTCACTGAGGTTGCCCTACTTTATATAATACTTTTGCACCCATCGTATATAGCAATAACAATAAAATCATTATTCAGCCATCAACATATATGGAGCAATATAAGCGATTTGTTAAGAAATTAAAAAAGCGTATGGCTTATATTTATCATTAGAACCAAAGTACTACCATCGAAACTACAGTTTCTGTGCTTCTGTTTTCGCAATTAGGCAATCGAAACTTATATGACTAAACTGGTAAAAGTTTTGAAGTAACGAACATAAAGTTTCCTTAAACTAAGTTTACGGTAGTTAATGATTCATTAAAATACAAAAGGTTTTGATTGGAAGTCAACGTAAACAACTTGAAAAAAAAAATTATTTTTAAAAGGTTTTGAGACCGTTTGAAATCGGATCAAAAATAGAAAGTTGCAAGGACTATTTTTTTCAAAAAATACTCGCCAAAGATTGTCAAGTAGGCAACAACAACAACAACACTACGCAGCAACAAAAAGCAAAAAATGTATTTCAACAATTGAAAATCAAAGTTATTATTCTTGGGTCGGTAGCATGAACAGTTACGATTTGACATATTACAGTTGGTATTTGAAACAGGCCAATCTTTAAAGGTTATGTGTGTTGAGATTATTTTACTTGTTTCAGGAAGCTCATTCATTACCGTAGTTCTGACAAATTACAAGTGACGTTAATTCTCTCAAAAGTTCAAGAGCATAATCCAAATAAATCCGGTCGGGCTTACAGCGTGCCTGACAACTACTCCATACAAATCCAGTGACATAAATCGTGAAAAAATGACGTTAATTACTGTGACGGTAACATTGCTTTAAGAACTGTTAAATTTCGCTTTTTACTGATAAATATTTATCTTCGAATTGTCTCATCAAAAGTGTGAGTTATTACAAGAAACCTTCTGGCGAAAATGTAAACATTTTTCCTTTTACAAGCGAAAATAAATACTAGAGATTTTCTCGATTGTACAGAGCAAAACAAGTTATATTGTTTAGGAAACAAAATTAAAACTAGTCAAGATGCTTAACCACAACACACCTAGCATAGCAAACATAATATAGATCGCATCTGGAATCTGGATATTGAAAATAAATATAAGGCGCAGCTCTAGAAAGACCAACGAATCAGTGGATCGTGTATTGGAGTTCTTTTAGACTATTTTGGGGGCTGTAGCGGTAGTTACACGACTACCAGCATAAACAGCCCGCCATTGCCTCAGATTCTAAACAGTGGAAAACCTAGGGTTCATTCACCACACACGTATGCAACAATGCATCTAAAACACCCACAACTGGCCTCAAATTCGGAATACCACGCGAACACTTATACAGCAATTTCGTACTTAAAGATAGCATGTCAAAAACAATGTAGAAAAGGTTAAGGAGGAAAAATAAAGCCGCTGTAATTCTCAAAACTGGACGTTTCGACAACATACTGCAGATTCAGCTGTCATCATCAGCAGCGTATGCAAGGCAGTACAAAACTGCAAGAACTAGAATTTACAATTCTGTTAACTACAATAGCATAACCCAGGCAACAGGTCAAAATAAGTGCTGTAATTATAACGTCTCAAACCAAAAGCTAATAAAAAGACTGACGGAGTTAAAGAAGTAAAGGGAAGCGGATTTGGAACCAACGTTAAGCAATGGCTCATATTTTTTAATAAAAAGTGGTTCAAGAATTAAAAAGCGGGCGAAATCAGCAGCGCTACTAAAGATGTTCGGTTTGGCAAAGTCCACTTAATGGTCAGGATTGTCCGTTTAGTGTCGGAACACCTCGGATTAATCCGAATTGGAATGCTTATAAGTCTGCTAATAAGATTACGTCTAGTTTGTCCTATAGGCTATAGCTAGAACCACAAGAACACGTTAACCCATATACAACCCCATATTTCATCAAGGTCTTTTGCTTATCCCTCAGAAGAAAGTTGTGTCCGATTATCCAGGTGGTGTTGATATATTTGTAGAACAACTCGGTTCCTGTTCCACCAGGACGGACAGCTTAATCTTGAGTTGCATTGACATGTTACCAAAAAGGGCAACCGAGCAACAACTGTTCTACAATTTTTACCTTCTTCATGGTGACTCAACATCTTTTCATATTTGCGATTAAAAAATGTCCTGACGCAACTATCTAAAAAATAAGCCGGATAGCCATTGCCACCAAGCAAAACCTTGTTGTTATCCACCTCTGAACAAATGCTTTCATAAGAACTACAGATTTTATAAGCACGATCGAGCAAACAATTGACCAAATTATATTCATAGCGGCGTGATACAAAGCTGCTCCATTTCGAATATAATCCAGTGTTGGTCGGTTTGCGAAATGTGCTGGTTGCAACTGTCAATATTTAATATACTGTATCTAATAAAGTTAATTATACGCTTTCCTTCGCTTTAATAAAATTGTCTAATAATATCTAATAAGTTTTAATAAAAATATCTATTAAGCTTTCCTCCGCCTTAAATTAAAAAAAAATGTAAGAGTATCAAATCTAATATACTGTAATTGCAACTGATTATATCTAATATAGGCCTACTGTATTTAATAAGAATACCAGTTTTTTTACAAAGTACTACTCGGCCTTATTTTTTGTGAAAAATATAGGCACTTGCCAAGAGCATGCTGCAAGCTGTTGGTCCCATTGAATCTAAGCCTTGCATATACTGCTGATGATGACAGCTGAATCTATGTTGTCGAAACGTCTAGTTTTGAGAATTACAGCGGCTTTATTTTTCCTCCTTAAGCTATTTTCGTCCCATATTTATTGTATTCCAATGAAGAAAAGTCCATTCTACAATAATATTTATACTTGCTACAATATTAAAGTTCATTGACCTTTCGCTTTTAAAAATCAGAAATTGGAAGCAGAATAACAGCAGTTCATTTTTTCACAACATCATTTGCATTCTAACACTTACCGTATCATCCATTGTAGAAAATGATATCCTACGTAAATCATATTAATTCGTCGCAAAGCGGTTTTTTAAAGACACAGAGCGAATAAGCAACAAGATCGAAAATGTCGGAACACCGAAACGTAAAAAGCGATCAAGTTATCAGTGTAAACATGATTTAACGGAAAAGATTAAACATTCACAGCAACTTTGTGAGAATTATGTACTTTTTTCCAAGTCAGACGATTAAAGGAAGATTAAAATGATTGTTGATGTCAAATTCAGATTGTGGTCTGTAATATTTAAATAATTGCAATAAAATAGCTCTTTGGCATGTTCATTAAGAGCATTATCTCCTCTTGTGATCACTCATTCCCACTGATGGTCTTTCGTTGTTTTTACCTATGCCTGAGCCACACTAACTTGGTACTTCTCTTAGCACGACAAGCTTTGCGACGTTTCAGAAGAATCACCTATCCTCATATTTCGCCGAAGATCTTTTTAATGCAGCATCCTCATCTCCAACGTAGCCCTCGGATTTTTAAAGGAGGAGGATGCTTTCCTCCGCTTTAATAAAAAAAAAGCGTAAGAATACCAAAAAATAATTCGGTTATTTTGCCACAAAATTTAAAAACCCTTGTGGCAAATTCAATGCCTGAAAAACCTACTGTGTTCTAGAAAATAAAAATAAAAAATCTTTCATCTAAATCTAACCGTTGATGCATTTCTGTGACTTCTGTCAGAGAAGGCAGTAACTCAAAAGGAAATGTTTCGAAGTCATTCAACTGATTTGTACCTTACCTGTTCAATTTGCTGCTTGTTTAAACCAGCTGGGAAGAATTAATTTTTCATAAAGCATGCTTCTTAATGACATAACCTCGAAGCGAAGGTGGATGATAATATAACAACTTACCCACAAAAGTCCGGTAAAGATTTTATATCCAGGTATTCCATGATTGTTTCAACCAAACGATTCAGGTAGCTCTGTGGCGCCACTTCATGGAAATGTTTTAGCAGTAAATTTTCCACGCAAATAGTAAGGCGCTCAAGAGTTCGCGTAAAAGAAGGAAAACCACGATTCTAAAAAATCGCAAAAGTATTAAAAAACAAAGCAACAGTAACGAACGTGAAAAAAGTATAATTGTTAGTTATCACAACAGGCATTTACTTGTTCCTCCACAAGCTAAATTGGTGCAGCCCAGCGATAGGCTACCGCAGGTGGGATACAGATTTCACGTGATCGTTTAAATTCAAGGCTAAAATTGATCGTATTCGAGGCATATTTCGTATTGCTGTAAATGTAAGGAAAGCACTAGCTCAGTTTGCAGTCTCTCGCACATGTTCGGTTCAATTTTCTGCTTCATACTTCAAAAAGAATCTCAGGTATTAGTAATTTATACGTATTGATAAGAAAAGACCACTCTTATCAGGTGGAGAAAAACAAGCCCTACCTGCTCCACTATGTTAAGAAGCCAATATCGAAACGAAGGCCATACTGGTTCATTCATGATACGAACAATGTACGAATCCTTTCCTACATCACCGAAAAACACATTCATAGATACTGAGTCGGTCAACGATGTTACTTGATGCCACCAAAACGCTGGAATAAGCAACCTTGCAGGAAAACAACAAATTAAAAGCGCAGGCAATTTTTAAAAATAAAAATTTACCAAGCACACGCTATCGGTGTGGAAGGTCAGGGGTTCAAATTCCGGGTCGGTCCAATCGGCAGTGTCGCCAACGGTTCGCCACCGCTGCGACGTATCTTCAGAGCTGTGTTGCGCAGGCGCTAAGCCGCGGAGAAGGGCCCGCCACTAGTTACACGCGTCGGCGTAATACCGCGAGTATAATGAGGATTTTTTCTGATCGGTTTTACTACATTAGCCAAGTTGTGCGGAGTTCTATAGCAGTATTTTCTGCACAATGTTTGAATCCAGTAGAAGAAAGCATAAAGCTCATAAAATCTTTTTTATTGTTAAAAATTTTAAAAATTCCGTCCGAAGATTGGGGTTGTTAATGTGTTATGAATGTGTAAATGCATGTAAAAAAATTCTTTAAAAAATGATGAAATTGTTCACATAGACTCTAGAGCAGACACGGGCAACCTACGGCCCGCGGGCCAAAGTCGGCCCGCGGGCCAAAGTCGGCCCGCCGGCACTTACACAAACTTAAACTCCCACCTCGAATTGAGCGGAAGACTTTTTTTTCCATTAGAGATCATGGATGGCAGTGATTTTCAAAATAATAAGCCTCAACGGTGCAAAATTCGAATAAAAAACGAGAAAAACCATTTATTTTGGAGATCACATTCGTACGTGGACCGTGATCTCAAAAAAAAAAGATCTTCACCTTGTTTTCCAATCAGCGTGCGGCCCGCGGCTTCAACAGTTTTTCCAAATCTGGCCCTTCGTGTGAAAAGCCTGCCCACCCCTGCTCTAGAGAATCACAAGCAAAATTAGGTGAATGATATATAAATGTTTAATTTTTCGGCAATAAATTATGAACCTTGATTATTTTTCAAAATAGGATCTCACAGACTCAGCCAGTAATAACATACAACTCCTTTTAGTGTTTATATCGAGTTCTGCGAAATAATATCATCAGTAACACTGATTAGAATAAGTGTATTACATTACTGTACTGGTTTAAAATGTAAAGTCAATTTGTGAAATAAGAAATTCGCTCTTATTGTGCAGATGACATACATGCCGTAACAGCACATAGCATAGGCAGTTAAGGCACCAGAAAATCATATACTCAACGCAAGATTGCTTGCAATATACTGCATCACTTACATGTCTCCAGCGTTTAGAGTGCAGTAGTGGCAGGTAACCTTGGAAAATTCCGGAAACAATGCAAGATCTGGATCATCGCAGTCGACCTGCGAAACGTAACAGTGTTTCAAAAATTTCACGAAATCTTCAAGTGTAAGCAAAAATATAACCTCGTCTTGCGTTGGACTTCTTTATGACAAAACTTCTTTTACAAAAAGGTAAATCGGAGCTACGTTAGCATCGGAGCTACGGATATATATCCGGTATCCGGCGCTTTTTGAGATATCCGGCCGGATAGTACTTCCCTATCCGGCCGGATACCGGATATTGTCAAAGTTCAGGAAAAGAGCGTGGAGTAGACTCGGTAAAAATAAAATATACCTTTTCGATCTAAGTGAAAAAATTTGGAGCAAGTTTGAAAATTTTAATTTTGTTTGGACTCTGTACAAAAAGTAGAACCGAGTTCAAACCTTAGGCTGCGTTGGTAATTTTTTATATCAAGTGGATTTAAATTTACTTAACAAGTTATTTTTTCGGCGTTGCAAGTTTTGTCATCAGGAAAGCCACTTCAATGGTGTAGCAGTAAGGCAGTAATCAATCGGCTTCAAACCGAGACGGTACAAGTTCGATGACCATCACCGCTGTCTCCCGTGAAGATGTCCTTCACGGGAGAATTTACGTTTAAAAGCCTGTCTTCTGTCCTATAACTTGCACGTTCGTTTTTTGTTCGAAATGAAAAAAACAAACGCAATGAGCAGCCGACATACTGTAGTTGCTCGAAGGCAATCGGCAGGGGAGAGAATTTTTATAGAAACTTTGTTTTGTATGATCAAAAAATGACGTTTCAAGGTACCAGTAGCATTGTAGTGGATGTGCTTCTGCTTTTAAATGTTGTGTGGTTTTGTAACGTTAAGGAAATTGAAGTCTTTAATTCAACGTCCTTAGTTCATCAATTGACTGTTTGTGTTAAAAGTTTGACGTAATTCACCCATCATTGTAGATATACTGCAGGATCGATTTTTTGCAATGATTTTATGGCGTTTACTATAAACCATGCGTTTTTTAGCAGCTCTGATGATCGCGCAAAACTAGTGAAAATTCAAATTCAAACTTGCCTTTTACCGACCGCTTAGCGTAGTGGTTAAAGACATCGCTATCGGTGTGGGAGGCTCGCCACTAATGCGACGTTTTTTTTTTTGGAGTTCGAAATTGTGTTGCACAGGCGCAGAGATGGGCTCCGCCACTCGTTACATGCTTCGGCTTAATACCGCGAGTATAATGACGATTTGATCGTTTTTGAAGTTTGCTTTCGATGGCTATCACAAATTGCTCACAAGCGCAAAACCGCAAAAATCGACACAGTGTGCGGTAATTGTTAACTTGATTGCTTTACTCGTAAGATCAAGCCGCTGACGCGGGCCACAAGCTTGACAGTGTTCCTCTCGCTTTATATATAGCATGAGCGCAATATTTCGTGAAAACAATGCTAAGATTTTGCGCTGTTACACTTTGGAAGTGTTTTAGCGACCTTGCAATGTGCATGCAGTCAACTTTTAATATAATAATGAAAACACCTCGGAGGCCGGACATAATTATGTCCTCTTCCGTATTAGACCTGAGGAAGCACTGTTGCTGCTACCGCCGATTAGACGCCTATGGCGGCTGACTGACTTGGCGTCCGATTTTCCGCACACTCTTCACCAAAATTCACTCTTTTAACACAATTCTTCTTACTCGAAATTAAAGCCCAGCATTGAAAACGTGTTGATACGTAAACGTAGTGTCGTGCATCGTAGTTGAATCAAAAGCGATCAATAAGATGGTCATTACATCAACTGAGCTCCTGCCGCTCGACCGCGTTGCCGATTCGGATAATTTAGAGTAATGAAGTCCATTCTTAATGACCCAACGCTTTTGAAGGTTTCCTGTGCGTCACACAGGGCTGCAAACTCGAGCTTAAACTCGAACTCGATCATTTTGCCGAACTCGAACTTGAACTCGGAAAAATATTTTTCTGAACTCGAAAAAAACTGTTCTAGTTCGAGTTCATTGGAAAGGCATTTAAATTTTCAAAAATAAATAAAAGATCACCACGAAATATAGTCTGTTGTTCAAGCAGTTACAATCCGCGTTAATTGAAGTTACGATTTTACCAAAAGAAAAGCTGCATGTCGTTTATTTGTTCCTGCTATTGCGACCTATATTTTTATCTTTGTAATTGCATAAGCACCGGCGGTGAAAAAGTTGTCGCGATTTTGGATATTCGTCTGTCTGAACTCAAACTTGAACTCGTAAAAATTAAATTAGAGAAATCGAACTTGCTAAAATAGCTTGAACTCGAATAAAATTCGATCAAGTTCGCAGCCCTGTCACATGACCTCATGCAATAGTTTCATGGCTCGCTAGTCGAGCAAAACGATAGCGTGGAGCCGTGAACAAAAAGTATCAAAATATTAATTTTGGCTTAGTGCTACTATCCGGTATCCGGCCGGATAGTGACATACCGGATATCCGGCCGGATACCGGATATCCGGTAAGTTAGATTTGCCGGATATCCGGTATCCTGCAAATTTGCTAACCGGCACATCTCTAATTTGCAATATACAGGGTGTCCATAAAGTCTCTTTACAATTTAAAAAAATTATTAAAAAGTGAAATGATGAAATATCGCAATGAGGTTTGTTTTATGTTAATCAGTATTTCATAAAGTTTTTATTGACACTAAAATTTATTGTTTCAGACAAAATTTCTTAATTAAAATTTCTTATGTTTAATGATTGAGTTATATGAATCGAACCCCTATAAAATGACTACTGCTCAAGAAAAAGCGCAATGTGTATCCTGGTTCATTGAGACAAAATCAGTTGTTCAGACCCAGCGAAACTACAGAAGTAAGTATGGAAGAGACCCACCATCACGTCCTTCAATTCGTTTATGGCACAAGAAATTTATGGAGACAGGGACAGTGTTCGATGCAAGGAGGAGTGGGCGACCAAGATGTCGTTTGGCTGAAGTGCCTGTAACATTTGCACTTTGTAAGCAAACAATCTTAAATTTTTGTGTAGGACTTTGTGCACTGTTGCACGTGGTAGATCCAATTGCCTGGCAGCAGTACGGATGGACTTCATAGGAGAACGTTGAAAGGCTTGCCTTACACGCTCGATGTTTTCTTCAGATGTTCTTGGTCGCCCACTCCTCCTTGCATCGAACACTGTCCCTGTCTCCATAAATTTCTTGTGCCATAAACGAATTGAAGGACGTGATGGTGGGTCTCTTCCATACTTACTTCTGTAGTTTCGCTGGGTCTGAACAACTGATTTTGTCTCAATGAACCAGGATACACATTGCGCTTTTTCTTGAGCAGTAGTCATTTTATAGGGGTTCGATTCATATAACTCAATCATTAAACATAAGAAATTTTAATTAAGAAATTTTGTCTGAAACAATAAATTTTAGTGTCAATAAAAACTTTATGAAATACTGATTAACATAAAACAAACCTCATTGCGATATCTCATTATTTCACTTTTTAATAATTTTTTTAAATTGTAAAGAGACTTTATGGACACCCTGTACAATTACACACACCTTCAAATTTAAGCAATGCAAATATTTCTCCGCACCATCTTTTGTTCAATGAGCACGGAGTTGCTAATTTTAGTAAGGAAATCTTAGAATAGCCCGCCACTGCAAAGAGTTGAGCGCTACTACAACAACAAACAGCACAACTGACATCACCTTCAATCACACCAAGCACATTACCTGTGATTGAATTGTTTTTCCTCTCGATCCTAATGGATTGGGATACAGCTTTTCGTGATCACAGCAAGAAAATAGGCGGACCTGTTTCCTACCCTCAATCATCATTAATAAACTGGCATCAGGATCATAATGACAGTACTCTGAAAATATAAACAAAAATAACATCAAGCGATAGTACTTAACTTTAATTATAGGTAGGAAGTGCAAGAATTACGACCTTTGGCAAACAAAATACCAAAAGGTAGAACGACTCTTTCCTAAAAAGTTTAAATCGTACAGTTTTCCCAAAGACATATGACTTTGACTTACTGTAATTAGACCGTTATCATCAATTGCAATGATGTACTGAACACGTTTTTAACCTTGCTGCAGCAGAATCATCCGCAAATATGTGTTGCTCAGGGATACCCGAAGCATCATGCAATGATTCCTGTGCCATTCCTAATTTTTTGCACTAGGCCCCTAGTAAATAGTGTGTGCGTAGAAGTACCTCACCAATGTTTTTTTCAGTAATAGAAGATGATTGATGAGCAGAGTTTTCGACAAGATACGCAGCACTGTAGCGAGGATACTAAGAAAATACGATTTTGCAGCAGCTGCATACAACTGATGCAAAAAGTTTTGTTACAGCAAATTTGGATCGGAACTGTTTTGGTAAAACCCCAGCAGAATAACACAGGCGCAGAAGCAACACAATAAAATCGTTCAATGGTACCAATTTACCACAAGAATACCATGAAATCTACTACATATTAGACAGTACTATTGTACACAAGCTACTATCGACAAAAAGCAATTGTTTTGTATTTACCATAATGTCCTTCTCGAGCTACCCACATAAATGGACCATTATGAACTTTTCCAACAAATTCAGGCAGTACGCATTCATCCTAAAAATAAAAAAATGACAGACAATATATTATAAAAAGGATGGAGAACGTTACTACGCAAGCTTAACAACACTCCAAAAATATAATAGTTATTCAGAAATTAAATATCCTAATTACCTGACATACAGACTTCCAAGATATGAGCTTCTTTAAGAATTTTGTATTTATATCATACTGATAAAATAATAACAAAGAAGGTAGATGAGATGGATAATGGATATCAAATCAGCGCTGCGTTATTTGCTAGTCAAGATGGCTGAGTGAAGAATAAGGTAACACACTAACTCCGGGTGTGATTCCATGCCAGAAAACAATTACTTAAAATTAGAATTCACTGCTTCCTCGCTCAAAGTCCAGTATTGTGATTAAAGTGGGAAGAACAAGGCGGCAAAGCTTGAGCGAGCCGGATCTAGCGTTAATGTTGCTTTATTGCAATATACAGAGATGAAAATGTACACGTTAAAGCAAGGCTCAACTTCCTCTGGTAGAGTACTCGACAACTGTCAAAAGCTAGAGCTTTCATCAAGAAATAAATCACCAAATCATAAAACCACAACAACCTATTTCACTGTCGTCGGCTCTTTAGGTGGGTATCTTATTCACATAATTCTATTTGAAATATATAAGATACCCAGTTACCCACCTGTCAGAGCGACGACAGCGGAACAGGCTGTTGTGGTTTCACGACTTACTGATGTCAATTTATGTTATGAGATGAAAATTTAAGTAAAAAATCAACTGCACACAAAGATGCAATCCAGGGCTTTATAAGTTACAAATGTGGTATCAACGTAGCATAGGCAGCACGAGAAAGGCCTATGCGACGACAGCAACCCGACGTTGAGACACTTCCGGGCTGTGAAAATTTATCTTGAGGATGATAAATGCGAATTGTGAGCCAACATATTTAAGTAATGTATTTTACGTACCATAAAGTGCACTTTAAACCCTTTCTCATACAACAAATATGGGACGGAAATAGCTGAAGGAGAAAAAGTAAAGCCCTAGTTAAATCTCAAAACCGGACGTTTCGACAACATAGATTAAGTTGTCATCATTAGCAGTATATGCAAGGCAGCACAAAATTGTAAGCCTTACATTGAAACTGTAAAACTTGCGTCGGCTATTGAGAAGGTGAGTAGAGAATTGAGTAATGATTAACATACAACATACATAACTTGCCATTACCTGTAGCTGTGGAAAAGTTTTGCTTATATTTTGCACAGCCATATATGAAGTTAGTCCATTATGATTTCGTTTTCGAAGATCACTCACGTAATCTTTGAATGCGGTTTCACGAACCGTATATGCTTTACCAACCTGAAACCAATACCCATTCACGTAAGGATCACATACTTTTAACACTTGACCCCAATATCATATACATCATTTTTACACATTTCCTTAAGACAAAATTTTAATGCAAAACGCACAACTCTACACCACAAAACTAACGTGGCTGGGATTTTATATCAACAAATTCCCCGTTAAACAGTAGGCGACTAGAATCAATCAGTAATAACATGAGATTCTACAGAATTAATTCGAGGCAAGTGATTTAAAAAAATCACTTTCCAAGACATGATTTTGCAATTAAAGAAGCTTGTTTTTCAGAGAACTTTCCAAATGGATATATGGCAAAAAAACTTTACAAAAACTCAACCACTTGTTTTGACTGAATACCATGACCTAGTGCAATTTGACCTCAATCTAGAACCATAAAAATTGTGCCGTGGCATTCTTCTTTTGGTGATCAATGTTCATGCATTTCGTCATCAACATTGCTAGTTTCTTACAGAGTAATACAAATTTATCTTTACTGCTTGCAAAAAAAACTGTTGATTATCTAGTATTCTATCCATTAACTTAATCAGCCTGAATCATAAAACATCAGATTAAGGTGACCAAAAGCAAGAATAGTAGCCTTGTACTGAAAATACTCAATCTTCTTCATGTAGACTAGAAGCATTGCTTCTTTGAATAGTGATTTTTATAGGCAAATTACATACCCGAATAAATGCGGTAAGTGCTACAAATTTTTTTATTGCTTGTAGGGTGTCGAAAACAAAAATAAAGTTGAGAATCACTGGTACAGACGACTGCAATTTTGATGCCATAGCAGAATAATGTTATCGGCCAATAAATTGCCCCAGCATCACCAGCAGCTGCAATGGCCAAGGTCCACAACAAAAAACCCTATTGGTTGGTGACACCTACATACTGAAGTCTGATTTAAAGAAACATATTGGACACTTTTGCATACAGCTTAAAGCAATAATCTTGTACCAGTACCTATATACCATAGTCAGATGGTTGCTTTTTGAACCTACTTTGGGAATCATGACCTTACAATGTTAAATAGAATACCACGCAAAACTGCAGAAGCAAACAGGTAAATATTAGTTCACGTAACTTACAAAAAAATCTGGTAGCCTACCTTATAATGTTGCAAATTTGTCTTTCCACGAACAATAACTGGATTATTTCCAACACATGTTAACAGATACTCCATTGTCCATTTTGAACAGGGTAGTTTTGAAAGACTATTTTCAATTACAACAGGCTCATTGCCTTTTAAATAAGATGTTTCAAACTCTTGTAAGGAAATCTTTGCTTTAGCTGTTTGAACATGGCAGTTCATTGAACACTGAGAAATTGCCATGAGATACCAGTAGAATATCAACCAGTCAACAGGTCCAAGCGGCAATCTATACAGTCACACAGCAGTGTCGTAACCAGCATATCAGTTTTTAATATCGTAACTAATGCACCAGTCAATGCAATATTGGTACAAGCTGCAAAAACAAAAAATATACGGGTAGCCTACAGGTATTGCGAAGCAACGCGCTGCAACAGCACAACATTGCAAAGTGCAAAATTTATACCAGTATGATACTAGGTTGCCACTACTTTTACTATTTGTTCTTTTCGTAGAATATCACTCACACTGACAAAAATTTTTTTCACAATTAAGTCGTTAAGAAAGAAGAAAATGTGAAGCAATTCTTCATTGCCTGTCTTTCAAGAGAAGTTAGATTTCAAAACGTTTCATTGTAAACTGTATATGCGTGAGGAATTTCAACAGCTTGAAGTTTTGTAAAAAGTGTGGGGCAGAAATTGACTGAAAATACGCTAATGCAGGTGCTAATGCGCTTACAAGAGCTTACAGGAGTAAGTTCTCACATGGAGTTTCAGAGCAGGTTTTTTAGTGAAAGTTTTGTTACAAAGAGTGCAGGAGTAGGGACTTTCTCCTGTGAGAGTTTTCATATGACGGTTAAGAGAAGATACCCTTGTAAAAGCTCTGGAGCAAATGTTACAGGAGTGAGATCGTTCATCTGTGTGAGTTCTAACGTGATTTTTAAGTGCAGAACGAGTTAAAAGTGTTTTAGGGCAAACCGTGCAGGAATAAGGGCGTTCACCAGAATGACCTCGCATGTGCCTTTAAGATTAGACACTGCTCTAAAGTTCTTATTGCAAACTTCACAAGAGTATAGTCTTTCATTAGTGTGAAGTCTTTTATGAATTTTAAAATAAGATAGACACGAAAAGTCTTTCAAACAAATTTTGCAGGTATAAGGTCGTTCTCTGTAGTGACTTCTCACATGCTTTTTAAGCGCGAATTTGCGTGAATATGCATACGACAAATTTCGCAGGAGTGACGGCGTTCACCAGTATGACTTCTCACATGTTCCGTCAAAGAAAAATTTCTGGAAAAAGCTTTATTACAAACTGCACAAGAGTAAGAACGTTCGCCAGTGTGAATTTTCATATGGGAATTCAAGGCAGATATTTGATGAAAAGCTTTAGAGCAAACAGTACAAGAGTAAGGACGCTCATCAGTGTGAATTATCTTGTGGACAGGCAATGAAGATTTTTCTGCAAAAGCTTTATCACAAACTGTGCACGAGTAAGGACGCTAGCCAGTGTGAGTTCTCATGTGACATTTAAGATTATCACTTCGTGAAAATGCTCTATCACAACCTGTGCATGAATAAGGACGATCCTGTGTGTGAATCCTCATGTGGATTTTAAGATGAAAATGTAGTTGCTTAAATGCTTTATTGCAAACTAAGCAGGAAAATGGACGCTGTCCGGTTTGAGTTTTCATTAGGTATATATCATAGTTAAATAAAAAGCTACATACTGGCTACTAGGCTACTCCCTAGGCTACATACTGACAGCACAACAAAGCGGGCAAATCACAGTTGTTTTTTTACAATTCAATTCATTATATATTTCCATGACTCGAAAGTGCTGGGGGTAGAGGTGAAAAACCAAATGGCCACTTCAGTAAATCACACCCAAATACAACAGCTTACAATTCCTGAACAAAAAGATTCAAGATTCATTTATTCAGTGCTCAAAGCAACAAAGTAATTATTTCACAAATTAATAATATTTTAGCACAAGGAGGTGTCGGTAATGACCGCACGGTCTTCTAGCCCGCACCCCCTGCATATTTACATATTAGTTACGATGCAAAAAAACAAAACAAAAAAAACAACAACAACTAAAGTACAGTCGCGCTCAAAAGTTTAAGACCACATACATAAAAGTTGTCTTTTGTTGAAACATAAAAAAATTCGGGATAATGTTGCGCCACATTAGCTTTTTATGTTCCATGAGCATTAAATGATGCTTGTGAAGCCTAAATCATAAGATTTTTTGCGCATTTCTGGTTTTGGAAGCAAAAAATTTTAAATTTTATTCAAATTTTAGTGCTGAAAACATGGGCAAAAACAGGGGATTATCAGTTGCAGAACGGGCAAAAATTATTACTTTAAAAGAAGAGTGGTACTTAGGAAGACAAATTTCAAAAAAACTAAATCTTGGCAAAACAGAGATTCATCAAACAACTGTAAAATTTCGAAAGTTTGTTACCGTCGAGCGGGGCTATTATGAACTGAGGGGCTATTATGAACACTTTCGAGAAAAAAGATAGTTTTTAATTTTGTGGAGAAGTTTTTTGTTCTTTGGAATTATTTTGCAGGTTTTGTTTAAGTATAAAACGCATAGAACACAAGCGATCGTAAAGTATATTTTTCAGAGTGTTTGTTGAGCTATCTTTTTCGCCTTGAAAACTTGGTCTGAAAACCCTTAAAAACACATCAGCGTTAACTTTGGTGTATCAAGAAGATAAGTTTGATTTCATGATAAAAAAAAGTATTTTATATAGTGACACCATTGTTGGTGATGACGTTGCAAGTTGATTTACTTTGGTGTGGTTACACTTTGAAAAATAAATTTGCGAAAATTTTCAAACACCTAGATTTGGAGGTGGCTAGGGGTTATTGTGAACACTGTTATTATCTGTTTTAAAGAGCTGAATTAAATGTAATAGTTTCATTATAATGGACCGGCCATTAGCTCAGTTGCTTATTGCACGCTATCGGTTCGGGAGGTCTAGGGTTCGATTCCCGGGCCGGTCAAATTGGCACAGTGTTGCCAACGGCTCGCCATCATTGCGACGTTTCTTCGGAGCTGTGCTGCCCACGCGCTAAGCCGCGGAGATGGGCCCCGCCACTCGTAACACGCTTCGGCGTAACACCGCGAGTATAATGAAGATTTGATTTTTGATTTTTTGAAATGCATTAGGTCAAACTGCAAAATTTGGGATTGAACACTGTTCACAGAAACCCCATAGTACTTGATCCGGCAAAATTATTCTTTATTGTCTAGCTGTAATGGAAAAATGCCAGTTGCAGAAGATTAATCGAAAAACGCCAGTTGTAAAGACACAGCTACATTTCTCTCTGAAAAGATTTTCTGCATTATGCAGCAAAAGTTACTGAAGTTGAGCCTACCTGCTGGTAATATCAAAAAAACACCAATGCTATCGCTCTGTTAATCATTTACATGATCAGAATAACCCCAATGGCGGTGCTATTTTGAACAAAAGCACGAAATCAACGCTTGAGAGCTTACATTTTTTTGCTGTTCATAATAGCCCCGGCAGTGGGGTTATTATGAACAACCAGAAAATAGCGGACTAGACTATGAAAAAATACTTGCAGCAAACCAAAACTACTTCTGCCATTTCAACAAAATGCAGCTCATAATATTATCACGAACTCGTGAGAAAATGACTTATTTTGCAGTTCGTAGAAACTTTTTTTCGAAAAAAATGTTCAGAATAGCCCCACTTGACGGTAGTTTTCAGGACTTGCACAGGTCTGAAAGTCCCAGGGTTATCTCCCAAAGGAATGATCACCTGAAAAGTGGATGGTAGTGAGTTCACTAATCAGTTCAAGCAAGAATATTGAATCGGCGTTGTAGCAACTGTACCTTTGAGCAACAAGGCTGACCCAATTTTCTTGGTTGAGCTGGTTAGTGAACTCACTACCATCCATTTTATCAGGTGGCCATTCCTTTGAGAGGTAACCCTGAGATTTGCAGGCCTGTGCAAGTCCTAAAAACCAACAAACTTTCGAAATTTTACAGTTGTTTGATGAATCTCTGTTTTGCCAAGTTTTAGTTTTTTTGAAATTTGTCTTCCTAAGTACCACTCTTCTTTTAAAGTAATAATTTTTGCCCGTTCTGCAACTGATAATCCCCTGTTTCTGTCCATATTTTCAGCATTAAAATTTGAGTAAAATCGAATACTTTTTGCTTCCAAAACCAGAAATGCGCAAAAAATCTTATGATTTAGGCTTCACAAGCATCATTTAATGCTCATGGAACATAAAAAGCTAATGTGGCGCAACATTATCCCGAATTTTTTTATGTTTCAACAAAAGACAACTTTTATCTGTGTGGTCTTAAACTTTTGAGTGCGACTGTATACAAAAAGCAATAATATGACCTATTGCAAACCTAGTTGGCCATTTCAAGTCGGGGAGGGGGGTGAGAGGGCAGATAAGGAAGGAGGTAAGGCAATGAAAGAGAAAAAAAATAAAAATAAATTTTACTGTTTGTGCATCTGCTGTATGTAACAAAAAATATATACAATGAGTGATTAGGACCTAATTAATAGTTACGTATTCTATTTGAATAAGTTTCAGAGAACCGGTGTTAGGCCTAACAGTTAAGATGTAAGATTCTATTTGAATAAGGCTTAGCTAATATAATGACATAGTTGGACAAGTAATGGTAATCAAGAAACTGAATTAAATAAACTGATAAAATGGACAGCTTAAGATCCGGTAATATTCCTTCCAAAAAAGAAGATCAAGCTCCCTGCCCAAAATGTGGTATTGATGACAGCCAAACTAGATCTAGGCATTGGATAGCATGCGATGATTGTGGCTTATGGTACCATATCACTTGTGTGAAGATTACCAGGAGATAAATTGATGAGTTGGATAATCCCTGGATTGGACCTTGTTGCTCACCTGCTTTACCACAGATGGTAGAGGAATTTTCCTTTAACAGAAATGGATCCATTTTAAAGAGAGTGCCAAAAGCATCAAGAATCCAAGCAGCAAAAGTTCTCACTGAAGTTCTTGAGCGAGTGGCGTTAGATAATAGCTTAGTTACTTGGAAGAGTTTGTTTGATTTTGCTAGAGGTTGTTTGTTGAAACCAAAGAGAGGTGGAAAAAAATCCAAGTCTTTAGCAGCTGTTGTAAATAGACAGATTACAGATTTTGTTGATAATCAGTATAAGTGTTATGAAAAGCAAGAGGAAAATGTTGAAAGAAAAAAAGTGAAGAAAGTTTTTAGTAAGAATATTAGCATATTGGTATCCTCTAAGCTGTCTGATGGTGATGTAACGAGAGCTGTGCGGATCTTGTCATCAGATTCCAAAGTTTTGGAATGCTCTGACAATGTCATCAGTCAGCTGAATGCCAAACATCCTGACCTGCATATCAATGCTGTTTTGCCACATGCTCCGGATGAATCTACACGCTCTAACAGCATTTTGGTATCTTCAGAAAATATTCGAAAGGGTATTCGATCATTCAAGAATGGTTCCAGCGCTGGTCCAGATGGCTTAGCTCCTCAGCATCTAAAAGACTTGATTTCCGAGACACTTGGTGAAGTATCTCAAAGACTTGTGGAAGTTTTAGTGAAGTTTACAAACGAAATTGTTTTACGTGGAAACATTCCATTAGCTGTGAGTTCAAGTTTTTTTGGAGCTTCCCTGATTGCACTCTCCAAAAAAGATGGTGGGGTAAGGCCAATAGCAATTGGGAATACATTGAGACGCTTGGCTGGTAAGTGCTGCATGTTGAAGCTGTCTCAACAATTGCCAAGCACTTTTCAACCTCATCAGCTTGGCGTTGGCACTACCTCAGGCGCAGAGGCTGTAGTCCATGCTTGTCGGAACTTTTTTGGAGATGCAGGCTCAACAAACAAAGTTTTGCTGAAGATTGACTTCAAAAATGCTTTCAATACTATCAGGAGAGATTGTGTTCTTCAGAAAGTTTTTGAATCTTTTCCTCAGATTTACTTCTTTGTTTATCAAGCATATGCAACCCCGAGTAATTTGTTCTTTGGTAAGGAAGTTCTGTTGTCCAAGGAGGGTGTGCAGCAAGGAGATCCTTTGGGTCCATTGCTCTTTTCATTGGCAATCAATGATGCTATTTCTTGTTGTAAGAGTGAGTTTAATATGTGGTATTTGGATGATGGCACACTTGGAGGTAATGTGGATGTTGTTTTAGCAGATTTTGTTAAAATTATGGAACTAGAAAACAGTCTTGGTTTGAAGGTGAATCCTGCCAAATGTGAGATTGTAAGCTTAGATTGCGAAAATGAAGAAACCACATTGGAGAAGTTTTGCAAAGTAGCTGACCAAATCATTCCCATAAAAAAGGAAAATTTGACTTTGCTTGGTGCCCCAGTTTTGCCATCAGCAGTTGATGAAGCTTTGCAATCCAAGTTAACCTCTCTGTGTAGAATGCTCGATCGCTTGGAACAACTAGATGCACATGAAGCTCTTTTCCTTCTTTGGAACTGCTTTGCTATTCCAATGCTCACATATGTGCTTATAGCAGCAGCTTCTTTCACATCACCCGTTTTAGAGCAGTATGACTTGGAGATTCAAAACACATTGAAGAAAATTTTGAATGTCCAGCTGACCACCCGCTTGTGGGAACAATGTTCTCTCCCAGTTAAGTTTGGAGGGCTTGGTATAAGATCTGCAAAGGATGTTGCATTGCCTGCCTTTCTATCTTCAATGTTTTCTTGTCACATGAACTTGCCCAACTGTTTTCATTCGGACAACCAGGATATTTGTTTGCTTTCAGCCCTTTCCTTATGGACAGAAAAAACTGGGATAGCGTCGTCTCCACCTCATCCTCAATGGCAAAAATCATGGGATCTTCCATTGTGTAACATCAGATTAACTCGTTTGATAGAATCTTCAAGCTCATCTACGGAAAAGTCACGACTCTTGGCTGTATCTGCTCCTCATTCATCCCATTGGCTAAATGCGCTTCCCATTCCTTCACTTGGTTTGAAAATGGATAACTCTTCTTTCAGAATTGCTTGTGCTCTTCGTTTGGGTTCACCCTTGTGCCATCCTCACCAATGCATCTGTTGCACTTGGGTGGATTCCAGTGGAGTGCATGGCCTCAGTTGTAAGAAGAGCGCAGGAAGATTCTCCAGACACACGCATGTCAACAATTTGATTAAAAGAGCACTGGAGTCTGCCCATGTTCCTACTATTTTGGAACCGCAAGGTGCATCGCGCACAGATGGAAAAAGACCAGATGGAATGACCATTTTTCCTTGGAAAATGGGAAAGTGCATGGTATGGGACTTTACGTGCAGCGACACCTTTGCCCCAAGTCACCTAGAAGTTTCAGCCAATCTTTCTGGAAAAGTAGCGGAACGTGCAGAGCAGGCCAAGCTAACAAAGTATGCTCAGCTTGCTCATGATTTTGAGATAATACCTGTTTGTGTCGAAACATTGGGTCCATGGGGTCCAAATGGGTTAAAATTTGTTCAAGAGGTTGGCAGGAGGATATCTGTGGAGTCTGGCGAACCCAGATCTACTGAGTTCCTGATGCAAGCTATTGGAATGGCAGTGCAGAGAGGAAATGCTGCTAGTGTGTTGGGAACTGTGTGCAAGGGTCAACATCTGGAAGAGTTATATTATTTATAATGTGTCTTCTTTATTGGTTTGTTTTAGTGAGGTGCATAATATTATTTTGTTTAATAAGGAATGGAGTTTTGCCTTTAACTAACCATATTTTTCTTTGCTTTACATGAACTTAATTACTTTACCTTAAACTGTTAATGCGGATTAATTGTTTAAATTATACTGCTGTGCTTGAAATATTGAAATCCATAACTGATGATTCTTCAATTCGATCTTCAATGCGAAATTGTTGTTGGAACATCTACATTGATGAAATTTGCTGGGTTACTGGTATTTTGTCTGGTTAAATTACTGTACTAATTAACTAAAACTATGTTATTGATTTCCCAAAATATTTAATTCTGTCTAAACAAATGAATTCTTACGTATTTTGTAACTGTTTAATGTGCAATATTATTAATGCAATGTTTACCAATCTGATTTCAACTGTTACGTATTTATTTACATAATATTTTTTTAATTTAAATTTAAAACTAGGAAAAGAACACAATTTAATTTCAGGAGGGACCTCTTGCCAGACCTTAGGTCCCACATAGGAAAAAGTCTTTTTACCTACCTATGTTGGTTCGTGTTTGTGGGATGAAATAGTTTCCTTTTGCTGTATATCTTGTGTTATGATGATGAGTGCATGAGGCAAAAAAGTTGAAAAAAAAGAAAAACAACATCATAAAGAAGTTGAAAAAAAAGAAAAACAACATTACTATCATCATAGGGTGTCAGGTCTCAGCTAAAATCAACTCACCATGAAAACTAGCAGGAGCGGTACAAGGATGCATGTATTTTGCCATTGGCATTAAGGGTTAAGGGCTAGACCTGATTGGCTTGTGTCTATACAGTATACCATAGGTGACAAACGCAGGCTGCGGCTGTGCATGTGGCCAGCAAAAGAATTCCCTGCAGCCAGTGACGGTTCTAGCATTCAAAAAGTGAGGGGGGCCACTTTGGGGCCAAGATAGATTGAGGTGGGGCCACTGAAAACTGCATTTGAGGAAAGGAAAAGAGCAAGTGCAAGGAGATTTGTAACCAAACGTAAAAAGCAAGCATATCAGCATATTGCTAGACTATATGCAAGAAAGAGATGATAGTGGCGCTTGTAACCAGATTTAAAAAGCAAGCATATCAGCATATTGCTAGACTATTCTATATGTATCATAAGAAAGAGATGATAGGGGCACAAGTGATGCTCAATTGACTATTCAGCTGGCAAACTCCAAATCTGCCATCCTTTTCTCCGATTCAATCTCTAGAACCAAGCACCACAGACCATAGGGTAGATCGAAATACCAAAATCAACCAAAATCAATCAAAATCAACCAAAACCAACCAAAATCAAGTTGAAATTACGCTTTTTTTCAAAACTTTTACTTGCAGAAGGTGCAAGAGGTAGATACGCACTCGCACAATCATTTTTAAAACTTTTAAACAATTATTTCGGTTGATTTTGGTATTTTGAAGGATTGCACAGTTTCGCGTTGTTAAACATCGCTAGACACTTTAAGCAACGAAAAGCAATGACGTCATTTGCCCCCCCCCCACTTTTTTGGCCAAAGAGTAATGTTTTCGTGTCGCTTAATGAGGTCCCTAGCGCTTAATGAGGCCCCTCAGGGATTCTACCTTGCGTCATTGTGAAGATTTTATAATATTTATGTCGCTTAATGCATCACTATAGGCTATTAGTGAAAAACGAAGGTGTCCTTAAACTTATGTCCCAGACTGTATAACCAGAGTTGGGAAGATTCGAGTCCGGTTTTTGAGGACTCGGACTCGGACTCGTGGCCTTAGGACTCGGACTCGTAACTTTCAATTTTACTGGACTCGGTCTCGGACTCGTAACTCGAGGACTCGCACTCGGACTCGTAGAAACAGCACAAGTCCCAACACTGTGACATAAAAAACGCTTAAAAGGAGGCGTATTTAAACATACCGTACGTTTGATTTACAAACTCCAAATTTCAAAACTTTTGCCCACCCTCCCCAATCGAAAATCCTGGCTACGCTATAGTGTGCTGGCGAAAGCTTTGTGTGAAATACGGTTGCTTAGTCCGTATAAAGTGTCATCCTTGATTGATTGATGATTGATTTCTTCATTTTTATCCTCCTGTCATGAGAAAGCGACAGAAGCGCTCTGCGTATAGGACGAATCCAGACTCGCTTAGGAGTTGCCGTTGTTTCCGAGTTGTCCGATTGAAACTTGTTTCTTGCTTGTTCAATTTACTGCTTGCTGAGGTTCCGCCAAGCAGAGATAATCGTCGTGAAGAATCTTATCCAAGGACGCAACGACGTAGCTGCGGTGGGAATCGAACTCGGATCGTGTCAAGTATCGTCGTCGTGAAAACGACGCGCCAACCAATTGCGCCACGCTGCCGACAAGTATTATCACGGCCTTAAAAATTTGACGATTGAGTAAAACTATGCATTGTTAAAATCTTTAAAGGTGTTTTATGACGTCATATTCCCCCCAATATTTTTTCTGCGGGCGCGACTGCAAACCGCCTATCCGAAGTGCATACGACGATTCCACATTAATAGCCTATCACAATAATTAAATTTGTGAATTGACATGTAAGAATCAGTTGATATTATCAAGCGAACTATTTTATTAATTTAAATCGATTTCGGCTATACGCCTAAACTAGACATCATCAGTAGCATCTATAAATCAAGCGATAAATAAACTATTAAATTCTACAGTAGAATGAAACGACAAAAGCGATACATTAACAAACACTTCAAACTAATCCGATAAATACGGTAAGTATCGCGGGAAAGCATAAGATAGGCGGGAAAAATTTGTAAAGATACCAACAAATTAATGCGTCATATGACGAGAAAATTTGGCGTGAAGTAATGGGAATGACAAATCCTAGTTGAAACTAGAGGGTGGGTTAAAAAACTATAAACGAACCTCCTGTAGTGAGAGCAAAAAAGGAGCTATACCCACCCTCCAGTTTAAACTATAGGATTTTTCGTTCACTAGGATTTTCTTGTCGTAAGTTTCAAAATTACAACCAACAATTAAAATCTTTCAAAACAATTTTGCTTTTATGAAATCGGCCGAAGCTGTTTTGATAAAATATTTCTGGCTACGGTACCGTTGGTAATGGCATACCTACGGGTGGTTAAATGTTTGGACATAAAATCATAGTCTGATTTTCTCCTAAACAACTTTGCTATCCGGTCACTGTTAATTGTATTAGGAAGTGAAGAAACGCAAACCTTTTCGATTTATGATTTCTCGAATTTTCGTCTTCCACTTTACTATGTTAGCCGAAGCAATAGGCTATAATAGGAATATTAACGCGAGAATCCAATTCATAGAAACAGCCAAACCAATGATTCGAGCAAGAAATATGTAATGAAACAAAACCAAATGGAAAACACTTGGGTGGCTAAAATCTATTGGTTAAAAACTGAACACATTAAAAAGGCAGATATAGATTTCGTTAAAAGCATCCTCAGTTTTATTCAAATAGAATCAATTATGCCAGTAGCCGAAACGATTAGGCTATGCATTGACAGAATCGAAAGAATTCTTCTCACGGTCTGCTGGTACCACATAGCAACACATGCTCTCGCCTTGTTGTTGCATTCGAGTTATTGCAAGAATTAAAAAAAAGCACTTGACAGTTTTGAAATGTTAGCTGATCCGCACACGATCGAGAAATAGGCCTATTTAGCTCCACTGCATTTCAGAAATTCATAATGGCTCCTGCCTACGGTCCTCTCTGGAATTTTTACTTTTTTGGACCATTATATTTTACCGCCACACCGGTACCGGTATCGATATTGCTATTCCTTTCGCTGGATAAGAAGCCAAAGATTTGTGAAGAGCTAGGCATCATCAGAATAAAGAAATTAATCCTTTTTTAAAAAATAAACAATTAATAAAGAATACTTGAACTAAATAAATAAAAAAGAACAATATAAAGAATAAAAGATTGTGAAGGATATGGGACGATTTTCACTTCGCATTACCTGTCTTCCGGCGTTCTCTTAAATTATTTTCGCTTCAATCTGTTGAGTTTCGGTCGTGCCTTTCAGCAGAAATTGGATGAGAGTTTGCACAGGGTCTAGTTTCGAAAATACACAGGCGCTAGTTGAGTCTAATTTAAAGTAGGCTACTAATTTCAGATACGCTCCGGTGCCCCGGGGCTATAGCCCCATAGCCCCCCTCTTAATCCGGCTATGCCTCGCGGAGTGATGTAAAAAGAAAGTAATCGACCTGCAGCGAAACAAGCTCCTAACGGATCTTTGCCTGTTCCACTAACGGCCTAGTGGCTACGCAACAATCGCCTATACGTCATCGCGACTATATAATAGCGCGAAAATTTCACTCTTTCCTCTTTTACGACTTGTAGTTTTACTGAGAAGACCTGAATCAGTTCGTACTCTGTTTGTGACGCACGTGGTCGTTAAATGAAACATGGAAACCTTGATTGTGGACTAGTACTGAACTGTTTCTTATAACTCTGCTTGTGCTGCCAGCATTTTTTTTACTTTTAATTCCCACTGCTCCCAAGGGATAGGGAAGTACGCTTACATAGGATGAAGATCCTATAGACCGGTAACCTGGTAACTACCTGATTACATCTTTTGATCTGCTTCTATAGAGAATTCGATTTACTCTCGTATAAAATCAGCAGTTATAGCCTAAGTATTACAAGATTTGAACAGTTTTGGCCTATTTTACTAACACTACTCGAGCAATAATGTCAAAGCTTCAAAGGAACTTTCCATGCGGTAGATGTGATTCACAGTGCATTGATAATTGCATACAATGCTCCTCCTGCAGAAAATGGTATCACAAGTGAGTCATAGCTTAATAGGCTATTATTATGATACATATGATGATAAATTATGCTAAGCTGAATTTATTCAGAAACGCAAATTACTTACGCAGGAATATGTAAGCTACCGGTACTTAAATCTATTTTGACCGGCTTTAAGGGGCGTAACTAGGGGGAGAGGGCATGGGTTGAAGCAGTGCGTCGCCAGAGTAAACAAGGTGGTGATGGAACACAGGCCGAAAGTTATAGGGGCCATCAAAATTGGACTGAATTCAGGCTCGGATGCAGGGGGTCTGAACCCCCCCCCCACCCTTGGAGCGAGGAGCACAACTACTTGTTTAAGATGACGTCATCACAAACCTTTAAAAATGTGAATATAAAGAGAAATTAAGTAGGCCTACGTCTGTGAACAAAAAAATACAAACTAAATTTTACGAAATACAATATTATTTTAATTGAATACCACACCCGTAAGTTTTCATAAGACGTACCAGTTTTAAAGCTCGTCGCATCGCGCCGAAGTGTGTAATCAATTGGCAGGGCCCATCTCTACAGCGGCGCATGCGCACTGCGCAGGTAAGCGTCTTAATGGAAGAGAAAATAAGCTACAAAAAAGAACATAAAACAGAATTCTTGCTTTATTTCTTGTTAATTTTTTTTTCTAGTAAATGCGTGGATATGACAATAAAGGACTTGCCTATTTGGAGCCAGACACAACTGCGTTATCTTTGTAAAGAGTGTTGTTTTGGTGGTAAAAATTGTTCATACAATTTCAAGGAAGCGTTATCCAGGTAGGTCATGAAAGAAATTTTAAAAATATGAAGGCCGTGTAATTTCAAGAAATCTACCTCTTTGGTAATTGGGCTTAGCTGATGCTTTAGACGCCTGATTGTTTATATAACAACAGTTTAATAGCCTGGCTTATGTTTTAACTCGCTCATTATTCTTTAGAATTGTGGAAGTATCCGCAGCTTCATCAAAAAAAATTCAAGAAGTTGCTAAAAACGAACAAATGCTTCTTCAGGCACATGAAGTGAAACTTCCTGATCCAACTGGTATAGCAGGAATAGAAGAGGATACTAGCGTGAAAATATTAAACGTCTATCACCCATTGATGTTGATCAATCATATTCCGTTGAGCGTTTATGGAGACGGTAATTGCATGTACCGGGCCGTATCACGTTGCTTATTTGGAACTGAAGAACATCATCTCCACATTCGATTGCTGGCAGCGATTGAAATAGGATTAAATCCAGAATTTTATGACGTTGAAAGCAGAAAATACAACGATATACTTAATGATCCTATGTTGATACACGCTAAATACCAAGTTCTCATGAAAGATACTTCTACAATTGGTGCGTGGGCAGAAATGTTGAATATTGTTGCGATCAGTGCTGCTTTGGGTATAACTATTCATACTTACTGTCCACCCACTTTCAACAAAGTCATGCTTTCGGATCCATTAACGAAAACCATTTGTGGACGCAACGTAAAGAAAAACTTAACAGAGTCAATTACTTTGATGTGGTCAAAACTGCAACTTCCTGACGACCTTCAAAACTTTATCCCTGATCATTTTGTGGTCCTAAGAAAAAGAGATAAACCAGCAGCTTTGCCAGTTATAGATTTAGATGAATTGTCTACTATAAATTTTGCACCAACTCCCAAAAGCAATGATGATGACTCTTCCGATTTTTGTGCTACAAGTGGCGAGGACAATTCAGCTACAAATTCAAATTCCCGTAAAAAGCAGACAAAGAAAATTAAATACTCGCCTGCGCTAGATGGCGGCAACACTCATGATGATTCTTTGCCAGTAATTAAAATGAGAAAAAAGAAAAGGCGTCTTAAACGTCGTGCCATCAAAACAAATGCTTCAACCTACACATCTAAGTTTACTCCAAAAAGCAATGATGATGACTCTTCCGATTTTTTTGCTACAAGTGGCGAGGACAATTCAGCTGCAGTTTCAAATTCCCGTAAAAAGCAGACAAAGAAAATTAAATACTCGCCTGCGCTAGATGGCGGTAATAATCGCAAAGAAAAAGCAACAAAACTGAGACGAAAAAAACTTGATTTCTCTGACGAATTGCCAACATTAATTCCTAAAAAACGAAGACGTAAAGAAAGATCGCCAAACTCTACACAGACTTTAGATGATACTCACCTGATTGACATCGACAGCAGCGACAGTTGGCTAAGCGACAAAAACTCTATTGACGTGGTACAAAATTCAAATAAAAGTCCTCCCGTTCAAGCCAACCAGCTACCAGGGAGCGCAGAAAACGGATTCAGATATTTAAAAATTCATGAACTTGTTTCGGTCTTGACTAACGATGCTAACGTTCTCGACGAAGTTCCACGTGGTTTAAAAGAAAACTGCTTTTTTATCGTATGTAACGAAAAAAATATTTGTAACCGCAAGAAAACGGGACGAAGTGAATTCTGGGACGATTGTGGTAGTTGGAAATCGCGGGGATCAACGACAACCAGGGAACATTTTTTAAAGCGGACCGACAATGATCAACTACAGAAGCTTGTTTTGAAGGATGGAAAGTACTTTGTGAAACGACAACGAAAAAAACAATTTGTAAACATTCCTTTAAAGAATCAGCCTCTAAGTTCTGATGTACTTACAGTGCGACGTTACTATGTTAAACACACCGCAGGTTCTTACGAAAAACGTGTATCGTGGATCGAGTGTGATGACCATCACGTAGCATGTTATGAATACAAAGGAAATTTTCCAGGACCGAATCGCCATGGCAATTCAAAACAAAATAACACGCGTTACACTCGATTAAAACCAGCAGTTATGGACAGAATCAAAGAAAAGTGTTTGGTAACAAATCCCACCGACATATTTGACAGTGAAGACTTGATTGATGGGCCAAGGAATGTGAAGCAGGTTAGCTCTGAAGATTTATAACGTGTTCTGCCCCGAAAATGCGCTATTTGTACGTACTATTAGTAGCCTTTTCCTGCAGTAGTGGAATGCATAGGCCTAATATACAAAACATCAAAAATTGGGCAACTCTGTAATTTATTTGGGCATCCCTGAGGCCATTTTCGACAGTCTTTGAAACTGAGCCCCCCCCGGTAGATCCAAGATTTGCCCCCCGCCCCTACGGGAACAAGCAAAGGGACCCCCAAAAGCTATAACTTTCAGGGCTCCGCCACAAACCCCGCTGGGGGAACTAATAGCTAGCGTTCCCCCCAGACCCCCTAGCTGCTATACAATAAAGAAATTGCGCAAAGCACGAACCACAAGAGGCCAAAAAAAATTATAGACAAGAGTTTCGACTTCACAGTTCACACCTACAAATTTTCTGGATCTGAGCTAGTTGCCTATGCTGGGAGGGGCCCCTGAGTTATGCTCGCGGGGGGGCCCCGCACATTGTAGCTACGCCACTGCCTGTGACTATTATAGACAAAAATAATTGACACGGGAGAAATTGTCGGCGATAGTGATTTGGTTAAGCTTAATCCCATTAGATGTGGTAAATTAAACGTTCGTTTGTTTAGGTCATAGATGCTGCGTATAGGCAGAGACAACGAAAACAACCAGAAAATCGGAAAAATGGCAACTTCGTCGATCAGCTGCAGATGGTCGAAGAAATGCAAAACAGCACATGTGCTCAATTCATTCAGCTTATCGTTAGAAGAGGAAACAAAGTCCCCTGCATCATTTTATATACCAAGGAGCAACTATACGATATAAAACGATTTTGCTGCGGTGACCCAACTGTGGAGACAACAGTGTTGGGTACAGACAAAACATATAACCTGTACGACTTACACGTAACAGTGACAGCTTTCAAAAATTTGTCTGTTCAGCATCAGTCCACTAAACAAAATCCGATATATTTCGGCCCATTTTACTTGCACGGTAATTCTGATTTTGAGTCATATTTTACGTTTTATAACCACTTGGCAGGGCAACTGCGCATAATTGGCGCACAGCAACAACCACACTTCGGTTCAGACGACGAAAAAGCCATGAAACTAGCAGTGAGTAAATCTTTTCCTCAGTCCAAACATCTTTCTTGTGTCAGACATTTAAAAAATAATGTAATTCGAATTTTTAAAGAAAAGGCTGCCATAACTTCTTCCAGAAGGAAACAAATAATTCAAGCTTTTTTTGGAGAGGATTCTGGTTTGGTAAATGCTAAGGATGATGTGTCCTTTCAGTATCGTCGGATGAAAGCGCAAAAACTGGTGCCAGGTCATATGCAGTCGTACATGAAAAAGGTTTCGGATATTTTGCGGGCGAATTACCTTTCGGCAAGGGCGATCAATTCCAAACATATAAGTGCTAACTGGACTAATAATAACTCCGAGTCTCTAAACCATGTGTTAAAGCAGAAAGTTAAGTGGAAGAAATGTTCTTTGCCCGAACTGATCCTCAAGCTACAAGAGTTAGTTCGTTCCCAGTACAATAAAATAACTAGAACATTGGTTGGCTTTGGAAGCTATGAACTGGCACCGGAATTTCGACAATTCAAACTGACACCGGAATCTTGGATTTCTAAAACTCGGAAACAACAAAGTCTGCATTTGCAAAGATTTTTGTCCTATCCCAAACCAATATGTTCGTCTGTTGAAACATCAACGGACGGTACAAGAAAAGCGTTTGCACCAAAACATGGCGGCAAAAAGCCAGGCCAAAGGAAGAGATATCGAAACGCCAAAACTACCAGCATCCAACGAAAGAAAGTGTAATTTTTTGTAGCTCATAAAGTGACTGATTGATTGATTGACGGCATCTTTATATTTATCCTCCTGCCTGTGCAACCATGTGGGGTACGGAACGATGCTGCTAATAATTGCCTATTTCGGTAGACTACCGTACCAAATGTGAATTTGTAGCATATTTGCCATCTAACCGTAACGTACAGCAGTTATGTATCGTACCGTAGAGTGTGGTGGGCACTTCCGCACCTCTGCTCCGAGCGGAACCGCAATTTTGTTGCGGAATTTGAAGTGCGGAACCGGCTGACAAAAATGGAGCGAAATGAAGTGTGCGGAACCTCTAAATTAACTCCGCTCCTCCGCTCCATACAAGTGACAAAACTATCATAATTTGCTTAGTTTACGTAAGGCATTAATTAAATTCACATTTCGTTTAAAAAAATTTGAAAATTTCGCTTCGTAATTTCATTGTTTAAATTAAATTAAGTAATGTTTTTGAAGGTTTGCAATGCTCGAATCGGCGGGATCGAACTCGAAGCTAGCTTTTGGTTTCACACATCTCCCAGCTTTTGTTTTAGCGACTGATGGCCAGACGTGAAAACTTCCCAAAACAGACAATCACGCAGTTTATTCGCACCTCGTTCAAAATCGGAATACGCAGCTGCAGCGTTTTTTCAAAGCCGGCTTATGTACCGTACTTTATCAAACAGCAAAAACAACATTAGTCTGTCTGTCAATCAAATTATGCTCGGTCTCCCGCTATGACCGTATGAGGCCAAGATCACGAGCCGTAGACCGAAATACGGGTTCAAAACATCGGATAGTCTATACTTGAGTTCTTCATCACTTCAGAGAACGCTTTTTAGTTCGTTCTAGTTTCCTACTGGACTAAATTTTGAAAAACTTGAGATAATTTAGTTGGTACAATAACACAACTAAAAACGTACCCCAAAAAATTGTTACCCGGAGCGGAAGAGCGGAATTAATGGTGCGGAACCGCAAAACCACCCGAAAACGGAGCGTAGGTGCGGAACCGACCTGCGAATGTCGTAAAATTGAGCCTATTTAACTTGATTTTGGTATTTTCATTTCGATCGAATCACCAAAATGATTGTTTAAAAGTTTTAAAAATGATTGTGCGAGTGCGTATCTACCTCTTGCACCTTATGCAAGTAAAAGTTTTGAAAAAAAGCGTAATTTCAACTTGATTTTGGTTGGTTTTGGTTGATTTTGGTATTTCGATCTACCGCAGACCATAAGATGTAACATCAGATTAGCCAGTGAAATAGGCCTAATGTATTATTAACGAACTCAAATAGCCTACAGGCCTAGGCAGCACTACTCATAACAAAATCACTGGCGTTACAAAGACAGCTACGCTAGAGCTAAAACATAAACAATCACATGGGTTCTACTGTTCTAGTCTAGCTGCTCTGTAAAAGGCACAACTTACTCGAAAAATACACTGAAACTAAGCTAAATCCCGAGCCCTGTCGCTGAAGGCTCCTGCTGCAGTCATCTAGCACACTGGTTCCCAACCACCGGTCCGCGTGTTTTTGCCGGTCCCCAAAACTTATTTTTCCCACAACTCATGCGAAGCAATTCTATCACCTTTGGCTTCAGTAAAAAAACAGCCAAGAAATCTACTGGATGCCTCGTTTGTCTCTCAAATTGGCATCTTAGATTGCCAAAGTTATACCTTTATTTAAGAAAGGAGACAAAACTGATGTTGGTAACTATAGGCCTATTTCTATCCTTTCTCCCTTAAACAAAGTATTTGAAATACTATTACATAGACGCTTGTTAAACTTTTGGGAAAAATCAAAGGTGTTATCTAAATTCCAATTTGGTTTTCGGAAAGACAGATCAACAAATGACGCTATAACCTTATTATACGAAAAAATTTTATGGTACAGAGATAATAATTTTCCTGTATGTAGTATTTTCTTAGATTTTGCTAAAGCATTCGACTCCGTTAACCACCAAATACTACTCAGTAAACTTGAACATTATGGACTTGGAGGAATATCTCTAGACCTAGTTACATCGTATTTGACAAACAGAAAACAATACACCTCCATAAATGGGAGACATGATTCGCCACTTCTTCCCGTGGTAGAGTCTAAATTGCAACTCAAAAAACTGTTTCCAGAATTCGTTGATTGGCTGGCGGGTTTTCTTATTGCGTCACACACGTAAAACAATCAAATTTGACAGGCACAAGGTTGGGGAGTGAAATCGGGTAGAATGGAACAGCCACGATTGTTGAAAATGCATGTTCGGACCCTCTTAGTCCACTGCAGTAGCTACGAGGCAAAAATAGGCGTAGCGTAGTGTTTCAAAGTCGGCAGCGTGGCGTAGTGGTTCGGAGCGTCGTTTTTACGACGACCATGATCGCAAGGTTGATGGTTCACCTCCCAACCTTGTCTCGTTGTTGCGTCCTTGGATAAGATGCTTCACGATGATTATCCTTGCTTGGTGGAATCTGGCAAGCAGCAAATTAAAGAAGTCAGAAGAACATTCAAGCGGAAAACTTGGAAACAAAGGCAACTCCTAAGCGAGTCTGGATTCGTCCTACGCATAGCGCCTCCGTCGCTTTCTCGTGATAGGAGGATAAAGATGAAGACATCATCATCATAGGCTTTCAAAACAACAGAATTAGGCAGAATCACTATGATTTCAGAAATTATAGCCTGGCAGGCTTACGGCTACATGAAATATGAATTAAACGGTTATAGACTGATAGAGTACAATGTTTGTAGACCATAGGGTAGAAAGAAAATGGAAAGGTTATCATCCCTATCAGAAAACAGCTGCGGTACCAGTAGGTCTGCTCTGTAACAGTGTAAGGAATAAGTTCAACGGTCTTCGTCCATAGGCAGCACTCTGAAAAACGGAAGACGGTAAAGAGTGTCGCGCGAGATCACGTATAGCCTACAGCAGTGCATCTTAGAAGTAGCGTTGGAACTTTTGCTGAGTAAACACGGCTTGATCATGGGTATGCTGGGAATCCCCTCTTACCGGTAGTTAGCCTACCTCTTCTGAATTTCAATAGGCTATACTGCTTCTCACCTTCTCATAAAAGCGAGTACTTACAAACACCACTATTCTACTGCTATAAGATGAAGTCACCCCTTAAAAAGGGCACAACAAGTAAGCCAACATTCAGGAGGGTATTTAGCTAGAGTTGTGCCATGCGCCCCCTCATTTTTAGTTTTTTTGCTATGCCACCAGGGTTGCCTTGGTGGGGGGCTCAGACCCCCTAGTTCTAAAAAAACTGTTTGCAAGGGGGGCTCTTAAAATCGGCCAAGTCCTTAATTGTGAACGTTTAGACTTTCGAGCAGAGATTCTTAAACTGGGAGGCGTAAGCAGTCACTTGATGGTTGAACGTAGGGATTTTCTAATCTTTTTTTCGTAAAACATCAAAACTTGTTTCCCAAAAACAGCTGCATCCTTCCCATTAAGTCGATTTAGACATTGCAAATACATTGTTATATAATTATTTTCTGCATGTTTTTTGCAGCGTGGTGGGCAGTGCCGTATTGAGGCATCTCCGAAGTTCGGTCTCCCCGGTCGGGGGCAGAGGGGGAGGGGGGATTTGTAGGGACCCCACAATATTGTTGTATTAGACTCAAAATTAGAGGGAATAAATTTGAAAATTTTCGTCAAAAAGTTGTTGAAAAAGCACTACAATAATAACAATTACATGACGTAAATTACTATACAATTTTTAAAAGTTTTCCGGGGTATCATGCCCTCGAACCCCCCTAGCGTTTTCAGTAATTTTTATTCTGCTTCAAATTTACTCTGACTTTGCCACACACCGAAAGAAACTGCGTGTACGAAAGTTTGGGGCGCCCATCCTGAGGAAATTTCTGGATACGTTCCTTGAAACGATGCAGTTAATGAGGAAAGTTAGTAACCGAGTCGAAAAAGCGCGAAACTCACCTAAATATGTTTGTATATCAAAGGGCCCCATCTGGAGCTTTTTTGGGGGGTGGGCAACAGTCTTCATACGGCACTGGTGGTGGGGCGTGGGCAAAAATAACTAACGCCAAAGGGGGCGTGACTGAGAAAGTTTAAGAACATTTGGTATAAAATAAGAGATTTTTTGCGTTGTACAGAGCCCCTCTAGTTCAAATTTTACGAATCTTCATTATAGTCGCCATATTACGCCGAAAGGCCCATCTCCGCGGCTTAGCGCAAAGATGGAAACCAGTCGGGTTGACCAGCCGGTCGGGTCGAGATTCTTCGACCGGCCGGTCAAAAAACCGGTCAAATTCTCTTTTCTTGCAACTAAGATACACCTAAACACCAACCGAAATACACGCCTCGATATCTGTTTTTCAAATAGTTTATGAAAAACTGCATTAACAAATCACGCTTTCTGAAAACAAAAGTTTGCTTTCTGTTTGCTTTCATTTAAATACTCTTTTTATTAGATGAAATTCTATGTATTTAATACATGCAGTCATAAAGTTGGTGTAAACTAGAGTTTTTCATTAGGTTTATTGAACACTGTACATGAACCTTCCGTAAAAAAAGTCGACCGGACCGGTTGACCGATAACTTATTGAAGTATCTGATCTAATAATAAAGCATTTAAAACTTGCTTCATTAGATTAGATACTTAAATAAGTAATCAGTTTTACAGGTGTACACAAATTAACCTTTTGTCGTAAGTGCATTGCAATTTTTTGTTCAGGAAATTGTTTATTGACTCGTTTTAATTTGTTAAAACTAGTGCATTAAATTCGCAATGTTCGTTTCTGTGGAAGATCCTGAACTATCTAGTAAAGGTGATCAAAAACCAAACATCACTAAGGTGAGCGTAAAATATGATTTTGCAAGTTGGGAAAGAATCCCGTGTTTTCTTTCGAGTCGCTTATTGTCGCTTGATTTCTTCTGCCTCATAATCTAGTTGGGGCGTAGTCAGAGCCGTAGCAACCGCCCCCCAAACCTCCCAATTGGGGGGCACACTGCCCAAAAGGGGCCCCAAATTGCCTCAAATGACCCTAAGTTCCATCAATTCAAGAACGAAACTTTGCTTTGCGAATCGCGTTGAAGAAAATTATTGCGCTCAGATTCTATATTTCAGTTTTGAAATTCGTCGCTATTGTTTCCTTTTAAATAATGTCATAAACTGCGTATTGATGTCATAAGAAACACACTGTGTGTAGGAGTGCGCGTATAGGACTTGAGAAAGGAGGCCGGTACAGAGTTGGATCCAATCATTTCTTAATTTTTAAATTCAAACTTGTTACTTTTGAAAAAATTTAATTCAAGTTTATGAACACCTTGTGAGCTGATTTAAAATTTTATATATTTATTTTTATTATTTGCATTTTTATCCTCCTATCACGAGAAAGCTACGGGCCGCTATACGAGCTCGCTTAGAAGTTGCCGCCATCTGCCGACCACACTTAGACGGGGGATACCGTTTAGTGCCTTTCTCAACAGCACAACAAGCGAACTTGTCGGCTTGCTTCACCCTGTCCCTTCAATGCTAAATGTCTAGTAGGGAAGCTGTGAATACGGTACCAATTTTTGAGTCATTGGTGTTCAGTTTACCTGTCACCTTTCAGTTTACCGGCAAATTACCTGTCAGTCTTTTAGGCATCCCAATAAATGCACAATTAAGAATTCCCGAAAAGTTTAGTGCACTGTGATTGACCATCGAAAACTGCATCCTTACTGTACTGTTGTCTTAGTCTTCAACACAGCCAGATTTGAGATAAAACAGTAACCAAATAATGTGCTATATCAGGTTTAACAATTAAACAGCCTTGCGGATGCGTTGAGTTACAGCATGATTCAAAAACAAATTTGTTTTGCAATAAAACTTACTAATCGGTGTCTCTTTGCATTTTTTTTTTTTTTCAGGCGGAATATGTCATGTCCATCAATACTGCACTTCAAGAACGTGAAATCAATTTTAATTTGCCTGGTTATACCTAACTTATAAACTGACTATGAAAAACTACTGTCAGTGAATCACTTGATCTGGAATTCTCTCCCAATAGCCTTCTTAAACACTCTGTAATGTAAGGGTGCTGCGGTGTGCGTGCACGTACTTTTGGGCACGAAATTGGCGAATAGCCGGACGTCTCAAAGGCAAGATTCATTAAACATAGCATGGCTAATTGCATGAATATTTAATTACTCATGCATGTTTCTTCAACTTCATTTCTAACGCTGAATTGAGCCAGCATGTTACACATGAAAATATAATACAATACGCATGAAAAATAAGAAAAAAATGAAGACAATGCGAGTACTATCCACCTACATTAGCAGATTTAATTTACAATCTGTAAATTACTGAATGTTCATTTTCCATTCGATGTCGATTTTGTTTTTGTTTGTTTCGTATACGTATTTAACAAGTTTAATGCAGCGGTGCATACGAAGCAGAGATGGGCGGAGTCACAAAAAACTGACTCCGGATCCGCTCCGGTTCCAAAGACTTGGACTCCTGTTTGTCGACAAATTCTACAATCCGAATCCGCTCCGGATCCGGATTTGAAGCTGTGCCTGAGCCTATATAAATATTACGTTTCTCTATCATGCTAAGTAATAGAGAAATATAATTTTTGGGTTTCAGGTTCAGGCTAAAATCCGGATCCGAATCCGGCTTTGATTCAAAAACCCAAAGCCGGATCCGGCTCCGAGTCCAAAAAATGAAGCCAGGCTCTGGCTCCACTCTGCTCCGCATCCGGCCTGTGTCCATCTCTGATACGAAGTACAGGTACGACTTACTACAGGTTTTATGGAAGCGTGAATACGAAGAGAATTCAAAAAAAAAAAAAAAAAAGGAAACAATCGTGTTTTTTATTTGAAGGCCAACGTTTGTAACATTAAAACACTATGGCATCACTTATTAAAATGCACAGTCACATGCGGCATGTGCCATGAATAATTAGGTCTAGCAGTCTACAAAACTAGTTTGTGTTGCATCAACGACATCACCGAACAATGTTTTGATTGTTTTAAGAGATATAGTTTGTTTTACGAATGATTTATTGATACACAGCTGCAAGATCACATAGTGCCCAAGAGAATACTGCTCGTCCAAAATTCAAAGAAGCTTGGTTGCGAAGCGAGTCTTACAATCAAGGAAGTGCCTAAATTCCCTCATTACAAAGTAAGTACCAGCAGTTTATTCTTCCAGTATTACCACAGTGGCATTACAACACCTTTAATAACAAGCCGTAAAGTAAACGCAGACGGCAGCCTAAACTGTTTGCGCAATCGCACCTAGACTACTTACACAATTCGAATAATTGAAGTAGGAGGTTATACATTTTCATTTTTTAACCCTGGTACTTAGTGATCTCAAGATTTAAAGGGCACAGTCTTGGAAAAGTTTTAGCAAATAATACGCATTTTGAAATCGCGAAAGCGAAGCGAAGGCAATCTAAAGCGGTATGTTTACTACGAATTGTTCAACAATGAAGATAAGCCTGAATTCTCGAATCAACGTTTTTATCCTTGTAAAAAAGATATCCGGAACCACTTCCGTCTGGCCATCGCCGAACGAAAATTTGCAAAGAAGGATCAGGACCATCTCAAACTCCTTGTTGACGAATGGAAAGCTTCCGTAGATTCCCAAGACAAGTTCTTGTTTACACCTTACGTTGCTGCAAAAAAATTTGGGAATGAAGCTGGCGGTTCAAAAGCATGTGAAGAAGAATCGACTGGTTCCGACGCAAGTGTAACAGCAGATACCAGTTTTCAAGTCTTTGGTTTGACCGGACTGAAAAGGGAACCCAGTCTACCAGCTTCCAAGGCGAACGCTCTTAACCACTAGGCCATGGCGATCAGACAAGTTTCTCGCTGGATTAATGACAGTTCTCTACAGAGAATTTTTGCCTGTAGCTTGGTTACGGTAAATTTTTTGTAATTTTTTCTCGTGTATAAAGGAGTTAAAGTTTTTGATAGTTTCGAAGCTTAAATATTATAGGACTACTTACTGAAACAATATAAAAGGACGATATCTTAGTGTGTCCATGCAAGAAGTTGTTTCTGAAAAATTTTTGTTTGTAAGAATTGCTGTTACTTTTCATATATTCATTTGAAGTCCACTTTTACTGGTAAATCAAGCATTATTAGCAGATGGATTTTGGTGCATAAAATTACGCTTTAGACCGGCCGTAAGCTCAGTTGCTTAGCGCACACGTTATCGGTGCGGGAGGTCTGGGGTTCGATTCCCAGGCCGACTGAATCGAGTATAATGAAGATTTGATTTTTTGAAGTACGCTTTACATTACTGGATGTTGCAAACTTACAATTATGCCTACTCTTGTATTCTTGGACTCCTATTCTACTGCATGCATGCCGTAACGTTAATCGTTTAGTTGTTCTTCCACTATTAAATCTCAGATGTAATCTGACGAGATGAGCAACGGGAACCTTGACAGTGAAAGACAAAGTCCTTACTTCACAGTCAACACGAAAGTAAAAAAGTCTGACGTCGCACTTACCTGCGATACCATGTCTATCACTGCATGAAAGTCGCATCTTTCCTTTATTAAAATTCCAAACCGGCTTTACTTTAAGCAGTGCAAAAACCCTTTCTTGCTGTAAAAGCTACGTGTTTTCTTACTTTTATAGGATGCGACTTTCTGAAACAAAATCATGCTTTTATAAACGCAATGTCGAAACTCTTGTTTGCCCAACTTCTTTCGTAATGGATATTGGATGCACAGCAGGTTATATGACTACTGGTGAAGGTCCTGCCTAAAAAAACCTAACGATTTCATGTTGCAACCTCAGCGGTGAGATTCGAATGCAACAACCAGTACGTCACTCAATGCCGTGACGGATTGCGAAGACACAAGCACAACTTGTATTTTCCGAACTTTTACTTTTTTTGAAACACATAAGTGCTTTAAAAACTTATTCAAACTGTTTCTTAAAAAGTTCAAAAACTATGTCGATAGATGTATGTTACCAGATACGGGTAGCTTTCCTTTATTGCCCACAACAAGGAAATCCGCAACCAATACAAAATATAAGAATTTGTGAACTTTTGCGCAGGATTTTTGCCGTGAATATCTCTTCAGTACCACAAGAGCTATATTGTTTAGATATGCTGCCAATACTAATAATAAGTTAGATTAATTATTATGGTTAATTCTTGAAGGATTTGGTTTGCTGCTTGATTCAAACAGCTCAGATGGCTGAGTGGTAAAAGCGTCCGCCTCTGGAGCAGTAACCACGGGTTTGATTCTGAGTCGGGTCAAACCAATGACTTTGAAATTGGTATTTACAGCTTCCCTGCTTGACGTTCAGCATTAAAGGGACAGAGTGGAGAACAAGTCGGCAAGTTTACTTGTTGTGCTGTTGGGAAGGGTACCGGTAGGCCTACTAAGCGGAATTCTCCCATCTTGGTGAGGTAGACAGGCGGCCGGCAACTTCTAAGCGAGCTCGTTATAGCGCATTGAACGCTTTCTTTTGATAGGAGGATTAATGTGCAACTAATATAATACAAATTCGTAAAGTATTTTGTCTTTTACAGCTACCTGCAGAGAAGAATCCAGAATTTTTTTGGGAAGTGGACTCGACTAACAGGAATCAAAAACTGCTTAGCTCACTGGTTTGTACGCATAAAAGTATCTGACCCGACTCGGATAAAAGTATCTCATAAAAGTCTGACCCGACTCGGAATCAAAGTGCAAACCCAAGTCTGCACTTACCACTCGGTCATTTGAGCAGTTAACTTCTTTTATTTGTGCTTGCTCGATTTTACCAAGCAAGGATGATAGTCTATAATCAAAAGTATCTGAAAGGACGCGACGAGGCTAGGATTGGTAGTTGAACCTACATAATCAAGAGGTTAGAGACTAGAATATAATCAAGAGTGTAGCCAGAAAAAAATTGAGAGGGGGCAAATTGTGTAACTTTAAAATTTGGCGTCATTTAGGCTACTTATAGCAGCATTGCAGCACACTCCCCTCATATTGATGAAAACATAAATTTTGTGGAATTTCTGTCTAAGTCGTAAACCGATCGCTAAATTACGCTAAAAAATTTATGGTTTTCTCAAAAACGGTCAGTTGGTGGTAAATTTTTATCAGGCAATTGTCACCATACTACGCTGTTGACCCAAACACACTAATGTATCATCATTCATGAACGCATAGATCATTTTACTTGTTGAAAATAAGTGTTGGCAGAGCACGGAAAAGAGCACACGCAGCAAAACGGGTAATCGTTGAAAAACTAGGCATGGCTGCGTGATTTTAACAACGAAAAAAAAAACAACAACTGGATTTAACAACAATTACACACGCACACAACGAACCAACACAGAAACAAAATTAATTAATTAGTTAGTTAAGCAACATGCCATAGCAAACGAGATCAATTTTGCAAATAAACTGAATTAGCACCAAGACTTCAGCCTGTGACCCCAGCTATTGGGAGGCTAACAGGTTCTAAACCTTGCCCAAGGGTTACCTGGAGGTAGTTGTGAATGGGTACCCTCATTCATCCGCACTTGTTGAAAAGACAAGTTCACAACCGGGTACACTTTTTACTCATGTCCAGGAGTGAAGTTTTTATTCATGTCCAGGAGTGTTAAAAATTAGAAAGCGACGAGATACAGTGCGTGTATAGATAGGCCTACGGACAATGGTTACTACCAGTAGGTAGTAAGGGGTCAGCACATAAGATACTGGTAAAGTCGAAATCAACGTTCATCATAAGTTTTAATTCAAGTTTTGATCAAAAAAGCGATGTTTTCGCAGCAGTGTGCAACTGTGCATCGTAGGCTATTATGACAACAGAGCGCTCAACGGGACGATTTTTTTCAATCAACATAACGTAAATTGTCTGTACATCACTTGCCTGCAACGCAGCAAAAAAACTTTAGCGTTCGGCAATGTTTATAAAATTTAGAAGTATAAAAATTTGTAAAGACACGCCCCCCTCCCCCTTCCCCCACTAACATAAACACATTACACACGTAGTCTGCTCGAAGTCAAGAACGATTAAAACACCTGAGGCGCTAAAAGTTCGTACTTTTATTTTGTTAATGATAATTTGTAATTTAAATTTTAGAGAGAAGCCATGGCTCTTTTGCCCCCCTCCCCTCCCCCTTTGACTGCGCCAACTTGAACCGTCAACCTTGCAATTCTGGCTGTATCAAAAACGACGCTGCGAATCATTCCGCCACGCAGCCACGCACGCCGTATGTAACTTTGGCGCGTTAACCTGCCTACGAGAAGCCCAGAATTGCTCCATGGTTAGACAAACATGGTGCCGGAGGTACTTCAAACTCAAAATCTTTATAACCTTGCACTAAACAGCTGAATGTACAAACAGACCAGTGCTTTTTGTGGCATCGCCCTGGACTCTGTTTTTTATGGAAGGTCCTATCGAGAAAGTATATATCCGAATACATTTGATGAATTCATCAAGGTATCTTGCTCCGCTCTGCCGACGTCTTGCCTACTAACCTTCGCAGTTTCTGTCTATAAACAGTGCACTTTTTAACTGTTTAATTTATGTTTTATGTAGCCGTAAGCCTGCAAGGCTGTGATTTTTTAATCATTGCGATTCTACCTAAATCGGTTTTTTAAAAGCCTATTCGTCCCTCAACTAGGCTAACTCTTACATTTCTTACATTTTAGCTAGTTCTGTAGACTAGAAGGAGGCAGAAGCTGAACATGCATTCGGCAATTGTGGCTGTTCCATTTTACTCGATTTCACTCCCCAACCTTGTGCCTGTGTAATTTGATTGTTTTACGAGTGTGACGCGATAAGAAAACCTGCCAGCCAATCAACGCATTCTGGAAACAGTTTTTTGAGTTGCAATTTAGACTCTACCTCTTCCCGTCGACACGGGTGTCCCGCAAGGTAGCGTGTTAGGTCCATTATTTTTTTTAATATATATAAATGATCTGCCAAATAGCGTAAATTCTGACACAATTTTGTATGCAGACAATGCTGTTATAGTATGCAAAGACACTTCTCTCCCACGACTACAAGCATACACAAAACTACAAATTGATAATGTACTTAACTGGGCAGCTAACAACAAACTATGTATAAACTTCAAAAAAACGCAGTGAGACGTAACAATACCGCAACAGATGCTTTAAGGCGACTGAAGATCATTTGTCCTGGAAATTAGGTCAATCATTCTAAAGATAAAACTCCCTTTCTTAAGGCCAAGTGGTTGGTGTGCGGCTATTGAGGGCTGTTCGAGTAAGCAGTAAAGGTCGTACCGGTTAAAAAAATTTTATCTGAGAGTGGTGGATGACAATTCTATCTGACGTGAAGACAAGGGAAGTGAAATAAAATGGCGAGTTTTGCAAAAGTTGTTAAATCTGGAAGCATTGCTAACACTAGAAAGTTTACCAGACCTAATTGTTTAAGTTTTAAGAATCCCCATGGAACTACGAGAGCACAAATATGGAAAATGCTTGAAGATTTAGGTTTTAACTCAAGCCAGGTAATAGGCTTGGTGGAGAAGAAAGCTAATTACATGGACTTAACGTGTAAAAACCGGGAAACAGTTTTAAGGGTATACAAAAAGCTCACAGAAGTCAGAGATATATCAAATTTACGGTTATACGAATCAGACAAGGTTTATGTTGCTGTGCACTGGGTTCCAGTACCATTTCCGGTTGATGCACTTTCTAGTTATCTAGAAAAGCATCATGGTGCTATATCCAGACACGTGAATCAAGTTGATCAAAAAGGTTTTCAAATGGGAATCCATATGTTTGAAATGAGGAAAGACCAAATTACAGAAAACCCTATTGGCAGCTACATATATGTTTTAGGATGCGAATTTTTGGTTAAATACGCAGGACAAGAGGCAACCTGCCATTTATGCGGGAAAACTGGTCACAAAAGTGCTGAATGTGAAGAAAAAGAAGAAAGAAAACAGTGGCCTAAGTTACAAAAGAATAAACCTGGGAAAACTCCTATTATTGATAACCAAAATTCAAATGAAACAACTATTTCTCACGTTCAACAAGACACACCCTACGCATTACAGTCTGAGAATAACAGTACACAAAGTAATGAACGAGAAAATCCAAATAAGGATTGGTTTGAACTGGTAGAAGAGGATATGACGTGCAAATCAGCTCATGAGCGAGTGACCGAAGCGCGCAAACGCCACAGGTCAGAAGCGGAAAGTCAAGAGAATTCAGACTGTGACAACACTGGAACCAAAATAATCAAAACATACCTCGAACTACAGTGCTCATTTTGCAACAAAATTGGCCAGTGCGATCCCAACAAAAAGCATTTTACGTGCACAAATTGCAAATGCGAACAAGAAATCAACGACGTATGTTGTGAAGGTAAATTAAAACTGATTCCATCCGGGTTTCATTCGCACCGTTGTCTCGACTGCGGCACACTACTTGAGAGATGCGATAATTGCGAAAGGTACGTGAAAATTAGTTCAATCAGTGGCATATTGAACAAATGTGCAAGTTGTGACAGTGTATTAGCAAAGTGTGATTGTGATGTGCTAAATGTGCTTCCAGAAGCCAGTAAGAAACTCAAATGCAGAAACTCGCTGTGCAAAATCCAAATTATTAACTGTAATTGTGGAAAGGTCGTTAACCAAGATTTTCAAAATATATCTTTCTGGGACTGCGAATGCGGCATGAAATTTCTTAAAAACGATGAAAATGGAACCCTTGAATACACTAAATAGAACTCTGCACTTATTTCCTTTTCAACTATGGTACTATACATAAATTTCCTCACTCTAAACTGTAATGGAATCAGAAACTGGGCAAAACGAAAATCAATTTTTAACAAAATAAGAGCAAACAAAGTTGACATAGCCTTCTTGCAAGAAACTTTTTCCACACCGGAAGTTGAATATCATTGGTCAAAAGAATGGGGCAATACTGCTATTTGGAATTCCGCCCAAAATAACTCTAAAAGTGTTGCAATTTTATTGTGTCACAATAATATCGTAGTTAAAAAAACGATGCAAGATTCAAGTGGTAGAATAATTGCTGCTGATTTATCTATCTTTGGAGAAAACTTTCATGTAGTAAATGTTTATGCTCCCGTAGGTGGGACCAATTCGCCAAATGATGAGCAAAATCGTTTTTACAAATCTATTTATTTGTATGTGCAAAGTGCTTTTCCTACCATTTTGGCTGGTGATTTTAATTGTGTTGATAATCCTTTGTTAGACCGATCAAATTTTAATGACAAACAAGTTAATAAGTATAAATCTGATTCGCTGAATGAAATATGCAACACTTTTGATTTCAAAGATGCGCTTAGATGTATTGATCCTAATGCTCATACGTTTACATGGGTGGGACCAACAGTTGCTACTAGACTTGATCGATTTTATGTAAATGAAGGTATAGTCGTCAAAGCGTGTGATACGAGTCACGTAACTGTGTCTGACCACAGTGCAGTTACTGTAAATCTAGAAATAAGTTCAATTCGGAATTTTGGGAAAGGATACTGGAAAAACAATGTTTCTTTGTTTGGCAATGAGGAATTGGAGCAAATGTTAGTAATTAAATGGTCTGAATGGATTAGACAAAAATTAACATATCCAGATCATTTAACGTGGTGGAATCAAATAAAAAAAGAATTAAAGAATTTATTAATCACTTTTTCAAAAAAAATGATATCCCTTGACAAAAAAGAATCACAGCGTCTTGAACTTGAGCTAGGCACATTAGTTAATGACTTGGCTAATGGTAAACGAGTGGTTACAAAATTTCGTAAAGTAAAAGAAGAAATTAGAAAACGTGAATTCCAAAAATTACAAGCTATAAAAGTGCGTTCTCACGCCGAAAACCTTGATAATAATAACAAATTTGATGCTCACTTTTTCAGAAAGCTAAAAGAAAATCGACAAAAGACTTACATTCACGCCCTGAAAGAGAAAAATTTAGACAACGCTCCCCTGACCATGCCATCTGAAAAGCTAAAAATCGCAAAAAAATTTTATGAAAATTTATACTCATTGGCAAATATTGACGAAAATTTACAAAAAAAATTTTTAGATTTCATCTCCAATAAAATAAGTGATGAGCAAAATGATAGCTTATGCGCTCCGGTAACTAAAGAAGAAATCGAATTTGCTTTAACTAAAATGCAAAAAGGAAAAACCCCTGGACCAGATGGCTTAAGCGCTGAATTTTATAAGCGATATTGGCTAATAATTGGTGTTGATTTCACTAAAGTAGTAAATGAAATTTTTTCCAAAGTATCCAGTTGCAAAAATTTTAATCAAGGTTATATTACTTTGGTACACAAAAAATCAGACCCAACAGATATTTCAAATTACAGACCTATTACGTTGCTCAATGTTGACTACAAGATTGTCAGTAAAGTAATTACTAATCGATTAACGCTTTTGATGCCTAATTTATTGCATGACACACAATTTGCTGTGAGAGGTCGGGATGTTACGAATGGGTTGTTACTGTTACGTGACACGTTATCATATTTAAAAAGTCATGATCACGAAGCGTATTTTGTTTCAATCGATTTGTATAAAGCTTTTGATTGCGTTGAACATAGCTTTTTACGCAAGATTATGGAAAAATTTGGTTTCGCCCCTTTTTTTTGTGATCTTATCGCTAAATTGATACAAAGCGCTCATGCATCAGTAATTGTAAATGGTTATATAAGTGATTGTTTTGACGTCCATCGCGGGGTTCGACAAGGAGACCCTTTAAGTTTACATCTTTTTTTGCTTTTCTTGGAACCTTTACTAAAAATGGTGAATCATGACAAACATATAGATGGTGTTTGCATACCTGGATCGAAGAAAACTATCTTAAAATATGTAGCATATGCCGATGATATTACTTTCACCTTGTCAAATGTTCACGCAGTTACTCGAATGCTCCATGTTTTTGAAGAATATGAGCGCGCAACCGGGTTATCTTTGAATATGCGCAAGCTAAACGGTTTGATCGTGAAAAAGAATACTATTATACCTTCAGACTTATCGTTTATAAATTGGAACAATGAATGCATTTACGTTTTAAATATTCCTTTTGGAAATTACGTTTTCGTGAAGCAATTGTTTAATGAAAAAATTGATACTATCCAACAGGAAGCCACTCACTTATCTAAAATTAAAACAACTTATGATGCTAAAACCATGATCATTAAGATGAAATTTATGCCAATGTTGATGTACTTATCCAAAGTGTATTGTTTTCCGCATAGTTTATCAGCAAAACTTAACAGCATTATTATGAAGTACTTTCTTGGATCTGATAATTCTATAACCATGACTGAAATAAGCAAAAATAGAAATGAAGGTGGATATGCAGTTTTAGATATCCCTTTGTATATGCAATTACTTTTTGTAAAACAGATGAAACAATACATTCTAATTAAAACAGGAAACATTCAATGGTTCTCATACTGTTTTTTCTTGGAATACTACTGTGGTAGGTGGCTTTCGAAGACACTTAATGTTAATTATTCAAATTGTGTACCTCATGCTTTTAAGCCATCAGTACATTACCAAGAGTGTATTGATGTTATAAGAAAAACAAAACTCACCAGCTTCCAGATAGAAAATTGCAAATATCGAGAAATATATGAAATTGTTATTAGTCAAAAGTATGGTCAAATTTTAATTCCAAACATTACAGTCAATTTAAATCACACTTGGAAAAATATTCATCATAGAGTTTTGCCTAATTATTTGAAAACCTTTAACTATAAAGTTGTTTGGAATTTGCTTCCTTTAAAATGCAAACATTTTATTGCTTTTTTCCATCAGACAAACTTGTGTACTTTTTGTAAAAAAAATGATGAATTGGTTTCGCATGTATTTTACCGATGTTGTGAACTACGAGATGTTTGGGATTACGTTGATATCTGTTTATTTAAATTAACAGGAGTTAATGTAAGCCTTTCGATCGCTCTCTGTTTGTATTTGGATGTTAGAGCTGTATTTAAACAAATTAGCACTGACCAAGAAACTGCAATTGTTTTACTTTTAAGTGTGACTAAATACTCAATATGGATTCATAGAAACAACATGGTGTATGACAACGCAATTTTGAACATTAGTAGTATTATTATTGATATAAAAAATAGAATTCGAACTAGACACTTGGCCGAGAAAACCAGAAGCAATAAAAATTATGAATTGTGCAATAAGAAATCTTTTTCGCTGTTTATAGTTGTATAATCAGAAACAAAAGTGAATTTTTTGACATGTTCATTCACTCGTATTAGTTGTGTTTTGTTTGGTGTCTCGTTTTTTCTGCTGTTTATAACTTGTTTTTTTTTTTTTGTCTTGTGCCCACTTCGGTGGTGAAAATAAAAAAAAAAAAAAAAAGTTTACTGTTTTCTAATCGAACCACCCGTGGCAAGGTAAAAGAATCATTTGACATCAAAGTAGCCAGCTCGTCGCTGGAGGTTAATACTGTGGCCAAATATTTAGGTGTCTTAATCGACAATCAATTGTCCTGGAAAATTCAAATTATTGCCGTAGCAAATAAGTTGTCTATAGTTACAGGTATACTGGGTAAATTGAAACGTTATGTTCCACAAAATGTCCTAAAAACCGTATATTATAGTATTGGCTATCCACACCTACTGTACGGAATCTTAAATTGGGTAAACGCGGCTAAAAGGTACCTGAATGTCATTCAGGTTCAACAAAACAAAATAATTAAGATTCTAACCAAATCGTCTACCCTCAGATTTAGACTAGCTCCGCTGTACAATCAGCTATCCTTGCTGAAAATCCCTTTCATATACAATTCTGAAGTCTGTAAATTTTTTTATCGCTATACTAACAATGTTTTACCTGTTTGCCTTAAAGATTTGTTCATGTCAGTATCTGATATTCATAGCCATCAGACCCGACACGCATCAAAAAAATATTTCTCAATTCCTCGAAGTAATAAATCATTGACTCAACGATCTATTACAATTGCTGGTACTAAAAAACGGAATTCCTTACCAAATAATTTACAAATCCTGGTCAATCGTAGTAAAACAAATTTCAATCGGAAAATCAAGAAATATTTTATATTACAACAAAATTGCACTTAGATTCTAACCATTTTTCTACAATTCCAAATTATTATTGTTCCTTATCTAGCTTATTTTGTGCATACTAATACTCTTCAGTTAATGAAAGTTGTTACCTTGAATATTGTGATTGCTCATTATTTAATATTGCATGACTTGCGATTAGTTCATTTTGATTTTGATATGTTTTCTTTCTCCGATTTAATTACCTCTCCGTAAACTCTTTCCTGTATTTTTCAAATTATTATTATGCACTTAGATTCAAACCACTTTCCTATTAATTTCATATTATTATTGTCCCTTATTTACCCTGTTTCGTGTTTACAAATACTCTTCAGTTGATGAAAGTTGTATTGTGTTTAGTTATTATTAATATTGTTTATCTCGTGATTAGTTTCTTTTCGAGTTGTCCTTTTTTTTTCATATGTTTTTTTTTTTTCTTTTCTTTGTTGCTATTATTACTCTGTTTGTGATTATTACAACTGTTTACGTGAACGTGAATTATAGTTTTCTTATGCTGTAAGAAAACTGTGAGAGGCTGCAGACTAGACGACCGTGCCAATTTCTACTGCTGGGATTGGACAATAGGTCATTTCGCAACCTCTCACAGGATGGACCATGCAGATATAAATGAAAATTAAACTGTTGATATATTTTTTATTTTTCTTTGTTGTTGCGTCTATCCAAACAAAAATAAATGCACTTGTACTTGTACTTACAACAGCAACAAAATTATTTATTATTATAATTATTTAGGCTGATTTAGTGCCCAAGCAAACCAGGCAACAGCACAGCAAACGAACGAAAAACCAACAAAAAATTTCTCACCAACTATCGACAGTATTATCATTAATTGACGTTATTGTTTGAACTGATTGAAGCTTTGTTTTAATTTTTGTGTTTAAGTATGTTGCCAATGCCAAAACATTGAGTAATTTTCTCCCATTAATTCAGCTGATGTTTAAGAAATGCGGTTGTTAGCTCCTGAAATATGCCATACTAATTGCGAAATTTGCTGCCGGTTTGAGACGAGGTGAAATGACGTCACTAGCGCAAATGCGGTTTCTCTAATAGTATGGAATAGTATGGCATAGTATGGAATAATATGGAATAATATGCCATACTATTCCATAAATAGAGAACATTCTAATTATGGAATAGTATGGCATAGTATGGAATAGTATGGCATAGTATGGAATAGTACGGCATAGTATGGAATAATAAGGCACTGTGGTATAGTATAGCAGAAATGGGTGATAGGACGTTTGGGGCACTAGAGTAAAGGGGCCCATATAAAGAGTCAAATTGAGGGTGAATGGCCCTCAGGGTTATATGTGCCTCAGGCCTAATTTAGGGCAAAAGGAGTCAAAGGTCCTCAGGACAGGATGGTTGAAGCAGTAAATGACCCCTAGGAATATGATGTTAATTTAGAACACTGGGGCATATCCTATGCATAACTGGGGCTCTATGGGACCAATGGGCCTCAGGGCATTTGGGGCAATAGGGGATATGGGTCCCAGCATGTTTTGATCCCTGGCATAGCCGTAGAAGACAGGGGTGCATACTATTCCATACTATGCCATACTATTCCATACTATGCCATACTATTCCATACTATTCCATACTATACCATACTATTCCATACTATGCCATACTATTCCATACTATGCCATACTATTCCATAAATAGAGACACCCGCACAAATGTGCTACTAGCACATCGTCACTCGCACATTTGGACTCGCACATAACCAATCACTCGCACATCACTATACTCGCACCATTGCTCGCACATTCCATGTTTACTCGCACATTATGACCGCACCACTCGCACATAACCAATCAGTGGCGTATTTAGAATTTATGAAAGGGGGGAGCCAACTTTTGTCAAGTTAAAAAGTTGCAATAAAGCTGAATCACAAACTGAGTTTTTGGTTGGAGTACGGATGATTTTTTAACGTGACAGTCAGGTTTTGGTAATTAATCATTGTCTGTAGACTGTCGTAAATAACTTCATATAGGCCTATTTAAACAGAAGTGTACGCATTTTAAGCATTTTAGGAACTCTCTTTTTTCTTATGTTTTGTGTTATCTTATAGTAAAGCGGTTCCCAACCATTTGAAAACTTTTGATATGTTCTTGCACCCCTCACAAAATATGCGACTGTAATCAACCGCGCAAACCGAATTTTTGTAATGGTTGGGGCTGAAGTAAATTCATGTGTGTTATTGACCTTAAACATTTTCCTGTAATAACTTTGCGTCAAAAACCCAGCAGGTGTTCAGTTGAGGGGTCTGGGGCAACGCTGCAAGCTCCCCCAGCGGAGCTATTAATTTTAGAGTTTTTAGCATTTTTGAAAGTGTCGCTAATGCAAGGTATAAGATAGTCAAACCAGTCACTACTCTTTCGCTGAATCAAACGCATTTGTTTTCAGAGCTTAATTGTAGCCAACCACAAAGAAGTTAAGAGTGTTACGCCATTTGGACGTTCGCGAATTACATATTACTAGAGCGTAACAGCGCTGAAAAATTGACACTGAGCATTGAGCAACCGAAAAGCACTAGTGATACACGATAAACATCTACACGCCGTTTTGAATCCCCTGGAATGCTTCCTCGCGCCCCCAAGGGGTGCAAACATCCCCAGTTGAGAAACTCTGTTCTTTATGGTGTACTGAGATTTTGCGAACGTGCTAAAGTCTTTCATTAAAAACATTTTTTTGTAGCACCATTCAAGCATGTTTTAAGATTGCGAGCTTTGCAATATCGTCCGTAAGCATACACATTAGAGCAGTGGTTCTCAAACTTTGTGTTACTACGCCTTCCTCACAAAATATTAATCATGACGCCTTTCTTCATAAAATAATACATAAGCCTATATTTTTAAATGATTATGACTAACATTTGCGCCTCCCTTTAGAACAGTCCACGCCTCCCAGTTTGGAAAACGCTCACATGTTTTGCACAGTTGCACGTCTTGTCAAAAGTAAAAAAATAAATGAATGAATGAATTCACAGAAACACGAAAAAAAGGAAGAAAGCTTCGTAAAAATATTTTTGCGCAAACGCTCAATTTTGGCTTCTTTTGACTTATGAAACAACGGTTTCAAACAATACATGGAAAGCTTTCTGAAAAATCACACTGAAACTTGGTTTGCGGACGGTCCGTAAGCGACTTTTGGTTGCCCTATAGCAGTGATGGAGTACTCGAGTACCGTACTCGAGTAGAGTTTTTCTGAGTACTCGTACTCGAAACTTTTAATCTCAAAAAGTACTCGCACTCCAACCTAAAAGTACTCGGACTCGGTCTAAAAATCAGTCCAGTACACGAGTACTTTGATTTTTATCATACTTATAATACTTACTACAGAAACTTTCGTCAAAACCTGCTCAAAAGTTCCGTAAAAGTTAATATCAACTCTAAAGAACTTAAAACCAGTGTTCAAAGTGGTAATAAACATTTAAATAAACAACTTCAAGAAAAGTGGTTCCAATTTATGCAGCAAATGCTTGCAACTGATTTTAAAGTTTAAAGTTTAACTGCGAAAAATGGTACGCGCACTCGAAGTCAACCACCAGTATTCGTACTTGGGTTAGCGCAGAATTTTGACCCTTCCTAAACAGACACTTTTGCGTAAAAACAGGAGTCGAACAGGAGCAGGAGTGTAAAAAGTAGTCATTGACCAGGAGCAGGATCAGGAGTCTGGTTGGTCAAAATAGGAGCAGGAGCAGGAGTCCAAAAAAGGCGACTCCGTACACCTCTGATAGCAGGAGCGCAACATTGCAGGGCTTACAAACGCAAATGAAAGAGCGCGCGTGAGCGTGCGTGCCCAGACGCAAACAAACAAAAAAAGACAGCCAGCAATGACCAAATATGGTCACAAAGTTGAGAAGATAATCGGCAATCGTTTACAGTCTCTAATTTTCATCCAGGAGGAAAATTATACAAAATAAAGATTGCCGTACCGGTACTCAACGTGTAGTGTGGTACATGTTCGTAAAGAAAAATGCTTGTGGTGCCTATAGCGGAGCGTACTTCATAAAAGTTGTTCTCGGTATTTGACACACGTTAATGGTGTGTAGAGCGATTCCAAAAAGTCTGTGACTCAAGCGATGTGAAAGCATCATAACGGTAGCTGGTAGAAACTCATTCCGTAAAATGTATGAATGCATTGGCATCATCAGCCAGGCGGTTCCAAAGAGTAGGAAGTTGGAAAGCAGGGATGGGATGGTGTGAGGAAGTAAGAACGTAGGGTGCAGGGGTTTCAGCATGATCAAGGTTTTGCAAATGGCTGTCGAGAGGTAGGCTGTGGCCAAAGAGGGGTCCGTTTAGGACGGTAAAAGAAGGAGAGGATTCATCATCACACCATTTTCTGGTACAATGGTTGAGCATCTGGGATGCAGTAGGAAGCGTTTTAGATCCTATATGCTGAAAACTAAGGTGGAGTGAAAACAATGACAGTCCATTTTGTTCTCGGGACATTGATCGGTCAGCGCAGGAACATTGCGGGGGTATACAACCGATCTTGGGACGTCGGGAAGATAATCAGTTGACATGAAGACATTAGGAGGCTGATTAGTCGTCTTAGAAAGATTGGATAGACAGTCAGTCAACATAGAAAGAAACATTGGGCAAATTATTAGCTATGGTAGAGGTCTTGGAAGAACGATTATTTGACTTAAGTAGGCTTACCTTGTGGAGATGATCAGTCGATTCGGAGATCCTGGGATTTGATCTTTGGAGCATGCATGCATCAAGCAGATAACTCTCAGGTTAGCGAGTGGCACCTCCAGTAGGCCTATAGGCACTACATCCGGTAGAAGGAATAGATGGTTCAAGTAGCGAGGCAAGGTGTTCGACATTGGTCGGTGAAGGCTGACTGGGAGCCTTCTTAGACCTTGGCATTTGTTCAGCTTCGTCTGAATGCTAGCTAGGGTGTTGGTCATGCTATTGCTCACAAGTCTGTTGTGATAAACTTCAGAACTACGCCAGAAGTGTCCAAGGTCGAATTCAAGAGCGTTATCGATACCAAGTGGCAAAGTTATTAAATCGCGATTTCCTACAGTAAGGCTAAAAAGATATTCCCACACAAATTCACTGCCAAATATCATATCAACCCTCTGCGGTAACTCCTCAGTAGCCGGTAGGTACTGTGAAAAGGGGAGGTTATAGTCGATGAAGTCCACTGACCTTAAGGAGATAATCTCCCCATCAACCTTTACAAGGTCGAGGTCCCGAGTTATAACTTCGTACCGCACTGGGTCACCACTAAACGTGCGGAACTCCTTGGACCCATTGTCATCGAAGCCACCATACAGTTGAATAGCCAATTCACGAGAGCAAAGAGACCTAGTAGCTCCAGTGTCAATTGCAGCATGGAACGGGAAGAAATTGAATACTTGGCCATCACCACTCTGTGCTACAGCAGTAATCTTCATAATGCCAATTTTCTCTCTGGCTGCTCCGTTAGTGTCAACCAGCCCAACTGTAGACACATTAGCTTTAGGTCTGCTCATCGTAACACTATCATATGTCTCATGCCAGAGTGTGAGGCAGATCCAGATGCTTTCTGTTGCCCATCTCTGTGCAGCAGCGCATGGTGAAAAGTATCGCATCTGTCGCACTGTGACTTCAGTTAACACTGTCGAGAACTGTGCTTGAATTCCCTCCCAGGCAGTTGAAGCACATTCCACTTTCCTTGGCAATCGTCCACCGCTCATCAATCGGCATCTGAGCAAAGCCTTGACATTGGCACAAGTCATGTCAGGCAGCATCTGAATAGAAAGGGCATTATTTTACTTTGTTACCTTTACTAGCAGTCGCCTTTGACTGGTGTGAAGGTACTGCCATCCCAGGGGGAACTTGGCTGCGAGACCAAGCAGAAGAGGCGCCTGAAAACTGATCTCTGAGCTCAGGAACTCAAGGAATTGCTCGAAGGTCCAATTAGAAGCTTGGTATTGTGCAACAAATCGGCTGCGCAGAAGGCCGAATAGAGTTGACCCAACAACTGAGGGTTGTTGAGTGCAAACTCATGACCAATTGACGCTGCGACATCCTTGAGGTTGCGCAGATCTGCTTTGAGTTCAAGAAGTGACCCTCGCTCGTGTTCGATGGATCTACTGCGGCGCTTCACTTGTTGAAGGGCAATCTCCATTATAGAGTCCCTTTGGCCATAGATTTCGTCCAGAGTTTGCTGCATCATGAGCCTATCGCAAGCTTTTTCGGGCTCCAAAATTGCAAAGGCATCGCGGATATAACGCTTGGCTTGGCGTTCCACAGTGTTCTCAAACCAGTGCAACGGCTAATCAGGGCGAGTGTGCCTTATAACGAGTGGCTATTCCTATTAGACGATGCCTGAAGGCAGGGTAATCGGCGGCTACCTTACCCGATAACTTCATACCGAAGTCATCAACCAATTGACTATTGGTTGTCCATACTTGGAAAGGGTAGGAGCAATTCATGTTTGGGTAGGCAGGAGGATCTGGCTTCAGGTGTATACCAGGTGGGTTCAATACACCTGCGTGAAGATGACCATCAGCCATAGGCATCGCATCGGCACGCAATGAGAGTTTCCAGTCCACCCAAGATGCTCTAATCCACTGCTCTAATCCACTGCGCTCGGCATGGGTGGGGGGGTCTTCATGTAATGGATTTGGGTGCCATTAACCCCAACTGGGTAGCCTGGAAAAGTAGCAAAGTTACCTGGGCGTCCTGAGACATCGGCGCTGTTACGGAAAAGGCCATGGGGTGATCAAAACCTTCGGGGGGGCGAACAGACCCAAGAGGGCCCGGAGCCCCACAGTTCATAGGACCTGTATCATAATTGGCACTAGCACTGGTACCAAGAAAAGCAGTCGCCTTGGAAGCGCCATACCTCAGAACATGGCCAAAGAGATAGTGAGAGCCCCCTACTGGGTCTTGGAGCTCAGCAGATTTGGAAGCTTCGCGGAACGACAGCGGTGCATCAGGCTGACACAAAGCAGGTGGAGCGGGATGATCATCGCCATCCCCAACCAAGGACCCACTAGAAAGCCCAGTCGCCGCAACTCCTTCAGAAGTACAACTAGGCCTATTACGAGAACTCAGGGAAAACGCTTAAGGAAAGAGAGCTCTCCCCGCTCCAGTTCTAGTTCCCTACGAGCTAGATTGGGCTCTCTTCGTTCAAACTCAGCAGCTGCTGACTCCCTTTGTTTTGACTCCTCTTTCACCTTCCGGTACAAAGCTCCACAGTGGGCGCGAATGGAGTTTCCCGTTCCGGAAGCTGGAAACCCCTGGTTTGACTGAGGGGAAAGGGAGGCGTGATTGTAAGCATTAGCAAAGTCTATTTTGTCGTCTATAACCTGGGGGGTTATTACAAGCTCTTCGTTATATATCCAATATTCGTTATGCGGTATTCACATTCGTTATTCATATGCGGTATTCGTAATTCGTATTCGATAATTCGTTATTCATATGCGATATGTGAAGTTTTTTATCGAATACCGCATGAGACACGCCATAACGAATATGGAATTGCTAGTTATTACATGCTCCATTCGTTACGAAAAAGCTCATTCGTTATTCGGTAAATCTACGGTTTCAACTGAATGTTAATTGTTAATAAGGCAAAAGTTACACTAGTGAAGGATGCAAACTAAGGTGATGCAGGCGCCCCATGATTTTGAAAAAATTGACGGAGAATACCCTACTCTTTTTTGGTGGTGAGGTTCATGCTAAAAATGACCACTGTAAAATTTGAGAAAATTTGATGCAAGTTTGGGGGTTATACAAAGCGCCCGAAAGTTCACCGAGGGTCAACTTTTGGAGGAATGTCATAACTTAAGAACCGCTTGGCCTAGAAAGCCTATTTTACATTCAAATGATGCGGAATAGCCATGTTTCTATCGACTGTAACAGAAAATTTTGTTGTGAATCTCATAGTTTTTGAGTTATGTTGAAAAAACTACATTTTCCCTTGCTTGAAGGCTAGATTTATTAACAATTAAGTTTGGAGTCGGAAAACGATTTTTAAAACTTGGTTCAGAAAGCTGTTAAATTGTTCCTTGCACCAAGTTGTACCCAGCATAGTTTATTTTGCATGAGCAGTCATACAACATGCAAAAATTACCAACAAACTTTAAATTTCATTGAGAGGTAGACTTCACTATACCAGCGCTATAAAATACCATCACCATTTTGTAAATCAAGCGCGGAGTCATTGACCACACAAAGGTGTCTAAAAATTTCCATTGAGGAAAGGTGAGATCGTTCGCAAGGCCACCCTGACACAGGACTTATGCAAGAAAGCAGTGTCCAATTTCAAAAAATGTTGAAAAACTAATACTATCTTTGTCTGCAAATCTTGCTAGATCAACAATTACCTCTTTTGACTGTGCGAGAAATGTGAGCTCGCCCTACAGTATTCTGCTCCTGTTCTTTTTGGGCTTGCTCCAACATCAAGGTCATCGTCTTTTAATACCTCAGCGATGTTTTTCGTGTGCTTTTCTTCATGATCAATGAAGAGAACAAGAGCTAGTGGCAGGAATTTTCAAGTACGGAAGGGGGTTAAAACACTAAGCCGGATTTTAACTTTAATGTTGTCACTTACGATGCAATCGCGCAATGCGCTAAGAGATTATACTTTCGTCAGTGAAGAGCGGGATCCGTATGTCGTATAACTCTATACCGTAATAACTTCTGGACTAGTCCATATTTTTGTTCTACCTCAAACCAAAACCTCATTTTGTGGACTTCAGATTGAACATTTGCTACTAATACCAGGAGAACGACGTAAAGTTAACCAAACTTTCAGGAGCCCAAAAATAGTAACGTTTTTTTTTTTGCATATTTAGAACGCTTTTGTTCACTATGCTCTGTAAATGTGCAAAAAGTTATTAATTATTGTGCGTATGCATCAGCCAACGCGCTCACTGCACTGCAACGTTGTTTATTTCAGAAACTTTGTTCTTCCAGTAATAGTCAAAGACGGAGGCTAACGAAAACTCCAACTTTTTTATTGACGTTTCGCTCAGCAATTCACGCCGAGCTTCTTCAGAATAGAATAACAGGTGCCAGAATAACAGGTGCCAGGTGAATAACAGGTGCTATGCCCGGTAAACAAAATCCCCTAAAAAACGTTTCCTACTACGCAGTGTTTAACGCTGTTTATGCTGATCTCCTCCTAGCACAGTATAGCCGTCGTAAAGAGGAAGTATTTTGCCATTGTTAAACAATATAAACATACTGACTAGAACTTTTTACAGTTTATTCATAAAGTCCAAAACCTAAAGCTTTTCAATATCCAGATTAGTAGCTGTTTTTCTCAAAGCATGTACACTAAATCACCTCAGAAGTTTAAATTACAACTAGTGAAAACCGACATTTTTTTTCAATAACGATTGTGCAAGAACAGTAAACAAAATTATGACACGATAATCTTACTTCGTAATTTAGCAACGCTAGTGGCAGTGAGCATACGCTGTGATGTTACTATACCAGCAGATCAAACAACCACCAAAATTACCGTTTCTTTCAGCAAATCAGTGAATACCGGCCATGAAGCACAAAAGCTCCGAACCAATAGGGGGTTCAAACCCCCAAAACCTTCCACACATCGTATTTTCATTTCTACACAAAATCAATTGGTCATGCATGAGTACATTGCTGGTGCCAGAGCAGTTGACTTGATGGGGTCAAGCGTTTGTCTGCAGAGGCCAAAGTTTGGAATAATTGGCTACACTAAGCACAAAAGCTTCTTTCTTCAAAAAGTGTAAGCTTGTTGATCGGGGGACCGAGCCTGTTGATTGCAAAGCCTGACCCCCTACCCCTTACCCCCCCCCCCCCCCTTGGCACCGGCCCATCATGATTACATCACGATGTACCTATGCAACTACACTAATAACAGGGCAATTATAGAGAAATTGGCTACAGTGAAAAGAGAAACAATTTTTACTACAACATGAAGTAAGAATAATTCAGTAAGAGTGACTGAATTTTACTCGATATTGTATAGGCCTATATTGGTGACTAACAACTTGGTATAAACTTGGTGATTATTCTTAAAATGTACCAAAAAACATAATTTAAAGACTTTTGACATTATTTTTACTGCCTTTGATTAAAAGTATCAACAAATACAAAAAGAAAATGTAGAACTGAGACCGCTTATAAAATGAATAAGCCACTTACATCAAAGTTTCTCAACCAATCCTGTGCCGGCAAAAGGAGTTTGTCTACACGCTGAAAATCTCTCACTAGCGCTTCTGTTTTTGATTGGTCGACACTTTTCGTCCAATCAGAAACGACTTCTTTTTTCTCTCTCGCGCTTTTATAAGCGGTCTCAGCTCTACATTCTTTATTCTGACGATTCCCTTGACAAGTGTCAGACGAAAAGCTTCGGGAAATATGAAACCTCTGCTTCTGGCTATTTTCAAGTTCTGTACCACCAACCAACTGTTTAAAAAAAAAAAACGTTTCACAAAACCAAGGGAAAAAACTTGCTGTTTTTGGTAGAGTCGAAATATAGTTTTTTCAAAATAACTCAAAAATTATGAGATTAACAACAAAATATTCTCTTACAGCAGATAGAAACATGGCTATTCCGCATCATTTGAACGTAAAATGGGCTATCTAGGCCAAGCGGTTCTTGAGTTATGACATTCCTCCAAAAGTTGACCTCCGGTGAACTTTCGAGGGCTTTGTGTAACCCCCAAACTTGCATCAATCAATTTTCTGGACCCGCTTATCCTTGGGGGGTCGCGGGGGCAACAGCTCAAGTTGGAGCCTCCAAGCATCTCGATCCTCTGCAACAAAGGATAGATGCTCTGCTGGGATGCCAAGGCGAGACCAACTAAGATCTTCAACGTAATCTCGCCATCAAGTTCTGGGACGGCCTCTAGGCCTTCGACCAATCGGTGTTGAACAGAGCAGTTTTTTGGCTGTTCTTTCCTGGGACATTCGTGTCACATGTCCGTACCAACGCAATTGCGATCTTTCTAGTCGGAGAAGCAGCGCTTCAATGTTTAGAGATTCACGAATATCTGCATTTTTAACCTTGTCCAACAAGGTCAAACCGCTAATTCTTTGCTAGAATCCCGTTTCCGCTGCTTGAACTCGAGACCTCACTTTCTCATTCATGATCCAACACTCATGGCCATAAGTCAAAATAGGAACATAGACCGATCTGAAAATGGATAGCTTTGCCTTGGTGCAAAGCTCCCGTTTCAGTACCACAGATCGGTGGAGCTGGCGCATTACTGCACTTGCTTTTCCGATGCGGATATCCAATTCGCTATTTTGTCTGCCGTCACTTGTGAATGAGACGCTGAGGTACTTGAATTTCTCTGACTGTTTTAGTGGTACTCCATCAATTTGGAGAGAGCACTGCTTTGGTTGTCTGGACAGGCACATGGTTTCTGTCTTTGTTGTACTGATTTTCATTCCGGCTACAGAGCATGCATCCGAAAACTTGTCAAGAGCTTGCTGGAGACCATTTTGGGTAGAGTCGAGTAGCACAAGATCATCTGCAAATAACAGACGTTGTACAGTGCATTCACCGATCTTTACTCCGCCACAAGACTCACTTTTCTTAACTATTCTATCCATATAAATAAGGAACAGAATAGGTGAAAGAGAGCAGCCTTGCCGTAGTCCCACACTTACTCTGAAAGGTTTCGTCGTTGCACTGTTGACATGAACACGGACCTCGGAATGCATGTACAGCGACTAAATGGCGTTTAGTAACTGGCCATCAATGCCATACTGCAACAGCACCGCACAAAGCTTGTCTCTAGGAATGCGATCATATGCTTTTTCAAGATCAACAAAACATGCATTGACCTCTTTTGCATATTCCCACGACTTCTCAAAGATTTGCTGCAAGACAAAGATCTGATCCATTGTGCTTCGGCCAGGACAAAAGCGACACTGAGCATCCGTTAGTTTAGGCTCGACTATTTCACGGCATTTCTTCTCAAGGCATTTGGCATAGACCTTACCCGGGACACTGATAAGAGATATGTCCCTATAATTGGTGCATTTTCTCTTGTCTCCTTTCTTGTGGATAAGTATTATCACACTAGTTTGTCATTGCTTTGGTGCTTGTCCAGTACTACATGCCACCTTACAAACACGAGTCAGCCAACGAACACCATATATGTTCATAGCTTTTAACATTTCAGGTCTGCTATCATCCTTACCAGGTGCTTTTCCAGTTTTCAATGATTTGATAACTGCATTCACATCTGCTTCGGTTATCTGAATATCTTCCCCGACCAGTTCCTCGTGAATTTGTATCGGTGTAGCATCAACTGGGTTTAAAAGATCACTAAAGTACTCTTTCCACCGATTCAAAATAGCATCTTGATCTTTCAAAGTCACACCATTTGAATCTTCGATAAAGAGAGCGGCTCGAGATCTTTTTCCACGCAAACGGCGAATGGTCTGCCAGAACACTTTGTTTGCCGTTTTGAAATCATCGTCTAACCTTTCTCCAAATTCCTTCCAGGCCCTTTCCTTAGACAGTTTAACTTTTGTGGCTGCCGTCTTACGTGCTTCAGAGTACTGCGAACGAAGTTCAAGTGATGACTTATTTGCAAGCCAGGCCTTATAGGCCACTTTTTTCGCACGAATAGCTTCTTTAACTTCTTGGTTTCACCAAGAAGTTCTTTTCTCGCTACTCTTCGTCCCTCCAACACGCTTACGTCCACAACAGTTAGTAGCGGACGTAATGACTGCTGATCGAAACGAACACCACTCAGTTTCAATGTCTTCAGTAGAGGTCGGAAGTTCTTTGAACTTACAGTAGATGCAATGTTGTCTACAAATGCAGTTCGTACCTCTTTGTCAGCCAATGATTCCCATTTGATTCGATAAGTTTCTCGTGGTCGAAAAGTCTTTCGTTTTTTCAAGTGTTTCAAAGCTTTCAAAGTGCAGACAACTAGGTGGTGATCAGTTGACAACTCAGCTCCTCTTTTAACACGAACATCAGACACGGTAGAAAACAAGTCCGCCGAAACGATACAAAAATCAATAAGGGAGCGTTGTCCCAGAGAGTCTCTGTACCAGGTGTACTTATGAATTCTTTTGTGCTGAAAAATTGTGTTCATTATGCACAGCCCATTGGTGGCACAGAACTGCAATAAACACCTTCCGTTCTTGTTAATGTCAGGGTCACCATGTTGCCCAATAACACCTTTCCAGGTTCCATTGTCGATGCCCACATGTGCATTGAAATCGCCCAAAAGGATAAGGGATTCTGATGAAGTTGCTTTTCCCAATGCAATCTCAACTTCCTCCAGAAAGGCTTCGTACTGTGATTCTATGTTAGGTGCGTACACCTGCAAGATACACAGAGATCGCTTCTGCAGCCTTAGCTTTAGAAGACAAACCCTTCCTCCCAGTGGTACCCAGTCAACGACACATTCAGCTATGTTGGGGCTCACAAGTAAGCCAACACCAGCTTGAGCAGACATTGCTGCATCAACACCTGAGTAGAAAAATTTCCACCCACCGTTCAACTCGACAGTTCCAGAACCCCGGCGCTTTGTTGATGAAATTCCCACAACATCAAGGCGATACTGTTGGGCTTCGCAAACAAGCTCTTGTTCTTTTCCTGTCAGTGACGAAACGTTCCAGTTCCCGATAGCTAGATCCCGGCAGTTTGGTCCAACTCGAGTACGTTTTCTGTGCGCTGCCCCCATTTGCCTCCCCAAACGCTTAGCGACTGCGTTGGTGGGTTTCCGGTGATGGTCAGCTTGTGGGGGAGACTGTAGCTTATTTTTCGAACGAGTCCCTCTGCCTAAAACTCGAACGCGGACCTTTTTATCCTGCTCGCCGTCCGATGCAGCATGAATATTGTTGTTACAACTTTCCATTTAGCTACAGCATTGGATTGCTACTTGGTCTGTTTCTCTCCTTCGACTTTACCGCCATGGGTGACCCTGATGGAAGTGATTTAGCACTACCGACGGCATTGCTCTAAGGATCATTGAAAACTCAAACCTCCCCACCACGTTAAGATGGCAATCCATAGGAGAGGAACTTGCAATCCATAGGAGAGGAACATAGGAGAGGAACTTGCGCAGGATTTTTGAATGGGGGGGTTTAGTGACGTCACATCGTGATGACGTAAAAATACTACAATTAGCCTATAGTAGTTCAGAGGTATTAAAGTGCATCGGATTGTAATATTTCTAGTCTAAATTACGGCGCAATTGCAGCTACCATGATTAAGCTATATAACGCGATAACGAAGGAAACAATCCAGATATTTCATTCACACTTTTGCTTGATTCTTCGGGCTTCATTTAAGGAGCGAAAAGGTTTCACCGAAACTCAAGCTGTCAATCCGTGGTTAAAAATTTACTGAAAAAAACTTTAGTTGACCTCATTTTTGGGTCATAGGAAGATTAACTGACTAAAGTAGGCTAGCTTTCGCAACGTCACAAACAGGGTGTAGCCAGGAGGGTAAAACAAGTTATTACTTCCCTCCGAAAAAATCTTTTTTCAAAAACCAACATTGGTATAAACAACGCATATACTGTAAATTGGCAGTGGCAGTGCATTGCAGTGCGGTTTGAGAAGGACGTGTTTTTCGAGCTCTGAGCTTCACTTAAAAAAAGATGTCAAAAAGCCGAAAAGGTACAAATGTTGAGTCTTTCAATGAGAACGACAGGCGACAAATAGGTGAAATCGGAGAGTCGATTCGTGAACTTATTAAAGAAGTTCGTGAACTTAAACAAGAGCTGAAGGAAACTAAAGCGGAACTAAAAACTGTCAAAATTGAAAACGAACGATTAAAGCAAGCTGTAAATCTGCAGGTGTTTAAATTAGATGAACTTGATCAATACGGCCGCCGCGAAAACATCAGAATTCACGGTGTGCCTGAAAGCTTTGATACCAAAGATGACGGCGAATCTGTTGTGCTTAATATCGCCAATGAACTGAATATTAAAATTAAGACTGAAGATATTCAGAGAGCTCATCGACTGGGCAGAATCAGACCAAATGCCTCTAAAACCACGACCAGTGATTGTCCGTTTTATTTCTTATAAAATGAGAAATGAATTTTTGTACTCTAAATCCAAACTAAAGAATAGTGAAGAATTTAGCCAAGCGTTTATCACCGAAGATCTTACCCCTTTACGTCTCCAGTTGTTCAATTATGTCAAAAGAGAACTCAAAGATGATTTCGTTATGTGTCATACTTTCAACGGCAAGGTAAGAATGAAAAAATCAGCTCGCAAAGCCGGTAAATTGATTCGTAACGATGAAAAGGATACTGGAGTGGGTAACTGGATTTTGATCTCCAACCCAGACGATTTTTTCCAACTTCATATTGACATTGATTTCAATAAGCTTAATTACGCCCCTCTTGAATTTAATGTAAAATATGTCGATGAAGACGTTGAGTCAGAATAATTGAATGCTTTTAAGCCGCTACAGTGTTTTGAATTGTGATTGTTTTTTTTTTTTTCACTTTAAATGGCTTCTTCAAAGCAACAACTTGATTGTAACTGTTGTTCTCAACTCTGCTTCGAGTATAATTCTGTAATTTGCGATATCTGCCTTAAGCGTAGTCACAAATCCTGTACCAGAATCTCTGCAAGCTGCTCTGACAACAACTTTTATGGCAACAAAATTTGTTTTGGCTGCTCTCCAGCAGACATGACTATCAAGACTAATCAAAACTTAGTCCCAGCTGTTAGCGTCAACTGTATTTATCCCTCAGATCATGTCTTGATTCCTAACTCGGTCGACTGTGTTAGTTCAAATGATATAGAAAGTCAAGAGGCATACATAGATATCTTCAAGCATTCAAATTATTTCAGCATCGATGCTATGAATAATACCCTAAATAGCATGGAAAGTGACGATTTATTTTTAATCCATTTCAACATTCGCAGTTTGCAAAAAAATTTTGACTATTTACGTAACTACTTATTAGAACTCAAAAGATCTCCCGATGTCATTGCCGTAACAGAAACTAAACTTTATGATAATGCAATACATGCCAACATTGATATAATGGGGTACTCATTTATTCATTGCGATAGTGTTACTCGGGCAGGAGGGGTTGCCTTATACATTAAAAACAATATTAACTTTGATATCAATAGTAGCCTTTCTTGCGAACTTGCCTCTGTTGAAGACCTGTGGATAAACATCCTTACTAATAGTGGTACATTAGCAGTTGGTGTTGTGTATTGACACCCTGTCTATAATGCGGATGAACTTAATGAGTTTACTAACAAAATGAGAGACAACTTTCATTCTCTAAACCACAATAATACTGATTTTATAATTTTAGGTGATTTTAACATTGACTTGTTGCAAACAGCTAACAATAATCATTTCAGAAAATACGCTAACAATTTATTAGGCTGCTCCTGCAAATGTGTGATCAACGCCCCGACAAGGATCACTAAAACTTCGAAAACCTTATTAGATCACATCTATGTTCCTTCTAATACAGCTGTAGAACACCAGATTCTTGGGGGAATAGCATTATGCGATATTACCGACCACCTTCCTGAATTTGCAATTAAATCTGCTCGGTTAAAATCCGCCGCTATCAACAGAAGAAGTGTCTATACTCGTGATTTTTCCAATTTCGAACCTACGTTGTTTACTACCTACCTGGAGCAACAGCTTGAATTTTTTGATTATTCTAACAAGTCTACCGTAAATGAAAAGCTGAAACAGTTCAAGCTGCTGCTCCAAAACTCCGTAAATGAATTCGCTCCACTAAAAAAAGCTTCTAGAAAAGAAGTTAAATTAAAACAAAAGCCCTGGTTGTCAAAGTCGTTGCTAAAGTCTATAAAGTATAAAAACAAACTATTTAGACAAGTTTTGAGTAACAACTTTCAAGATACTAGACTTGTAAAAAATTACAAAGTTTATCGAAATTTTTTAAATAGGACAATTGAAAATGCCAAGCGAAATTATTATAATGAAACGTGCATCAAGAATCAGTATAACCAACAAAATTTATGGAAAACTGTTTACGAGATTGTAAATGGCAAAAAATGCTCTTCTTCAGCGCCTACTAATTTAAGAACCAACAAAGGGAATCTTACTGCTGATCCTCAAGAAATAGCGGAAACGTTCAGTGATTTTTTTGTCAATGTCGGTGTTGAAATGGCTGAAAAAATAGATTCGGTTGATAGCGTCTCATCATATACTACACCGCAAATTGGTGTAAACAATTCAATTTTTTTCTCGCCGTCCACTACAGAGGAAGTAGTCTCAATCATCAACACGTTAAAGTATAAAAAAGCAATTAGAAATTGTGACATTGAAACTAGATTTATAAAAATTGCCAAAATTCCAATTGCCAAATTTCTTAGCAAAATTTTTAATTCTTGTCTAGAACTTGGGATTTTTCCTGACGATCTTAAAATTGCAGAAGTGATTCCAGTTTTTAAGAAGGGTGATCCTGCCGAAGCAACTAACTATATCGACCAATTTCGATTCTTTCACAATTTAGTAAAATTTTTGAAAAATTATTATTTATTCGTATAATCAACTATCTTGAAAAATATGACTTACTCTCAAAAGATCAATATGGATTTCGGAAAAATTCATCTACGATACATGCTATGACTAATATTCACAACGGCTTGATGACTAACATTGATAAAGGATTATATAACTGTTGCCTCTTTCTAGATTTATCTAAAGCGTTTGACACAGTCGACCACCAGATTTTATTGAGAAAACTTGAGTATAATTTTGGGATACGAGGCTGCGCGTTAGAAGTAATGAAAAGCTATTTAAACAATCGTTTCCAATACTCTAAAATTAACAAATCTACCTCCACTTTATCCCAAATAAACTGTGGTGTCCCTCAAGGCTCCTCCTTGGGCCCTCTTCTTTTTCTATTATACATAAATGATCTACCTTTAGCATCAAATTTCTCTACTACTCTGTTTGCTGACGATACGTATTTGAATATGTCCGATAACAATTTAAATTCTCTAGAAAAAAGAGTTAATGATGAATTAGTAAAAATTGAACGATGGTTCAAAAAAAACAAACTATCCCTTAACTATAAGAAGTCTTGCTATATTTTAGTCAATAAGCAGCCTCAAATAACAATTAACGAAAAATTTAGAATTAATATTAATGATAATCCTATACTTAGGACACACTCAGCCAAATACCTAGGATTGTTCATTGATGAAAATCTTAGCTGGTCATCTCATGTTAAAGAGTTGTCACTGCAGCTTGCAAAATGTTCTGGAATATTTTATAAACTAAGAAGTTATGTTACTGAATATGTCTTGCGCATGGTGTATCACAGTCTTGTTTACAGTAGGTTACAATACGGCATAATTATATGGGCCACTGGTACCACAACTTTATTGCAAGAAATTCGTGTTTTACAGAACAATATTATTCGCATCCTAACTTACAACAAAAAATTCAGCCACGTAACTCCTTTATACAAAAAATTGAATTTGTTAAAATTTGATGATATTTACAAACTTGAATTGGCAAAATTTATGTACTTGCTACAGCAAAGTAGTCTTCCCTCTGGCATCTTCGACAAATTTACCAAAATTGAACAAATTCATGGTTATAATACTAGACAAGCAAGTGAATTAATTTATTACGTTCCTACATTTTCAAAATCAATCTCGCAAAATCATATCTTATTCCGAGCTACAAAATTATGGAGAGAATTAAACAAAAATTTTAAATCTATGGGCTGGATTAACTTCAAGAAAAGTTACAAAATATCGCTATTGGAAAATTATTAGTCTTAACACATTTTTACTCTTCTAATTGGCCGATTTGATTTCTACCGGCTTTATATGTAAAATTAATCGATCTGACGTTGCTGTGCGAATTACTCTAAACTTATAATATCGCTCATTAAAACACCTTTATCACTATTATTGACCCAATGGTTTAAATTATCCGTTAATCTCCTTCACTCACAAAAACTATCACAATGCAACCCAACCAGGAGGTATCTTGACTCGATAACCGAAAGGTTTTTCGATACCTCCTGGCCATTATAATGGAATGTAGTTAATTTTGTTGTCTGTGAGTGGCGTCTGTGTGTTTATTATAATGGCAAATAAAATTACTACTACTACTAAACCTTGTTATAAACATTTAATATGCACTCATTATGAAAGGAGCAGTATATCCCCTGTCATGAATAGTGAAGACAGTGAAGCATTAGCAAAAACTGCCCTCCCTACCGAAACATTTTTAAACTACAATAAATTACGCGCGAGAGGAATCCCTGATCATGCGATTAAACTCAATAACAGTGTCGATATTATCTAAGCATTTTTCACCCAAATCACAGCGTCGATATCATCAGATACTCTCAAGCACATAATCGGGGTGTCTGGGAAACAGAGCACTCCAGCTCCTGAGACAGTAGCGGTGCGTAAAAACAATTTTGCCTCTCCCTCCCGGTTCCGCCCCTGAGCCTCTTTAAATCTTTGGTTGGTTTGGTCTTCCTTGGCACTATCTTTATTTTATTTTTAGCATTTAGGGCGGTGTCAATTTAGATTTTTATATTTTAATAATTTTTCGACAAACCGGCCGGTTATAGCGCAGTGTTTAAGTTGTCACTATCGATGTGGAAGGTCTGAGGTTCAATTCCCAGGCCGGTCAAACCGGACACAGAGTAGCCAACGGCTCGCTACCGCTGCGACGTTTCTTCGGAGCTGCGTTGTCCAGGCATTAAGCCGCGGGGTCGGGCCCCACTACTCGCTACGACGCAGCAATACTACAGCGAGTTAAATGAAACGATTACAGTGAAGATTTGATTCTTTAAAAAAATTTTGTGTGCAGCCATAGTTACTGCAGATGCTTCGTATTTAAGGGAACTCCCACTTACCAATTGCTTCACAGCAGCATCATTGACAAAATTGCATTTCAAGCAAAACACATCAAAAAAGTTGGAATACCGGTATTGTTGCATCGCATCATAATAAAAGTTTCTCGAAATTAAATTAGAAAGTTGGACAGAACAGAAAAAAAAAACACGACAACAATTTCGGCAAGCTCCGCACGAAGAAAAGGTTCGTTTCAAAAAAGAAAGGTTCCACTTGTTCTGCAATCGTCTACGTCAAGCGCAACGCACCAGAAAAGTTTGACTACCGTTATTATTGCATCACAATGAAAGTTTTTCAAGATTATATAACATAAGGAAGTTGGATAGCACAGAAAAACATGATAATTGATAACAATTTCGGCAATCTCTATATGAAAAAAGCGGATCGTTTCAAAAAATGAGGTTTTCATTTTTTTCAGTCGTCAGTGGGGGGGGGTTGACCCCCGAACCCCCCCCCCCCCCCTTGCGAACGCCACTGGCTCCGAAGAATTGTTGGAGCGGTGGCGAGCTGTTAGCGACTGTCTCCGATTAAACCGACTTAAAGCCATTACTTCCGCGCCGATAGCGCTGTAAACACTACGTCAACCGTACGGTATAAATTGTTCAATCGAGAAAATAGCAAACTAGACTTTTCTGAGTAGTAAGTGTAACGATCTCTCGAAACGCCAATCCCAACTACCTCTCGAAACTCTCGATCGTCACAGGACTCGTGAGTGATATTTCGCGGTTTCTATTATCATTTATAAACACATTCAATATATGACAGAAACAAGGAATAACATTTAAATAAGCAAGATATTCACTAAACAAACTAAAACAGGGGTATAAGTACTAGTAAGCGCAACTAAATTTAATAGTAACAGTTTATATTAATTAAGCTAGTATAAGCCGATGCAACGCTAAACAATTATCAACCATAGTATACAAACTCACCAGAGAATTTCTCAGCAGTGGGGGCGATCCAGGACAAAGATACTACACCAACAATAGGAAATAGTATTGCACTATAAACTTTGAGCAATGAAGGCTCGGGATGTAATCCAAGAAATGTATAACTTAATTTCATACACTATAGAATGAGCAGCAGCTCGGGAGCAATGAAAGCTCTGGTAAAGTTATAAAAATTTTCGATTAAGTGATTCGGTCTTCACATAAAAAATTTCTTATAGCTTCGACACTGCACTCTCAACGTGCAGGCAGCTCGTTTCATCGTACAACACAGCGATGTCAGTTGAGCAACCAAAAAAAAAATATTTCACAAATTCGGCGCGTAATCACGCAGCTTAGTGAGTTGAAAAGGTCATCGCCCTTTTCACAAGCAGCTATCAGTTCTAGTCTCGACCACGTTAACAGATACCAAGACTTGGAATCGATTCCCTGGTAGTAAAGTTCACATTAAACTTGTGACAGCGTAACACATTCCCCCCAAATGCGTACTCAGGTGTGCATTTCAATACAACAGAAATGAGCTGGAGCAACAAATTTCATATCAACATAAAGATAACACTAACAGAAGTAATTATGCGTTGTGCCTTTCTAATATCAAGCACAGCTTCGAAATGGGTCTAGTAAGTACATTACTTTGCGTTTTCACTTGAACAGTGCGAACTAACCCACGTCTATCGGAAAGGTTTTAACAATTCTTCCCAGAACCCACTTAGACCTTTGCTGCAGATCCTCGGCAAGAAGCACAATGTCGCCGACTTCGAAGTTTTTTGAAGCCTGGAACCATTTTTGTCTATTATTTAGGTTCGGCAGAAATTCTTTGAGCCAGCGACGCCAAAACTGGTTGCTTAAGTACTGAATTTGAGCCCAGCGTCGACGAGCATAGCAGTCATTCTCGTCAAATAATCCTGGTGGCAAATTGGGATTATCCCTGAATAGAAGAAGATGATTAGGTGTCAGAGGGCTGTCTGATTTAGCATCAAAGAGAACTGGTACAAGAGGTCGTGAGTTAATGATCGACTCGACCTCTGTGATCAGAGTAACTACACCTTCATCATTCACAGTTTGGGTTTCAATTAAAGACTTTAAAATTTTGCGAATCGAACGAATCATGCGCTCCCACGCGCCCCCCATGTGACTTGCGTATGGAGGATTAAATTTCCACTTTATTTCAAGCTGAGAGCAATAATCGTTTAATTTCCTTTGATCCAAGGATTGCAAAGACTCACGTAAGATCCGTTCGGCACCGATAAAGTTGGAGCCGTTATCACTGTGAATTTCAGCTGGTTTTCCTCTTCGGGCAATAAACCGCCGGAGGGCATTAAGAAAAGAGTCCGTAGATAAGGAGTGTGAAATTTCGATGTGTATAGCTCTCATTGTCAAGCAGGTAAATACACACCCATACCTTTTCATTAAACTGCGACCTTGTTTGACCATAAGTGGACCGAAAAAGTCAATACCTACGCTGTGAAAGGGTGGTTTGTCCGATTGCAATCTGCAAGCTGGAATGTCGGCCATCAACTGTTTCCCTACAACTGCATTGCGCTTCTTACATTTTATGCACTTACCTATGCTCTGGCGGACAGCTGCACCACCTTTCACTATCCAATATCGCCTTCGAATAGATGCCCAGGTGTGACTTGTGCCTGAATGACCAACTTCGACGTGATGTTGCCGTATGACAAGTTCTGTAATGTGAGAATGCCGGGGCAATATAATCGGGTGTTTAACGTCATCGTCAACCGGGGCTTGAGCAATTCTTCCCCCGACTCTTAAAACACCGTCAACTGAAATGGGTCGAAGTTTTTGCATAAATCGAGGTAAGGGTTTTGATTTAGCATGCAGTGAACTGATTGTTGGAAATAAGTAAGGAAAATGTCGATGTTGTACATACTTTATTATTAATAACTCGGCATTTTTTAATTCTTCAACCGTAAGTTCGTTAGTTGAAATAAACTTCTTACTGACTTTACGGTGATGCAAAGTAGAGATAAATTTGAGAATCCAGGCGACCACTCGCTTTAACTTGTAAAAGTTTGAATAGCGGTTAATAAGACGATCAATAGAATTGGCGTCAGTAACATGCAATTTTACAGTAGAATGGACGGCATGCACTTTCACTGAAAATTCAGCGGGTGCTTCTGATGTTGAAATGTGCAAATCGGGCCAATCTGATTCAGAGCTGAGCAGAAACTTAGGGCCTTTTAACCAACTCTCTGTATTCAAAGTGTTAGCTGGTAACCCCCTGGAGGCGGAATCAGCTGGATTTAGAGTAGATGGTACATGCCGCCATCGATTCACATCGCTGTTTGTTTCAATGACAGCTAATCGATTGGCAACGAAGACCGGGAATCGCTTGGCTTGATTCCGTATGCAAAATAGAACTGCAGTGGAGTCCGTCCAATAGAAGGAGTCAGAACCTGCAGGTAGGGTAAGTTCCTTTCTAACTAGCACATCTAATCTAACTGCAAGTACTGCTGCAGTTAATTCCAGTCTAGGTATTGACACAGCCTTGATTGGAGCAACTCGACTCTTTCCCAAGAGGAAGGAACAAGACACGTTACCCGCATCATCGATTAGCCTTAAATACGAGGATGCGCCATACGCGTAACAGGATGCATCTGCAAAGTTGTGTATTTGGACAACGGCAATGGGACCAAAACTGTCTGGTTTGAAGCATCTTTTTATCTGAACTTCATTCAAAGCGGAAAGCTGAGAAAGCCAGCTTGTCCAGCGTTCGATTTCTTGTTCGTTTATACGTTGATCCCACTCTGCCTTTTGTTTACATAAAGACTGCAGAATTAATTTACCTTCCAAAGTTACTGGTGCAGCAAACCCCAGCGGATCGTATAGACTTGCAATGGTAGAAAGAATTCCTCTTCTGGTGCAAGGTTTTTGAGGTAAATTTACGTCAAATGTGAACTTATCTTCCTTCACACGCCATTGAACGCCTAACACTCTGTCGTTTGAAGAGCTGTCTAGAAGATGCTGAGCTTTCTTCGACCTTTCTGCGTTTGGTATAGCGTCCAGAACTTTAGTATCATTAGTAGTCCATTTTGTCAGATTAAATCCACGACGAGCAAGTAGTTCCTTTAGTTCTTTTCGTGCTGTTATAGCCTCTTCGACAGACGGAAAGGACACCAAACAATCGTCCACATAAAAATTATGATGAACAATTTCAGCTATGGATGGTTTGTGTTGATGGCCAAATTCAACTGCAGTTTGCCGCAAAGAAAAGTTAGCGCAGCTAGGTGAAGATGTAGCACCGAAGATATGCACTAACATTTGATGGATTTCTGGCTCGTTACGCATATCGCCATTTTCCCACCAAAGAAAGCGCAATGCATTAATATGAACAGGGTCTACTTTAACCTGATGGAACATTGATTCCACGTCTCCCATCAGTGCAATTTTCTCCTTACGGAAACGAATGAGAACTCCTGTCAAGGTATTCATTAAAGGCGGACCAGCCATCAGTGCATCGTTTAAAGAAACGCCATTATATTTCGCTGCGCAGTCAAACACTACGCGCACTTTATCAGGCTTGTGGACATTAGTCACTGGGTGATGAGGAAGATACCAAGTAATGTCCTTATTATTCGTTATTTCATTTTGAGGTACTTTCCTTGCGTAGCCTTTCTTTAGGTAATCGTTGATAACCTTGGTATACCTTTCTTTCAAGACAGTGTCCTTCATCAGGCGTTTCTTCAAACTGAAAAGACGTCGTTGGGCTAAGGGAAAGTTGTTAGGTAATCGATTTTTGCAATTTTCTTTCAACAACAAAGGAAATTGGTAATGACCGTCCGCTTCACTTATTGAAGATTGCATGATCTTGTAAGCATGACGGTCCTCCTTGGAGTTAGGAGTATCAAACGTAGACGTGCCATCGTCAAACTCAGTTTTCCACATTTTTTCGATCGTTTCATTCAAGTATACGTTTCCTTTACTTAAAAAATTAACTTGACAGTTACGGTTAAAGGAAGGTGATAACGAAGGCCCAAGAAGGGACCAACCCAGAGGAGTTTCTATGGCACATGGAGTGCCTCTTGGACCTTTGCGAGAATTGGAAATGCAAAAGAGTTCGGGTACATCAGCCCCTATCAAAAGATTAACGCACGAATGCGGAAGAGTGTCCAGCTTTACACCAGACAAATGTGGCAGCTTGAGTGCTTCACTCTTTACCGGAATTACGTTCGGTTGGACAGGTATTTCTTCAATAGAATGAACACTGGGCAGAGTAAATGACATCTCATCGTGCAAACCCGATACAGTTAGCTCACAGGACGTAGCTTTATATCCTTTTGAAGTACCAAGGATAGTTTTAAGGTTTAAGTGCTCATACGGGCCAGAAATATCTAGAGCTTCTACTAATGATTTGTCGCAAAAAGAATGAGTGGAGCCTTGATCTAAAAAGGCATAAGTGGTAACACACTTGCCATTGTAAGTGACTTTGACAGGTATTATGCACAAATAAACACTTGATTCACTTAAACTCCTCTGTGACCTGTTCGCGAAAGCACATGTAGCAAGAATGTCAACGCCGATTCCTACCGTTGACGTGCCTACATCCCGAGATGTCGACTTCTCTTTACCATCTGATGCCGGCCTGTGTAGTATTGTGTGATGGAAGGATCCAGTGCAACCTTCTATTGCACAGGTTTTGCTTCGTTTGCATTCTGGAGTTCTATGTTTGGAACTCAAGCACTTGTGGCACAGTTTGGAAGTCTTAACAAACTCACTGCGTTTTTGTACAGAAATGTTTTTAAACTTTCCGCAGTCTGGCAATTTGTGGTTGCTGTCCTTACAAAACCAACAGCAACCTGGCGGGAGTGGGGTATTAGGCTTGAAGGTCTTAGAAGAAGTTGAAGTGATAACTCCATAAGACGAAGCCTTTATTTTGGTTGTAGCTTTAGTAGACTTGATGCTTAAAGAACGCATACCAAAGAGAGAATTTAGCTCTAGCGACTCTTGGGAAACAAATTCCACAAATTGGGAGAAATTGGCTAATAGTCTTGTCGAGTTTTCGATCTGGACAGACCTTTTTACCCAGCGTTTTCTGAGATCGAAGGGTAGCTTGCTTACTAATTCTGATAGAGTATCTAGAGAATCCAAGCTTGTATATTGCCGAATATTCCTGATAATTATGGTAGTTTTTTCAAGTAACTCGGAGAAACACTTCAATTGTTTTGCGTCTCCTGACTTTATCACGGGAAAGTTTTTCAACTTTCGTTCACACACATCCGAGATAATCCAGGGTGAGCCATATTCCTTCTGTAACTTGTTTTTGGCTAACAAGTAACAATTATCCGCAAAATCAGCAAAGTGTTCAATGCGATCCCTAATAGAGCTATCACAGTGTTGAAGAAGAAGGGAAAATTTCATCCTTTCATCTTGTATTCTTGGCTCAATATGAATCTCAAAGTTATTAATGAAAGATTTAAACTCTAGAGGGTCTCCACTAAATTTCGGGAATTCGGGCCTGGGTAGAAACATGCCATCGTAGCTCACTGTCGGGTTCACAAGGTATGGAAAGGATGGACGATTTTCGTACTCATGTTGGAATCTTGAAGATGCATTAGGATACAAAACGGAAGGTTCCTTCTGCTTGTTTGAAGCTGAATAAGCTTGATCTGGCAAGGGATTAGAGAATGAGCTCATTGGAAATGGTTGTGTAGTATTTAAGTTGAGAGGAGGTTGAAAATGAATTTGAGAAACATCTGCAACAACGTGTGAATTAGACACAGATGCTCGTTCGTTCAAATTTTCTTCCAATATTTTATGAGAAGAAATGTTAGCCATGGGCTTCGAGCTGGATGGAAATGGCTGGCTGTCAGACTGATAGGGAAAGGCAGGTATAGTAACGCCTTTCTGACTGAAGCAAGGTCGTGATTGGCACACGGAGGAAACAGTTTGAGGTATGATTAAAGGTTTGCTACGTGAGATAGAGGGAATTAACTGCTTTGTAAGCGGGGCAGGATTAACAGGTAAGTTTATAGCAGAGTAAGGAGGATAAAACTTGTCAAAGTTATCAGGGTTTAATGTCACTTCTTTCGTGCTATGAGAAGTGGGAGGTTGGGAAAATCGGACTGAGCTGTGAACTAAACAAGAATCAGCATTTGTCAGATAAGTAGAAGGACCTGGTTGACCTTGAGGTTTTGAAACACTGTGAACAGTAACTGTGCCATCTGTGACTATAGATCCTTTGTCAAGCACCCTTTCTGTACGTGTTTGCGATGTGACCATAGACTTAGATCCTTTATCCTGCACCTTATCTGTGTGTGATGTGACCTTATTAGGCAAGACCTTGGGCCGTTGGTGGGGCAACTTACTGAAAGAAGTTTTAATGCTTCTTCCTGAATGAGTTGAGGAACTATTACTCCACACCTCACACTCGACCTCTGCAAGTGCAATTTTGCGTCTTGCCTCTCTCTGTTCAATTTCAAGAACCATGAGCCTGTGCTCCTCCTCTTGGCGTCTTTGTTCTTCTGCCATGCGTCTTTGTTCTTCTGCCCTTTCCTCTAAATGTGCAGCTTCTAATTGTGCAACTCTTAACTTGGCTTCAGCTGCTAAAGGTTTAGCTGAAGCATTAGAAGAACCAGTATCTCGTGACCTTCGTTTGGATGTAGAAAGAAGAGTACAAGATTCATCATTTTGAGTCAATAACTCTGTTGGTTTAGAAGCGAGCAGCTCTTGAATCTCATCACTAGCGGGTTCAATGTCGGACGGGACATTAACTTTAGCCAGCCACTCACTACAACGAACGTCAAACTCGTGCTTGTTTTGTGAGAGATCTACAATGGCCTTAGGTTCAGCTTTAGCAGAACTCATAACCCCTAACAGTTCATTAAACGTCACGTTAATCGTGTCCCCAATGGTTTTAAGAGCATCTGTATTGTGACTACGCAATGCCATGACTCTTTCTGCAGCTAAGTAATTTTTATGCAGCACAGTTTGTAGTCGATCAATAGCCGACTCAACATCATCATTAATCACAGAAGGTTCGGGACAATTCGATTCCATTGCAGACATTATAAACTTAGGCCTACACAATACAATACAAAAGAAACAAAATATAAGATTCCCAGTAAACGAAATCACTCTCATCAATTAAAAGGAATGATTCAGTAAACAGCAAAATGCTTGAATTCCATGCAATCTCAAGTCTCTTATGAAAAATCTTTATCATTGAATAAACGAATTCACAATACCGTATTGATTGAAAGTTCTACTCCATCTAGGAAGTCGTCTTCTTTTATTCAAAGGAATGATATTGTGGTATAGAATGAAGTTGTTGTAAATTCTCTGAAACTTTGTAACGATCTCTCGAAACGCCAATCCCAACTACCTCTCGAAACTCTCGATCGTCACAGGACTCGTGAGTGATATTTCGCGGTTTCTATTATCATTTATAAACACATTCAATATATGACAGAAACAAGGAATAACATTTAAATAAGCAAGATATTCACTAAACAAACTAAAACAGGGGTATAAGTACCAGTAAGCGCAACTAAATTTAATAGTAACAGTTTATATTAATTAAGCTAGTATAAGCCGATGCAACGCTAAACAATTATCAACCATAGTATACAAACTCACCAGAGAATTTCTCAGCAGTGGGGGCGATCCAGGACAAAGATACTACACCAACAATAGGAAATAGTATTGCACTATAAACTTTGAGCAATGAAGGCTCGGGATGTAATCCAAGAAATGTATAACTTAATTTCATACACTATAGAATGAGCAGCAGCTCGGGAGCAATGAAAGCTCTGGTAAAGTTATAAAAATTTTCGATTAAGTGATTCGGTCTTCACATAAAAAATTTCTTATAGCTTCGACACTGCACTCTCAACGTGCAGGCAGCTCGTTTCATCGTACAACACAGCAATGTCAGTTGAGCAACCAAAAAAAAAAAATATTTCACAAATTCGGCGCGTAATCACGCAGCTTAGTGAGTTGAAAAGGTCATCGCCCTTTTCACGTTTCCGAGTCTTCGACTAGTGGACAAGTGAAATTTCACTTTTGTTTTTGCATATTCATTAACAAAACACACGAGTCACTGAAGCAAGTTCGCACAAGGAGTTAAAGAACTGCGTTACTGCATCGGTATCAGTAGTTCCTGAGTTTAACATCGCAAAACATTGTACTGCTCGCTTACTGATAGCCTATAGGCTACTCGCATGATACGAAAAAAAAATGCTCAATACGCATGATAAAAAGTTAAATGTACACATGCCTATTTTTTACTTTTAAATTTTTTCTACTTTTAACTCAAAATACAATTAATTGTTTGTCCAAGAGAAGTGCAAGAGCAAAACCGAGGAACTGTTAATGCCGAGCTGCATGAAAGAGGGCTGCTTCCGCAGAGAACAGAGCAGGAATTTCCTGAAAGACACAAACGTTTCATAAGCTTGAGAGAGGTAGCAGACAAACAGCACAAGCAACGAGCAAGACATGGTCGTAAAGCGGTATTTCTTAAAGCAGTCTTCGTTCGTGTCATACGTTCGTAAAATGGGTGCACCAACTCTCTAATCTGCAATAGCTATGGCTACTAATTTGCTAGAGCTACTTGCACGTTCAAACGTAACTTTTCGCATTTTTTGTTACTACTGCTTCGACAAAACAACTTTTTTTGGAGGGCCTAAACTGAAACGGGTAAAGATGAAAGATGCAATAAAATGTTCACAACATGCAGTTAATCAATCAAACCTGTTGATGGAGCAGCTGGCTGTTGTTGGCAAACACAAGTGCTCTGACCCAATCCTGTCGATTGGCGAACGCAGAACTGGCAAGGAAAGGGACAATATCGAGTTCCTGCAATGAACCAAATTTACGAATGGTCATTACAGTATGATAAACTTATCAACATTCCCATGCTGAGCGTTTAGCAGATGACACGCCCACGTTCAACCCGTTTCTCAAGCTTCTTCAACGCCTTAGCTTTAAATGTGGGGGAATCCCGATAAGTGAAAATCAGCAGCGGCAAAGCATTCGAGAGCAATTGAACCTTCTAGTTTGTTCTTCTAACTGTTTTTTTATTGCTCAACACCTAGCAGGGAACATGTAAATGCTAATTTTTAAGTCTTTGGTTTGACCCAACCGGTCGATTAGCTCAGTCATCGGTGAGGGAGATCTGGGGTTCGAATTGCGGGTTGGTCAAATCGTACACAGAGTCGCCAACGGCTCGCCACAGCTGCGACGTCTCTTTGGAGCTGTGTTGCCCAGGCGCTAAGCCGGGGAGATGGACCCTGCATTCGTTACACGCTTCGGCGTAATACCGCGAGTGTAATGAAGACCTGATTTTTTGCGTTAATCCAACAGGAGATTAAACCTCAAGTCTACCGATCCAGAAGCAGATGCTCCATATCTATATCTACTCTGTTATCTGAACGGTAGAAAGCATATTAGATGTTTGAAACTATGAAATAAAATGGCCTTTTGATTAAGAAATCTGAATTTTCCATTAAAAAAGCAGTAGTCTATGTCCGGCAATACATCTTTTTACATTTATAATAGTGCATCTGGAATAAAACTTACTATCAAGTAACGGCAACGTCGTGGCAGTAAGTGGGAATGGGTACGTCGAGCACACGCTGCTTGCTACACCTAAAATAAGTCATTTTCCAATTATTACAAAAACTAATGGAACACATAAACTGATGGTCTAATTAACAAC